>CM053026.1:644575853-645175853 GCA_028564925.1 Lithobates sylvaticus
CACTCTCTTACCCTCTGGATTACAAGTTACTACAGACCATTATAGCTAGCAGAAGAAAAGAAGATTAAAGACTGTGTACTATTAACAAGATCTTGCAGCTAGCTATTAAAGTAGGGGGAGCTCCCTTGTAGTTATACTGTATTCATTTGTTGTTCAGACTCATTGTCCTGTCATTTTACTTTAAAGTGACAGCACAATTATTGTAACCACCTAATTATCATAATTACAGTAAAATATACTTTTGGTTAAGTACCCTTTGTGTGGAGTATTGTTCTTCTCCCAGCAGGTGGAGCCATTGGATACCCAGCCATAATACAGGTATATTGTCATTATATTGTGTATTGTGGGGTTGTCTCTCACCATTTTATTCCACATCCACATCGCACCACAGCTGTGTCAAGGGGACTGAGTCAAGTCAGTGGGGGTTCATTAGCAGAGTGCAGGCCCAAATTAATCAAGCAGCTCCTTCTGGGGTCAGTGCTGATCTCGCAGTGCATTATGGGGCGTTCCTTGGCACTTGAATTTCCCGCAAACTCCCCATAATGTTTGCTGTTCTGCAAACGGGCGAACACCTGATGTTCGAGTTGAACTTATGTTAGACTCGAACATCGAGCTCATCCCTAGTATTCTGCTACATATTTTTGGTATAAAACAAAAAAACCCAATAAGGGTATAATGATTGGTCTGCACAAAAGTTATAGCGTCTACAATGTATGGGATATATATATATTTTTTAAATATTTTACTAGTAATGGCGACAATCAGCGACTGATAACAAACAAAATCTCCAGAGTTCGAAAGTGATGTGACGGCAGTAGATATCGCCTAGGATTTCTATGGCTCCCGGTAAATGCACAGACCTTGCTGCCCTCCAAGGGTCAAGCGACACTCAATGGAAACACTGTAGAAAAAATCAAAAGAGGGCGCACCAACATTGCGCATTACCCTAGTGGTGTTTATTGGTATAAAAAAAATCAAAATATACTCACAAACAAGTTGGTCATAAAGATATTTCAAAGTCCACAATGGACACAAAGCAACCAGGGACCCGCGGGACTGTGTCCAGCATGCCAGAGAACCTTCCAGATGGCTGGCGTGCTTGGAGGGGAGGCCCCCTCTTCCCTAGAGTCAAACTCTGCAACTTATATTTGGACTGTGGTATTTCCACAGACAGTCGGACACTAACTGACACTTTTAACACTTTTTGGGGACCAGTGACACTAATACAGTGATCAGTGCTAGAAAATATGCACTGACACTGTCCTAATGACACTGGCTGGGAAGGGAGTTAACTATGTGCCTAGCTAGTGATTTTATGTACTGTGGGAGGTGCTTTTAATAGGGGAAGGCATGGATCTGTGACCATGCTTTGCAGGAACACAGGATCCATGCCTTCCCTATTGACAGAACGGCGATCTGCCTTGTTTACATTACACCATTCTCCCTCTGTACCGAAGGATCGGCAGGTGCCGGTGTTCTGACAAGAACAGTCCGGCTATCACCAAGTGTCCGCTGTGTACTGCGCATGCGCAGCGCATGTGCAGTACGGAGCAGAAGGATTTTCGGAAAATATCCGAAGATGAACGGCGCCTGCGCCGTGAGTCGAGGTGTAAGCCCCACCATGCAAGTGGACATAGGGCTACACAAACTTAGAGGGCCGCTCGCCGCGCTTCTGGCACGGCCTCGCTGCGCTCGGCTCTTTTATATTCTACCTCTATGTCCACTTGGATGGTGGGGCTTGAAAGTGGACTCACGGCGCAGGCGCCGTTCAGCTTCGATTTTCGGAATCTGGTAGTGCTGTGTACTGCTCATGCGCAGTACACAGCGGACACTTTCTGATGGGGGACAGAAAGTGATAGTACACCGGCAGACATCGAGTCCGCGGTACCCACCAATCAACTCCTGCTGTATATATTAACAGCTGGAGTGGGCCGTTGGCGGCGCACATGCACGCCCCCTACCTGGAAGTGTTAGATCATGTACTAGGTAGGTGATCCAGCCCAGCAGTGCCACTTTGCCGCCATATATGTAAGTTATACGGTCGGCAAGTGGTTAAACAACTATACCAAACAGGTGCTAATGATCAACAAGACAATATGTGGGTTAAATTACAATAATTAATTCCTATGTATATATTTATATGCAGCTGGAAACTCTGTGGCTTTCGGCTGTGGCCATTGGTTAATCATTTTGATTGCTGGAACTCTGACTCACCAGCACTAATATTATCGCCCATTATTAGCTGACTGAGTTTAAAAACAGCAGCGGCACTCTCTCAGTCAAAGCAAGGACATAAACTGAGCACCGACTCTAATTGATAAACTTAAAGATGAGCAGGTTGTCCTTTCTTTTCCCCCATTTAGCAGTATACAGCAACAGAACAGGAACAGAGTGTAAGTTGTGTAGCCCTAAGGATTTCCACTGCATATTCCACAGTGCCATGCAGGGAAGGATCTAAAAAACCTTCACCAGCTTCATATATGCAAGAGTAAGCCAAACAATGAATTATTAGATCAGCAAAAGAAAAGAATATAGCAAGACAGTTTCATTTGTATCTTATTAAGAGCAGAACTAAACCCACCAATTCAACTACCTCCCAAAACAGTTAGTGCATTCAAGACATGCCTCTGGTGATATCTGTGAGAATTGCCAGTTTCAGTGGCGGCTGGTGCTTAACTTTTTTGGCGGTGGCAGCAACGCTGTATCCTGGCCTAGGCCGTCAAGGCTCAGGCCTAGGGCAGCCCTTTGCAGGTGGGCAGCACGGAAAGAGTCCCTGCCGGCTTGTGTTACACTGTTAGTGTAGCGCCAGTCTTATGGGGTGGACTGGGCTGAGAGGCAAATTAGTCTAGCGCCCCCCATAAAGCGGCCGCACTGCTTCCGGTATGCGAGCAGCTGGCAGTCCACAACTGTAGGGGGGGGGGGGGCGCCGCTTCTAATTTTGACTGTCCTATCATCCTGGACCACAAACCTTCCTCACTGTGCTTTGTTTTCTGCTGCACCATTGGCATGGTTATATCTTATATCTTCTTAGTCCTCTCCATAAAATTGTCAGAAATTTGTGCTTAAGGTAGAACTATAGCCAACACTTTTTTTTCCCATTTTGGATAGAATAAGGGAGGGTTATAGCCCCTGTCAGTTTTATTTTTTTAACATCCCTGTCCCATTGCAGAGATTTCCTTTCACTTCCTGCCCCATAGCCAAACAGGAAGTGAGAGGAAATCTATGTAAATTAAGGGAATCCATTGCCCCCCAGGCCCTCAGAACTAGTGTCTCCACTTGAAAATGTCAGGGCAGGTCTTAAACAGCAAAGGGTGTGGTCTTGACAGGAAGGGGTGGGTCATATTTAAATTAGGGGGTGCACTAGTTTAGTCAGGCCTAGGGCAGCACAAAACCTAAATACAACCCCCCCCTGTCGGCACTCACCCCTCCAGGCTTGGGCTTCCACGACTTCTCCTCCCGGCTAATCTGGTCTTCTTTAGAACCACCCCCTGTCCTGGTTGGCCGGGAGGAGAAGCCTGAAACTGATAGCGAATATTGATTCGCTAGTGTCACAAGTGGGTGGGTTCGGGGCGCAGTGCTCTACTCCCCGAGCCCAACCCTTTTCAAGCCAATTAGAGCCTCAGGCTCTAATCATGTGCTTGAAAAAAAAAAAACTCATAGAACGCTATGAGTCTGGCGCCCCTCTTGCAAACTAGTGGGCAGCGCCCCTGGGCCCATTAGGAACCGGCCGCCACTGGCCAGTTTGCTTATGTGAGCATGACCAGGAAATTTTTTGCTATTCATCACTGTGCTATTTTAACTGGTAGTTGCGCGGTCATGCAACATTGTACGCAAATTACATTTATATAATTTTTTCACACAAATAAAGCTTTCTTTTGGTGGTATTTGATCACCACTGTCACAGTTTTTTTTATTTATTTTTTTATTATATAGATGAAAAAAGGATAACAAATTAGGATTTTTTTTTCTACTTTCTGTTATAAAACATATCCAATAAGAAAATTTAAAAATGTAATTTCTTCATGAATCTAAACCAAAATGTATTCTGCTACATGTCTTTGGTAAAAAAAATGGCAGTGATCAACGACTTGAGGGTGGTGGCCAATCTGGCACTAACAGTCACTGGCTGGGAGGGTTACTAACTAACACTGATGTCGCTAGTGAGACAAATACAGTGATCAGTGATAATACTGTACACTGACACTGTACTAATGACACTGGCTTAAAAGGGGTTAACACCAAGGGGCAATCGAGGGGTAACTGTGTGCCTAACAATGTGTAAAGTGTGTAATGTGTGCTGCTTTTACTTTCTGATCTGGCTGTTTTTTCTCCCTGTTTTTCAGGGACAAGGAACAGCCAGATCGCTGTTCTTTGTACACAGAGTTCTTTGTTTTTGTAATAAAGCCGCCCTGCAGCAGTATATATGCGGTGGGCAGTCTTTAAGTGGTTAATACGGTATTTTCTCTAAAGTGTCTTTTATGTAACATTTTTGTCATTTTTTTTCTATCTTTTGTAAACAATTTAAGAAAGCTTCATTGTTTTCTTTCAAGATCAAATCAAGATTATTTTGATCCGTTGTCGGATCATTCAAAGCAATAGCAGTAGGCTAGAAATAATTGAAATACAAATGTGGAAATGAATATATTTTACATTTTGAACATAGAAATGCTTTAATTGAACTTTTAAGGCCTAAATGGCTGGTGACATAGCTGTTAATATGTACAGCACCATAGTAACTGCAGATCTATAAAGAGGTTAAGATGTTTAGTCAAGTACATGAATTTTCACTTTTTTGCCTAGCCCTATACTTCAGACATTTATTTGAGGACTACAACTTGGGTCTTTTCCATTTGGAGTGAATGATACTTTCCCTAACAGCGCTGGCTCCTATTTACATAATTTTGCGATTGCCTCAGTTCCTTTTTTTTTACTGAGCCTTGCTGCTTACTGAGTCTTGCAATCTTAACCACTTACTGACCGCCGCACGACTATATACTTCCTGACAACCGAGGTACTCATCTCTTCAGGCGGCGGTTCGGTTAACGATAATGTTGGTCTCTCACCGTTATCGGCAGCGGGAGAGGGCCCCCCCGCCGCTCTCCCGCGCTCTCTGACGCTTACCGGAGCCGTCGGCAGGCGATCGGGTCCTATCCATGGCTGGGTATGGAGACGAGGCTAAGGGTTAGGGTTAGGGTTCTTCTGCCCATACGTCTTAAAGGCGCATTTTTTTGTTGTCATTTTTTTCTAATTAAAAAAAAAAAAAAAAAAATTATTTTATTGCATGTTAGTGTAAATATGAGATCTGAGGTCTTTTTGACCCCAGATCTCATATTTAAGAGGACCTGTGATGCTTTTTTCTATTACAAGGGATGTTTACATTCCTTGTAATAGGAATAAAAGTGACCCAAATTTTTATTTTATTTTTAAAAAACAGTGTAAAAAATAAATAAAATAAATAAGAATTTTTTTTTTTATAGCGCCCCGTCCCGACGCGCTTGTGCGCAGAAGCAAACGCATATGTGAGTAGTGCCCGCATATGAAAACGGTGGTCAAACCACACATATGAGGTATTGCCACGATCGTTAGAGCGAGAGCAAAAATTCTAGCTCTAGACTTTCTCGGTAACTCAAAACTTGCAACCTGTAGAATTTTTTAAACGTCGTCTATGGAGATTTTTAAGGGTAAAAGTTTGACGCCATTCCACGAGCGCCGCAATTTTGAAGCGTGACATATTGGGTATCAAGTTACTCGGCATAACATTATCTTTCACAATATATAAAAAAAAAAATTGGGCTAACTTTACTGTTGTCTTATTTTTTTATTCAAAAAAAGTGACATTTTTCCCCAAAAAAGTGCGCTTGTAAGACCGCTGTGCAATTACGGTGTGACAAAGTATTGCAATGACCGCTATTTTATTCTCTAGGGTGTTAGAAAAACAATTTATGTTTGGGGGTTCTAAGTAATTTTCTAGCAAAAAAACGTGTTTTTAACTTGTAAACACAGAGTCTGAAAAAGAGGCCCGGTCTTATGCCCCATACACACGGTCGGATTTTCCGATGGATTCTGTCCTATAGGACAATGTTGTCGGAAATTCCGACCTGGTGTAGGCACCATCGGACAGTTTCCATCGGATTGTCCGACGGACAAAGTTCTATCTCCTGCTGGATAAATTTTCCGACAACAAAGTCCGATCACACCAATTCCGATCGTGTGTATCGAATTCCGACGGACAAAGTGCCACGCATGCTAAGATCACATTAAAAGACCAAAGCTATTGGCTACTAGCCTCTACGTAGTCCCGTCGTAGGCAACAAACGTCACCACGTTCAGAATGATCGGATTTTCCGACAACTTTGTCCGACCGTGTGTATGCAACACCAGTGTCGGACTAAATCCGTCGGACCAAATCCGATGGATTTGGTGGTCGGATTTTCCGACCGTGTGCATGGGGCTTTAAAGTGGGTGGTTGTATACCCCCAATGCGGAAGTTGTACCTATATGTAAGCCTATAATAAGGCTTACCTATAGGTACTGTAAATATCTCCTAAACGTGCGCCGTGTCATCGTAGTGTACACTAATGTCATTGGCGCATGTGCTATGAAGAAACAGCCCTCCGTGCTGTTTCCTCACTAGCAAGTGCCGTGACTGACGGCTCCCCGTGCATGCGCGGGAGTGACATCACGCAACTCTGGCCAGTCACAGAGCTGGAGTCTGTGGCCCCGGAGGGAAGAGGGTCGAAGGAAGATGGATGCGGCCACCATCGGGGACAGCGCGGGCTTCGTTTGCAGGTAAGTGGCACATAATGGGCTAGTATACGATGCATACTAGCCCATTACGCTTTTACTTTGCAGGGGATCTCTAATACCGATATGTCTAAGGACATGCAAGGTAACAAAATTGTCTAATGCCGCGTACACACGACCGGACTTTCTGGCAAACTAGGTCCGAGGGAATTAGTCCGTCGGACAATCCGATCGTCTGTGGGCTAATCCGTTCCTTTTTCAGTAAAAAAATTTGGCGGACCTAGAAATAGAACCTGTTTCAAATCTATCCGACGGACCTAAATCGGGAAAAACATTTGTCTGTGTGCTGGTCCGACGGACCAAATACGACGCAAGGGCAGCTATTGGCTACTGGCTATTTTTTTGTCCCGTTTACCTCACCACGTTCGAACGCGACTTTCGTATGTGGCCAAGTCCGTTCGTTCGGAAAGTCGGTCGGAACATTTTAGTTTAGACTAGCCACGTGCTAGCAGCTCTAAAACAACACCACAGGCGTTCTCTCCATACCATTGAAAATCTAGATAAGAAAAGAGATTATACCAAGTAAATCTTATTTTAATAAAATAAAGCCTATCCAGGCTTACACTTTTGGCAGTGCAGTCTCAACAAAGTGTTGGCAACAAAAACACATTCCTCTAAAAAAACATTATTTATATTTAAATGGCACTTTACTAAGAATTTCTGATAATTTACCATTCTTCTGTAATCACTGTTAAAGTGATACTAAACATACAACGTTTAATTGCCATTTATTTATAAAGATCATACCATTGTATTTGATTTAATATAAAAAAGCATTTGAGTACCTTATTTAATCATTGCTGTTTAGCAGTCACATGACGTTTTCCAGGTCTTTCCCATCCTCAGGGAAAGATCTGAGGGAGGAGTTTCTAGTAATCGGCTGATGTCTGCTCTATAGCAGCAAAGGGCGTCTGGGTTATAAATCGGTGTCTGCACAGCTCTGATTGGTGCTCATTACATTTAAAAAAAAAAAAAACAGTTTGGAGAATAGAGAATGAAAATAAATATGGGTTTTAAAGTGTTTTAAAGATGATTACAAATCTATATTTCAAAGCAAATGTATATATATATATATATATATAATTTTTTTTGCAATATCATGATGCAGGTAGAGTTTAAGTTGAATGACAATAGCTTTCACTTTGTTCACAAAGATATCTGGAGGAGGTTCTTTCACAACCCTCCAGCTTGTGTCTATGGTTTGCAGGTGTTGGGACTGACAGGGAGCTGATGCCTCCATCAATCAACATTGTATATCCGCCACCAGAGTGTTTATCAATATGAGGACATGGTGGAGGAGAAAGGAAGTGGACTATCATTTACCACTGTTTATATGCCCACATGTGTGACTCTGTGGGCTGCACAGATAAGATAAAGGAGGAAATTAACAGCATAAAAAGGAACTGAAACTGAAGCATGCTCAGCAGATGTATCAAAGGCTGGTCTATACAATCTCTGGCTGCATCGGGACACAGGCAATGGGGGAGTTACAGTGAACAGCAGGATCAACCAGTTTTTTTGCAATCTATAGAAAAAATGCTCTAGTGGAAAAATGAGTATGCACACAATGTAATATAGCATGTATTGACAGATTTTGAGAGTTGGGTTCATTGACACTTTAAATTTAAGGGAATGCCAGTAGGTGCAAATTCTAGAATAGCCTGCGTGTTGATGGTGACGTATCTGTTAACCTGAAAAAAAAAAAAAAATTTCATAGTAAAAACTTAAAACAATATCAACCACTTTCGGGAAAAATCTTTTGCTACAGAAAAAGTTGAAAGATGATGCTTTTCGCCCAAATAAAAAAATCACATATCTTGAGCAACCAAAATGTAGGCATAGCTGTTGTCTTGCAATGGAAATGTTGTGGGATAAGGTTAACTTCTCAAAATTCCGATCTGGTATGTCTCCCTCACATAGGTGAGAATGACGGGCCAGCACTTTATAAAGCAACAATATTTATTTAAAAAACATATTGTTTTGCAAATGTGTTATAGTTAGAGGAGAGCAGGGAAAAAAGGGCAAAGGTTCTCTTTAAGGACAGACATAGTACAAAAAAACAAAATTACCGTATATATTCGAGTATAAGCTGAGATTTTCAGCCCTTTTTTTTAGGCTGAAAGTGCCCCCCTCGGCTTATACTTGAGTCGCCGCCGTCTGCCCACCTAATCAGCGGCCATTCCAGTGTTCAAAAGCCGCGCCTCCTCGTTTGTTATAGGCGGAACACTCAATTTCCCAGCAGCCAGTGTTTCCGCCTATCACGGACATCCTCTCACCCTCGTCCGTGGTATGAGGATGAGCGGATGTCCGTGATAGGCGGAACACTGACTGCTGGGAAATTGAGTGTTCCGCCTATCACAGACAAGGAGGAGGCGCAGCTTTTGAATACTGGAATGGTGGCCTTTTTTTTAATGATACGCAGATCCCTGCATTTTGACACACAGAGGCTGCATTTGGACACACAGAGGCTGCATATGGACACACAGAGGCTGCATATGGACACACAGAGGCTGTAGAAGGACACACAGAGGCTTCAGAAGGACACACAGAGGCTACAGATCGGCACAGGTAGGCTGCAATGGACACAGGGAGGTACACAGTGAGGTATGCAGCTGCAGATGGGCATTGTTGACCCTCTTTTCCACTTACAGTAGCTGCTGCATTTCTCACCCTCGGCTTATACACAGGTCAATACGTTTTCCCAGTTTTTTTTTGTGGTAAATTAGGGGCCTCGGCTTATATTCGGGTCGACCTATACTCGAGTATATATGGTAACCACATTTCACGATACACGCATCTAGTGTAAATTGCTGCCATTATTTTGTAATGCTGTGAACTGAAGTACCATTCTACAGTTAAATGGGCCATATGAAAACAGTACAAGTACAAATTGAATTACTTCTAGAATGAAGAAAAACTGACCAGAGGGAAGGGTGAAAATGTGGAATTCCAGAAATGCTAAGATCTTAAAATGACATGTGGTGAACCTGCCTGCTCAGCATTCAAAAAAACATTAAAAAATTAGTTAAAAATACATGTTCTGGCACAATACAGAGATATAAGCACTGAAGCATTCCTGTTTCCAGTAAAAGATTTTACAGCAATCCACATAATGTGCTAAAATATCAGGCTCCAATCAGGCAAGAGAATTTGTGGTTTGTGTGTACTGTATATTTCTCTTGGAAGTTGGTATGAAGACATATGGGACACTTGTGCCATAGTAACAGGATTTCTGAAGGCCCGAAGACAATCTTTCAGATACTAACTCTTAGGTAGCAGCGCTTGACTTTAAAGATGAACTCTGGGCTAAAGGTTTAGGTGTAATTACACAATAGGATTACTGAGATGTAAATATTACTTACTGATGTGACAGCATTATGACATCTGAAGGCCCCACACTTACCTCCTCAATGCCTAAAAGGGTTAAATCAAACAAAAGTCCTGCACATAGCATTGCATTCTGAATTTTTTTTCGAATTCAATATAGGCTTACATCAAGGAAATGCCCTTTAGCTGGAAACGGCCATACAGTTGGGTCCATATATATTTGGACACAGGCACAATTAAATTTTTTTCAGGTATTTACCGCAACATATTCAAGCTATAGTTATATAATGGATATGGGCTGAAATTGCACACTCTCAGGTTTAATTTGAAGGTATGTACATCCAAATCGGAGGAAGGGTTTGGGAATTACAGCTCTTAAGAATTGCCCTCCCCCATTTTTCAAGGGACCAAAAGTAATTGGACAATTGACTCAAAAGCTGTTTTATGGCCAGGTGTGGGCTACTCCTTCATTATTTATTCATTAATTAAGCAGGTAAAGGGTCTGGAGTTGATTCTAAAGCCCCATACACACGGTCAGATTTTCCAACGGAAAATGTCCTATCGGACAATGTTGTCGGAAATTCCGACCGTGTGTAGGCTCCATCGGACATTTTCCATTGGATTTTCCGACGGACAAAGTTTTATCTCCTGCTCTCAAATTTTCCGACAACAAAGTCCTATCGGACTTTTTCCGATCGTGTGTAGCGAATTCCGACGGACAAAGTGCCACGCATGCTCAGATCACATTACAAGACCAAAGCTATTGGCTACTAGCCTCTACGTAGTCCCGTCGTAGGCAACAAAAGTCACCACGTTCAGAATGATCGGATTTTCCGACAACTTTGTCCGACCATGTGTATGCAACACCAGTGTCGGACTAAATCCGTCAGAAAAAATCCGATGGATTTTGTGGTCGGATTTTCCGACTGTGTGTATGGGGCATAAGTGTGGTATTTGCATTTGGAATCTATTACCGTGAACCTACATCATGCATTCAAAGGTACTGTCCATGCAAGTGAAACAGGCCATCGTAAGGCTTCAAAAATGAAACAAATCCATCTGAGAGATAGCAGCAACAGTAGGAGTGGCCAAATCAACAGTTTGGTACATTCTGAGGAAAGAAGAATGCACAGGGGAGCTCAGCAACATAAAAAGGCCTGGACATCCACAGAATACAACAGTGGTGGATGATCATAGGATCCTCTCTATGGTGAAGAAAAACCCATTTACAACATCCAGACAAGTGAAGGACACTCTTGAGGAGGTAGGCGTATCATTGTCAAAAACGACATTAACCACTTGCCGACCAAGGACGTCATATGACGTGCTTGACTTTGAGTGGTGATATCTGAATGATGCGTGCAGCTATTGGCATCATTCAGATATCATTCTTTCCGGCCGGCGATTCTGTGCACCATAAGAACGATCATAGCGGCAGTTCCGCCGCCTGATCGTTCTTATAGGCAGCGGGAGGGGACGTCCCCCCCCTCCCGCCGCCATCCGGTGCTTCTCCGGGCTCTCCCGTGCCATCGGGGGCCCGGAGAAAGAATCGCTCACCGCCGGATGACGAGCATAGAGATTTCCGGTGACCAGATGGTCACCAGTCATCTCTATGACCGTCGGAGGCCCGGGCGCGACGTTAACGCCCGGTAACCGGAAGTAAACAAAGCCGCAATCTCATGCTTTCCAGCCTGGAGGAGAGATGTGGGGTCTTATTGACCCACACATCTCTCCATAAAGAGGACCTGTCATATACATTCCTATTACAAGGGATGTTTACATTCCTTGTAATAGGAATAAAAGTGATCCAAAAATTTTTTTTTTTAAAAGTGTAAAAATAAAAAAAATTAAGTAAAATAAAAATAAATAAATAAAAAAAAAAATTAAAACGCCCCTGTCCCCTGTAGCTCGCGATCAGAAGCTAACGCACACGCAAGTCCCGCCCGCATATGTAAACGCCGCTCAAACCACACATGTGAGGTATCGCCGCGTGCGTTAGAGCGCGTGCAACAATTCTAGCACTAGACCTCCTCTGTAACTCTAAACTGGTAACCAGTAAAAAATATTAAAGCGTCGCCTATGGAGATTATTAAGTCCGAAGTTTGGCGCCATTCCACGGTTGTGCGCAATTTTAAAGCGTGACATGTTCGGTATCTATTTACTCAGCGTAACATCATCTTTCATATTATATAAAAAAATTGGGCTAACTTTACTGTTTTGTTATTTTTTAATTCATGAAACCGTTTTTTATCCAAAAAAAAGGCGTTTGAAAAATTATTGCGCAAATACCGTGTGAGATAAAAAGTTGCAATGACCGCCATTTTATTCCCTAGGGTGTCTGCTAAAAAAAACGTACTCAATGTTTGGGGGTTCTGAGTAATTTTCTAGCAAAAAAATGATGATGTTTACATGAAGGAAAATAGGCCAAAATAGGCCAGGTAAGCAAGTGGTTAAAGAGAAGACTTCATGAGAGCAAATACAGAGGGTTCACCACAAGGTGCAAACTATTTATCAGCATGAAGAATACAAAAGCCAGATTCGACTTCTAAATCTAAAAAGCAAGACCAGTTCTGGAAAAACATTCTTTGGACGGATGAAACTAAGATTATTCTGTACCAGAATGGCGGGAAGAGAAAAGTGTGGAGGAGGCTTGGAACACATGCATGGCTTCAAGTGGCACTGGGTCATTGGTGTTTATTGATGATGTGACAGAAGACAGAAGCAGCCTGATGAATTCTGCAGTGTTTGGAGATATACTGTAAGCCCACATTCAGCCAAATGCAGCAAAGTTGATTGGACGGCGCTTCACAGTACATATGGACAATGATCCAAAACACAATGCAAAAGCAACCCAGGAGCTTTTGAAGGAAAAGAAGTGAAATATTCTGCAATGGCCGACTCAATTATCGGATCTCAACCCAATTTAGCATGCATTTCACGTAGGCAAAACTAAAGGCAGAAAGACCCACAAACAAAGAACAAATGAAGACAGCTGCAGTTAAAGCCTGGCAAAGCATCAGAAAGAAGGAAACCCAGTCTTTGGTAATGTCCATAGGTTACAGACTTCAGGCAGTCATTGCCAGTGAAGGATTCTCAACAAAATATTAAAAGTTAACATTTTATTTATGATTATATTCATTTGTCCAATTACATTTGATCCCCTGAAAATGGGGGGACTGTGTATAAAAATGGTTGCAGTTCCTAAAATTTGTACTTGATATTTATGTTCAACCACTTGAATTAAAGCTGAAAGTCTGCACTTCAAATTAATTTGGATTGTTTCATTTTAATTTCATTCTGGTGGCATACAGAGCCAAAAGTATGATTTTGCCTGTATCCAAACATATGTGGACCTAACTGTAGGTATCGTAATTTATTGCTGTGTGCAGGACAAGGTGTATTCTTTGAGAATGTGCGTGTGTAAAACACGCGTCGGGAGGGACCTACGCGCTGACGTCATGCCACCGTGCCCGTGTGCTCGGAGTGCCGGCCGCCATTGTGGTGAGCCTTTTTTATACAGTTTGTTGGTTCCTATGATGGGTATTCCATGCTGTTAACAAGAAACGGGGAGGAGTACCTGTTATAGAGATTATATTGAAGCTCCCATATACCTTGTTTCTAGTGGGTGCATACTTGGGTGGAGGCTCACTTGCACTGGATTTCTTCAGCATCACTTGGTGGAATTTGCTGGATGTTGGTTTTGCTTTTGTTTTTTTATATCTCTGGTATAGTACACTAGTGTCCAAGCACTGAAGGATAGTTTCTATATACGGAGGAGACTTTTTATTCCAGATTGATTTCATCACATCAATATTTGGACTTTTATTCATTATAAGCAGCGCTCCAAATAATGCAACAATATATAACATTTAGCTGTACAAAAAAAATAAAAAAGTTTCCATGTGCAAAATAGAACTCAATCTTAATAATGTAACACCAAAAAATCATAAACAGTCCATAAGTGGAAAACAATCCAATGAAGGAATGTTCTGTGCGAAGTGAAGTATCCATCACCAGAAACACCCTCACACTCAGGCTTCTTACCAGATGTCCAGGACCACAGATTATAATGGTCAAACAAGCAGCAGCAAGTTTTTTCCAGGAGGGTAATCATCACATAGATCACAGCTCGTATAGAGGACACTCACAATAATAAACAAGGAAAACTCCCATAGTTCATGAAGCCCATCATGATGTAAAAGAGTTTAATTTAAAAATGGCTACAATTACCTGAATACAAAACATAGACAGCAATTGTTTGTATAATAAAAAAGCAGCAGGCTGTCGGCTTCGAACACTACCGCTGGTTAGTGGTCGGACGTGTGTGTGATGTTGTCGATGTTGTTGAATGGTAGTCCATTCCCTGATGCATTTTGTCAACAAGACGTTTTTGGAGGACCTTGATGATGCCCTGTGAGAGGGGCAAAACGCGTTGACACAAATTCCGTTTCCCTAACCAAGCACGTCACGTCCACCACCCGTGGAATGCACTTCGAGCTGCGGCGAACCCAGAAGAGCCCTATCAGTATGCAAAGTGTGATGTTGTCTGAGACTCTGTAAGTGTAATTTTATATGAGAACTCTTTCCTTTTATTGAGCCTGGTGGAAATACGAGTTTTATATGCAGTAGAACCAGCAAGTTAGGAGTATAGAAAGGAAAAAGAAGATCTGTGGTACCCCCACCGCCAGTTATAAGCGAGTTTGACCCCCAGACTGGAAAGCTGAGGGTCCATTTTTTCTGGTGAGTAGGGGTGCAAGAGGGGTGTATGCCACACTTCATGACATGTCTACCTGGAGCACGTCAGCACTTTTATCATGAACTTTTAAACACTGAGCACTTTATTGGAGGATGGATGTTCATAAAATGGTTCACTTTTGAATTTAGAATATTTATCACAGTTTTTTGTTGGACTAACTTGTTTAATATATATACAGTATCTATGCAGCTACCCGATTGCTAGTAAATTTAGTTTGCCAGGCGGTAGTTGCCCTGGTTAATTGTTAGTAGATCCACTGATTCCTCTCTAGTTCTGGACTTGCTGCACCTTCTCTCTTCTGTCGCTAGGTGGTGTTATGCTGGTGACATTAGATAGACATTAGATAGATATAGGGCTTAGCAAGGTCAGGTTATTAATGGATAGGGTGTCTCAGCCAATTAGCGGGGGTTTCTTTAGTCCCTTGGCCTACTGGGAGGGCCTATTTATTTGGGAGGAGTCAGGTGATTGGGGTTCTGTGCCACCCAGACGGCTGTGTGTTATGCTGCCCTGGGCTGCTAGACCGGAAGGCTGAGGCCTTTCCCAGGGACAACTGGCTGTTAGGCTGTCTGAGATCCTATCCAGAAGCAGGAGAAGCAGCGCAGGGTTGGGACTGCAGGATTGGAGTCCAACAGAGAGTAATGGTTCAGCCAGATGGGGAACCAGTTGTGGTCGGAGGTAGAGGGGAAGCTGTCACCACTATGGGACCATCCACCTTATTACCAGGGACCACTGTGAGCCAGTACCAGAGCAGTCTTCTCACCTGCTGGGGACGGTGAAGAAGTGGGAAAACTTCGGCAAGTGCCAAGCCAGGGACCCAGCGGGTCAGCAGGGGTGACGCTTGAGGAGTATCTGTCAGTGCCAAGCAAGGGACCCAGCAGGGAACTGGAGGTGACGCTTGAGGAAGATACTGAGTCATGTACGTGAAAGAGCTCAGGGGATCCAGAGTCTAGTGAGAGACTGGGAGCTTTGTGAGTAAAGACCTACAGTGAGAGAATGTAGAGTGCAAGGAGAACTATTCTGTGTTGCCAATAGTTAAGTAAAACTACAGTTAGTGACTGTTACAAGATTGTTGCCATAGGACACAGCGGTCCTACCTATACAGAAGTGGTATCCGGCTGTATAACTGTCTACCTATAGAAGTCTTGGAGTCTGCCAATTATCATTGCATCTACCTAAGGGTGTCCTGACCCTAACCTGCTCTCCCACAGTTCTGTTAAGAGACAATAAATCTCTTTTGCATTCAAAAAGTGTCTGGTGCCCATCACTCCATTTTGCATCACACCTACCATGCCTTGTAACCCACTCTACAAAGACAAATGTCAGCTATCCCTGACTCTGGAGGTCACCATTAGGCCTTTGGAAGTCCGGGACCTTGCTACATCTTTATACATTTTATTTTTTTTTGGTTTATCAGAGAATGTGTTATACACTGTGTGTGCTGTGGTAATATTTGTAATTTATAAATTAGCCTGCCTTAGCTTGAGAGCAGCCAGGAAATCCAGGTTTCATGTGTGGGCACCTGGAATGTTTTATTAAAACCATCAGTATTGCTATTTTTTTTTAACTTTTATTACCTTAGTCTGGAGTCTTTAAATGTGTCCAGATATTCTGGGTAGCTCCATGCTATTTTTTCTCCTTTACATCTCAGCTCCATGCTCTGCCCTGCAGACATAGTAAGCATCGGTGGGGGTTTCTGGAAACGGCCTTTGTCCATGACTTGGGTCATGATGGATTGCACTTTGGTGATGGGTTCTGTGGATTCCTTTAATTTAGTAACTTTTGGTTTCAGTTTCTTTATCCCTGGTTTAATCTTATTCTCTGCTGGTTCTTTTGGCCTTTTACCTTTAGCTGCAGGTTGACCAAGTGCTACAAATAAAAGTAGAGAAAAAAACATGAATTACTATGATAAAATGTAATGAAAACACATTTATTGGATATTATTTAAAAACAAGCGCAGAGATATGGTGGATCAAACATAGGTGCTCATTTTCAATTTGTCATGGCTGTCCTTTGCAATTGATAACATTTTGTACATAGGTATATAAAGTGCAATGGCAATAAAATGTTTATGCCATGTAAGTATAAAGCATTGATCCAACTAAAAATAATTAACAAAACTAGTTATCAAAGTTGAAAACAAAAATACAAAACTGCTTTTTGAAATTGAATGATATGTTTGTTAATGTGTACTGTATGCTCAGGCATAACCCCCAAACCCCTAAACATTATTTTTTTCTCTTGCTTGTTTATTTTTTTTTTTAGCAATAAGCAGCTTTTTTTACTCCCTGTTTCTTCATCAGCAGGCTAACAAAATTCTTGCTGCTGCTGAAAGCTCAATTTGTAGGATGTAGGCACACCCCCAGAACTATATCTCCTAAGAGCCTTTTTCCTACACAGTGTGGGCAGGCTCCTGAGAGTCAAGGCAGCAGCATTAATTTTCTTGGAAAGAAAATAATGAATAGATGCACATGAAGTAGGACAGAGAGTAGAACAGACAGACCATCAGGGTATAGATGGAGTTCTGTAGCCCTGGGATTGCAACACTAGGTCAGATTTTATTAAAGCAGAGGAATTCTGTCAGCGCAAGCAGAACTTTTTACGGGCACACTAGATTTCTGTCAAATCGACAGGTATTTTCTGTACTTGTGCAGTGTTTGTATCTACGTGAGTTCCACGCTTTATTACATCTTCGTTACCATGGAATTTTTCATTTTTCAGCACTGTGATACTTTGACTGGCCATCGCTCTGTCATGCAGAACTGTATCCAGATTGATGTTATATTATTTTTCGTGACAGATAGAGCTTTCTTTTGGTGATATTTAACAACCACTGGGTTTTTTTTTCTCTATTATTTTCTATTTTATGTTAAAATAAATATGCCAGGACAGAATGAAAAAAAAACACCCTAAGATTATCTTATATTTTGGAACATTGTGGAACATTTATTTTTTGGAAATGAAGAAACATGCTGTTATTAATTGGATTAAAACATGTGGCTTGGTAATGGTGCACTAAATACTAGGGTTGCACCGATACCACTTTTTTAAGACCGAGTACAAGTACCGCCGATACTGATTACCGACACTTTTTTTAATGTCACGTGACAGTGGCACTATTGTGCAGCACTGATGGGGCGTGGACTGTGTCAGTAGTCTTTAATTTTTTTTAATTTTTTACAATTTATTATTTATTATTTATATATATATATATATATATATATATATATATATATATATATATATATATATATATATATATATATATATATATATATATATATATATATATAATTTTTTTTACAATGATTTCTTTTTTTTTTTTAGGGTGGGGTGGACAGTCAGTATTTTTTTTTATTATTTAAAAAATTATACTTTAAAATATTTATTTATTAAAATTTTCTGAGGATAGAGATTCCCCAGTCCCTTTCTTGGCAGCCTCAACTGCACTGAACACGAATGGACAGCGGCTCCTCTCTCCATTCATAAACATAAACACAGTTTATGATGCTCAGTTATGTGAATGGACAGAGTCATTGATCACTAACTATGTTCATTCAGAAAAGGAAGGAGCTGGTAAATTACATATTTAACGGCTCCTTCCTCTGATCTCCATCTTAAAAGATCTGGGACGGAGGAAAGGAGGAGCACACAGAGGGGAACTGGAGGAGGATGGGGGGGACCGGAGGAGGACGCAGAGGGGAGCCGGAGGAGGATACAGGGGACACTCAGGGATGATAGGTGCGGTGGAGGAGGAAGTTATAATCACTGAACTCCCTGTGTGGCTTTCAATAAAGCAGCTTAAAGCCACGGAGGGGAGAGGAGGAGAAGCAGCTGTCAGCTGCTTTATTGAAAGCCACACAGGGAGATCAGTGATTATAACTTCCCCTGCCACTGCACCGATCATCCCTGAGTGTCCAGGTATCCGACTAGGCATCCGGAGCATTTGCTCCTGCAAGTACTCCTGCAAATACTCGGTATCGGCACTGATACCAATACTAGTATCAGTGCAACCCTACTAAATACAATGCACACAATGCAGGACATTTACAAAGGAAGGAGGAGGTAAGGGGTTAATGTACAAGTCACATAAAGTGGGAGGATAGAAATGTGCGGGATGAGGAAGCTAAAAGACTGGAGATCATTTCTATAGAGATGTTGAATGGATTAAACTTTAATTAAATATTCTGCTGCTGCCGCTAATCCCTGCTTGTTCAGAAACAAATGAATGACTTTTCACTGTCTCCCCTTCCTCTGCTGTATGGGAAAGGGATGTAAACACATAGATTCCATCATGTGATCACCATGATTGGTCGCTCTTTGACCAACCACAGTGATCCTAAGCTACAGAGCCCCTTCGATCGATTCTGTACACAGAGCCTGTGAATGGAGCCGCCCAAGGATGGCTCAATTCACCGACATTAACCAGTGTATTTGCTCCCCATTGACTATTTCTGAATTGATGTTTATAAACTTCACTCCAACAATAGACTTCTAATAATTAGTAATGTAAAGGTATAAAACATAGGGAAAGTGCATGTATTTTGGAGATGTGCTGCAGATTTATTTATTTTTGTCTTGAGATACACTTTAAGAATCAGCCTAGCGTATATTATGCAATGTAGAATCAGTCTATGGGCTTGTATTCAATCACAAATGAAATGTGAAAATGATCTAATTGAATTCACATTTTTGAAAGCTACTGCTATCAGTCATACGCCGGCAACATATACCGGTACTATCATATACTATTGGCTATTGAACAAAGAACATTAAAACCACGATTGATGTTATCATTTTTAGACAGTCTATGCAAAGCCTACATTTCTCAATAACTAACAGAGACTAAATAATGATTCATCATAGTAGTACTCATGCCTGGAGGAGCTTCCAATGTCCCACCTAAAATCACGTAGAAATTAGGATTGAAGGTTTGGCAGAAAATAATCTATTACTAGAGGGTTCCTGTGCACATCAACTTTCAACACTCAGTACTAATGTTATTATTGTGGTCATGTAATTGAATACTGGGGAGCACACTGTTGGCAAATACTTATTATTTGGGACTTTACAGTGAAATAGTTTGCACAAAGTAAGTTTCTACTAAGGAAAGTTTTGATAACACTAGAAGTAATCCTTTGCATATATAGGCCATAAGAAAAGCCTTTTAACAAAATGGCAACATTTAGTACTCATAAATAAGTAAACCTTTAGAACAGGACACACAATGCAGGAAACAATGGCCAACAACATGGCCAAATTGATGAAGCTTTTAGGCTGGTGTCGGCAGGACGATCTGTCTAACGGAGAGCTAGTCTCTCCAATGGCCATGATAAAAAATATTAATATTAAACATAAAGCAGTAGTCCTGGGTTTCTTAAATCCCCTGATATTTTGGACATAGTGTACATCCTCCATATCTGCCTGCATTTTATTTATTAGCTTATCAAAAAGGAAACATTCTGTGATTTGAACTATCAAACACAAATATAGGAGAGTTCTTCTCACTTTGTGTCCAGTAAAATGTTGTTGGCAGGACGATCTGTCTAACAGAGAGCTAGTCTCTCCAATGGAGCCCTAGTCAGTAGTAAAACATGACAGATCGCATATGATTTGCACTGCAGTGCGGTGCGAATCATATCCGATTTCGGACATCGCAGCAGTCTGAACCGGCCCTAAAACAGAACATATATTAATTACACAGGTTCTGTGGCTGATTAAGGTGTTAATTGAACTCACTTGGTGCCTTATCTGCATTAAAATAGCCTCAGAACCTGCGTAATTAACACTGTATGTGTTCGGGTTTAAAGGGATGAGGTGGCAACATAATTTAAAAGTTTTGAAATAAAAGTGCTGCTTAAGCACAAACACCATGCTGTTATTATCCAGAAAAGCCTCTTATGTGCACTTCTCTGATTTAGTGTGCCTCTTTCTTACTGGGTTTATTCCTGTTTTATTTCTTTTCCAATGAATGGGGAAGGCAGGCTCCAGTAAAACTAAATTTTGTCTCATGGATCTGACTTTTTTTTGCCTCTGATCACAGCTGCATGTTAGCTAATGTGCCCATGTAATAAAATGAGTTTACATGCATATGCTTCTAAATGCCATAAATGAGCATGATTATGAGCATGCTCCAAAACAATCATTTTTTAGGAGTTTTCTACCAGATTAAAATACAAAGATCAAGCATAGCAATAGTAGTAGTAGTAGTAAGTGAGATCATTTTTTTTTTGCCCATGTGTATGAGGCCTCAGAGAGGGGCATTGCCTTTTTGTTTTAATAATAGTTGGCATTTGTGATGCCTTTTCTTAGGTCCCTTTCACACTGGGGCGGGAGCGGCGTCGGCGGTAAAGTGGCGCTTTACCATCGTTTTAGCAGCGCTATACGGCCACTAGCGGGGCGGTTTTAACCCCCCGAGCGGCCGAAAAGGGGTTAAATTCACCTGCAAAACGCTGCCGGAGCGGTGTTTCGCTGGCGGTATCACAGCGCTGCCCCGGTGGAGCGGTGCCCTGGTGCAGCGGTGGAGGAGCGGTGGAGGAGCGGTGGAGGAGCGGTAAGTTCACCGCTCCTTCACTGCTCCAAAGAAGCTGCTGGCAGGACTTTTTGTGACGCCCTGCCAGCGCACCGCTCCAGTGTGAAAGCCCAAGGGCTTTCACACTGGAGTGAATGGAGCCGCTTTTTTCAGGCACTATTTTTAGCGCTGTATCGCCTGAAAAAGGCTGGCAGTGTGAAAGGAGTCTTAAAGTGATTGTACAGTCTTATTTTATTTTCTATTAAATAACAAACATATCATACACACCTGCCCTGTGTAGTGGTTTTGCACAGGGCAGCCCGGATCCTCCTCTTCTCAGGTCCCTGGCTGGAGCTCCTGGCCCCTCCCTCCTGCTGAGTGCCCCCACAGCAAGCAGCTTGCTATGGGGGCACCTGAGTTGAGCTGCAGCTCTGTGTATCCATTCAGACACGGAGCTGTGGTTTGGCCTCACCCCTCTCTCTCCTGATTGGCTAACTGAGTTTGATTGACAGCAGCGGGAGCCAATGGCGTCACTGATGTGTCTCAGCCAATCAGGAGGGACAGGCGAGACACTCATGAACATTGCTGGATAGAGATGGGCTCAGGTAAGTATTGGGGGGGGGGGGGGGGCTGAGGGGAGCTGCTACACACAGAAGTTTTTTTTTCATCTTAATGCATAGAATGCATTAAGATAAAAAGAACCTTCTACCTATACAATCACTTTAACCACTTGCCCTCCAAAAGGTTTTACCCCCCTTCATGACAAGGCCATTTTTTTCTATTCAGCAATGCGCTATTTTAACTGGCAATTGCATTGTCTTGTAACACTGCGCAAATGAAATTTATGTAATTTTTTCACACAAATATAGCTTTCTTTTGGTGGTATTTGATCATCACTGGGTTTTAAAAAATGTTATTATATAAACTGAGTTAAGTTGAGTTGAGTTGAGAGGAATCTTAATATAGCGCGGTCTTACCCCGAAGGGTCCCTCCAGCTGATGCTGGCTGGAGGGTACACTAACTGACTAGCTAACACTCATATTAATAGTGGCACTAATACAGTGATCAGTGATAATACTATAAAATGTCACTGTACTAATGACACTGGCTGGGAAGGGGTGATCAAGGGGTTGATCAAGGGGTGTGCCTAATAATGTGTATTGTGTGTAATATGTGCTGCTTTTACTAAGCGATCTTGCTGTTTTTTTCCCTGCTTCGGAAATTCCATGATTTGATATTTGCATGCAGAGTTACATAACGATATGTTTTTAATGAGGGAGGAGTCTGCTTTAGCCACTTCCAGCGCAAGCCAATTCAGACACTTCTCTCCTAGATATAAAAAGCATAATTTTTTGCTAGAAAAGTACTCAAAATTAAAAATGGCGGCCGTTGCAACATTTTATGTCACACGGTATTTGCGCAGCAATTTTTCAAATGCAATTTTTTTTTTTTGGGGGGGGGGGGGGGGGGGGAAGCTGTTTTATGAATTAAAAATAAATCACTAAAGTTAGCCCAATTTTTTTGTAATGTCAAAGATAATGTAACGCCGCGTAAATAAATACCTAATGTGTCATGCTTTAACACACGTGGAATGGTGACAAACTTGGTACTTAAAAGTCTCCATAACTTACGCGCGATATTTTTTTACAGGTTACCCACTTAGAGTTACAGAAGAGGAGTTATTGCTCTTGCTCTAACAAACACGCGGGACGTTGGCGCTTTAAAAAAAAATGATATCCTTTATTTTATTTTTATTTTTACACTTTCCCTTTTACATTTTTTTTTTAATCACTTTTATTCCTATTACAAGGAATGTAAATATCCCTTATAATAAAAATAGTGCATAAAAGGCCCTCTTTACAGAGAGACGTGGGGTCTATAAGACTTCACATCTCTCCTCTAGGCTGGAAAGCCTTAAATAAAAAAATAAAATAAAAAAAAGATCTCAGTCTTTCCAGCTAAAAACACAGCAGTGTTTACATCTGTCGATGCCAGAAGTGATGTCATAATGTCAGGGCTGGTGCTAGGATTTTTGACACCCTAGGCAAAGCCTCATTTTGCCCCCCCCCCCCCCCCTTGGCTCCACCCCTGACTTCACCCCTTTTGCCATGCACATGTATACCCCAACTTTTAAATGAAGCGCCCATCAATGCAGCCCACCAGCGCCCATTAATGCAGCCTCACCAGCGCCCCATCAATGCAGCCTACCAGCACCCATTCAATGCAGCCTACCAGCGCCCATTAATGCAGCCTCACCAGCGCCCATCAATGCAGCCTACCAGCGCCCATTAATGCAGCCTCAAGCAGCGCCCATTAATGCAGCCTCACCAGCACCCATCAATGCAGCCTACCAGCGCCCATTAATGCAGCCTCAAGCAGCGCCCATAAAATGCAGCTTCACTAGAACCCATCAATGCAGCCTACCAGTGCCCATTAATCAATGTTTGCTTGCTTCCATTCATTCAGGAGTCAGGACACAGACATAGTCCTTCACCGCCACTGTGCCAATCAAGCAGCTGGACAGCACCTAGGATTATTTTTGCTTTGCAGGAAATCACCATCATATGATGGCCTATGGGTGGGAAGCGGTTAAGCTGCTTAGGTATAGTACCAAGTTACCAAGTGGCCATACTGTCTGCATACACTGGGTTCAAGGAGGTATGGTATTGCCTATATAGGCATTTGAAACAGAACAGTATGAAGCCTTTACACTCTGCTGCCTCAGTAGCACATGTTCTTGTTTGCACTCTGAGTGAGCGCATGCTACAATACAGGCTTTGAAATCTGCTTGCAAATTACATGTTCTGAAGCAACTAATGATCAGATTAAAGCCTCCTAAATTAACATAATGGGGGTTATTTAGGAAAGGCAAATCCTCTTTGCACTACAAGTGCAAAGTGCACTTGCAATTGCACTGAAAGTGCCCTTGGAAGTGCAGTCGCTGTAAATCTGAGGGGTAGATCTGAAATGAAGGGAAGCTCTGCTGATTATTATCCAATCATGTGCAAGCTAAAATGCTGTTTTTTTATTTACCTTGCATGCCCCCCTCGGATCTACAGCGACTGCACTTCCAAGTGCACTTTCAGTGCAATTTCAAGTGCACTTGTTGTGCAAAGTGGATTTGCCTTTAGTAAATAACCCCCAATGTGTCTGTTCTTACTCATTAAAGAAGAAGTAGAGACAATGCTGTTTTGACCCTACTTCTCGTATGGTACTTCGTTCTGCACCCCGTGACCTGTTTTCAGCTGACAGCAGACCAAAGTCTTTTGTTGGGCTGACGTCATTCAGCTGGTCCAGGCTCTGGATTGATTGTGACTTTACAGTCAGGTTCTACCCAGATACCTGGACTGGCAGCTAGCTCAGCCTCTCAGTGAGCTGCTGGGGGATTGAGCCAGTTGCTCCTGCCACCTCCACAGCCCAGAGCTCCAGTTTTAAATCAGGTCTTCCTACAGTTTGGAAGCTATGCATGCATTGGATTTTCTGTAAATTAAACTTACTTGTATAACTACAGTAACTGTTGTTCATAGAATTATCCCTGCTCCTTGAGTTGCTGTGCTGTGATAGACTGTGATTGATTTCTGCCCCATGCAAATACATGATTTTCTGCACAACTTGTGGCTACACTGCTCACATTTGCAGATAAAAATGTCTCAACAAGGATCTATGCACCCACCAGACATACCCTCAATATGAAGGGGATTTGCAACAAGTAGAGATATCTGCTAGACCAGTGGTTCTTAACCCCAGTCCTCATTACCCCCCACCAGGCCATGTTTTGGGAATTTCCCTTATATAAAATAGATGTCCAAAATACCAAGCCATTGACTTAGAATTAAAGCACCTGTGCAAGGGAAAAGGAAAGCCTGCAAACATGGCCTGGTGGGGGGTAATGAGGACTGAGGTTAAGAACCACTGTGCTAGACCCTAATTTCACAGTTAAGCCCCCCTTGAAGTGTAACTTTAGTTGAGAAAAAAACAATCCCCTCTGGATTTTATGAAATTTGTTGCAGATTCCTACCTGTTTCTGCTCTGAAGAAATAGCTGTTTGTCTGAACATGTACTCTGGATACCGATCCTGAGTAGGAGAGTATGTGATCATTATAATCACCTAGTCAACTCTCGGTGTTCTGATGAGAAGTTATAGTATATACATTTCTTTAGAAGTAATTAACCCTTAGGGAGTTTCTCACCAAAAATGAAACTTCTGTTGCAGGGGGTGCCTAAAATTTGACTTGTATCTTAGTATAGACTTCTGAGAACATCAGTGAGCCAATCCCACCTGAAGGAAATTACATTTTTGAAGGCAATCGGCAACGGCATACATAATGCCACAAGGTTGCCACAGTGAACTGAATTTTACAGAAAATTACAGAACTGCAGATTGAAAAAGTAAGGTAATTTTTAATAACATTAAATTACAATATGATTTGTGTTGCAATTGTATATGCTATATTATTTTTTGCTTTTTTTTTTCATGAAAGGGGAGTCACCCTTTATCAAAATTATGAAACAAAAAGGCAGACATTCCTGATAATCTATGATCTATGGAATAGTACTATGCAATGCATAACTGGATCAACTGTGGGTATATGATTCTGTATGTAGAGGTTTTATATGTAATTACAATTACTTACAATTTTTTATCTATTGGATAGACTTATGTCTTTTTTTTTTCAATCTGACTAACTATGTAACTACCTGACTGCTTCCAATGAAACATGTAATGATGCAGAGCAACTAAAGCCTGGTATACACTAGTATAAACTATACTAGTTTTTTTTTTTTTTCGTTCAACCCAGTGGGCTGAATGAAAAAAAACCCCAGACAGCTCAGGTTGGAGCCGCTGTACTAACTATCTGACCAATAGTACATAAAGGAAACAGGGAAATTAATCCAGGTCATTCCATCATGTATAAAAGTCCAAAAATATGGTTCAGGATACAAATAGGCGGTTAAATATTGTTTGAATATAGACACAAAGGCTAACCTTTGTGTCTATATTCAAACAATATTTAACCGCTTATTTGTATCCTGAACCATATTTTTGGACTTTTATACATGATGGAATGACCTTAATTAATTTCCCTGTTTCATTTATGTACTATTGGTTCTATACAGTAGCGGTATTGTATTATCTTGAAAATGTACTATCAATGTGGGTTTTTAGAGATCATGTATATGTTTTATATGTGTATTAAATAAAATAATTTTTTTGATTATAAGTTGCGTAAAAAGTCCAAGTCCCACCCCTTTTCATGATATTTTGAACATATTAGGAGGTGGCACTGTATATTTTTACTGTATCCATAGGACCACTCTGTGGTTTGATACAGTTAATTATTCTATCAATAAACTACACAAGTCACCTGTGCACAATGGATCCTTCTCTACCTTTCAAGTTACTTACATCTTATCAAGCAACTCATGTGCCATTGCAGTCACTCAGTTTTAAAGAACCATACCATGAGACCACCAGATGTGAAGCCTTCACCTTGGCAGAACTCATCAGCTACTTCCATCATCCATTGTGTCCTCCAACACCTAAGCATCGGGTATTAAATGAATAATGCCACCTTCGGCAATGGGGAAGGAGCACCTGTCATGACAAGACTTGGTAGAATTTATACAACAGACCTTGCTAAGTACATGACCCTCAGAGAACTAATTCACATCAGACTACAGAAGTTGGAAATTCACGTTTAGGTCAGTAACCAAGGACCTTAGCATCGCACATAGTAACAAACTTAAACTGGTAATAAAATGATTAGACCCAGCCATCAGACTATATTAAGAGAATGAATACTGTTCACATCTATGAACCATATGAACCAGAAAAGGGCCTTAATCTTACAAGATGGTTAGACCCAGCCATCAGACCATATTAAGAGAATAAAAACTGTTCACATATATGAAGCAGAAAATGGCCTTAATCTTGCATGGGAGAGATTACAGCAAACTTACAGCAGCGCAGAAGCAATAGAACGTACCTTACTCAAAAAAGTACAGAACTCTCCTAGATTGTTTAACAGAGACAAACAGAAATTCTAGGAACTAAGTGATCCACTTCTTGAGCTTGAAACCCTGCTAACAGCAAAAGGATTAATAAAGATGCAGCCTTACCATTACCACTTGAATTCAAGACAATTTTGCATAACTGAGAATCATCAAACACACACTGTAATTCCAACCCTACAACCATAAAAAAGACTATGGATTTCAAAAGAAAAAAATGTGCACAAGAGCAAGAAAAATTAATTATAGCATAGCTTTGATATATTTTTCAGGAATTAATGTGTGTTATGGATTTTCTAGGCATGGCAGCCTGTGTATGATTAATTCAGTACTCACAGCCTGAGCCATGTGTCTTACAACGCTTCATGCTCATTAAACGCCTGGCAAGGCACATACCAGGAACAGCAGAAAATAGGAAACACATTTACTTTAAAAGGAACTTATCCTTGAAGTTTCTCTTCATAACTGTACACTGAGTAGCACTTATGTTCAGGAATAGATAAAACATTTGAAGCATTGCTGATGCCGTATCCTCCTGTGTTGGGGGACATATTTAAAAAATACCTTTACTATATTGCTACTTACTGTAGTAGATCATCCAAAATCTATGTTTCACTCTCTCCATGCCTTTCAGATATGAACATATATAAACACACCTGGACCACATTTTTCCAATGTGTGGTACCCTTTGGTGTCTCACTTACTTTATTTTACCATAGCATATGAAAACACACACAAACCATTTTTTTTGTTTAGGATAGAACCTCTACTGAGTTTCTAATGTTATCTGTGTCTCCATTGGGAAGATTTCTCTTCACTTCCTGTCCTAATGACACAACTTTAGGCTTTATATACAGTCATCAAAATCATTGTATAGTTACAACAACATACACAAAATAATAGAAGACATGTGTATATGTATACACACAATGAAGTTGATGTTGAGAACAAATGATTTTAAAAGCAAAGTGTTAGAACATCATGGGCATCAGTGGGTTCAAGAGCATGGGAATAGAGCTGCAGAGAGACAGTTTGGACCCCCCACTGAGAGTATGATCAGACAGTGGAGAAAACAGGAAGAACAACTTGGCTTGTGTGTGTCAACCAAACTTATTCAGTGTCAGGCAAGAATGTATGCATTTAAGGGCATCAGTGGGTTCAAGGTATAAGGAGTAACTTCAAGTTTCAACTTTTTTCTTATGCTTTAAGTTCATCAAAGACTTAAAAGACATGGACAAAAGCCTTGATTATTGATTTTAGCAGTCTCAGCCTTCTCTGCAAGATGAGAAAATGTCACTACTAGAGACTCTAAAAAGATTGTCTCTGTTAGAAATACAAGAATTACACCAACTGCCAGCAGCAACAGTGATAAAATGTGAAGGGACCCAAACTCCTACTCTGTCATTCATGATAAACCACATTCTCTCAGGAAATGTCATGCATTCAAGGTTAGATGTTGTGCATCTATAGAGCACTTTTACAAAGACTGTATACCTAAATGTAAGAATGTGACAGTGATAGACATGTATCAGCTATACACCAAGGCCCCTTTGAACAAGGCTTTACATCCACTGAAGTTCTTACATCCATGTCTGATCATGGTGTGGACAGCCACGAACAGGGATTGCCAAGTATAAGATTGAAATATAGTGAATTACTGTATGTAACAAAGGACTTTTATGCCCCGTACACACGGTCGGATTTTCCGACGGAAAATGTCCTATCGGACAATGTTGTCGGAAATTCCGACCGTGTGTAGGCTCCATCGGACTTTTTCCATCTGATTTTCCGACGGACAAAGTTTTATCTCCTGCTCTCAAATTTTCCGACAACAAAGTCCGATCTGACTTTTTCCGATCGTGTGTAGCGAATTCCGAAGGACAAAGTGCCACGCATGCTCAGATCAAATTACAAGACCAAAGCTATTGGCTACTAGCCTCTACGTAGTTCCGTCGTACGCAACGAACGTCACCACGTTCAGAATGATCGGATTTTCCGACAACTTTGTCCGACCGTGTGTATGCAACACCAGTGTCGGACAAAATCCTTCGGAAAAAATCTGACGTATTTTGTGGTCGGAATTTCCGACCGTGTGTACGGGGCATTAGAGTAAACCTGTGCTAAAATAAGTTTGATGAAAGTGTTTCCTCAGACGCGACTGGAGAAAACTATCAGGATATATGTTGTTTGTCTGATTTACATTTTTGCAGGTCTGGCATCCCTAGATTGCTTATGCATATCCAGAATGTAATGTACATACAGTTCAGTCGCATAGGTTATATCATTTTTTTGATTATTTTTTTCTGATTGAATTACTATATTTTTATGTATATTTTTTTCCGTTATAACATACTTTGAATTCTGTATGTGTTTGTTATTTGTTACTTTAAATATAAATTTAATAAAATATACTGTTAACAGAAGAGATTTCTTGTTTTGCACCTATTGAGTGCAATTAAATACCTAAATATAGAGACAAGATCCTTACAGAAGACGCAAGTCATGTATTCTTTGTTTATTTGGCTGCCCACATCCAACCACACAACAATGGCAAAATAATTCTTCTACTGCTTCTGAAGAGCACACAAAATCCATGAACAGTTCAGAGTTTGTAACAATGGTGCCCTATGCCTAAAGCACCAACCTTGGCTGGATCATGATTGGCATTATGATTGACGTTATCAGCTCTTGTTTCAGTAATGTGTGTGAACACTTGTACAACTATTGTTGTGATAATTCAAGACACCCCCTTTATCCTTCAAAACTCATTCTACAGGAACTTGAAAGAGATACCAAATCTGACAACAAGATGATTAAGTCTACATCAAAGAGTCACTGCAGCAGAGACAGCAGAATCAGTGAGATATCATCTCAAACTGCTAGTGACGAGCAAGACTGAAATTTCAATAGGTGACCAGGAATCTACAACCAGGAATCTACAAATACCAAGATTCCGCACAACAATGCTAATGTTCTTTAGTTCATGAACTGTAACTAGTGATTCTAAATAACTATTTCAGGAGATGCTGTAGAGTTGCTTACAGAACCAAACACAACCTCAGGATAGTCCTGTAGATAAAACTACACCTGACAGTTACAAAACAGTAAGGCCCCTTTCACACTGGGGTGCTTTTCAGGCGGTACAGCGCTAAAAATAGCGCCTGTACACCGTCTGAAAAAAACGGCCCCATTCACTCCAGTGTGAAAGCCGCACTGGATCGGTGCGCTAGCAGGACGGTAAAAAAAGTCCTGCTAGCAGCATCTTTGGAGCGGTATAGGAGCGGTGTATTCACCGCTCCTATACCGCTCCTACCCATTGATTTCAATGGGACACCGCGGTAATACCGTGGCAATACCGCCGCAAAGCGCAGCTACGGTGGTGCTTTGCGGGGGATTTTAACCCTTTTTCGGTCGCTGGCGGGGGTAAAGCCATCCCGCGAGCGGCCGAATACCGCGGGGCGGTAAATAAAAATTTAAATATAGCGCTGCTTTACCGTCACCACGGCTCCCCGCCCCAGTGTGAAAGGGGCCTTACTTCTCTTTACCAAGAGAATCCCAGCAAGAGCTCCTAAGACTTTGATCCTACATTCCTGCATGCCTGATTCATCTATTAAGACCCAAGCTTACACAGCTGACAAATTCAGAGAGTAGTGGTTAATGATTCATACTCTGAATGGTCTAAGGTTATCAGTGGTGTACCCCAAGGTTCAGTGTTGGGACCCTTACTTTTTAATATGTTTATAGGGTCTGGGATTAAAAGTACCATTTCAGTTTTTGCAGACACCAAACTATGCAGTGGAATAACGTCCTTACAGGTTGTCTCCAAGTTACAAGCCAACCTCAATGCACTGTTTAACTGGGCGACTATGTGGCCGATGAGGTTTAATGTAGATAAATGTAAAGTTATGCACTTAGGGGCTAAGAATATGCATGCATCATACATACTATGGGAGTACAACTGAGGGGATCCGTAGTGGAGAAGGATCTGGGGGTTTTGGTAGATCATAAGCTCATGCATAATAGCATGCAATGCCAAGCTGTGGTTTCCAAAGCAAGCAAAATCCTTTCTTGTATTAAGAGAGGTATGGACTCAAGAGAGAGATATAATTTTGCCCCTGTTCAAATCATTAGTAAGATCTCATCTGGAATATTCAGTTCAGTTTTGGGCACCAGTTCTCAAAAAGGATATCGGGGAAGTGGAGAAAGTGCAGCGAAGGGCAACCAAAATGATAGGAGGCATGGAGGAGCTCAGCTATGAGGATAGATTAGAAGAACTGAGTGTATTCTCTCTTGAGAAGAGGAGATTAAGGGGGAGTATAATCAATCAATATGTACAAATATATAATTGGTCCATATAGTGAACTTGGTGTTGAGTTATTCACTTTACGGTCAACACATAGAACAAGGGGGCACTCTTTACGCCTAGAGAAAAATAGATTTCATCTCCAAATACAGAAAGATTTCTTCAAAGTAAGAGCTGTGAAAATGTGGAATAGACTCCCTCCTCCCTTTAAGAAAGGCCTGGATTCTTTCCTAAATGTACATAATATAACTGGGTAATGACATTTATAGGTAAAGTTGATCAAGGGAAAATCTGATTGCCTCTCGTGGGATCAAGAAGGAATTTTTCCCCTGCTGTAGAAAATTGGACCATGCTTTGCTGGGGTTTTTCGCCTTCCTTTGGATCAACTGTGGGTATAGGATTTTGTATATGGGATTGTATGATATTAGTTTTTATTTATTTATTTGTTTATTTTTATGATTGAACTAGATGGACTTGTGTTCCCTTCCTCTCAACTTGTTTTCAACCTGACTAACTATGTAACTATGTAGCTCAAGCATCACACCAGAAACCCTGCTAACAGCAAAAGGATTAATAAAGATGCAGCCTTACCATTACCACTTGAATTCAAGACAATTTTGCATAACTGAGAATCATCAAACACACACTGTAGAAACAGTGACACAACAGTCCAACCCTACAACCATAAAAAAGACTATGGATTTCAAAAGAAAAAATGTGCACAAGAGCAAGAAAAATTAATTATAGCATAGCTTTGATATATTTTTCAGGAATTAATGTGTGTTATGTATTTTCTAGGCATGGCAGCCTGTGTATGATTAATTCAGTACTCACAGCCTGAGCCATGTGTCTTACAACGCTTCATGCTCATTAAACGCCTGGCAAGGCACATACCAGGAACAGCAGAAAATAGGAAACACATTTACTTTAAAAGGAACTTATCCTTGAAGTTTCTCTTCATAACTGTACACTGAGTAGCACTTATGTTCAGGAATAGATAAAACATTTGAAGCATTGCTGATGCCGTATCCTCCTGTGTTGGGGGACATATTTAAAAAATACCTTTACTATATTGCTACTTACTGTAGTAGATCATCCAAAATCTATGTTTCACTCTCTCCATGCCTTTCAGATATGAACATATATAAACACACCTGGACCACATTTTTCCAATGTGTGGTACCCTTTGGTGTCTCACTTACTTTATTTTACCATAGCATATGAAAACACACACAAACCATTTTTTTTTGTTTAGGATAGAACCTCTACTGAGTTTCTAATGTTATCTGTGTCTCCATTGTGAAGATTTCACTTCACTTCCTGTCCTAATGACACAACTTTAGGCTTTATATACAGTCATCAAAAGGGGACATGTGGCATGCTTTCCAGGTGTAGAAATTGTGTTTTAAGCTTAATGGCACAATAGACATGGGTGCTTAACCACTGTATGGATAGAAACGTCAGAAATTTACACTGGAGTCCGTGGACAGTCATACTACTCTACCCTGGCTTTAGCATCCATACCATAGTGATTGGTGGATCCAACCACTACTTGTGAGGAAAAATGTGATTTAAAGGCAGAATAATAATAGGTTTTAAATTTAATCAGTCCGACTTTACTGGTATTTCTATATTTTTTTTGTAATAGTTTGTGTGCTGGTCAGCTGCTCCTGGTGCCCTCTCCTGGGCATCAGGACTTAATAAAAACTGTAACATTTTAATTAAAAACGTATGGTCTTAAGGTCCTAGCTGCATATATTTACTGTAAATTAGTCATTACCTATTGGAACTAATCACCACAATCGCCTATACACTGCTTTAATGTGTCATCACTAGGTTACAGGTGAACTAACCAATTAAAATTAGTACTCAGCTGGTGTTACAAAGAAAATCCGGCTAGAATACACGGTACTTACACTCAAATCTGATGTAAAGAGTTTGGTCCAAATCTACTGCCAGAAAAAATCTGATACACCAATTGAACTCGGAGCAAACTCAACACATCAGTCAAAATCATTGTATAGTTACAACAACATACACAAAATAATAGAAGACATGTGTATATGTATACACACAATGAAGTTGATGTTGAGAACAAATGATTTTAAAAGCAAAGTGTTAGAACATCATGAGGACCAATACTGACATACCGTATTTTTCCGTGTATAAGACGCTGCTTTTTCCTTTAATTGTTACACTGAAATTCGAGCAGCGTCTTATACACGGTCAGTCAGCCTGGGAGAGAGCCGCGCGGGTGCGTAGGATGTCACAGCGGCATCCTCCAATCACAAGCTGTATGACGCCTGCTGCATCTGGAGGTGGAGAGTGCGCAGATGCGATCCGTTCGCTGTGGAGACTGCGCAGATGCATCAGGGAGCGGAGCGGAGCGATTAGAGCCCAGATGTCACAGAACAAAAGTAAGAGGTTGTCATATTCTGCCAAATACAAACTTAGTGTGGTTAGCTATGCAAAAGAGCATGGGAATAGAGCTGCAGAGAGACAGTTTGGACCCCCCACTGAGAGTATGATCAGACAGTGGAGAAAACAGGAAGAACAACTCCTTAAGATGCCAAAAAAGAAGAAGGCCTTTAGGGGAAAACAAGCAAAATGGCCAAATTTGGAGCAGAGGCTTAAGAATTGGATTTTAGAGCAGCGCCAGAGTGGCTTGTGTGTGTCAACCAAACTTATTCAGTGTCAGGCAAGAATGTTTGCAGAAGAAATGAACATTGTTGATTTTACAGGAAAGGCAAAATGGTGCTTCAATTTCATGAGGAGAGAAGGGTTGGCCATGAGAACTAGAACAAAGCTAGCTCAGAAAATGCCACCAGTTTATGAGGAAAAAATCCAACTGTTTCACTCCTATGTCATAAAACTTCGCAAAAAATATGATTTTGAACCAAGTCAGATTGCAAACATGGATGAGGTCCCTCTCAATTTTGATGTGCCTTCCAACAGAACTGTTGATGTGAAAGGAATCAATACAGTGGCAATAAAAACAAGTGGCCATGAAAAGACACACTATACTGCTGTGCTCTCATGCTGTGCAGATGGTACTAAGCTGCCTCCTATGCTTATTTTTAAGAGAAAAACCTATCCTAAAGAGACCATACCACCTGGCATTATTGTCCAAGTTCAAGAGAAGGGGTGGATGAATGAAGACATTATGGCCATTTGGTTTGCAAAGGTTTGGTCCAGAAGACCTGGAGGGCTCTTAAAGAAGCCAGCTCTGCTTGTCTTTGATCAATTCCGAGCACATTTAACAGAAAAGACTAAAAGGGTTGCATCAGACTTGCGCACACACCTAGCAGTTATTCCTGGTGGACTTACAGGTCAGCTACAGCCACTAGATGTGTCAATCAACAAGCCATTTAAAGTCCTGATGAGAGAAGAATGGAGTAGATGGATGCAAAAAGCAGGTGATAACTTGACACCGGCAGGCAGAGTGAAAAAACCAACCATTACTGAGGTCTGCAACTGGGTCCTAAACTCATGGCATGGGGTCAAACAAGAGGTGATTGTGAAGTCCTTCAAGAAATGTGGAATCAGCAATGCAATGGACGGAACTGAGGATGATCTCACATTTATAGACAGCAACTCAGAAGACAGCAGTGATGCAACAGAAGTTGAAGAAGTTCTGTCTGGAACTAGTGATGATGAAGAGGAGAACATTGATGCAACAGAGGTTGAATAAAGTGATATGATGCATAATACCTGGTATACTGGTATGTAAAGGTTAATTACTAAATAAAACTGTGTTCTGTTTTACCTGTTTAAAATGTTGTTTTCTTTATTTTGGGGTGGAAAAGTGGGGGGCGTCTTATACATGGGGGCGTCTTATACACGGAAAAATACGGTATTCCCAAAGTATGTGGATAGTCTCGAAAGAACGTTAAAGGCAAGAAAAAAATAGATAAAAATTATATAGGAGAGAAAAAGGTGCTAATTGACTGCAGGAAACTAGCTAAGAGAGAGAAAAAAAAAAAATTTTTAATATGGATTCTGTACCTGTCAGGCACTGAATCTTTTTTATTGCACTCAGGGAGTTATTAAAGCTGTATGTATAGTCGCATAAAGGTATAAAAACATATGGCTTTTGCCTAGTTCATTGTTGTATTACATATTCCAAGATAAAAGGCCAGCAGCACAAGCTGAAAGGAGGACCGCTAAGAAATAACAGTAGAAGCTACACTACAAAAGAGAAAGAGAGACTGTTGAGACCAAGTACCTGTTTTCCTGCATTTGCTTGAAATGCCTGAAGTTTGCTACAGAAATTGCAGACCAGCTTTAACAGAAGTGACATTTCGTGTATTCCTTTTGAATACAGACTAAAGCATTTGCTATCAAAAGGTAGGTAGAGTGCCCATGTATTTATGAATGTATATTTGTAGCACTCTACATCATGTATTGTATTTTTGTAACTGTAAATAGTTTGTGTACACAGCATTCTTTTGTAAAGGCACAGAGGGGGGTATTTACTAAAGGCAAAATCACTTTGCACTACAAGTGCAAACTACAAGTGCAAAGTGCACTTGAAATTGCACTGAAAGTGCACTTGGAAGTAAAGTAGCTGTAGATCTGAGGGGGACATGCAAGGAAAATAAAACAACAGCATTTTAGCTTGCACGTGATTGGATGATAAAATCAGCAGAGCTTCCCCTAATTTCAGATCTACCCCTCAGATTTACAGCTACTGCATTTCCAAGTGCACTTTCAGTGCAATTTCAAGTGCACTTTGCACTCGTAGTTTGCACTTGTAGTGCAAAGTGGATTTACCTTTTCGTAAATAACCCCCATAATATACTACTAGGTTGTTTTCTTGTTTTTACTGCAAGAATTAGACAAGCAGAAGGAATTAGCAAAACAATTGTTTAAACAGTTGACAATAACTTACAACAGAACCTACAGGGTGCATTTATCTACAGTTCAGACCCCTTTTCCCTGAAAATGTTGCCTTTTCAATATTTATTAACACAAAATGTTTATAATTAGACAGCTCTTAGGCCTTATTCACATAGGGCGTATACATTTGTGCCGTGTGTAAGGGCTGTGTATAGCTGCAAAGGGATGCACAGGTGTTCCATGCATCCCAGGGTGCATTCAGGGCTGTGAATCCTGGGCACAGATGTCACATTAAGGGTAGCGGTCCCAATTGACAGCTATGGACCTCACACAGTCCAAGGATGCATACGCCCCAGGTGAACAAGGCCTTAAATATGTGAGAAGATAAGTAAAATGTTTGATGACAAATGCTTAGGGTAGAATTGAGAAAATACAATAAATAAGGGCTATTTCCAATGTGGATGTTAATGAGTCTATGATAGCGAATGCCATAAGTAGTGCAAAGTGTCAAGCCTAGTAACACAGTAACACTTGGTTAAATGGTATTTCTCTAAAACTTTTGTAGCCATGCCCTCGTAGGGGTTGCTGAATGTAGAGGATCACCTGTCACCCTGCCCAGCCAGAAATCCATCTCAGAGTCATTCAGAGACAAAGAACAGTCCATAGCTTTGTTGTTTTTTTTTATTTATTTTTTTATTTGAGAGGGTTAAACTTGGATGGGAATTATGGGATGCCCAGGAATATTCAGTGCAAACTTGCTTGGGACTTCTATATATCATCCAGTATATACATTCAAATACCTCACTTGCTCAATACCTCTTATACTTCACTTCTCCAACACTTCACTTGCTCATAACATTACTCCTCCAGCACTTCACTTGCTGCAGACTGTTACTCCACCAGCACTTTCCTTGCTGCAGACCGTTACTCCTCCAAACTAGCTAGCACCACATGGATAGGCCTGACACTACTTCAGTCAGGCCTCAGTGAACTGCCTTTTGCGGGCAGGGACCCCAGGCCCCTGTGGTGTAGAATAGTTCAGGTGCTAGCTGTCCTCTATTCAGCTACCACTCCCAGATAGCTCTCTTCAGGTCCTGCCAGCCAGCCTGGCTGCAAAGACCTCTTTCCACTGCCCTTCCCACAGTCCTCTCCTCTAGTTCTGAACCCATCTCAAACTGCAATCTCTCAGTTCTCTCAGGCATGCCTCCCCAGTCCTCCCGACTGCTTACTCATTAGCCCTCCTGTGACCAGTTGTCCTCTCTGGCGACTCTTAAAAGGGTTCTCTTCCACTGTCCTCTCCTTGCTCTCTCATGTGCCTCGCCTTCCAGGATCTCGTCACTCCTCCTGGATGCACCCGAGCCCTGGCCCAGGGTCACCCACCCTAAACTGGGGAGCTCCCTGTGGGCCCCAACAGCCTCCACACTCTCTCACTGCAGCTCTTCCACCCGACAACTCCTCCCCAGCTGTGTTGACCCTAGGTATTTAAGGAGCCCAATTTGGGGATTGGTCAAGGCTCCTCAAGATACCCCAAGCAGCTCCATCTCTCCTGCCCTCCTCTCCTTTCAGCACTTTCTATAAGGAAGAGGGAGGTGTCAGTGATGTTGCCCTGCCCTGGGCCTCTCCCAGTCCAGAATGAAAACAAACAGGCCTAGACACCAGCTTGGCCTGCCTAAATTTCCCTACTCTTCTGAAAAATCCTCACTCTAGCACCTACCTAACTAGAGGGTGCTACACTTTTTTATCATTTGACTGAATGTGCAGCTCTGTCTGCTTCTGAGATGACCACTCCTTGGCCTTTGATCCATGAGGAGCCTTTCTTGTGAAATCTGTTCAGAAAAGCTAAGCCAATGGCTCTTTACACTGCAGGTACAAGAATTCTGTTATGAAAAGAAAGAGATTCCCAAGAAAAATCATCTACAGTAGCCTAGAAAACCAACATTGCTGGTTTGATGGTCAGATTTGTGAAGCCTTTATTCCCAAAGACAATCCCATAAAGTTTACAAATACCACATAGATTTTGTCAATAAGCAACCCAGATAGCAAGGATAGCTTTCCACAAATTTGTGGCAGTGTTGAATTGTAAGTCTGTTAACTTGCTGCACATTTTCACTGGCAAGTTGTACATTTGCCGAGCACTTGAAGCACAAGTTCTAGTTGACACTTTTCCAATTTAAAGGCAAATTTGCATGGCAAGCCTCTAGCAAGAGCAAAGTTGCAGTGGTAAATCTACAGCTTGAAAATTCAGCCACAGCGACCCCTGTGGTGGGATGACTATTGCACAACATAACTGAACCAGAACTTGCAGTAGACGAATGTTTGCAAAGAAAGTTGATCTGGAGTCATGCAATGCGGACTTGCTGCAATTGTGCAACAAATGTGTGAAGCCTGGCAAGTCTAGCAATAGCTTAGCAAATCATTTTTAAACTTGCAGCACAATTGCTTGTTATCTGGGAAAACCTTATTATGGAAATGGTCAAGATTATCAGTAAAATATTAAATTAAAACCCAATCTAGCTCTAATGAACACAAATATTGTTTAATATAGTTATAGTTAATAAAAGGCCAGTTAAACTATTGAATTTGTCAGAGTGAATGTGGTTAAACCATTCTTGGTTCTCTGACCTAGCCAACCTGTCAAAATCTGAGCAGTGATATTATTGTTATTACCATCCTCTATAATGTAATGTGTCTTCTGGCACTCAGAGTCTCCGACACTGAATTGGGGAAAACAAATTACACAAACTAAGGAGCCTGATGTATTACTATGTGCATACACTTACTTGACATGTTAATCTACACATGAAAGGGAAGGTGACAGGTCCTTTTTAATATAGTTATTAAAAAAAAACATAATCTGAAGCTTTTGTGAAGTGATAATGGAGTTACAGAGACACTTAAGCCCACTGCCAAAATTGCACTGCTCACAAAAGTGAGGGAAAACATTTGCTAGTTATTCAGAATAACTAGTATTATGTGAAAGTTCCTACAGAAGACTCAGATACTTTTATTGGAAAAAAAACACCTTGTAGTTGTCCAAGATGTAAATATGTTCTTAAGTAAAATGTTTCCTGTTTATATATTTTCATGAATTGCAGCACTGTGAAATTCTGACACCTTAACCCAGAACTCACGTACTTGCTCCAACCTCATCTGTTTGGGTTGCTACATTGTAACTCACAACGTACACTCAGTCCATATTTTTTTTTATATACTTGAATACATTTTCATATTTTTAGTATAACCTCTTATAATATAATTTTTTTTCTGCATACATACTGTATGTATGCTGATACAGTATGTCCCTGTTTACTGTACATTTTTTATTTTTATTTATTTTACATTTTTATACCTTCAACATAATACTTTTCAGTATACCCAATTATGCATGAGTTTGTTTTTCATCCAACTGGTCTCAATTAATTTGACCTGTGCTGAAATGCTTGGAGCACTGCTGAAAGCACCACTGTGGAATCTCTTAGTATCCCACACGGCTGGCAAGTACTGGCATCGAAGGAGCTCACCTGGGCTTGAGATACCCAGAAACAACCGAGCACTCTGAAGACACAAGTACAAAGAGGTGAGATATGACTTCAGCCTAGCCCCTCCCAGGACATGCCTTCTGATGTGCTTCACCTAGCCCACAGTGCTCAGTCATAGAGGTCATGTAGGTGGGGCAAAACTTGCCAGAGGGATGTGGCCTGGGAGGAGCTAGGCTGAAGCCTTTCTATGTTCTCAATTAATGTAGAACATTTCTGCTATGCAGAGTGTGAGCCACTAGTTAGCAAAGGGGGTATGTGTCACCAGGTTTCTCACCTACACATGGTAAGGAGCTTAAGGACTGATTACTGATATGAAGAAAACAAACTAGTCTTATTCAAAGTCCTGGAGCATAGAGTCTTTGTTAAGTTTTGTTAAGTTTTGGCTGGGAGCCTCCAGCCTCCATTCTTAGGTCCACATCTTACCTGGTAGATGGGACACAATGTACGGGGATAGGGAAAATTGTAGACACTCACTCAGGTTGAACTGGATGCACTGGTGTCTTTATTCAACCTTACTAACTATGTAACTGTAGGTGCCTAGTATGACTTGCAACCTGAAGATGCCAAGCAGTTTTCTAAACTCAGAGGAGAAATCTATCCAAGGGGTAAACAGACTCCTAAGGAAAGGGGTGAAACACCAAAGGATACCAGATATGAATGGCCTTCTAGTTGAAAAGTCTCATCCTTGAGAGAGACATGTTATATTAGGTGTAGGCAGTAAAGATTGCTCCAATGCCAATATCAAATGCATCTGTTAATTTGAAAAATTCTTGACAGAAGTTTGGGATGGCTAAAGCCAGCCATAGCTAGAACGGTTGCAGGAAAGAAAATCACTTGACTTCACTGACTGTGTTGATGGGGGAAAGCCTTCTGCAGAGCCATTGTGCCATCTCCACCATGAGAACACATTAATTACTGCTAGCAGCTATAATAGCCACTAGCAATAATCACATGTAAAATCCAACAAGTTGGTTGTAGCCAAGTTGATCGATCGATCAACTTGGGCACATTCAGTCTGCCCATACATGGTTCCAACTGTCTATGGCTGGCTTAACACAATACTACCTTTAGCTCTTGAAAATATCTCTCTGCACCTTCACTGAGTTTCACCATGGTGGACTTGCTCCTTTGGTAAAATCAGTAAGTGAAGCTGCTAAAGTAGCAAAGTTAGGCACAAATCTCCAGTACTGCTGTATATGTATTTAAGTTGTATTATCGGGCAAAATATTTGAATTTGTTCTCAGCCTATGTTATCATGCCGACACACTAGGCACAAAGAAAAGCTAATTTAATAACCTTCTCTTTGTCAAAGCAACATAACTCGAGCACTGATCTGCTTTCAGCCTGGTTAATGTGATGCTGGCATAAACATCACAAACAGCCAGCAGGTGAAAATGAAATGAAAGTTTAGGTATATACAGTAAGTCAATTTCACATGAGAACCACTTAAGAAGGGGCTTTTTACTTTTCAGAAGAGTTATGCCCCGTACACACGGTCAACACACTGGTGTTAAATACACACGGTCGGACAAAGTTGTCGGAAAATCCGATCATCCTGAACGTGGTGACGTTCGTTGCGTACGACGGGACTACCTAGAGGCTAGTAGCCAATAGCTTTGGTCTTGTAATGTGATCTGAGTATGCGTGGCACTTTGTCCGTCGGAATTCGCTACACACGATCGGAAAAAGTCCGATAGGACTTTGTTGTCGGAAAATTTGAGAGCAGGAGATAAAACTTTGTCCGTCGGAAAATCCGACGGAAAAATTCTGATGGAGCCTACACATGGTCGGAATTTCCAACAACATTGTCCGATAGGACATTTTCCGTCGGAAAATCCGACCGTGTGTATGGGGTATTACAGGACCCTAAACAACTTTAATCGCTTCCCGACCACCTCCTGCACATATACGTTGGCAGAATGGCACGGCTAGGCAAAAGCACGTACAGGTACGTTGCCCTTTAATTGCCTAGCCCCAGGGCGCGCTCGCGACCCGGTCGGGAGCTCCGTGACCACGGCCGTGGGACCAGCGGACCCGATCGACGCTGGTGTCCCACGATCGGGTCACAGAGCTGAAGAACGGGGAGAGGTCTGTGTAAACAAACCTCTCCCCGTGCTTCCTACTCTGCCTGTCATTGATCGGCTGTTCCCTGTCATCGGGAAAGCCGATCAATGGCGTCAGACGTCAGCCCCGCCCCCTAATGTTAAAAGAAACACACACGTCACAGCCCATAACCCCTCTCCTCCCCCTAGTGGTTAACTCTTTCACTGCATGTGTCATTTATACAGGAATCAATGCATTTAAATAGCATTGATTGCTGTATAAACGACAATGGTCCCAAAAATGTGTCAAAAATGTCCGATGTGTCCGCCATAATGTCGCAGTCACAATAAAAATCGCTGATCGCCGCTATTACTAGTAAAAAAAAAAATATTAATAAAAATGCTATAAAACTATCCTCTATTTTGTAAACGCTATAACTTTTGCTCAAACCAATCAATATTCGCTAATTGCGATTTTTTTTACCAAAAATATGTAGAAGAATACGTATCGGCCTAAACTGAGGAAAAAAAATGTTTTTTTATATATTTTTGGGGGATATTTATTATAGCAAAAAGCAAAAAATATTGAATTTTTTTCAAAATTGTCGCTCTATTTTTGTTTATAGCGCAAAAAATAAAAACCGCAGGGGCGATCAAATACCACCAAAAGAAAGCTCTATTTGTGGGAAAAAATAAAAAATTTTGTTTGGGAGCCACATCGCACGACCGCGCAATTGTCAGTTAAAGCGGCGCAGTGCCGAATCGCAAAAAGGGGCCTGGTCCTTTGGCTGCCAATTGGTCCGGGGCTGAAGTGGTTAACTTGTGTGTCCCATCTTACTGCTCTAACTGAGAAAGGGAATTTGGGGCCATGCAAACCCCTGAGAAAACTCTTTCAAAGTCTTGTCCCAATGGTACTTTACTCCTGCTAGAATTGCTAAATGCCTTCCTACCTTTGCTTCACATGTTTTAGTGGATGCTTGGATCTAGGAGACATGAAGCATATATGGTGGACATGCCCTAAGGTCAAACATATGTGGATAAGGGTCTATAACATGGTCAATTTGGTGTTACATATAAACTTGCAAAAAGATCCTTGGGAGGCGCTCCTACACAAACCAATAGAAGGGGCTACCAAAAGAGAGTGTACTCTTTTGATACATATGTTTTTGGCCACAAAACAGATAATTGCAAAAAGATGCCGATTCTCAACTTTGACGAAGGGAAAGTCGGGTGCATTGTACCCTGGTAAATGAGAAATTGATGCCGATATTAACCGATACACATGATACAATTTTACGGACCTGGCAGCCCTGGCTAGATTATTTCCCATCAACGCAACTGCCTACGCACTTGCTGGAACCGTAATTTAACATGACGTGTTAACATACCCATAGTGAGTCTCTGAGACAGAGATTGACCCCCCCTTTTTTTCTCTTCTTCCCCCTTTCCTTTTTCTCTTACCTTTCCATCTTTCTTTTTGGATCCTCTTCACCTTGGTATTGGCTTTTTGCCCATAAGTAAGAGCAGTACCCTTTTTTTGTACTGTTCTTTTAATTCAAGGACCCCCATTTGAAAGGCTTTTTTCAGAAACAAAGCACATCGCAATTCCAGGCAGGGCTCTAATAATTGATCATCTAACAATACAATGTTGCTTGGACCAATTGTCCGTCACTTCTACACCATTGTTTAATGTTCCGTATCTGTGGAGAGAAATTCCTCTTGCACTGGTCCACATTTTCGCATAGTATTTTTGGCTATGTAACTGTCTAATCTTCTTGTCATTTCTAATAATAATAATAAAATTCAAGAGAAAGAATAGGTACAGGACCCTTATTTGTCTAGTTGTTATATGATTACCGTATGTGTTTTGTTCATTTATACTGTATGTGACTCATTGTTTTGTGAGATGCATATACAACTCAAGATATGTTGTAAATGTTGGTAGCTGTCCTTACTGTCTAGTCTCACATTTCTATTAATTCTGCATTCAGATGGCTTTGATGAAAACATATTGTAAACACTATTGGAAGAAGCAGGGCCTTTTTTCTGCCTGAACGTGGCGGAATTGTGTTCCGCCACCTCTGGTGCCGGCCCTGTGTTGCTGCTCACTGCTGTCACTTGTAAACACTAGAGCTCCGTTCCTGTGTCTCCAAGTGACAGCGCAGCTATCCTAGTGGTGCACACAAAACACTCCCTGTCCTGCATAGGAAGCAGGGCAATGTTTTACCAAAAGAAGGATGTACAGGTGTTCAATGCATCCCTGTGCCGGAAGTCCCATTGATATCTATTGGGACAAAGGGGCTGTACAGACACTGCTGTTCCCAAAGTGACATTGGTGTGAGGTGTACAGCCCCAAAGCACTCAGGGTGAGTTCAGGGACAAGCACCCACACTCACATGGATGTCATATTGGAACACAGCGGCTGTGTCCATGCAGCCACCAATGGGACTGCTTGTATGGGAATGCACGGAACACCTGTGCATCTGTGTGGGTAAACAGGGCCCTGAACAGGACACAGATGAGATTATCCCTGTGAATCAGGCTTTAAGGCTGTGGGGGGTGAGCTTTACTGGATGTAGAGGGGGGATTGGGGCTACTGGGTAAGATCTAAGCTGGGGTGGATATGGGCTTGAGGAGAGGGGTTTGTACTGGCTAGAGGGGGTCATTTTTGGCTGTATTCTGTACAGTGGCCTGGGCATCACTATCTGCACACTCTGCAATACTTGCTCCTGATTCCTGCACCCTCTGTATTACTTACCCCTGACCCCTGCATTCTGTGCTTCATGTACTTCTGACCCCTGCATTCTCTGCATTGTCCTTTACTCTGTGCGCTACTTTAAGGCCCTCCCACTAATCCATTTGGTCACACCCACCCTTTGATGTAGCACAGAAAGGAGGGGGTTCATGGTTGAGTTCCTGCACTTATTCTCCGAGAAAAAAAAAAGCCCTGGGATAAAGTATATTTTATGGAACTCAGATGATATGTTGTGCTTGAAGTATTTTAACCGCTTCCCGACCGGCCACTGCATATATACGTCACAGAATGGCACGGGCAGGCAGAATCACGTACCTGTACGTGATCGTGCATGTGTCTGCCCGTGGGTCGCGCTCGCGACCCGGTCGGGAGCTCCGTGACCCCGGCCGCGGGACCAGCGGACCCGATCGCCGCTGGTATCCCGCGATCGGGTTACGGAGGGAAGAACGGGGAGAGGTCTATGTAAACAAACCTCTCCCCGCGCTTCCTACACTGACTGTCAGTGATCGGCGGTTCCCTGTCATCGGGAACGCCGATCAATGACATCAGACGTAAGCCACGCCCCCCTACTGTAAAAAAAAACACAACACGTCATTACAACTGTCATTTACATAGGAATCAGTGCTATTTAAATAGCACTGATTGCTGTATAAATGACAAATGTCCCAAAAATGTGTCAAAAATGTCCGATGTGTATGTCGCAGTCACAATAAAAATCGCTGATCGCCGCCATTATAAAAAAAAAAAATTTTAAAAATGCTATAAAACTATCTTTTGCGCAAACTTTTGCGCAAACTAATCAATAATTGCGATTTTTTTTACCAAAAATATTTACGTATCGGCCTAAACTGAGGAAAAAAAATGTTTTTTTATATATTTTTTTATTTATTATAGCTAAAAAATATTGCATTTTTTTTTCTTCTATTTTTGTTTATAGCGCAAAAAATAAAAACCGCAGGGGCGATCAAATACCACCAAAAAAAATAAAAAAAGGACAATTTTGTTTTGGAGCCACGTCGTATTGTTAGTTAAAGCGACGCAGTGCCGAATTGCAAAAAGGGGCCTGGTCCTTTGGCTGCCAATTGGTCCGGGGCTGAAGTGGTTAAGAAAATTCAGCAAGCAGCCTGGAAATTTAAAGATTACCCCCTTTCAGCTGATCACATATATTTAGGGAATTGTCTACAAATATATATATTTTTTTTAACCAAAATAGTTTTTTATTAACTTTCTTTCTTCATTGGTTTTAAAAAATAAAAATAGGGCTGTGGAAATTAAAGATTAATTAATCGATTCATTTTTTTAATCGATCAAAATTCTTTTGATCGGTACTCACCATTCCGCCGGCTCCCGGGTCTTCAGGGAGTTCCGTCGGAGATCCGGTGACGTCACGGACATCAACGTCACTGGACTCCTCCGGAGGAGTCCGGTGATGTTAAAGTTCTGATTGAACGTAACGCATACAGGGGAGGAGCTACGCATGACATCACCCGCTGCTGCCCTACGGAGCTAACACGATTGTCGGCTTTACATACTGTGTTTTTATTATCTTTATGTGAGTAGTTTGTGTTTGAACACAAAAATGTAATCTTATACTTAAGCGGTGAACACTTAGATCTTTTCTTTCTACCCATGACCTGGCGTCCTTGCTGAGATCTAAGGAGACGTGAGAGAAGTTTATGGTCCGTGTTAACCCTTTTGATACCCACTTGCATGACCACCTGTTTGGACAGGGGTCCATGACATAAGGTGAGAGTGATTAGTTAGACCGGAGGTGGAGGGATTGTCACACTACTGTAGAAAAAAAAAATTACTTGCGTCAGTGCTACATTTTGAATTTAAAACGTATTTGTGTGAACTGTGACGTTAAGTCATGGATTGTGGAAACTAACTAGTGTCGGGTTATTGTATATAGTGTATACCACATTTACCACTGACTAATGCAGAGTTGCAATGCAAGGAGATCAGCTAAAATGTGTTGGATCTGTATGTGCGTTATAATTAATCAAAATTAGTCGATTAATCGAAAAAAAAATTTATTAATCGAACACGAACATTTTAATTAGTAACAGCCCTAAAGAAAAAATTGTAATCCAAAATTGTTTTTTTAAAATCTAGAATGCACTATTAAAATGCAGACTGGAAAATTCACTTACATGCCTTGTTAATAGCGACATCAAGAAATGTTGTCTAATGTGAAGCTCCGTTCTGTTAATTTAAAACATATGTGGTGACTCGTCCCAATTTCCAACACGCAAAAATCAAATGGATAATTCTTAACATTTGTTTTGTGTTATAAACCACAATATAAACTTTTATGTTAGTCGACTCTTTAGTGAAAGTTTTCATCCGAAACATCACTTGTCAGAAGACCTGACTATCAAAAAAGATAACATAAAGCTTTAATAAACCTGAATGTGAGAAAAATAAATAATAAAAACCGGAGCTGCTGTTTCTAGCTTCCGTGTGAAGAAATGTTAATTAGCTGATTGTCATTCTGAATCTCCGGCTTCAAAGTTTTCTGAGCATGAAGATCGGGAATTCAGACTACTTATTGCATGCCTGTTCTGGGTCTGTGATTCCTGTAAAAATGTTATCTCGCTGTCTGAAGCTAAGACTCTTACACCTTTAATCGTAGGTCGCATCAGCATTATGGTTGCCCTCAAAGGGTGGGTCGTATCTGTAATGCCCTGTGCACACGATAAGATTTTCCGACAACAAAATCCATGGGATTTTTTCAGACGGATGTTTGCTCAAACTTGTCTTGCATACACGCGGTCACACAAAGTTGGTCGGAAATTCCGAACATCAAGAACGCAGTGACGTACAACACGTACAACGAGGCGTGAAAAATGAAGTTCAATAGCCAGTGCTGCTCTTCTGCTTGATTCCGAGCATACGTGGCACTTTGTGCGTCGGAATTGTGTACACAAGATTCGGAATTTCGGACAACGGATTTTGTTGTCGGAAAATTTTAGAACCAGATCTCAAATTTTGTGTGACAGAAATTCCTATGGAAAATGTGTGATGGAGCCTACGCACGGTCGGAATTTCCGACAACAAGGTCCAATCACACATTTTCCATTGGAAAATCTGCTTTTTATCATAATAAATAATTGCCTCTGCATTCAATTATGACTGGTTTATGTAATAAATTAAGACTTAAAAAAGTGGATGTAAACCTGTTTAATGAAATTTGACCTAAGCACATACAGTATCTCACATAAGTGAGTACACCCCTCACATTTTTTTAAATAATTTATCATATAGTTTCATGTGACAACACTGAAGAAATTACACTTTGCTACAATGTAAAGCAGTGAGTGTACAGCTTATATAACAGTGTAAATTTGCCATCCCCTCAAAATAACTCAACACATCCATTAATGTCTAAACCGCTGGCAACAAAAGTGAGTACACCCCTAAGTGAAAATGTCCAAATTGGGCCCAAAGTGTCAATATTTTGTGTGGCCACCATTATTTTACAGCACTGCCTTAACCCTCTTGGGCATGGAGTTCACCAAAGCTTCACAGGTTGCCACTGGAGTCCTCTTCCACTCCTCCATGACAACATCATGGAGTTGGTGGATGTTAGAGACCTGGCTCTCCTCCACCTTTCGTTTGAAGATGCAACACAGATGCTCAATAGGGTATAGGTCTGGAGACATGCTTGGCCAGTCCATCACCTTTATTACCCTCAGCTTCTTTAGCAAGTCAGTGGTCATCTTAGAGGTGTGTTTGGGGTTGTTAACATGTTGGACTACTGCCCTGTGGCCCAGTCTCTGAAGGGAGGGGATCATGCTCTGCTTCAATATGTCACAGTACATGATGGCATTCATGGTTCCCTCAATGAACTGTAGCTCCCTAGTGTCGGCAGCACTCATGCTGCCCCAAACCTTGACACTCCCACCACCATGCTTGACTGTAGGCAAGACACACTTGTCTTTGTACTCCTCACCTGGTTGTTGCCACACACGCTTGACACCATCTAAACCAAATAAGTTTATCTTGGTCTCATCAGACCACAGGACATGGTTCCAGTAATCCATGTCCTTAGTCTGCTTGTCTTCAGCAAACTATTTGCTGGCTTTCTTGTGCATCATCTTTAGAAGATGCTTCCTTCTGGGATGACAGCCATGCATACCGTTTTGATGCAGTGTGCGGTGTATGGTCTGAGCACTGACAGGCTGACCCCATCCCCCACCCCTTCAACCTCTGCAGCAATGCTGGCAGCACTCATACCTCTATTTCCCAAAGACAACCTCTGGATATGACGCTGAGCACATGCACTTAACTCCTTTGGTCGACCATGGAAAGGCCTGTTCTGAGTGGAACCTGTCTTGTTAAACCGCTGTATGGTCTTGGCCACCGTGTTGCAGCTCAATTTCAGGGTTTTGGCAATCTTCTTATAGCCTAGGCCATCTTTATGTAGAGCAATGTAGAGCAACAATTCTTTTTTTCAGATCCTTAGATCCTCATTCTTTGCCATGAGGTGCATGTTGAACTTCCAGTGATCAGTATGAAAGAGTGAGAGCAATAACACCAAATTTAACACACCTGCTCCCCATTCACACCTGAGACCTTGTAACACTAACAAGTCACATGACACCAGGGAGGGAAAATGGATAATTGGGCCCAATTTGGACATTTTCATTTAGAGGTGTACTCACTTTTGTTGCTAGCGGTTTACAAAAATCTGAGGGGTGTACTCACTTTTGTGAGATACTGTATATCTGTAGTGTTTTCTTATCTCTCTCCAAATCTCTAAGTCCCGTGTCTTCCTGCTGCTGTTCTTCTGTTATCAGCGTGATAACTTCTGACAAGTTCCTTGACAACCGAGATAAAACCAGCCTGAAATTTGTGTCGGGGTGGGTGCTATAAATAGATTAGCAGAGAGCTGGTCTATTCGCGGCACATCTCTGCACATTCCTTCCTTCATTTGCCTATGTGGAGGGGGGTGTGTGCCTTTCCTCCAATCAGCTGTCACACAGTGTATGCCAGGAATCCACACCCAGTGCTAAACAGGAAGAAAAAATCTCTAACACAATGTTCACTTTCTAAAGAATATATAACGCTGAAGACAGCAGATATGCATGTACAACTTATGTAGGGAGATTTGTTTCATCCCTGTGTATCATCCGAGGCTGTTCACTTCACTGGGTATATATGAGGGTTTACATCCACTTTAAGCTTTGAAGGACAAGTGCAGACTGGCACAGAGCCCACACACTCCTGTAGCAGATGATGCAAGTCTGAAAAGGAGGGTCACACACCACTGGTAAAGTCCACAAGAATCTTTAATGGAGACTGCTCAGACTGAAGCTGATTCTGTCATGGTGTTCTGTCTGAGCAGTTTTCCAATAAAGTTTCTTATGTTGACAACCTCCCAGTCTTATTTCTGGAAGCTTCTTCCAGAGGGAGGGAGGAGCAAGCAACCACCAAGCTTAGGGAGACCTGACCAGACCTAGAAAATAAATTTCTGCTCCACTGGGTACAGCAGAGCTACAAACTAAGTTTAATCAGCCTTGGGCAGGGCACTACATAGTAAAACTGGAGCAAACAGTGTCTGGAACAGCTGTGTATGGTAACCAGTCAGCTTCTATCTTCAGATTATTCAGTTAACCTTTGCAAATGAAAGTTAGAAGCTGATTGGTTGCCACGCACAGCTGCTCCAGATTCCATGTGCTCCAGTTGTAATAAATGACCCTCATTGTATGTTGAAAACCTTTACACGTAAGAACTGTAAGAACTTTTTTTTATGTGGGTTATCTGGGCACAATCTACATTCATTTCTATGAATGATTACATTTTCTTAGGTAATGACAGGCAGGCTAGTATCTTGTTTATTGATTTATTTTTCTTTGTTTTGAACAAGTGACTTATTTTTTTTAAGGGGGGGGGGGGTTAGTTCTGCTAACTTTTGATACTCACCCACCCAGCGGATCCAGCGCTGTGGAGCTAACAGACGAGCTAACTTCTCTTCAGGCAGTGCTTGGTTCCGCGCCTCCATGTTTCCCTGTGACGTCATTGCTAGGCTGCTGGCTGTTCTGGGTTCAGCCGACACGCCTACCAATGATGCACGAACAGGCCTACCCCCTCCTCCATTCTTCAGTGAAAGCCTACGGTGAAAGTGGACAGTGTGCGCGTCATTTGCCTAAGGAGAGGGACATGCATGGGGAGGCGGGGTGGACTTTATATTTAAAAAAAAAAGAGGTAAACAAAGGAAAACAAAGAGCAAAGCCCTATTCCTGCAAAGGACGGGAGGAGGGGTGAAGAGGTGGGATCGTTCTCGGCAGGCTGAAGGTCCGCTTTAAGTCCAGCTCTAAACTGAGAACCATTTAGGAGTCACTCAATTCATACCCAGCATGCATACAATGTACGATAAGAGCCTATTGACAGTACAAATGCCACTAAGTTCACCACAATCCCAGCCCACACAAATCCCAAAGGCAAATACTCCATTGGTGCTTGGTGCAACTGTACTAAGAAAGGGGACTCGATGATAAGATTGTTGTTAAAATGGCTGGGGTTGCTGGACCTAGAGACTAACAAGTTGCACCAGAAACATTCTTACCTACTAATAATAATACATTTTATTTATAGGCGCCTTTCAGAACACCCAAAGTCATCTTACAAAGATAAAAACAAAACAACAAAAAAGTAAATAACTAAAATACATTACCAACCGTAACCATTAAATTACAAAACCAAAAAAGTCAGACAGAGTATGCTAGTTTAAAAAGATGAGTTTTGAGACATGATTTTAAACTGAGTAAATTAATGTTGTGGATGTCAGGTGGCAGGGTGTTTCAAAGTCGGGGGGCAGAGCGGCTAAAGGCTCTCGATCCCATAGTGGCCTAGCGGGCAGATGGAACATTGAGATGAATAGAAGGAGAAGACCTAAGAGTGGTGGAGGGTCTGTTCATATGCAGGATTTCAGGAAGGTACAGAGGAGTGAGGTTATGAATGACCTTAAATGTAAATAACAGAATCTTGAAATCAATAGGATATTTGACCAGAAGCCAGTGAAGGTGCTGAAGGACAGGAGTAATGTGATTAAAGGAGGGGGTCCTAGTGATGATGCGAGCAGCAGAGTTCTGAACCAGTTGCAGTTTTTGAAGGGACTTGAAAGGGAGACCAAAAAGAAGAGTTACAGTAATCTATGTGGGAAGTGACCAGATTGTGAATGAGAATGGCAGTGATGATGGGTTTGAGAAACAGACAGAGACGATTAATCTTTCGTAGATGGAAATATGCTGACCGAGTGACATTACTGATGTGGGCTTGGAAAGATAGTGTGCTATCGTGGATGACACCCAGACTCTTTACCTGAGGGGAGGAAAAGACTATGGATATTAACTGAAAAGCTGTTAAGCTTTGTCAAGGTGGATTTCGTACCAGTGAGGAGAACCTCGTTTTTGTCACTGTTAAATTTGAGAAAGTTGGAATCGGTGAGGGATTTGGGTGGAAGGGTGGTAGTAAGTTTAGTGGAAAGGTAGAGCTGGGTGTCATCCACATAGCAATGGAAGTGGATGTTAAATTTATAAAATATGAGCCCAAGAGGAAGAAGATAGATTATGAAAAGAAGGGGCCCCAGGACAGAACCCTGGGGCACACCAGTAGAGAGTAGAGATGATTCAGATTTGAAGGATTTGAGTTGGATGAATTGAGTACGGCCGGAGATGGCCGATCATGTGAGCTGCTTTAAGTGCTGCAATGTTGGAACATTCTGTATATTTGCAAATTGTCCATTGATTGATGAGCCTATTTATTGTAATGTTGCATTAAGGGATTGATGCTCATGGTTTTCGAGCCAGTAGGCTAAGCCAGGAAACAAAATGTAGGCCATTTCTGTTAATGGTAAAATGTTAAATGCATTGCTTGACTCTGTCAAGATTAGTCTGTTGAAACTTGATTATGTTGGGGCCGGTGCACATGGACTTTGCTTGAATCAGAATGTCTTTTCCCCCAGAAAAAAGTCAATGGGTATACAAAATCAGCTTGAAGCAGGTTGATGCAACTTTTAGAAGGAGATTTAATTCTGGTAAGAAGAAGGTCAACTGCAGGTCAAATACACCTGTGAATTAACTCTTAATGATCTCAGAATTCTCAGAAAGTGAAGTGCACTTAAAAGCAATCTGCATTTGTTCATCAACACAAGCCCTTAAAGGGTAACTCCACTTGGGGGGGGGGGGGGTGGATAGCAAAGTAAAAAAATAATATAGGGTATCAAGTCATATTGTAAATTGAATTAAGAAATCTGCAGAGCTGTTATTTTCTGTAAAATGAAAGGCAATATGGCTATATGGCACTATGGCTACCTGGAGGCGTTCTGTACACACATGGTGCACAGAACATTACCCAGATATGTCATTTCCTGCTTGTGTTATTGGCTTACTGATTTTCCCAGAAGTCTGCACTAAGATACAAATCAGATTTCCAGCATCCCCTGCAACAAAAATGTAATTGTTGGTGAGATACTCCCAAAGTCAAATCACATCTAAAGGGATGCAGACCCTGCAACTTTTCTCATTAGAACCTTGCAGGTGCAGCAGCTGACTGATAATTATAAAACCACTCCCATACGGATCCACGCGCATGAACACAGACATACAAACAGCTGCTTCTCCAGAATAACAAAAGGTAGGAATCTATAACAAAGTTTGTTAAAATTCTTGCAATGAACATAGATTTCCCAGAGTAGAATTTTTTTTCTCAACAAAAGTGTTACTCCTTAAAGCAGGGATCCTCAAACTACGGCCCTCCAGCTGTTGCAGAACTACACATCCCATAAAGCATTGTAAAACTCTGACATTCACAGACATGACTAGGCATGATGGGAATTGTAGTTCCTGAACAACTGGAGGGCCGTAGTTTGAAGACCCCTGCCTTAAAGCCATCAAGAACCAGCTTGACACAAATCTACAGCATAAACATAGATACACTTGACTTCTGTATAGTTAATGTGGAGATGGCAATTCCCTTTGGTTCCATAGTACATACAGTGAGAATGGTGCTCACAATGTTAAATGTTTATGTTTAATTATTGGTTGGGGAAAAGAACCCTAAACCCTTTAATAAGTTGGATACTTATCAGAATTATCAGAGGCAGCAGACAACATGGAGTCTGACTCTTGAAGGCAACAGACAGCAACAGAAATTGGATAAAAGGTAACATCTAAAAAAATTCCAAAAATGAAATACAGGTGTAAATAAAACTTTAAAATGTAAGCTTTGCAGCTATAGGGTTGTGCTTATAAGATTACATATCACTGGCAAAATAGGGAAATTGTTTTTGTTTTTAACCCTTTCCCTGCCAAACCCTTTTTTTTTTTCGTTTTGAAACAGATACCCTGTAGAATAAAATGGTGAAAGTTGCAACTTTTTATGCCGTACAATAATTTGCTACTATTTTTCAAATCTATAATTTCAATAAAAAATACACTCCAAATAAATTTTAGAGTGTAATGGGCGTGACTCCTACACGCCCATTTTATTTCTTTTTTGTTACGGTTTACTAAGGCTTTGAAGAGATGCTTGTTTATTTCATTTCATTTGCGAATTTGCTCACCAACTTTTCCACCTTTACCAAACCATTACGAGTTGTAACTGTCCATAGACTTTTAGTGACACAAGAGTAATAACAGAATATATTTAAAAATTCACACACACACACACACATATATATATGCCTGTTTGGGTTTCGTCCGGGTACTCTGGTTCTCCCACACTCCAAAGACAATCTGGTAGGTAAATTGGCTCCTGTCTAATTTGGCCCTAGTATGTGTATCTATGAATGTGAAATAGGAACCTTAGATTGTAAGCACCTTGAGGGTAGGGACTGATGTAAATGTGCAATATACAGTTGTGTTCAAAAGTTTACATACCCTGGCAGAAATTGTGACATTTTGGCATTAATATTGAAAATATGACTGATCATGCCAAAAAACTTTTACTTAATTTTATTTATTTAACCACCCTTCCTGACCGGGCCATTTTTTGCAATACGGCACTGCGTCGCTTTAACTGACAATTGCGCGGTTGTGCGACACTGTACCCAAACAAAATTGACATCCTTTTTTCCCCACAAATAGAGCTTTCTTTTGGTGGTATTTGATCGCCTCTGCGGTTTTTATTTTTTCCGCTATAATCAAAAAAAGAGCGACAATTTTTGAAAAAAAACACAATATTTTTAACTTTTTGCTATAATAAATATCCCCAAAATTAAATACATTTTCCTCAGTTTAGGCCGATATGTAATCTTCTACATATTTTTGGTAAAAAAAATTGCAATAAGTGTATATTGATTGGTTTGCGCAAAAGTTATAGCGTCTGCAAAATAGGAATAGATATATGGCATTTTTATTATTATTATTTTTTTTTTTACTAGTAATGGCGGCGATCTGCAATTTTTACTGCGACTGTGACATTGGGGCGGACATATCGGACACTTTTGAGACTTTTTTGGGACCACTGACATTTATACAGCGATCAGAGCTATAAATAGCCACTGATTACTGAATAAATGTCACTGGCAGGGAAGGGGTTAACACTAGGAGGCAATCAAAGGGTAACATTTGTTCCCTCAGTGTGTTATAACTGTGAGGGGGGATGGGACTGCCTGGGAGAGCAGACTGATCAGTGTTTCTATATACTAGGAACACACGATCTGTCTCCTCTCCCCTGACAGAACGTGGATTTGTTTACAAACACAGATCCTCGTTCTTGCGGACATCGCGGCCACCGGGTACGCACAACAGCCCCTTAGTGCTGCGGCGGGTGCATTCGTGTGCCCCTATGTCCCTTAAAGCGGCTGCAGTACAGCTACGGCGATTTGCGTAGGGAAGCTATTCTGCGGGCGGTTGGCAAGCGATTAAGGATAGCAATCACATGAAGCCATTTATTATCACATAGTTTTTTGGATCCTTTTTAAATCATAATGATCACCCAAATGGCCCTGATCAAAATTTTACGTACCCTGGAATGTTTGGCCTTGGTACAGACACAGAAGGTGGCACACACAGGTTAAGATGGCAATTAAAGGTTAATTTCCCACATTTGTGGCTTTTTAAATCACAATTAGTGTCTGTGTATAAATAGTCAATAAGCTTGTTAGCTCTCACAAGGATGCACTAAGCAGGCTAGACACTGAGCCATGAGGAGGTAGAAAAGAACAGTCAAAAGACCTGCGTAACAAGGTAATGAAACTTTACAAAGCTGGAAAAAGATATAAAAGGATATCCAAAGCCTTGAATATGCCAGTCAGTACTGTTCAATAACTTAATAAGAAGTGGAAAATTTGGGGATCTCTTGATACCAAGCCATGGTCAGGAAGATCAAGAAAGATTTCAGCCACAACTGCCACAGGAACTGTTCGGGATACAAAGAAAAACCCACAGGTAACCTCAGGAGAAATACAGGCTGCTCTGGAAAAAGATGGTGTGGTTGTTTTTAAGGAGCACAATACGATGATACTTGAACAAAAAAAAAAAATGCTGCATGGTCAAGTTGCCAGAAAGAAGCCTTTACTGTACAAGTGCCACAAAAAGCCTGGTTACAATATGCTCAACAACACCTTGACATGCCTCATTGGCATTTTTGTGGCATTGGCGCAGTAAAGTCTTCCTTCTGGAGACTCAACCATAGCTCTTTTTTGTTCAAGTATCATTGAATTGTGCTCCTTAAAAACAACCACACAGTCTTTTTGGAGAGTAGTCTGTATTTCTCCTGCGGTTACCTGGGGGTTTTTCTTTGTATCCTGAGCAATTCTTCCGCCAGTTGTGGCTGCAATCTTTCTTGGTCTAGCTGACCTTGGCTTGGAATCAAAAGAGCCCCTAATTTTCCACTTCTTAATAAGTGATTAAACATTACTGACTGGCATATTCAATATCTTTTTATATTCTTTTCTTTTCCATCTTTGTAAAGTTTCATTACCTTGTTACGCAGGTCTTTTGACTGTTGTTTTCTACCTCCTCATGGCTCAGTGTCTAGCCTACTTAGTGCATCCATACGAGAGCTAACAAACTCATTGACTATTTATACACTATTTACACACAGACACTAATTGTGATTTAAAAAGCCACAAATGTGGGAAATTAACCTTTAATTGCAATCTTAACCTGTGTGTGCCACCTCCTGTGTCTGTACCAAGGCCAAACATTCCAGGGTATGTAAACTTTTGATCGGGCCATTTGGGTGATTTCTGTTATCATTATGATTTAAAAAAGGATCCAAAAAACTATGTGATAATAATTGGCTTCATGTAATTGCTATCCTTAAATAAATTTTTTTTTTTAGCATGATCGGTCATATTTTTTATATTAATGTCAAAATGTCACAATTTCTGCCAGGGTGTGCAAACTTTTGAGCATGACTGTATATGTAAAGCACTGTGCTAATAGACAGCGTTATACAAGTACCTGTAATAATATAATATTTATAAAAAATTATAAATTATTTGAAGCAATATGTAGAGCTGTTGTAGGTATTGCAAACGTTGCACCTGCATTGAGTATTCTATTCTCCCATACATACAAAATAAAAACATTTCCACCTGTAGCTTAACTTCATCTCTAATATGGACATGTTTTAGTGTAACTAAATGTAATGAACACACAGAATGGTGGAAACTGGATGCACTCTGACTCTTTCAGAAAACGAACAGGTGTATTTATAATATGCATTAAGTTTCCTGTCTTTACCTTGAAGCATCACCATGAACTGCACAGTTTTCTTGATCACTTTAAAAAATATGGATGATAAATAGACAAGGAGTTCTAAAACCATTTTAGGCTGCTATCGATTATGTCAAAGCAGAGGAATAAAACTTTCCACAGATTATTTTACGCCTCTGCCCACACATTTAAAAACACTGAAGACATTATATAAAACATTTTCTTATTCTGAATTCATATATTATATATTTTTGTTATGCTATCCCATCGCATTCTCCTCACATCGACACTCACCGAGCTCCTAAAAGCAGCACGGTTCGGTTACAAGGTGCTCCAGGATTTGATACTAAGGCAGATTCAGTGAAAAAAACTCACCATTTTGTAGAGCTTCATGGACAAGAATCAGGGTGAAAAAGAGCCAGAACTTCATTTTGGTAGCAGGCTGGGGTGCCCCAAAGGAGCCTTACCCCAAGACAGTACGTACAAAGAGCAAAGTCCCAGCTTGCTGTCAGTTAGGGATGATGTAAAAAAGAAAAAAAAAGCTGCAGGAATGTGGACTGCTGATTTGTATTTTCCAAAGCATGAAGAGAAGCTTCTGAAGGATCAAGTTTCAAGAAATACAGGAGTAGAAAAAAAAGATGAAACTTAGTGAAACTTGCCTGCTCTCTGCTGGTTACTGAACAAAATGTTCTGCAATGTGCTAACTATAATATTCATATTTAACTGTTCGCTGCATGGGAGGTGACTCTTCATGTATATGGTCTATCTCAATGTAAAGATCAATAAAATCATTTTGAGACCCTCCAGCATTTTCACCTTTGGTTATTACCAGCTGCTATGTTAAATTGCACTGTGAAAAATGTGTAAATACACAAAGGCAAAAATTGTGAAAAGTTAAACAAATTGCTTAAAATTTTTTCCTATTAAGGGCAAGATTGAAGATCTTTCCATCTGTTGTCCCACACTGACCTTGACAGCCATTAGGACTGTCTATGGGCCTCTATTCCTCTCTGTGATGAATAGGACTTACTACATGTTAGTGTAGGACCACAAATCAACAGATCAGGAATACAGCATTGTGAGCAAAAAAGGAAAGAAGTAAGCACAGTAGAAACCTCATGCATTAATATCTTAGATCTTCAAATCTATAGACGGGCACCCTAAGACCTTGTCTACATTGATGCGCTGAAGACTGTCTTCAACAAGATCCATGCTTGGATTTTAGGAGTTTGGGGGTGCAACCTCAGCTGAAGTGTAAAATGTTCTATTTCTGAACCTGTTGTAAAATGGTTGAAAAAAACACATAGACACGATCAAGGGCCTAAACTTGACTCCTTTGAAAATTAAAAGATTACTGCAAGGTTAGGGAAGCTTAAATCAGCAAATCTTTTATTGAGTAATGGGCATAAAGTCTTTAACTGAAGAAATCAATCTAACAAGTGGTATTTTCATTGTTGTCCAAATATAACAAAAAAAAAAAAAAGCAAGTCTTTTCATAAATAATTGAAACTTTTGTTAACTCCTATGAAATCAGTATGGGCATATAATCCTATAATTTAGAATTATACCTAATTTCTAATGTCACACCAAGGCAAAATACCCAGATGATGTATGCATAATAACCTGGCAGCTAGAATTCTACTTAAATAGACTCCTTAATATATACAACAGAAGTCAGACAGTGAACTTACTTGCCTTAGGTTCCATTCACACCTTGCAGGTGTGACAGAGCATGTATTTTTTTTTTTTTGCACCGTCCCTCGCATCACGTTCAGGGCAGGCTATTACATTCAAATTCAAAGAAACGGACAAAAGAAGTCGCTGGCCTATTTTTAAAAATCTCTCTGCACCAAAAAACATGATACTGCAGTACTTTGTGTGCGCATAAACTAGATGTGTGGGGGTGCAATTAAGAATTAATGGCATCAACACACATTTGCAAAGAGACAGCACATTTTTGGGCATTGTAGGAAAGCATGCCATTTTGCATAGGTTCCTGCAACGCAGTGGTGCTCAAACCGAATGCGGCAGGGTATATTACCATTGATGTGTTTTATGTCACAAGCATAAAAACAGCAACATTTTCCAGGTAGGCAACATAACATAATAATGATGATGATGATAACATGCAAGAAACTATGTATATATTAACTGTCACCAGACTTACAGTATGCAAATGTAGACAATACCAAAATCACATAAAAACATTTACTACTAATTTGAAGGGCTTAACGTGAATGTAAACATTCACCTTTTAAAACAACCCATTCAGTTTAAATGCAAATGAAGGGCAATACAGATATAAAAAAAAAACTTTCTAAATATCTGTTTACCAATTTCTCCCTCTGTTCTTAGTTGCATAAGAGCTGGGGGGAGAAGAAACGGCAGCACACTGAACTTCCCAGTAAATGGCTGTGCCCAGGGGAACGTCAGGAGAAGTCTGATCATTGGAGGAGAGCAGGCCTGAGTTCCAAGCATAGCTAGAGAACTGACCACACTGTGCTCTCCTGCCTATTGTGGTCAGTTGGAAAGCAGAGGAACTGTCAGGAACACTAGGGGTTTCACACAAAGGAAGCAATACAAAGTAAAACAGGATACTTTTTCATATACAGTAAGTACAGGATACGGCAGGCACATATCAGGAATAAGAAATGGTGGGTTTACATATTCTTTAAGCCAGGTGATAAAATAAGTCCAGTTTCTTGAAAAGATATGGAGTAAGGAACCAAGAGGAACTGTTGGGCAGTATTGCCCAATGCAGTCACAATGCATGAACAAAGCAATTTGCCTTATGTCTTATTGGTTCAGGTCATAACATTCTGAAGATGAAAGAGAAAACTTCGCGCATGCTATATGGAGTGGGAGGTGAGTAGTGTCAAGGTACTGGTTGGACGACAAGATATGTGACCAGGACAGGGAGATGACACTAGTCACTTTGCTGCATGTAACCTTTCTTGCGATCCCTTTGACCTCCCTATTTACTCTTAGTAGCGCTAGAGCTTCTCCTATTTACTCTTCATAACATTCTGAGTTTGCGCATGCTGAAAAAAAAGGACATATTGTATTTTTGTGCAGCATGTGGTAACAGGTTATAATGCATAGCAATGCATTGCAGCATATAGAATTAAATGACCGGTAAAGGTTTATAAAGTTTAAAAAAAGTAAGCCCTGCGATGCATTGTACAGTACAATGCAACACAGCAAATGTTATGCATACCTTAAGGTGTGCCCACTGGTGCGATTGAGCCAAATAGTTTGTGGTGGTACTTTCTAGTGAATTTATCTTCCATTCAGTTTAAGAATCCATATATATCTCATGCATGAGATTTAAGGCACTGCTTCTTCAGGTTAGCATATGCTATGTCTGATGCCTCTGTCAGCTTCTTCCTCAAAATGAAGGCCTCCTCGCTTGTAGGAGTCAAGTGTTTCCCAAAAGGACTTTGGGATGCCTATTTTATTTCTCTTGACTGCAAAAAACACGTTTCAGCAGGACATGAAAAGCTCTGGCCACTTTTGCATACCCTTGTACAAATCTGAAATAGTATCCACAAATTTAAAGGAACATTCTTTACAATTCTGAGGTTGGGGCCAATTGATCACTGCTTCAACTTTGTCTGAATCAGTGGCCACTCCTTCATCAGAGATGATGTGAGCTACATAGGTGACTGATGACCTACACTTGCCTGCTGAAAACTTCAGTCTCTCTTCTTTTAGGCGATGTAGTACTTGCATGAGCCCTCTTTCATGCTCTTCAAATGTAGCCCCAAACACAATAATGTCATCAGGGTACACAAGAAATTCCCTGGGTACTAGGTCACCCAAAACACTTTCTGTGAACCTTTGGGATGTTGCAGACATACCTCTTATGCCTTGTGATGGGTGGTTGGCAAGAGTTGAAAAAACAAAAAGCCACGGAGTAGTATGATGTGTAGACACCAAAATCTCCTGAAGATACAGGCACTTTCTACCTTCTGCACATTACATTTGGCCAATCAGGAAACCCATCACAGTGAGGGTCCAATAAGAATGGAATGTTGGAGGGAATGGCCTAGTTATATCACTACTTGGAAATATTCAAGGGAACAGCAACAGATGTCTTGCTTGCGCAAACATTAGGGGAGTCACTCTATAGAAGGTGCTCATCCAACATGTTCTTAAGCTGGCCATACATGGTGGGCTGAACAAACTTAATCTAACAGATTCCTCTATCCATGCTAACAGTGGGGATAGATGAATCTACTGCTGCAGGCTACTGTATTGTGACAGCCAGCAAAGCAAGAATCATAACCTGAGCATTTTAAAGGGAATCTATGGCTAAGCAAAAACACCAGTGCTAGGTAGTTTTGATGGAAGCAGCCACAGTCTAAAGTAAGCCAAATGGCAGTGCCAATGCAGTATAGGTAAATCTGTTCAGCCTCACTGTAATTGCAGTCACTGTCCCTGATCCAGTAAGTAGTATTCTGGGATCCAAGTCCCTATATGTGGTGGCTGCATTGGTTTTGTGTTTTCAGGATTTGTTTCTGATATTGTCACCTGGTGATCCTGGCAATATTAGACTTTCTGTTCTAGGGAGACAGTGCTTACTCGCTGTTTTGTATTTATGAAGGAACAGTGTCACTCTAGGACAGAAATTCAAAATTTCCCCCCACCTTCTAGATTACTCTTTTTTTAAATTTATTTTTATCAGCCGATAACAAATGGATGCTGCGTCCACCCAAGCAAGGTGTGGATGGAGAACATTGGAAGACATTACACATTGATAGCATCTTCGGCTGCAAGTGCTAAACAAGAACATTCCACACATGGATCAAAATTTGGCCAGTTTTAGTTGTTAGCTCAAAGAGAAACCAGAGGAAGTTACTGAAGTTCCTGTACTTACAGTCTTTTTAAAATGGCAAAACATGGGCAAATCTGCAAATATAGTAAATATGTAATAAACATGTTTTTTGTAAATTTGTCCAGAAATACAGCTTAAGTGCTCTGGAAAGTTTGTATATTCTCCTTAATTTTTATACAGTATATACAGCATATACAGTATTTGTGTGCTTATGTGCTTAGCCAAAGTAATATGACTCAATCAACCAGGTTTAAAATTTCTTTTTTTGAAACAAATAAATTCTGATAGATGACTATGGGGACCAACTCTAACTTGGCTCTTATTTTTTTCTCCCCACTAATAAATTGGCCCTAACCATTTATATTTGGAATTTTAAATTTGCTTTGAGGCGGATTGAGTTAACTAGATATTTCCAGGGTGCAAAAAGATTCTCAAATGTTTCTAAATGCCCATGTTCTGTAAATAATTGAATTGAATTGTTCTTGAACACCAGCTGTTGAAATTTACAAATCACAATTTGGGGTAGTTTTTCTGGATTTTTTTTTTGTTGTTTGGAAAAAGCGAACAATGAATAAAACCCCTGTCAGATAGTTTTTACTGTGCCCCTGTTGCAGAGAGCCATCATCTCTTTTTGTTCTGGTGTCATCAAGGCAAAAAGTGATGGGTAATCCAAAATGTTACAGTTGTCACAGCAGTAGGAATTGAGGGAAAATCTTCTGAAGACAATGAACTAAAAGAAAATTTCCCCTCACTTTGGCAAAATGGGGAAATGTTTTGGGACTTTAGATGAGGCACCTGGCGCACTAGGGCTTGGTTCCTCCATCCCTGTTATAATTAGAAAAGAAGGGGAGTTGGGACTTTAAATGAGATGCGTGGCATCCAGTAGGTAATTGGTAAGTACTGTACATATATTTACATTTGATAATTCATAAATACAGTAAAACCTTGGATTCAGAGTAACTTGGTCCGAGAGTGTTTTGCAAGACAAGCAAATTTTTTAAATAAATTTTGACTTGATAAACGAGCGATGTCTTGTTATACAAGTTGCGTCATGTCACTACTGAGTATAAAGGAAAAGAGAGGTGGGACGCCTGTCGCCCAAAAGAAGTACATGAGCTTCGTTTGGGTGACGGGTGTCCCACGATTCTATTTGATCGATTTTACTGCGATTGTCGCCCCCATACGCCAAGATGTGAACTCTTCCAAGCTGCGCTCCACGAGCACTTCAAACCTCGCTTTCAGAACGCTCTACTGCAGGGTAGTCTTCCCGGTCACGATTGCAGTGGTGAGAGTCGGTGGTGCGGAGGATGGTCTACGTGTGGACAGCTTTACCCTGGATGTCTGCATACTTAGATGTGCCTCTTTTAATCATCAACTATGTGAGTTGCTTAATGTTGTACCTTCATTAAATGTAACCATATTGCTACACTTAGAGGCGCCTCTCTTCTCTTTTATATTCTGTAGCTTCTGCAGGATTTTGCTTCTAATCCCCTTGTGGAGGCTTCCATTTGTGGATGGACATTTCATGGGTACACAACCTATCACATTGCTATAATCTTTTTATATGGTCTATACACTGAAGGACTTGAATAAATGGTTGTGGAACGAATTATCTGAGTTTCTATTATTTCTTATGGGGAAATGTGCTTTGATATACAAGTGCTTTGGATTACAAGCATGTTTCCGGAACAAATTATGCTTGCAATCCAAAGTTTTATTATATACACAAGTAGAATGATAAGATAATACTGTATAGTATGAGAGATGGTGATGTTGAGAGCAGGTTTATTTAAACAGGTAGTAAAAATGAAAAAGTAAAAAAAAGTAAAAATTATTTATTTTCTTTGTTCTGGGAATATGTTCACTCACATACCTCCTATCCCACTATTGTTTTTTTACAGTTTTTTTACGTATTCTAATTTAGTATTATCATTTTATATCTGTTTTGAGACACATAAGCACAATTTTTTGCACTGGGCTTTTCTCCTCCTTTCCTATCACCCAATAACTATATTGATCACTTTAATTATACAGTGGTGTGAAAAAGTGTTTGCCCCCTTCCTCATTTCCTGTTCCTTTGCATGTTTGTCACACTTAAGTGTTTCGGAACATCAAACCAACTTAAACAATAGTCAAGGACAACACAAGTAAACACAAAATGCAATTTGTAAATGAAGGTGTTATTATTAAAGGTGAAAAAAAATCCAAACCATCATGGCCCTGTGTGAAAAAGTGATTGCCCCCTAAACCTAATAACTGGTTGGGCCACCCTTAGCAGCAACAACTGCAACCAAGCATTTGCGATAACGTGCAATGAGGCTTTTACAGCGTCCTGGAGGAATTTTGGCCCACTCATCTTTGCAGAATTGTCCTAATTCAGTTACATTAGAGGGTTTTCGAGCATGAACGGCCTTTTTAAGGTCATACCACAACATCTCAATAGGATTCAGGTCAGGACTTTGGCTAGGCCACTCCAAAGTCTTCATTTTGTTTTTCTTCAGCCATTCGGTGGTGGACTTGCTGGTGTGTTTAGGATCATTGTCCTGCTGCAGAACCCAAGTTCGTTTCAGCTTGAGTACACGAACAGATGGTCGGACATTCTCCTTCAGGATCTCTTGGTAGACAGCAGAATTCATAGTTCCTTTTATCACGGCAAGTCTTCCAGGTCCTGAAGCAGCAAAACAGCCCCAGACCATCACACTACCACCACCATATTTTACTGTTGGTATAATGTTCTTTTTCTGAAATGCAGTGTTCCTTCTACGCCAGATATACTTGGACACACACCTTCCAAAGAGTTCCACTTTTGTCTCATCGGTCCACAGAATGTTGTCCCAAAAGTCTTGGGGATCATCAAGATGTGTTGTGGAGAAATTGAGACGAGCTTTGATGTTCTTTTTGCTCAGCAGTGGTTTTCTCCTTGGAACTCTGCCATGCAGGCCATTTTTGCCCAGTCTTTTCCTGATGGTGGAGGCATGAACGCTGACCTTAACTGAGGCAAGTGAGGCCTGCAGTTCCTTGGACGTTGTTGTGGGGTCTTTTGTGACCTCTTGGATGAGTCGTCGCTGCGCTCTTGGGGTAATTTTGGGCGGCCGGCCACTCCTGGGAAGGTTCACCACTGTTCCATGTCTTCGCCATTTGTGGATAATGGCTCTCACTGTGGTTTTCTGGATTCCCAAAGCTTTGGAAATGGCTTTATAACCCTTTCCAGACTGATAGATCTCAATTACTTTCTTTCTCAATTGTTCCTGAATTTCTTTGGGTCTCGGCATGATGTGTAGCTTTTAAGGATCTTCTGGTGGACCTTACTGTGTCAAGCAGCTCCTATTTAAGTGATGCCTTGATTGTGAACAGGTGTGGCAATAATCAGGCCTGGGTGTGGCTAGAGAAATTGAACTCAGGTGTGGACAACCACAGTTATAGTATGTTTTAACAAGGGGGGCAATCACTTTTTCACACAGGGCCATGATGGTTTGGATTTTTTTTCACCTTTAATAATAAACACCTTCATTTACAAATTGCATTTTGTGTTTACTTGTGTTGTCCTTGACTATTGTTTAAATTGGTTTGATGTTCCGAAACACTTAAGTGTGACAAACATGCAAAGGAACAGGAAATGAGGAAGGGGGCAAACACTTTTTCACACCACTGTATATATACAATATTCTTTACAGATTTTATTTGGGATTGTTAGATTAATCACCATTAAGTACACAATGGAGATCCACAATTATCTTGAGGCCTCTGCATCCACAGGCAGTATTTCTACAGCTCCTGATGCAGACATCCCCAGTCAACGCCCAGTCCACAGTACTACATATTGATCTTTGAGCCAATTGTGAGTAAAATCAGGGTAGGGCATTTAATCATTTTGGTGGCCTTCTCCTCCTCCCTCGTTCTACATTTGGATTATTTTTTAGACTATATTGTTGTTTATATATCTCTTACAGACATACATGCATCTGCTCTTGAGAAAGTGAAGCGAATTCCATGAAACACGTCAAGCCGTTTTGATGCAATTTCTTCATACAACTATGCGTTTCTATATCTTGCTGTATACATTTATTTCTTTTTACTATGTATCTATTGTTTATTGATACCCAGTTATACTATAAGCTCTTAATCCAATACCCATACATTTCAGAATGTTATGATCCAGTTGAAGTTAATGGAAACTTTTGTACCTGGGATGAATATTGTAATCATGCAATTTTTTTACAATCTGTTGATAAGTCCCTTAAAGCGGAAGTAAACCCATCGATTTAGCAGTTTAAAAAAAAAGGCATGCCGGGAATGCTAACTGCACATTGGCTGTGCTCTCAACCAAACAGTCAAACCATCCAATGGCTGGTGTCATAACGGATCACATGTGCAGCACCGTGGCAGTTGAAGATTAAACAGAGGCAAATATGGCAGCTTCCTTGGCTGAAAACGATAGGGGGGTTTACTTCCACTTTAAATAAACCTGCTCTCAACATCAGCATCTCTCATACTATATTATGTTATCATTATACTTGTGTATATTTATGAATTATTAAATGTAATTATACAGTGGGGAAAATAATTATTTGATCCCCTACAGATTCTGTAAGTTTGCCCACTTACAAATAAAGGAAGGGTCTATAATTTTTATAATAGGTGTATTTTAAATGATAGAGACAGAATATCAGCCAAAAAATCCACAAAAAACACATGATACAAATGCTATAAATTGAGTTGCAGTTCAGTGAGAAGAAATAAGTATTTGATCCCCTACAATCAACAATAATTCTGGCTCCTACAGACTGGCTACAGTATGTGCTCATGGGGTACACAGATTAAGAAGGTGCTCCTAATGACAACTGGTTATGTGTATATAATACAACTGTTCACAGAATCTCTTTCAAGACCAAAGAGCCATCAAAGGATGTCAGGGGCAAGTTTGTAGACCTGCACAAGGCTGGGAATGGATTGGGCTACAAGACCATCAGAAAGAAGCTTGGTGAGAAAGAGACAACTGTTGGAACAATTTTTCGCAAATGGAAAAAATTGAAAATAACCATGAATCGCTCTTGGTCTGGAGCTCCATGCCAAATTTTGCCTCATGGGGTAAGGATGATCATGAGAAAAGTGAAGTATTAGCCCAGAACTACAAGGGAGGAGCTTGTGAATGATTTCAAAGCAGTTGGGACAACAGTCACCAAACAAACCATTGGTAACACAATACGCAGCTATGAATTGAAATCCTACAGCGTCCGCAAGGTCCCCCTCCTCAAGAAGGCACATATACAGGCCCATCTGAAATTTGCCAATTAACATCTAAATTATTCAGAGAAGGATTGGGAGAAAGTGCTGTGGTCAGGTGAGACCAAAATTGAGCTAGCCATGTTTGAAAGGAAAAAAAATGCTGGCTATGACCCCAAGAACACCATCCCTACAGTCAAGCACGGAGGTGGAAACATGCTTTGGGGCTGTTTCTCTGCTAAAGGTACAGGCCAACTTTCCCGCATTGAAGGGCCAATGGATGGGGCCATGCATTGTAAAATCTTGGATGCGAACCTTCTTCCCTCAGCCAGAACACTGAAGATGGGTCATGGATGGGACTTCCAGCATGACAATGACCCAAAACATACCGGAGTGGCTCAAGAAGAAGCACATTAAGGTAATGGAGTGGCCTAGCCAGTCTCAAGAACTTAATCCTAAAGAAAATTTATGGAGGGAGCTGAAACTTCGAGTTGCCAAGGGACAGCTAAGAAACCTTAATTATTTTGAGAATATCTGTGGACTAAAATCTCTCCTGAGATGTGTGCAAACCTGGTGAACAACTACAAGAAACGTCTTACCTCTGTGCTTGCCACCAAGGGTTTCTCCACCAAGTACTAAGTCATATTTTGCTTGGGGATCAAATACTTATTTTACTCATTGAACTACAACTTAATTTATAACATTTGTATCATGTGTTTTTTCTGGATTTTTGGTTGATATTCTGCCTCGATCATTTAAAATACACCTATTCTTTGTAAGTGGGCAAACTTAAAAAATCTACAGGGAATCAAATAATTATTTTACCCACTGTATGTACTTACCAATTACCCACTGAATGCCATGCCATCCCAACTTCCCTTCTTTTCTAATTCCCCTCACTTTAGGAATTTTCCTCTCCTTTCATGTTGTGTCTCTGCAACAGAACACTAACAAAATAATAAACCTGCCAGGAATTTTTGCTTTAGATACGCATTAAAACGGTTCTAAAACCTGCTAGTGCTCCAACATCTAAACTATATGACACAGTAGCAGCCACTGATTTACATTTTTGCTTTTGGAATTTATTATTAAACACCTTTTCTGTCTCTTTATAGTGGAGGTCACGTGTGTTTTTTTTCTTCTTCCCTGCAGCATGGCCAGGCTGGGGGCGTGGCTAAGCAGGTCACATGTCCTGTGACATTGATGTAGCTTTTTCAGGCCCTCAGCCAGGCCATGTAAAACAGAGTGGAGCTGTCAGACAAGAATATCATCCACCCACCAACCCCATCGGGGCAGATCAGATCCTTGTCTGACAGTTTTAATCCACTCTGCATGACTGAAAAAGCTGAGGCGAGGTCACAAAACTCATCCCCAACCCAGGCCAGTTAGGAAATATCCTTCCCAGTGAGCCGTGTGTAGACATTTACTTACACAGCAGAAGGGAAGTGCAGTGTGGTGCCAATGGCGCAGAGGCATTTTAAGCCCACAGATTGTTTCCATTGGTGACTGCCAGGCTGCACAAGAAACTTAGTTATAAAGTTTTTAGAGCTAAACAAATGGCACAGACACATTATAATATTTTTATAATTATAAGGAGGTACCCTTTTTTTTTCTTTGAGTTTAGTCACACTTTAGTTTCAGAGCGGTTTTGATTTAAGCAGTGCCGATCCTGACCTTCCTGGGGCCCTAAGCAAAATTCTGCTAAGGGGCCCTCTACTTGACCCGTGATGCCGTGAGCTATGTAAACCATTTGCCATTGCCACACAGTCACACCTGACACTTCAGTGCTCCCAAAACAATCCTCCCTCCTTTAAACAAAACAGTCAAAGAATAAGTACAACAATATAGAACAGAGTGAGGTTCCCAGAGAGCCCCCCTTACATCAGGGTCCTCAGAGAGCCCCCCTTACATCAGGGTCCTCAGAGAGCCCCTCCTTACACCAAGGTCCCCAGAGAGCCCCCCTTACACAAGGGTCCCCAGACAGCCCCCCTTAAATCAGTGTCCTCAGAGAGTCTCCCCTACATCAGGGTCCCCAGAGAGCCTTCCCCTACATTAGGGTCCCCAGAAAGCCCCCTTTACATCAGGGTCCCTAGAGAGCCTCCCCCTACATTAGGGTCCCCAGAGAGCCCCCCCCCTTTACATCAGGGTCCCCAGAGAGCCTCCCCTTACATTAGGGTCCCCAGAGAGCCCCCCCTTACATCAGGGTCCCTAGAGAGCCCCCCCTACATTAGGGTCCCCAGAGAGCCTCCCCTTACATCAGGATCCCCAGAGAGCCTCCCCTTACATCAGGGTCCCCAGAGAGCCCCCCTTAAATCAGTGCCCTCAGAGAGTCTCCCCCTGCACTGAGAATACTACAAACCCCAGGGAGATCCCGCCGCCCACCCAGGCACCATAGAGCTGCCGTTTGCCGCCTTCCACCTCCTCCCACCTCTCCTCACTGCACTCTAAACGGCCAGCCAGAGGTGCAGGGGGGATGCTGGGTCTTGGGGGCCCCCCCACAGCGGTGGGGCCCTAAGCAGCTTGCATAGTGTGCCTATAGGGCCGATCGGCTCTGGATTTAAGTAATGGAAAGTTTTCAAACATAGCCCCATGGCAAAGGTTACCACATCAAAATGTGGGTGATGTCATGACTACTCACCAAATAAATAATGTACAGAACATGTTAGATTTATTCTTGTCTCGTATTATATATCAATATGGGCATAAATGAAGCATTATTGAAAAGCACACACACAAGATTTTTTTTCTCAAATTTTATATATTATAAAAAATACAGAAAGAGTACAGAATACAGGTTTTATAAAGCATATATTACAACGATGAAAATATTTGCTTACATTTTGACAGATATATATTTATAACAGGATGCACTTATAGAGCATGAGAAGGGGAAAAACAGAAATACAAGAAAGTTTGGCACATGTTTGTAGTTCACATCACAGGAATCTGTAGAAAAGCAGCAATACACAGGAGTAAAATTACCAAACATACAATTCACACACCAGTAGTCTAATTTGTGTCCTCAATCCATTGCACAAATTGTGGCAGACAACAAAGAATGCATGTTTTACAAATGGCGGGTGACCAGTCTGTGGTACTTCTGTACAGGAAATTAGTGACAAGTAACAATACTCCACAGAAAATGGCAGTGATTTTCTTTAAGGTCCCACCATACCTGACATAGGCTAGTGTTGGGCATTCTCTCTACTAGAGAAGTCTATCTATGCATTCCCCCATGATGTCCTTGTCTGTGTGCTTAGGAAGCAAATAAAATGCAGAAGCTCAGCTTATTTTAAAGAGCACCTGTTGTATACAAACACTGAAAACCACCAAAACTTATTATGTACCTCATTCTCAGACTCCAAAAGCACAGTGGGCTAGCTAGTAAAGACAGAGCAGTAAACAAAGTCTTTCTCACTGACCCTTCAGATTAAACTGTTCGATAAGGCATGGGTCACCATAATAAGTCATTCAGTTCTGTGTATGCTACTCATCTCTTTAGACATTTTTTACTTTTTCAAGAGAGCAAGACATGTAAAAAGAGGTCTGACATAAAAATATATATTTTAAGTCCCTAACAAAAGAAAGAAAGAAAGTATATACAAAACCATTATATATCACCTTTATATGTAGTAACGCATAACAGCCAATCAGAAGCAATCTTTTGCTGGTCTGAGCAGCACAGTGAATTGAATCAATTGCTACCGGTTACTGCACTTATTATTATAAATTCTCTTTAACAAATAAGGCAGAGCGTTACAAAAAAACTAGACATTTACAGGCCTTCTAGTTTTCCCAAGCCAACAAAAAGACCCATAATTAATAAACACACTGATGGTGTTGAATGCTTGTGCTAGTCTGCATATACCTAAAGTATATAGAGTCTGTGCAGATTTCAGATAAACCTATATAAATGTATATATATATATATATATATATATATATATATGTGTGTGTAATCAGTGTATTCAAAAAGCTGGGTACACGTGGATCAAAGTTCAGCCGGTTCAGCAGGGACTGGCTGAATTTCTATCTGTATGTAGCCCTACCTGTTTAACAGAAGCCAATAGTTTAATCTGCCTCTGTTGAACAGACCTGCTGGAAAACCTTCTTCAATCAGCAGCTGCAGCCAATAGGCTGCAGTGCTGATAAGTGTATTCTCACAGAGGAGAGTCCTTACTACAATGTCCTTGGTGGAGGGATTCCTCCATCTACCTCATTTGTGTGGATGCAGGAATCTGTTAGTTTTTTTTTTTTTTTGTTCAATCCACTGGTTGAATGGAAAAAAAGACAAACAAAACCCAAAAAACTAACCAAGTATACCCAGCTTTATGGAAGACCTTGTTATAAGACCCATCACTGGACAGGCTTACCTTGGGCCTCAAAAGTTACAATTGAGTATTACCCCCACTGACTAGAATTTACTATAACAGGCTAAACTGTAATAAATATGAGATCGGCTCATTTGCTTGCTTATTTAATAAAGCAAAGAGAATGTATTTAAAACAATAGACAGCACAATAAAAGGCACATTGACTTTCCAAAAAAACTAGACATTACACAACAAATAAAACTTTCTTCCATTAAACAATTCACACACAAAACCATTAAACAGCAGAAGTAATAACTAATTTCTGAGGTAAAACATTACCGTTTGTATGCGGGACTTGGTTTGTTTTAAATACTAAAAAAAGGTACAAAAGGTGAGTAACAATAAAAACACCACATGTCCAGAATGAGCCATAACTCTGTGATAATTCAGTGACATTTTATAGCTTTAGAACTATGCCAAAAAAATACACGGTGACAAAGGAACCTGACAATGTGTTTGGCAGCAGCAGAAAAATTGTGAAAAATATATTGTGTTAAATGCCGGGTTCTTTAAATACTGCAAGGGTAGCAGTTCTAGGAAATCTTTACATCTTAAATGTTTCTGACCTGTGTCAGCTTGCAGAGCAATGTTTAAATTAATGAATGCATTGAGAGGATTTTGTCACATAGGTGATAACCTGTCTGAGGTGATACATTTCTAGAACTTTAACAAGCTGCTCACTGAGCTCAAAGCTATACTATCTACCACAGCTTTTAATTAAAAGTGTATTCTTTACATTTGTCTGGAACTCAACCTAAAAATAAAACTCACTGTATATTATTAAAAGGGGGTGATTTATACTTATTATTTTTATTTTATATTTATTTAAGAATGGTATTTGTGTTGCCCAGTGCAGCTGAAAAGTTTGAACATCTGGTTGCTATCGCCAATAGAGATGTCAATATTTTCCAGCGGTATAAAAGAATAATAAAACAGAAGGGCATATTTAATACAAATAATACAAAATACACATTTAGTTTTATTTTAACAATGGAGCAAAATGTAATGCTGTTCTGCGTAACAAATAGATAACAGTTTTTAATAGTTAAACGGTCAGCCTGTTGAAAGCTGCTTTGTGATTGATTGCTAAGGTTTATGATGTATCACATCTGCAACTACCATATTTCTACTAGAGGCTGACCAGGTATTCATTATAGTCGTATTTACCTTGTTTATGCTGTGCTATCAGTAGATCTGAGAGAAAAATGTAATATGGACAGTATAAGTATACATTTTTTTGTTGACCTTTGTGTTTCCCAAATTCATTTGCACTGTTAAATTATCATTAAAGCGGAGTTCCACCCAAAAATGGAACTTCCACTTTAAGCACTCCTTGCCCCCTTACATGCCACATTTGGCATGTAATTTTTTTTGGGGGGGGGGGGGGAGTGGGGGCTTCATTAGGAGGGGGACTTCCTGTCCCACTTCCTCCTTTCACCCAGGGACTGCCAAGGCGACTCCTCCTTTTGCCTTAGGTGGTCCCTCCCTCTAGGCGATCTCCTGGGACATGTGAAAGGTCCCAGGAGATCGCCTGTCCACTACGGGAGCGTAACGCGACTCGCACATGCACCGTGCATGCCCGGTCGTGAAGCCGAAATCTGTCACAGCCGGGTCCCCAGAGTGGCAATGGAGGCGCCGGCGGAGAGGAGGGGGAGAAGAGTGACACCCCGTTTGGCCGCATCGCTGGACCATGGAATGGGTAAGTGTCTGATTAATAAAAGTCAGCTACTACACTCTTTGTAGCTGCTGACTTTTAATAAACATAAAAAGCCTGGAACTCCCCTTTAAGAACATATCCTCTAACTGCAAATCAAGACAATTAGTTAATTATGATTACTTATATTCAGAATTGTTTAGGAGGTGGGCAAGTTATAATAAGTTATTACCCCTAGATTAGATATGTATAATTCATTTTTTTTTTTAATAGTTGCCATTAATAAAAAATAAAAAAAAACTACCTACTAGATCTATACAGCATTTATGGTCTCCAGCTGACATGCCACTGTATATCCCAGTATGCATGTATGCATTGTACTTCTTGGTAGCTGAACAAAATTTCAGAAGAATTGAAGGTTTATTTTCCTCGCTGAACAATGATATTACAAATATTTAATTTATATATACAGAATAATATAGGTTGTCTACTAAAGTAATAGTCTATCGACCCACGTGTCACATCTATGAGAAAAGTTGATACGCTCTTGCTTTTAGTATGGGAATTACAGTGATAGTATAACCAGATTAGTGGGGTGATTATTTGAAGGCTGTAATCTTATTCTAACCTTACCAACTTTTGTTCGCTTCAAAGCATGGCTAAAATAATTTATTTATTCTTAAATTATAAATCTATAAATTATATCCATTAGAGTATTTGAGTATTTTTTTCTGTATTACTAAGCCAAAGACAGTTTAACTGCTGTAAATCCCACTGGTAGGACCTAACAAAAATGGATGTAGGTTTGCCCCCAGACCATAATGAGGCTTAACATTTCTGCTGAATTTAGATTTTAATATTTTGGAAAATATGTTATAACATGCATGGCCTTTAGGTAATCACCGCCACAGTATCATCAAGACTTGTAATAAAAGTTGTTATCACGTTGTAATAAAATATGTGGGTATTTTCTGACTATATTCAATATACTTTACCCTAACATAAAATAAACCATACTAACATATAAAAAAGTCTATGATATCAAGTCAACAAATTAACAAATGTATTTTCAAGTAAGCTTATTAAGCATGTTTCCATCTTGTTAAATACATTTTCCATTTATATTAATATATGTAATATATTTAAAATATACATAAATATCACATGATGATGTATGTGTTTGTGTGCTGTGTTTACAGTATGGGCCAGGTCAATGAAAAATAGATAGTTTGGGTATAGAATGGACTGGGATGCTATTAACTAGTAACGTTTTGATAAAGCTTTTGTTTTTGCTAGATAGCAATAGATATATTTTCCGTGTAAAATTAGGTGCAGGCTCTGGTTATGTAGAATGGGGAGCCCAAATAATTGTTTTGAAGGACTCCCTCTTACATGTATGTTTAATAACAGCAATTTGCTGTATGTGTGGTCCTTTCAGGGACCAGTGTTGGGGATTTTTATTTTTGGATGGGCTAGGTAGCGTGCCGTTCCTCTTTAAGGGAAAAGAGCAAAAAAATAAACAACAATAATATTTACAGCTGTGTGGACTATGCTAATATATTTTTTTTAATCAATGTTACTAATTTACTCATATCTATTGTATTTACATAATGGCACAGTGTGCTATAAGACAATTTGGCCTTAACTACAATATGTAAACGGTTCTTAGCAGCAGCAACTGGTGTCACAATTATAAAACACTGTTATAATAACACTGCTCTACTTTGGCATCATGAATAAATGTGTGACCCGAAAAAAAGTTATAACCCTATTTAGTATTTACTTCAACCCAAAATTCTTATACCAGATATACTTTAAATAACAGAGTATTTTGTACATCAGTTATAAAAGGATAGGGAGATTGTAAGAATAGTATTGTGCGCCTTTGTAATACTCACAATTACATTTATTTAACTACAGTTTATTTTTTGCAGAATAAATTGGGGTTATCTTTATAAGTTAAGGCTGGATCTTTAATCCATGCACAGTAGGAATACTGTATTTGGTAATAATGAAAAACTTAGGTTTCACATATTGGTTAAAAGAGAACTTTACCATGGGTCAAGCAACAGAATTCAGGGTTGAAAGTGTATACTATAATTTGATTTAGCAATAACTCCCTTATTAATGCAATTTACTTGCATGGCAGATGCTTCAGGTTCTAATGCTTTAGGAGTCAGGCCCAGACTTATTGGTGGAAAAAACAACTTCATCGCTAGTACTGGAAGTCTGCAGGTAGTGCTTGAGGGAGATAGGAGATTTAGCAGCAGCATTTCCAGCAAAGGACAGCACGGAAGTAAGCTGCTGTTTCTTAAAGAGTAACTCCACTTTTGCTGATGAAAAAGCAGTCCCCTCTGGGTTATCAGTGTACACTGCAAGGATTTTAACAAATTATATTGCAGATTCCCACCAGTTTCTGCTCTCAAGTAATAGTTCTTTGCTGGACAGTGTCCTGCGCTCTGAATGGGAGTGACTAATTCACTTTAATCAGCTTGCACTTTCTGTGTTCTGATGAGAAAAGTTGCAGTGTCTGCACCCCTTTAGAAGTGCACATTTCTTCACCCAAGTATGAAAAGACATTTCTGGAGGAGTTCTGTACACCAGGAGCCATATTGCATTGACTTTACAGAATATTACAGCACTGCAGTTTGATAGAGTCATTTTTAATAACATTAAATTACAATATGGCTTGTGTAGCAGTTTTATAAGCTATATTCTTTTTTTTTTTTATTTGCTATATTATTGTTTTCACGAAAGTGGAGTTGACTTGTAGGACTTTTAGGAAAATCCAATACGTATATACCATTTAACTAAAGGGTCAATATTTTGTTATTTACAAGTGGAAAAATAGCACTTTTAAAATAGAAAATATGCATATAAGCAAAACAGATAAACCCTGGTTCATAAAAAGCATATGGGTTTAGCACAGTGCATATAATATAAAATACATTTCCATACCTGAATATGATGACTAGTTTAAGCAATAGTGTAACAGTGTTAGACTATGTATCGGTATACAAGATTTTGTAAGCTTCTCAACTCTGAAGAATGGCATTAGCTAATACATTATTTTCTGGTGGTGTGGATGATAAAGTTTAAATAATTTTTAATATGCAAAGTCACAACAATATTACTATATTACTATATTAGCAAAACTGAATAAAACACCTAAAACAAATCAAAATATGCTGTGCTATGGTAGAGTCAAGTGAGAGATTATTAGTTTCTTAGGGATTTTAAGTACTTTTTAAGTATTTTAAGTATTTTTAAAGGCTTATTTAAGAAAACAAAAGTAACCCATAGTAGCCAATCATTTGACTTCCACAAATCTAACTTCAGTATACTGAAATGTGATTAGCTACTGTTCACTGCACTGTGCACTTCAGCGTTAATAAATAAACCCATGTGAAGACTAGAAAAGTTAGGGGGTGCATCTCTTAAACTGTAATTCCTGTGGTTTGGATTATGTCTGTCTTCCCATGGCCTAGCCTGAAAATGCTTATAGACAAATTGCCATGCTGACCTTTTTTAATACTTTGACTTGGAAAAACACACTGAAAAGGACTTCTGACCTCTCATTGACCAGCCTAATTTGCACACTTCTTCCATGTTACTAATAGGTCACCAATGTAATTATGTGAATTGTGAAATGAATCCAACAGGGCAAACACCCATACCATAACTGCAAGTTATTACAAATAAATAGGCTCCTTAAAAAGTGACCTAAAACAACGTATAGATAATAAAAACACATGCATGTATTTTCCAATGCATCTAGTATGAACAAGTTCCAAGAATACCTGGTAGATAATACCATCATCTGAGCACAAAATTGGGTTCAAGGATAATAACTTTTTCGGTTCACCCAAGTTACTGCTGCTTATTACAGCAGAAATTAACCCCAAGGTTTTTATTGGTTGGTTTCTAAAATACCCACCCTTGGTTTGGAAAAAAATATTTCATTCTATAGCTAACAGTTAGTTTCCAAAGGCCCTTATGTAAAATATTCAGGAGATGCAGATGAGGGGTGCTGTATCCACTATTAGTCCAAAATCAGTGTGATGCAAAATAGAGTCTGTATTGTAGAGCGCATTGACCCTGGTTACGTAGTTCCTACACACATAATGGCCATGGAAAAGACACTTTGAGAAAGGTCCAGGGGTTTAGGATGAAACAAGAGTATTACACATGGTTTTAGAGACAAAAATTGTTTCTCACAATGAGAAATCCAGGGTATAAAGCCAACACAATTTGGAAGTTTGTACATTATCCCATTCATCGAGGTTTTAAATACTTATTGGATGAAAATTAGTGAACGTGGAGAAAAAAAAGCAGAAGTTAATTTCTCCTTCTACTGAAACAAGCTTCAGATGTCCTCTCAGCTAGCTGCTAAATCTTTTTTCAATAAAGAGTTATTCAATGACCACATTATTCCTCCATGTCCACCATTTTCCATTCCAATAACCACTTCAGGTTCGGATGAAGGGGATAATGTACAAACCTGCAAAACATATTGGCTTTTTATTCTCGGTTTATCAGAATAAAATAAATAATTCTATACATTGTGTGGTGTGATATTTCATCCCCATACATGTCAAAGGTTAAACATTTAAAAAAATGATGATGTGTTTATTCTGTTAACTCAGGATTCTTTTCTATGACATGCTCAAAAATCTGCATATAAACAAAATTAAACTGCTGGATTGTTCAGACCATTGGAAATAATGACTGTCAGTCAGATCTGACCTGGCTTCTTGGTAAGTATTCAAATGGACATATGGGTTACTAAGCATGTTTTAACTGTAAAAAACATTGCGCAGTCCTGACTTCTCATAAGGCAGTGGTGATAATGCATAAAAAAGATTGTAACCAATCTATGGATTGATGTCAACTTTGTAGATGTCGACTTTATAGATGTTCTATATTGAGTGAGAAAAGGTTACAAGGTTATGGCTTGGCATTTTTTTAAAAACTGGTAAATACTACAATCAGTCCAGCCCCTGTATATATGCATGGGCATACTTGCAAGCTCAGTCGATATAATTACCTTAATGCTGGCAAGCAAGTTTCCCAATGCACAGTTAAGACTCATTTAAAAAAGTTAAGAATCATTCCTGAGAAACATCTGTTGTGTAGATTTGAAGGTGATTATCCCAATAACAATAATAAACTAGTGCTAATAAAAAAAAAAAATAAGCTATGTTTGTACATTCAATTTAAATTACAAAAAGACCTTCGGGAATGTGGCATGCTGCCTAATTAAAAAAAAAAGTAACAAAAATCATTTTTCTATTCGAGCTTCTCACATTTTAACTTTCATTCAGTCGCTGAGAAGCTCTTGCACAGTATGATATGTACACTTAAAATAAAGCAATTTAGCAGCAAGACCTCAAAACACCTCTCATATTTCTACGGATACATGGAAAACAGAGTTACAACTATGTTATTTTTGGTAGAACACATAGATCCACAGAAACGAGTTCTATCTTACTGAGATCTGTCATCGTTCCAGCATTTTGCACACAGTTCTTTTAATATCAAACACTGGACAACTTAACCTAATGCAGGTGCAGTGTGCGGCATGAAAGAGGTGTCTTCTATTCTTTCAAGACTTTCTAATCACTAGCATTCACTTGTCCTTTCACGTAAAATGAAATGGTCACTTTCTTTGGCATTTTCCTCTTCATTTTCCTTTTCTGGAGTTTTTTCTTCCATACCACTGTTTTCTGAATCACCATCATCATCATCATCATCTTCTTTTTTGGGTTTCCTTTCAAGACTATTTCTAATGCCATAAGCAAAGTAAATCAGAAAACCTGCAAAAAATGTTTTTAATAATAATTATTTTGGTATACATAATGCACTGTATTAAACAGAAAAGAAAAAAAAGCCAGCATGCCAGGTTTGAGTTAAACAGAATAAAAGAATTTACTAAAACTTCAGATCAAAACCTAGTGTGCTGGCTTTTATCATTCATCAAATTTACACAGTGCCACTGTAAACTGAGCACCTTGATTACAATATTGGCGATTGAGGTGCAAGTGCGGGGTGGATTGATTGCAATTAGGTTTTTATGCTTTCTGTATGCCCACTGGGAATAGTTTACCCGCTCTGTTTGACCCAGCGACCATTGTCATTAACAAAATGTGATGGGTAAATCTTGCAATTGGACACCTGGGTGACAACTTTCTAAGAGGCCAATTCCCTGCACTTTTTCAGAGATTTTCTTTCACTTCTGTTTGCGTCTCTGGGAAAGGAAGTGAAAGAAAATCTCCTCAACAGGGCACAGACAGAAAAACATTAATTGGTATGGCTTTTACAATTCATGTATAGCCAGAAGTTTTTTTTTATCTAGTTTTAGTTTGGTTAAGTCAAGTTTTTGTAGGGGTTTTCATCCTCACAGTGTACATCCACCGTGTTTTTTACTGGTGAGCACTGTCACCAAAATAGAAAGTGAAGGTAATCCAACATGTTCTAGGGGTTAGGGGTAAAAAATCTAAAGCAGACAACTGTCTAAGAGGGGATTTTTGCTTTCACCTCCTCTTGTGTCTCTAGGATTGGAAGTGAACGGAAAACCTCCCCAACTGGACACAGCCAGTAAAAAACAAACATAAAAAAATTGTTTTAGCCTCTTCCTACTCTATCCAAAACTAAAAGCATAGTACTGTTTATCACTGTTTACAATGCAGTCTAGTAATAATGCTATACAAAAAATACAAGCTGTTTTTTTGCTGATAGATATATTCTAATTACATATAATTGCAAAATACACCGACAAGCACAAGCATTTGCTTCCTTTAATACCTGCAGTGCTGTTAGAAAATGGTGCTGGCAAAACCAATGAACATAACACAGCATTGACCTCTTGGGATGAGAATAAATATATCTCATGAAACATTTAGTATGTGGGCAGGACTTAACAACTCCAAGTGGGGACTCAACAGTAGCGCTCACTAAGGCTGCATTCACACCTGAGCGTAGGCACCAGGCAGAAAATCGCGCAAATTGCATCGTTTTTTGCAGCGTTTTTTGCTGCGTTTTTTACTACGTTTTGCCGCGATTTTGTGCAGAGCAAAAGGTCACCAATGTAAAAAGAAGAAAAACGCCCAAATCTGCCCGATTCGAGCAACCTAAAAGGGTCCAGAACTTGTTTGAGCTTCAGGCATAGGGCTTCAGGCGTTTTGGAGTGGAGATGTGAACCATCTCCATAGAGAATAATGTATTTTTTCCCCTCTAGCGTTTTTATCTTCAGGCTTCAGGCGACAAAACGCTCAAGTGTAAATGCAGCCTAATGCCTGTACAAACAAGCGGAGGCCACTGAGCTCTGACTTAGAAGCACTCTGACTTAGAAGCAAGCATGCTGTACTTGCACAGTTCTGTACGTTCCTATTTTTTATTGTGCATACCTCATATTGGGCTGCTCTGTAACTTCACCCAATGGATGCAGCAACTATGTGTGGGTACCGTGGAGCCTGTACCACACTCTACCAGCACAGCAAGACATGTCACCTCACTCCCAGTGACATAACAAGATTATCCCTGGCACATGAAGTCAACTCTTCACATGTTCCTGAGCTTCTCCACTTCCAAGGCCTCCAATTCTTTCTACATCTATTCGGTGACATCTCAGGCAAAGTACATGGGATGCCCTGTGCCGCTATATCAGTCCCTCTATGGGGGGCACCAATCGTTAGGGAGGGGGTTAAGCTTGCAAACCCCTCACTACCAGGGCCTTCAGGCACCCGTGCCATGCCCCCATGACTTTAATTGGCTGGCTGCTTAAGCACCCGACATTATTCTGGTTGCCCCTAGCAAAATGGTCAAGCATTCACCCAAAGTCGGCACCTGTACACAAGTATTCTCCTGTTAGCTACACGTTCAACTCTAGAGGAAATACATCACAAATACATTTTCCATTCTTCCTTCCTTGCATGGAAAGAATGTTCCTTTTGACTAAAACATAACTTTAAATTGTAATCCTACTTACCAAGAGCCATCCAGGCGCTAAACCTTATCCAGGTGTCACCGCTTAGCTGCACCATTAAATAAACATTTACCAGAACGCTAAAAACTGGCAGATAAGGTAGGAGCGGGACCTACAAAAGAGATGAATACATTTTGCTTTACACAATTTTGCAAGTAATAACAATCAAAGAATGTATTTTAAGCACATCTTGCAGTTGCAAATTGCTGCAAACATTACTGCTTCTTAGAACTGCTATCTGTGCATCATATGTGCAATGCTCAGGCTATTTCAGACCTCATGTCTCAGGTGCTTAACGAGGTGCGGACATTTATGGGGCTGGAGGACGTAAAACAAAATATTACAACAGTTGCACTACATTCAAATGAATATCAGGAACTACCAGGAGGAAGCACCCTGCGATTCGATTAAGTGTCTGTGCGTGTGTGTGTGGTGGGGGGGGGGGGGTAATGATTTGAAGTGGGGAGGTGCTGATGAATGTAATGATATACTGTGTATATGGGTGTAACATAAAACCTGGTCTAAAGGTGGTCTAATCAGCATAATCAGTTGTGTTACAGTGCAAGGAGTGTCCTATTAGAAAGGAAAGAGCAGAGTGGTAGAGAGTTGAGCTCACCAGTCTGCTGCTTCTCCCTTCACTGTCCAGTCACAAGGTATAGGTCAGTGCTGGCAAACCTTGGCACCCCAGATGTTTTGGAACTACATTCCCATGATGCTCAACTACACTGCAGAGTGCAAGAGCATTATGGGAAATGTAGTTCCAAAACATCTGGGGTGCCAAGGTTCGCCATCACAGGTATAGGTGATGAAAAGACCTGTAAATGTTAATGAATTGCAGCATAGAAGGATCAGTTCCCCTGCCGGGCAGAGATGTGCTGTGTGGCAGAGCTATGTGTATTTCAGTACTGGATTAACAGAAATACAAATCATTTGGGCATGTAAACCAGCTACCATGTACATATTTCATCTGTGCATTTAGCTGTTCATCTGGAGTTCAGCATTATTGGTAAATAAGCACTGTTTAGTATAAGAGAAATTTACCATGAAAGCAACTTTATGTTGGTTCTGTGGTTGCCTCCAGATGATTAACACAATAAAGCAGATGAGTATGACGAATATTGCAAGAAGAGCGATACTCCATGCCTCCAAATTGCTTATTGCTGTCACTGCATACGTCGTCAAGACACTTAATGCACAAATAATACATGCTGTAGAAAGAAATATACAAGTACTTTTATCCATTCACTGGTTTTAGCATACCATTAATAAATAAATTCAATATATCTAGGGCCATAACTACTATTCGTACACCAAAGGCAGTACTTGTTGTTACTTTATGCATATCTGCTTAATTATGTAGCAATGTCAATAGCATAAGGAACAGAATAAAAGTAATACAAAATCCTGTTGGTAGTGTCTTTCAGTTTCCAACCTGTAGCTCTGAAAGTCTCATGTTTCTGGTGTAGGGGTGGTTGGGGAGGTGTTCCAGACTGATTTGGGAAGCATCTTTGTGACCAACATAAAAAAATGAATAGAGGCCCAACAAAAAAAAAAACACAACACATAGGGATACTAAATAAAGACTAGCTGAAGATCAGGGTTGGTATCAGGAGCACCATCTTATTGAAGACTGAGCAAAATATTTTCTGTCCCTCTACAACCAGAGATGCTAATCACTGCAATTACTTATTTTATGCAATAGGATATTAAATACTTCTTCCCAAAAAGATAGTGATTGCACACAAAAAGGGATTTCCCACTTTCGGATGCACATGATGCTGGAGAAGTGTGTGCACATGCATTAAATATATACAGCCAAAAAGTAGGACAGTTTTTTTTCTGATTGATAATTGATTGATAATTGCTAATAGTTTATCCAAGAAAACGGGTAAAAAACAATGAAATGCAAATAGATTGTCCTTTTCAGACTGTGTGCTTAAATGCCCCCACTGCATCCTTGCTGTGAGCTGTACAGGTGGGCAAACTTATTTGTGTGAACCAGGATTAATCCTGCATGAACCACTCTCCTTTACACCACTGCAATCTCTCAGACAGGGTTACGTCTTCATATACTACCCTGTTATAAACGTATTTCAGGAGCACAATGGTTATACACTTCATTAAAACACTAGTGCTATACACTTCCATCAGTTCTGTACAGTGACATGAGCCACAGAAGACCAGGAGCAGGATGTTCCAGTCACAGTATTAGAAGACTAGACCTTAGTTTTCTTTAACCACTTGCCGACCGCCGCATGTACATTTACGTTGGCAGAATGGCATGGCTGGGCAAATGGGCGTACAGATACATCCCTTTGATTTTGCAGATATGTGGTCATGCTACTGGGAGCTCCGTGAGTAGGATCGCGGGTCCTGTGGACTCGATGTCCCGCGATCGTCTCGCGGAGCTGAAGAACGGGGAGATGCTAATGTAAACAAGCATCTCCCCATTCTGCCTAGTGACACTGTCAGTGATCATAGCTGATCATAGCTGATCAGTGATGTGTCACACACAGCCCCTCCCCCTAACAGTTAGAATCACTCACTAGGGCACACTTAACTCCTTCCTAGCCAGCTAGTGGTTAACCCCTTCACTGCCAGTGTCATTATTACTGTAATCAGTGCAATTTTATAGCACTGATCGCTGTAAAAAAGTCAATGGTCCCAAAAAGGTGTCAAAATTGTCCGATGTGTCCGCCATAATGTCGCAGTCATGACGATAGGTTGAAAGACTCTGGATGGCCGCACTCCAAGATAAATTCAAATGCCTTTTATTTGTGAAACAGAATCACACAACTGTGGGTCACAGCGAAGCTTTTGAATTTATCTTGGAGTGCGGCCGTCCAGAGTCTTTCAACCTATCGTCATTAGTATGTGCCATGCTTGCACCTGGGACTCTCTATCCTAGGAGGAGCTGCAACTTTAGTTGTAAGGTTCCCATACATAATGTTGCAGTCCCAATAAAAATCACAGATCACCGCCATTACTAGTAAATGGGGATATTTATTATAGCAAAAAGTAAAAAATAATGCATTTTTTTCAAAATTGTCGCTCTATTTTTGTTTATAGCACAAAAAATAAAAACCGCAGAGGTGATCAAATACCACCAAAAGAAAGCTCTATTTGTGGGAAAAAAAGGACGTCAATTTTGTTTGGCAGCCACGTCACACGTCCATGCAATTGTCAGTTAAAGCGACGCAGTGCTGAATCGCAAAATGTGCTCTGGTCTTTGGCCAGCCAAATGGTTGGCTTAAGTGGTTAAAGTTAATCTAAACCATAAAAAAGTAATATTTTGCAACTTACTAGTTCTTACATGTGTAGACACAAAGGCAGAGGAAGTGTGTTATTCCAAGCATTGGAATAACACAAAATACATTTCCCTTTATTCAAAATAAAGGGAAAAATCCTGAAAAAATACCAATGCAGCCACCTCCCATAAGGAATGGTAAGCTGCAATATATTATTATTTTTTTGTTTTTGGGTTTAGATATGCTTTACTTGTGTTACAACAACCTTGTGTACTGAAGACTGCAGCACACAAATTTTCTTGAAAACAAAGTTGGCTCAATATACTCTTTTTTGATCTAATACCCCGTACACACAGTCGGAAAATGTCCGATCGGACCATGTTGTTGGAAAATCCGCCCATGTGTGGGCTCCATCTGACTTTTTCCGTCCTGCTCTCAAATTTTCTGACAACAATGCTCAGATCAAACTATGAGACCAAAGCTATTGGCTACTAGCCTCTACGGAGTTCCGTCGTATGCAACGAACGTCACCACGTTCGGAATGATCAGATTTTTACGACAACTCCGACCGTGTGTATGCAACACCAGTTTTGAAAAAAAAAACGGTGGATTTTGTGGTCGGAATTTCCTACCGTGTGTACGGGGGCTTACAGGTAATAAAAAACATTTTGTGTATTTTATTTCTTCTCAAAGGTTTATACACACCTAAAGTCCTTTAGCAAGGCAGTGGTCATTTCGGGGGCGTGGTTATCATATTGGAATACTGCCCTGGGGGCCAGTCTCCGAAGGGAAGGGATCATGCTCTGCTTCAGTATGTCACAGTACATGTTGGCATTCATGGTTCCCTCAATGAACTGTAGCTCCCCAGTGCTGGCAGCACTCAATCAGCCCCAGACCCTGACACTCACTCCACCATGCTTGACTGTAGGCAAGACACACTTGTCTTTGTACTCCTCACCTGGTTGCTGCCACACACAATTGACAGCATCTGAAACAAATAAGTTTATCTTGGTTTCATCAGACCACAGGACATGGTTCCAGTAATCCATGTCCTTAGTCTTCTTGTCTTCAGCAAATTGTGGGCTTTCTTGTGCTTTCTTGTGCATCATCTTTAGGCTTCCTTCTGGGACGACAGCCATGCAAACCAATTTGATGCAGTGGGTGGTGTATGGCCTGAGCACTGACAGGCTGACCCCCCACCATTTCAACCTATGCAATGCTGGCAGAACTCATACGTCTATTTCCCAAAGACAACATCTGTATATGACACTGAGCACGTGCACTCAACTTCTTTGGTTGATCATGGTGAGGCCGGTTCGGAGTGGAACCTGTCCTGTTCTGCCACTATATAGTCTTGGCAACCGTGCTGCAGTTCAGTTTCAGGGTCTTGGCAATCTTCTTATAGCCTAGGCCGTCTTTATGTTGAGCAACAATTCTTATTTTCAGATCCTCAGAGAGTTCTTTGCCATGAGGTTCCACGTTGAACTTCCAGTGACCAGTATGAGAAAGTAAGAGTGATAACACCAAATTTAACACACCTGCTCCCCATTCACACCTGAGACCTTGTAACACTAACGAGTCACATGACATTGGGGTAGGAAAATGGCTAATTGGGCTCAATTTGACATTTTCACTTAGGGGTGTACTCACTTTTGTTGCCAGCGGTTTAGACATTAATGGCTGTGTCTTGAGTTATTTTGAGGGGACAGCAAATTTACACTGTTATACAAGCTATACACACATTACTTTACAAGCAAAAGTGTAATTTCTTCAGAGTTGTCACATGAAAATATGTAATAAAATATTTACAAAAATGTGAGGGGTGTACTCACTTTTGTGAGATACTGTATACATTCCATTAATTCTTCCTTATTAGATGGGGCCTATCATGCAGGGATATTAAGTACCATTTGGAGGGTATTTCCACTAATCCCTCAGTGGCTGGGGAAGTGGGTATTCTAGTGCCTCCCTCCTGATGCTCCATCTGAGACACACAGCAGCAAATGACAAGTGTCGTCTTTAAATTGTTGATGTGGTACCAAATCCTCTTACCTGAATGGGTAAGTGGTTATATATATATATTTCCATCTCAAACTTATTGTGTATAATGGCTATGGTTCTAATATATTTTTTTGTAATATAGATAACAATTTTTTTTACATTTATGTGCTTCCTGAAGAATAGGGATGGGCCCGGTGTTCGATTCGAACCAATGTTCGAATCGAACATCGGGCGTTCGCCCGTTCGGCAAGGCCAGAACTATTTGGGCCGCTCGCATCAAATTCGTGTGATGCGAGCGGCCCGCAATGCATTGCGCCAGTCGCAGTGCAATGCTGGCTGATGATTGGCACTGTGACCCCGCATGCTTGGCCAATCACAGCGCTGGCAACGAGGAGAGCCATAATTGGCTACAGGCAGGATGCCTGTAGCCAATTATAGCTCAGGGGCTTTAGTACACGCCCCACGGTATAAGAGGCGGCCCGCGGCGGCGGCCTCGCATATTGTGATATTGTGTTTCAGTGTCAGCGTGTCAGTGTGCTGCTGACTGCTGAGAATATGTGCTCTATTTCTGGGGATTTGTGTGTGCGTACTGTTAGTACAGCATTGCAGTATCACATCTGGGGGGTGTCTATAGGTTGCTTGTGAAGGGGGGCAGGTTTCCTGTGCTTAGAACTGTCCCTGCAAAAGTGTCATTTTTTCAGGGAAAAAAGCTATTTAAAAGCACTCACGGCTAATGAATTGATGGCTCCCGTAACACAGAGAACTGTCATTCATTGATAAAAAAAAAAAAAAAAAAAAAAGCATGGGGGTCCCCCCAAATTCAATAACCAGGCCCTTCAGGTCTGGGATGGATATTAAGGGGGACCCCAGCCCAAAAAAAAATAAAAAAATGACGTAGGGTCCCCCTCAAAATCCATACCAGACCCTTATCCGAGCACGCAACCTGGCAGGCCGCAGGAAAAGAGGGGGGGGACTAGAGCGGCCCCCCTCCCGCCTCAACCGTACCAGGCCACATGCCCTCAACATTGGGAGGATGCTTTGGGGGTCTGAGACCCCAAAGCACCTTGTCCCCATGTTGATGAGGACAAGGGCCTCTTCCCCACCACCCTGGTCGGTGGTTGTGGGGGTCTGCGGGCGGGGGGCTTATCGGAATCTGGAAGCCCCCTTTAACAAGGGGACCCCCAGATCCCCGCCCCCCCTGTGTGAAATGGTAAGGGGGTACTTACCCCTACCATTTCACCAAAAAAGTGTCAAAAATTGTAAAAATGACAGGAGACGGTCTTTGACAATTCCTTTATTAAAATCTTCTTTCTTCTTTCTTCTGGTCTTCCTTTCTTCATCCTTCGGTTTCTTCATCTTCTCCTTCCGGCATCTTCTTCCATCTTCTTCTTCCATCATCTTCTTCCTCCGATCCGCTTCTTCTTGCGCTGGTCTTCTCGTCCTTCTCGTCCGGCATCTTCTTCCATGGCGTTGGGGTCTGTGTCTCTTCTTGGGCCGCTCCTCGCAATGGGAGGCTCCCGCTGTGTGAGGCTTCGCTGTGTCTGACAGGTCTTTTATAACGGAGGGCACCTGGTGACCCCGCCCCCTCTGACGCACGGGGACGTCATGGGGAATTCCCTATGGCTTTCCCCATGACGATGGAAGAAGAAGATGGAAGAAGATGACGGAAGGAGAAGATGAAGAAACCAAAGGATGAAGAAAGAAGAAAGAAGATTTTAATAAAGGAAATGTCAAAGACCGTCTCCTGTCATTTTTACAATTTTTGACACTTTTTTGGTGAAATGGTAGGGGTACTTTTGTACCCCCTTACCATTTCACACAGGGGGGGGCGGGATCTGGGGGTCCCCTTGTTAAAGGGGGCTTCCAGATTCCGATAAGCCCCCCGCCTGAAGACCCCCACAACCAACAGCCAGGGTTGTGGGGATGAGGCCCTTGTCCTCATCAACATGGGGACAAGGTGCTTTGGGGGTCTCAGACCCCCAAAGCATCCTCCTAATGTTGAGGGCATGTGGCCTGGTACGGTTCAGGCGGGAGGGGGGGCGCTCTCGTCCCCCCTCTTTTCCTGCGGCCTGCCAGGTTGCGTGCTCGGATAAGGGTCTGGTATGGATTTTGAGGGGGACCCCACGCCATTTTTTTATTTTGGGCTGGGGTTCCCCTTAAAATCCATCCCAGACCTTAAGGGTCTGGTATGGATTTTGAGGGGGACCCTACGCCATTTTTTTTTTTTTTTTGGCTGGGGTCCCCCTTAATATCCATCCCAGACCTGAAGGGCCTGGTTATTGAATTTGGGGGGACCCCACACACTTTTTTTTTTTTTATCAATGACTTTTTTTTTATAAATGACTTTCAATGAATGACTGTCCTCTGTGTTACGGGAGCTGGCAATTCACATTAGCCGCGAGTGATTTTAAATAGCTTTTTTTTCTTGCAAAAATTACACTTTTTGCAGGGACAGTTCTAAGTACAGGAAACATGCGCCCCTTCACAGGCATACTATTAGACACCCCCCAGGTATGAAAATTTAAAGGAATATTACATTTTATTGTTTCAATTTAAGCATTATTATAAATCACTGCTCCTGAAAAAACGTCCGTTTAACAAAAAAAAAAAATTGCATTGATACATGTCCCCTGGAGCAGGACCCAGGTCCCTAAACACTTTTTATGACAATAACATGCATATTAGCCTTTAAAATTAGCACTTTTGATTTCGAACGTTTGCAGCCATTATAACTAATAGGGTTCTAATGCTCGCACGGACTTTAGGTCCGTTCGTGGGTTCTGGTGCGAGCCGAACAAGGGGGGGTGTTCGGCTCATCCCTACTGAAGAAGAATAAACTTTAATTTATAAAATTAGAAATGCGTTGGGCCATTACTGTCTTCATCAAATCTGTGTGTTGACTGTTCTGAATAGTTCTCTGTCATGTAAACTGCATCTGAATTTTAATTTCAGTGTATGGAATTATTTTTAACATGTTTTCAATAAAAATATATCTTTTACATATTATTGAAGTTGTGGATGCCCTAAAAAGTCCCATTTAAAGGGTGTTTTTAGTTTTGTGTACTATATTAGGGATGCGGCCTCCCATTTCTTCCCTTAGCAACAAACCTTCCTACAAGGTTTATTTGCAACAAACTGTGTTATAAAATGTTTTATTTATTTAGTAAAAATTGTTAAAATTATGGCATAAACCAGGTGGGTGTCTGGTTAATAGTTGTACTCCACAGTGTGGTATTGATCCAGAAAGTTGATGAAAGGGCACCTGAGGTCCAATGCCAAAATGTTATGCGTGTATAAGCCCCCCCCCCCCCCCTTTCATGGTTTGATATTTGTTTTGAAAAATTATGACATAAAACACTCTAGTTTTAGTTTACACTAATTTTTTATATTTTCAAGTTGCAGTGGTGCAAAAATATTTCTCTGGCATAGTTGGCCTTCTAGTGACAAGCCTCAGTGTTTTAGTTATCCAAGCACACAACAACTTAAAGTGGTGTTCCACCCAAAAAAAAGAAAATTCATGAATGTGCCTAAAAAAAATAAAAAATAAACATTTGGAAAAATTTTTTTTTTTACTCACCTCTAAATGGCTGTTGCTAGGGGGTCCCTCGTAGTCTGCCTCCTTTAGTGCCTAGGCTCTTGACGTCACTTCCCCTCGGCGCAGGAAGGGCTCAGCTCTGCCCCCTCCCTCTCTTCAATCATCTGGGACATGTGACAGGTCCCAGATGATTGAGCGGTCAATCAAGGCGCGCGGCGCTGATCGCGCATGCGCAGTGGGTGCCCGGCAGTGAAGCCACAGCCGGGCGCCCACAGTTACAATTCCGGTGCCACCGAACAGAGGGGGAGACAAGCGGGGCTTTGATCCCCGCAAACCTCCTCCTCATTCCCAAATCCAGCTACAAAGCAAAAGGGGAACGGAGATTCGCTGTCCAAGGACCACGGCTATGGAACGCTCTACCAACCTGCATCTGCATGGAAGAAAACCATCAGGCCTTCAGGAAAAAACTCAAGACCTACCTCTTCTAAGAAGGGTGACAACAAAGTACCAATACAGTGCCTTGAGGCGATTCAGTTCGCATTGTAGCGCTATATAAATTATTCATTCATTCATTGTTGGACCCTGGGATATGTTAGTGTCCGATTATTAAAAGTCAGCAGCTGCAGTATTTGTTTTTGTTTTTTTTATAATAGGAACACCACTTTAAACTCTCTAAAAGTGAAATAAAATATATTTTTTTTACATTTTGGGTTCTGTAGAGTTGTCGGCCAAAAAACACTGACTATATTACCTGTTATTTGCTGCTTTGTGCCTCTCTGACCACAGCCCAGGTTTTGCTTACAGAAAGACTCCCTGTATATTATTCATCTCATGTATCAGGCAGTCTTCTGTCCCACATGCTGTGGTAGGAAATGCTGTTCCAAAAAGGTAAATAAAAACTCTATTTTTTTTCTACTTTTAGCATTACATGCCTTCTGTCCCCAGACCAGCGAACAAAGCAAACAAAACTGGAAAAAAAGTAGTAAAATAATGTTCTTCTAGTAAAATGTTTTCCTGGCTTTACTTGGGCACATTTCTAGATGTATGTTAGGAAGGAAAAGGAGGAAAAATACGCTGGAATTTAACAGGCTTTTTTTCCTCTGCTTTTTAAATAAAAAAAAAATACACTACAATAGGCCAATAATGTTCCTATTATGGCCTCTTTTCTCTGCAGTGCAAACATGGGATGGAATGGGATGTTACTTGGATAAAACATTAGACCCCAGCTGCTTACCACACTTGGTGGGTATGACATAACTTAATAGACAGAAGCAAACACAGATTTCCAGCTTACCCAGCAGCCCCACTAGTATGCTGACCACAGAGGCAGACTGTTCTGTTGGCACACTGGCAGGAGGGTAGAGAAGAGAATGAAAACTAAATTTTTGTTCTTGTAGCATCATGATTTGAGACTCGTTGATCATTGATTCCCTTTCTGATGCAGATAACATTTCTTTCTCCGGAGCACCTTTAGGTTTCTCATATCCCAATCCAGGCTGATACCTGTCCAGAGGAGCACACATTGTAATTAAGCAAATATTAATGTATGAATTACTAAATATAACATTAAAGTAAGTTTATGGCAAAATGGATTTGTTTAAACAGCTTAAAAAATCGAATTTAACGCCAAATCCTTTAGTGTGACTACTTTTTCAGTTTGTGAGAGCCTTTTGTATTCTATATGTCTATTTAAACAGTATTATTATAATTTTTTTTTTTTAGACATCCAATCTAGCACTCCAGTGCTAGTCCATTTTCTTCTTACCTATTTTGTGTGTTGAATTCTGGATGACCAGGGGTGAGTGTCAAGTTATTTAATCTGTAATGGGACATTGCCAGCATGCATGTATGGAGGCTGTTTTTGGCCATATGAAAGCACCCCCTGGGTACAACCATCAGATGTGCCATGCAGTACCCAAAAATCTTCAAACTATTTTCACAATAAATCTTTCATCCCCTTTTAAACTGTTACATCTGGTTTTCTACTAATATACTGTACATCAGTAGTAGAGTATTTTAATCCATCAATTAATGCATTAAAGAGATACCCTTTGTTAGCTAACTAAAGGTATTAAAGCTACAAGCTTTTGAGATAACCTAGATCCCTTCTTTAGGCTTTATACATGTATTAAGCCTAAAGATGGGATCTAAGTTATCCCTAAGGCATGCATCTTTCAGATCCAGTGTTTTGATTAATACCTTGGAGCAATAAAACCCCTGCCAGGTTTTGATGCTACTTATGACTCTATTAGGCCCCTTTCACACTGGGGTGGTTTTCAGGCGGTACTAAAAATAGCGCCTGTATACCGCCTGAAAAAAAAAGCCCCATTCACTCCAGTGTAAAGCCGGCGGGCTTTCACATGGAGCGGTGCGCTAGCAGGACGGCAAAAAAAGTCCTGCTAGCAGCATCTTTAGAGCGGGATAGGAGCGGTGTATTCACCGCTCCTATACCGCTCCTTCCCATTGATTTGAATGGGACACCGCAGTGACACCGCGGCAATACCGCCGCAAAGTGCCGATACGGCGGCGCTCTGCGGGAAATTTTAACCCTTTTTCAGCCGCTCGCGGGGGGGGGGGAACCGCACCGCGAGCGGCCGAATCCTGAGGGCAAAACGACGGTAAAGCAGCGCTAAATATAGCGCTGCTTTACCGTCACCGCGGCTCCCGCCCCAGTGTGAAAGGGGCCTTAGAGAGATTTGGTCTCATTTCCTATTCCAGAACAAAGACACAGACCACAATAAAAAAAAACTGACAGGACCTCTAACCCTTCTTCAACTCTATTCAAAACGAAATAAACCCTTTAAATGACACTGCACTGCATGAGAATAACAAATCTGTGAATTTAAGTTTTGTCATTCCAGCCTGAGCTATTGGGCTTTGTAAACAACAGTATTTGTTCAACTGAAGATAAGGAAGACACTGGAAAATATGTTCTACCTGATGGATGGATATGCATTTATGTTTAGTTAAATTAAAGTCTGTATTTACAGATTTGTTTCATGCAAATATGCAGTGGAAAACATTGTCTGGCTAACTTTCGCTCTGATTCGACCCTTTATGGAACAAATTTTAAGTCCAGGGATGAGATCATTAGGCTGTTTACTTAGTTAAAGCATTAATAACAAACACTGATTACTCTTCTATCATACAATATATTCCATTCCTCTGTATACCTCTAAAGCAACCCATAGAGGTCATGCCAGAAAATGAGAAAAAACTATTAGGGCATTGATTACAAAATCTTTTTTTATTAACAATAGAATTTTAAAATAACAACGGTTTTACCAAGATAGTGAGTTAAACAAGCATTTATTAATTTGGGACTGTCGCAAGCATACTTTTCTGCTCTAGACAGCTGCAAGGGCAACTAAGGATAAGTTTAAATTTGGAATGCACAAAGGGGATTAGAGAGGACAGAGACTGGAGAGACTGAAAGGTCCAACTGAAAGGTGAACATAGCAAAAGCTGATGTCAGTGTTTCAGCTACAGTGACAATTAACTATCCAATAGACTATCCAATGAACAACATATTTTATAATAAATTATAAAACCAAAGTGTTTGTTTAGTTAAAAAAAATGTGTAGTTTTTCATTTCTTTTGGTCATTATTTATTATGCTCACAAATAAATAGAATACAGTTAGTTTTTAAATTTATTAAATTACTTTTGTTCAGGTAAATATGAAATATTGCAAATGATCCTCTTATATTTACATACAAAGCCAAAAGTTGAAACCGTGGACTCATTTTCACATGTCTACCTTGTTCATTATTTATTGTGCTTACAAATAAAATACAGTTCGTTTTCAAATTTTTTTTATTACTTTTGTTCTAGTAAATAAATAAAATACAGTTAGTTTTTACATTTTTTAAATGACTTTCGTTCTAGTCAGGTAAATATGAAATATTGCAAATGATCCTCTCATATTTACATACAATGCCAAATGTTAAAGCCCTGGACTAATTTTCACACGTCTACCTGTCTTTTCTTTTCTTGTTTTATTTATTTTTTGAGCTGCTATGCTAAAAACTCCTTCCAGGAGAAAGAGAGCCTGGAAGTTTACAGTTTCACCAGTAGATCCAGAGATGGAGGGTGCTAAGGTGCTCAGGGTGCTACACAATCTTGACCCGATTCTTCCCCCTTCCTACTGATCAAATGAGGTTGTCGATCAGACTAAATTGATCAATAGGTAGCCTTGGCAGATAGGATATGTGGGGGCAACTTTGATCTTACAGGTAGAAGCAAAATTTGCACAAAATTGCAGCTACCTTTATCTTTGGATCATTTTGATATAGAATTTGTTAAAGTCCACCAGAAAGTGAAGGGAAATCATTCTCAACCAGGTGTTCCAACCTCTCCCTCGCTTGAATTGGACTTCCGTTTATTAACCTACTGTATTATCTGTCAATAACAGGCCAGGCTATTATATAGTTACATAGTTGGTAAGGTTGAATAAAGACACCAGTACATCCAGTTCAACCTATGTGGGGGTGGGTGTCTATTTATTTCAATATAATTTCCCATATCCCTGTATATTGAGTTGTTTTAAATTATCGACATTCCCCACTTGACACCACTAATTGTGGAAGGGAATTCCACATACTTAGTGTTCTAACAGTAAAGAATCCCTCCTTATACAGTTTAAGGTTAAACGTCTTCTCTTCTAACTTCATTGAGTGACCTTGTGTCCTCTTAAATGACATGAAACTGTATAGTTTTCCCTCTAAGCTAGAATCACCATTGAGATATTTGCATATCGCTATCAAATCTCTGTTAAAGTGGCTATTTTCCAGGAAGAATAGGTTTAATGTTTGTAGTCGTTCCTTGTAACTAAGGTCCTCCAGTCCCCTATTAGCTTTGTTGCCCTTCTCTGTACTCTTTCCAGTTCCAGCACATCCTTCCTGAGGACTGTTGACTAGAACTGGACAACATACCCAAGATGTGGCCAGACCAGAGTTTTGTAAAGTAGTAGAATTACAGTCTTATCTCTTAAGTGGATACCCTTTTAACGCATAGCATTGAATGCTATTGCTGAGCCTGTGATCTACTAGGATCCCCAGATCTTTTTACATCCTGGATTCCCCAAAAAGTTCACCCCCTAGTGAGTAACTTGCATTCATATGTTTAGCCTCCAAGTGCATTACCTAACATTTTTTAACATTAAACCTCATTTGCCATGTAGTTGCCCATCCCTTTATTTTACTGAGGTCTTCTTGTAAAGTTTCTATATCCTGCTGTGATGTTTTTGCCCTGCTTAGCTTTGTACCGTCAGCAAACACTGAGATTGAATAGGCAGCTGACTTCCTCACAGAGTGTTAACAAATTGGTCTGGCAAGAACGATCTTTCATAAATCCATGCTGGTTACTACATTTGATACAGTTTTCATAAGCAAATTGGATATACTCTCCTATCATCCCCTCCAATAGTTTACATGCTATTGATGTTAAGCTGACTAGTCTGTAGTTTCTATGTATATATCTTGGCCCCTTTTTTTAAAGTTACCTAAAGGCTATAAGAATTTGGGGTATTTTATTCTCAGTTAAGTTGGGGGCCCTGGAGAATGTCTTCCTTCCTTTCTGTGTGCAGCCATCATCCATCTTATGGAGTATACTACACATACAGTACCATGTTTTCAGCCATAACTTTATGCTGATTGTACCTATTAAGCACAATGACTGATTGCATAAGGATCATTGGAGTCATATGTATTTTCAGAGTTGTCCAGTAGAGCTATGGCTCAAGATGTAGTTAGATTGTACCTTGTCAGAAATGGACTATCCCAGCATATGCTCTAGTCTATCCTCTGATGTTCAAATCTGTCTTTTAAGACAGTGTATGCATTATAAACATCTGGTAAATATAACATCTGCTTGTAAATCGAGCATTTCCAAAGCCACAATATGAATGTCCTATTAACCTCCCTGGCGGTATGATTATTTCAGATTTTTGATGCTGAAAGCGGTACAATTATTTTGCATGGAAATTTGGCGTTTTATATTGTAGGCCTGTAATTCTTAGGAATAACTCACTTAAATCTGTCCAAACAAGAGTCTAGTAGACATCCCGGGTATGATAAAGTTTGAAAAACGAAATCATAAATTATAATATAATAAATAAATAAATAATAACAAATAATAATATAATAATAATAAAAATTATTCAATAATGTAATCAAATCAAAAACACTGAAATTTGCTCAGAATTGTCGCTGTCATTACTTTCAGTGTTTGATGACGAATTTCCCCACAAATCACTATCGCTCAATTCTGCAAGTGATTCTAATTTATTATTGCTGTTTTCTAACTGGTTTCTAACTAAAACCACTTTTGATGTAATCATGTAAAGGGACATTCCCCGGTTTCCAGGCAGAAAGAACAGTATTTAAAATATAAAACTGCATGCAGGGCACTGGACAGGCCACTAGGGACAAAAGGGATGTGAAATAAATTGATACAGTAATGTAATCTGTAATATTACAGTGTACTCTATAAGTGTTGTGTGTTTTACTTTTTGAATTTGGCGCCGTTCTCCGCCCCCGTGCGTCGCAATGCTTGCAAGAGAACGGAGCTTGGCTCCGTGATAGATTGAGCGGAGGACGGCTCGCACACAGTGCGGGGAGACATTGCAGGATCCTGAGGACAAGGTAAGTAACCTCTTCCTGGATCCTGCGATGCAATCCCGAGTGTGGCTTGGGGTTACTGCTTTTGGTACTAAAAATCCACCCCGAGACTCTGGAATACGGCCAGGGAGGTTAAGTAAGCTTCTTTTGGTGCCAAATTATCCCAGGATCTACCGTATTTTTCACTCCATAAGACGCACTCCCCCCCCCCCCCAGAAAATGGGGGAAAATGCATGTGAGTCTTATGGAGCGAATGCTGACCAGGACCTCCCCCCTCCCCGCCACCGCCACCATGTTAGAATACTGGACGGCCATCTCCCAAGAGCACCAGGCAATCCTGTCATCCTGAGCCTGTCACCTTATAATTGGTTTTGCCTGTCACAGACAGAAGACAGAGCAGGCCGAATGGTGTGTGGCCACGGCACTGGCTTGGGCTGCTCTGTTGGATGTGATGACGTCCTGGCCAGGCACAGGTAAGGCTGCATTGTATGGCACAGGCAGGGTGCATTGTATGGCACAGGCAGGCTGCATTGTATGGCACAGGCAGGCTGCTTTGTATGGCACAGGTCAGGCTGCTTTGTATGGCACAGGTCAGGCTGCATTTTATGGCACAGGCCAGGCTGCATTTAATTGGCACTGGTCAGGCTGCATTTCATGAGCACTGGTAAATATTTTAGTACTGTTTGGTTCAGAATATTTTTTTTCTTGTTTTCCTAAAAAATAATATACAGTATATATACATAAATATACAGTATAAATATACAGTAACTGCAATCTTGCTACTGTGTATGCCATGATTTAAATAAATAAAAACCTCAGATTCATCAAGATACTCATGGAACCATAGCTTTTTTCTTAACTTGTATCTGTGCTATAAAACAGCAGTTCTGGATGTGATGCACAGCTGGATTTTGAGGGAATACTAGAGTGATATTTGGTTGAATGTGTGACACCTAAATATAATGCTGGACTCCCCAGTATTTTGTTATAACATTTTTTTTCTTTTGTTCTTACACTGTAAAAATTTAATATGAGCAATCAGCAGAAACAGTTATAAGTTATATTTCTTAGAAAGATATTGTAATAATGCATAAGCTTAGTGATCATGGTGTCAGCAGAGCTTCACCTCATTCACTAAGCTAAGGGAAAATTCTCTTGCAAAGTGAATAGCCTATTTGCCTTTAGTAAGTCAACCCCATAGGGTTTAGGTTTACTAGAACAGTTGCATAAGAAAAAATATCACTTGCTGCTAGATTACATAGTACATTCTGATTACTAAGGGAGTGGGAACATGCAGAAGAACGATAAATTAGTGCTATGAACATAAATGTCATACTCTCTCAATTTTCTTGTTGTATGGAAAATGACACGAATAGTATGTACTGTACCGGAGAATAAGAACACAGGCTGCCACAAGAGAATAGGCCAGGAGTGTTCCGATGGACATCATGTCAACCAAAGCTTTCAGGTCGAACAGAAACGCCATTATGGCTAAAAAGGCAGAAAGTGAAAAAAGCAAAGCATGTTAGCATTTAGAATGTGAGTAGAATCATTTACCGTAGAATCTAGGATTGGAAATATCTTCATATGATCAACCTGTTTAGATTAATTTAGATCATATTCTTTCATGACCTTACCAAAACCTATAATCTACAGGAGACATCATATCAAGATGTACTTGAATCAGTTCAGGTTTTAGAGGTTCAAAAGAATGACTGCATTTATGCCAAATACAAACATAAAATTTACTGCCTGCGCCAAAACTGCAGAATCAACTCTTAATTTGAATTGTAAAGAGAACCTGTGGGCTTTACATTTACAGAGTGAAAAGACTCACATTTAGTGCATGAAGTGACATTTACTGGCCCCTAAAACCGGCCATAGATGGAGTGATTTGCCTTCCTGCAACCCCATAGAAAGTTGCTTAAGTCCCCCATCAATACAGTAAGTGTTGATGGGGTATTCCTACCATGGAGCTATTGTGTTCTCCCGGCGAGGGTAGCCGTTTCGCCTGGGAGAACACAGTGATTATTGCTAGCGGCTTTAGCCACTGGCAGTAATCGCATGGAAAATCCGACAGGCTGGTTGTACCCAAGTTGATAGTTCAATCAACTTGGGTAAAATCAGCCTGCCCATACATGGTTCAAATCGCGGCCAATCCCTGACGAACCGTCTATGGCCGGCTTCATACATCTTTCTACTAAAGTGATGATGTGGTAGAATATTTAACAGTTGGAGAGGCTTTTATGAGTTAATACAAGTATTCATCAAAGGATTAACAACTAAAAGTATAGTGGGCCATTGTGATAACAGATATAAAAGAAGCGTCTCCAAGTTCTTCAAAAGCCTATAGTTTTTTGCTTCCTAAACATATTGCTATTGACATCCTATAGTCTCCACTCTCCAGAGAACATACTAAAACATGTGATTCTACCAAAATGTTTGCCCATTTAAAAAAAAAAAAAGCACCTTGCTTGAATCAAAATATATGCCAAAATACCAGGGGCCATTAGGTCAACACTGTATTATTTCATTAAATAGTACAAATAATTTTCAATCTTTGGAAGCATACTTCACTTACTGGTATTTCTTGTCATGTTTAGAATTAATGTCCACATTGACAGATTGTTTCACATTCTTTGTATAGAATACATTAACAATATACATGCAAAAAAAATGTTTTACCAATTCCAAAGCAGGCTTAGTCTTGCAAGCAACACCGTATTGTGTACATGTATGAAAAACATGCGCACAAATCCGCAAAATGACCATCATGTTTTGTATATTGCTTTAGCAATGGTTATTTAAATGTAATGTTTTAGTTACTTTTTGTAATATACATTTTTACAATGCATTCCACCATGTTAAAAAAACACATTTGGTGTTCCTGATGAGTTTAGATGCAGGATAGGATTTCAGAGTCATTCCACTGGGCTAAGTATGGGAAGGGTTCATTCAGTAGTATGTACAGTACACCATGATGGACATTTTACATAAAAAAAAGAAATCACCAACAAGGTACAAATCTGTAGCATGCAACACCATTTACTCTGTCCTCTTTCAAGTCTAGACTACAATCTCATGAACCTCTTAATATTTTGCCAGCTATACAGAACAGCCAAAACTAGAAACCGCTTACTTCTTAGGCATAGATAGATATGAGCAAAAGACTATTCTTAATGGTCTGAGATGAATATATATATATATATATATATATATATATATATATATATGAAAGAATTCTTGACGTATGCTCAGAGATAGATGCTAAAAATGTGACATTCTATAGAACATAGATGGGCTTGCTGACCATTTCTTGTGGGAATCCCCTTTTATTTGCATTTTTTAATTATTCATAAGGTCTAATAATTGGTAACAGAATACTAAAATGGTGTTCTTATTACATGTCTTGTATGAAAGCAGATAGATCAGCAGACACTGCTACTATTTTTTATTTTTTTAGAGATGCAGGAATGCTGAAAACTGGGAAATGTCTAATTCCAGAGCGGTCCACTAGTGTTAATTTGCAAACATTTGATTTAAGCTGACCATACATGGATCAAAATTCAGCCGGTTTAGCAGGGATCGGCTGAATTTTAGTCCATGTATGGGTAGATGGTTAAACAGTAGTCGATCTACTCATCAACTTGTACAGTTTTAAAATGTTGGCTTGAAAAACACTGCAGGCTTTAGTCTGCAGTGCTGATCAGTGTATTCTGACAGCTGGGAAGTCTCCCAGCTGTCAGGATAGAAAGACACAGCAGGGAGGATTTCCTCAACTGCCTTGAGTGGGTTAATGGTGGAATTGGGTTCGTTTTTTTCATTTAACCCTACTGGTTTAACAAAAAAAACCTGACTCATCTATGAGCTGCCACAAGCTAGTAAAACGGTGCCCCTACTGTAACACATGAACATACTTTTGGGATTATTCTTGTGTTCATTAAGGCATAAATAACTCTTGTCAATCCTGATATCTTCACTCAGATTTGAGGGACTTTGTTTTAATATAAGCAGATTGGAAGTAGAGTTTGGTGTGGTTTACAAAGTCCTGCGTTTTCATTCTGGAAAGCTAGAACAAACCATTCACTGACCAAACAGCTAAAAACGAATTTCTATGCATTACTTTAAATCACTTGCTTTTCCATGGAATAAATGAATACTAATTGTGCAGGAAAACAGGGATTTTGGGTCTTGAACTGGAGATATGTGTCCCCCATTATTTGGGCTGTGGTCTTTAAGGGGGCCGATAAGGGATACAGTTTTGGAGAGACTTTGGGTGGCAAAGAGCCTCCAACCCAGATTACGTGGACATCCTGAAAGGGTTAATCAGACTGCGGGAAATGCATGAAAAAGGAACAAGAAGCAGTCAGCAGGTGTCTGTGAGTTGGAGAGAAGGAGGACACAGTTGTGTGAGGACTGTGGACTGCCTTTTGACTAAGACACTGTTGCTGAGCTCTTGTAACAATTTTGGACCCCTAAACTTGGGGGAACTTTAAACCCTTTGGTGGGACAAGTGTGTGAAAATAGTGAGCCGAAAGCCTATTTTTGTGTCCCAGAAGTGTGGACTTTTTTGTTTAGTTTTTCCATGCTGAAGTAAGCAGTTTTGTTTAACGTTTGGAAAATAAAGAGTGTTGCTTTTACTTACACGGCTGGCTGGTGATCCATGACTACCCCATAATACATAATACAATCACCGTTCTCTATAAACATGGTAAATTTTATTGCTGGCATTTAAAGAGATAAAGTTTGAGGACACAAGTAAACAGTGGCTACCAATTTGTTTTAGTTTGCAAGTTTCTAGATAAGTCAGATATTCTTTAAGTGTACATGCCACTCATATACATTGGACATTTTGTGAGTAGAAATCAGTCTAAAGCCACGTACACACAGTTGGATTTTCCATTGGGAAATGTTCGATGTGAGCTTGTTGTCGGAAAGTCCGACCGTGTGTATGCTCCATCGAACATTTGCTGTTGGAATTTCCGCCAACAAATGTTTGATAGCAGGTTCTCAAATTTTCCGCCAACAACACTTGTTGTCAGAAAGTCTGATCGTGTGTACACAAGTCTGTCGCACAAAAGTTCACGCATGCTCTGAATCAAGCAGAAGGAACCGCACTGGCTATTGAACTTCCCTTTTCTCGGCTCGTCATAAGTGTTGTACGTCACTCAGGGACGTTTTTTAAGGCAGGGCAAAAGGGGCAGCTGCCCTGGGCCCTGTCATTGTTGTGGGGCCCAAAGCAGCTGCCTCATACTTGCCAACTATCCTGGTTTAAATTCCCTCGTCCCTTGAGTTTTTAGTCCTGTGCCAACATCTCAGTGTGAAGTGCTGCTACTAATGCTGCCAAGCTCACCTGCAGACCCTGTGTTTACAGTGTAAATTACCCGCATTAATATGTAAATAGTGGTCGCATTCGAATGTAAATAGCGCCGGCCGGTGGCATTGATATGCATATCATGCCCCCCTGAGGTCATATCCCCAGTAATCTCTAGCAACCAATCAACAAGCAGAAATCAAGTGCTGTAACCTCTAGCAACCAGTCAGTGATTAGTAATGATAAACTGTAACCTCTGGCAACCAGACGCAATAGCTGCCTGATCTGATTCAGTAAACTGATTTTGAGACTAGCTGCTATTTATTGTATGTTTTAGAGCAGGTGGAGAGAAATACTGCAGGGGGGGGGGGGGGGGGCCAAGAAATGTTTTGCCCAGGGTCCAATCAATATTAAAGACGGCCCTGACGTCACTGCGTTCTCACGTTCTGAATTTTTGGCCAACATTTGTGTGACCGTGTGTACAAGACAAGTTTGAGCCAACATCCTTCGGAAAAAAATCCACGGTTTTGTTGTTGGAAAATCCGATCGTGTGTACAGGGCATAATACTTACTAACATCTTTGACCATTCTCCCTAGCTTAATGCTGTTGATATGTGAACCAATATGTTAGGTGAACAGTCATACTGATTCAGACCAAAAGAATAAAGCTTGTTATAGGCAACATGTACACTTTAAAAGTACTCCATATGTTATTAGTTATAATATCATACTTTGCTATAAAATATAATGCATGCATATATATAATATACCTTTGTTTAAGAAGTAGTAATTGACAAAAAAAGACAAAGAGTATTTTAATAATGATTAATGTACCCGTCAATTATGTACAATTAAGTCGGAATTTGCTTAAATCTTAAATTATGGAAGTAGCTCACCCAAGACCTACATGCAGAGAAGACTGAAAGCAGGTTCCATAAACTAACTTGCATGCAAACCTCCATGAACCCGGTCCAAGAAGTCCTGTTTTTTATCACATCTTACCAGATATCACACCTGCAGTCAATGTGGCAGCAACTGGTGACTGCCGTTCACTCACGTTGGAAAGAAATCTAAATAGTAAACCGTCTCTTGCCATGGCAAACAGAATTCGGGGAAGAGGAAACATAGAGCCCAGCAGGCTAGAATAGAAAAATGATGGATGTTGAGAAGTTGCCTTCAGCACTACAGAACTACAAGGGTGTACTCTAAGCAAGCCCAAAAGGGAATGAAACAAGGCTCGTTAAGTAAATCATATACCCTTGGAACCACAGGTACCTAAAGAGTACTTTAATGTCAGGTATTCAAAGGTCACATCCACTCCAAACTAATACTGCATTTTTGTGGAGACATGCAGATACCCAGTTTCTAATATCTTTCAGGAACACGGAAGAGAGATGTCTCTGTCATAATTTCACTCCCTTGCAGAGGCCATTGTGAAAGCCTTACAACTTGGTTGACGGATTTACCATTTACTTATATGTATTACCTGCTTGGCTTAATAGTAACAGAAGGGGGTTTGGAGTTGTGAAATTTGGCAGAGAGATCCAATTACAGCAGTCCACAAGACATTAAAGGAAGCAGTAGATGAATTAACCAACCAGCATCCAGGCAAAACTGAAATAATTTCCTATGGATGGATAAAGTTTTAGGTTTATGTGGTTCTCAAGAGTACATCATGAAAAATGATGGAAGAAAGTACAAAAATAAATGTAGGATGTAAAATGGATTTAAGTATAGCATGTGTAGGGAAAGTTCAGAGCTATGAGAAGCTGAAACAAACACAGCAAATATAATTTTGTCATCAATTTACATAGTAAAAAGGTTTCCTTTTTTTGTGTCATTAAAAGTTTACTTCTGCGCAATCTCACCTGCCACTGCACCAGACGACAGGGTGGCAATTACAGGGGTCTTCGTCCTGGGACTGATCTGAGCTAGGAATTTGAAAAGCAAGCCATCCTCCGCCATTGCATAGATTACACGGGGCATTGGAAAAATGGATCCGAGCAGACTGAATAAAGATCAAACACATGCAACAAGGCAAACACTGGTCATGCGAGATTGCGAGACAGGAATTAATTGATAATTACAGTTAACTGGCCACCACCACCAAAGCCACAAGATTATAAAGAATTAATAGAGCTAGTAGCCTAGAACATCAGAAAAAGTAAGTTTTCAACTTCACCCTTCCTAATCCAAGCAGGTGTCACTGTATACAGAGCATTCCTGATGCCTTATTTACCAAAGTTTAGCAGATTTCAAGCCATAAGGTGTCAGTCTACCCAAATCTCATATTTAGTTTTTTTTTTGTCTTTAAAGGACTCCAACTAGATATCTTCCAACTTCCCAGGTTCCTTGGGTTCCTTCTACTTTGGGTACCTCACTTTTACTGTTAAAGAGACTCTGTTGTTAAACCTAAAACTTTTAAATAAAGGGATCATGAGAAAAAAGAACCTTCTAACCTCTCCTGCTGCCTGGAACACTGTACGATGCAGCTGTAAGGAAAAATTGCCTCGATGGAGACATTTTAGGGAGTGTCAGATTCCTGGTTTCCCACAGCATGCTGCAGTTTCTCCCACCAACCTCATCCATTGCCCCAACATCACTACTTGGTTTCTCCCACCAAGTAGTGATGTTGGGGCAATGGATGAAACCACCAAGAACAGTGATGAACCATGAATCTGACATTCCCGGAAGTGCTGTTTTCTCCATACTCCTGCTTACTACTGCAGCAATCAGCAGCATTGGCAGCAGGAAGAGTTAGCATTTAAGATCCTCCTTTCAGGGATTTTAGGTTTTCATTTTAGAAGTTTTTAATTTATATTATGCTGAGTTTAGCAAAAGAAGTGGGACTCCTTTGTTCAAGAGGCACCATCGATGAAGTTTGTAAGACATATAAGAAGTCAAAATGTGGCTTAAGTCAACAGTATCCACTGAAATTCAGTTTTGGCTGGACTGCCCCTAGTATTTCAATGTAAAATATATTGTCCTCAACAAACATTAACTGGGTAGCTATTTAATCAGTAGGGATGAGCCGAACACACTCACCCGGTTCGGTTTGCAGCAGAACATGCGAACAGGAAAAAATTTGTTCGAACATGCGAACACCGTTAAAGTCTATGGGACACGAACATGAAAAATGCAAATTTTAAAGTCTTATATGCAAGTTATTGTCTTAAAATTGTGTTTGGGGACCTGGGTCCTGCCCCAGGGGACATGTATCAATGCAAAAAAATGTTTTAAAAACTGACGTTTTTTCAGGAGCAGTGATTTTAATAATGCTTAAAGTGAAACAATAAAAGTTAAATATTCCTTTAAATTTCGTACCTGGGGGGGGGGGGGGTGTCTATAGTATGCCTGTAAAGTGGCGCATGCTTCCGTGTTTAGAACAGTCCGAGAGCAAAATGACATTTCTAAAGGAAAAAAAGTAATTTAAAAGAACTCATTTAAAAAAACAGCATGGGATTCCCCCACAGTCAATTACCAGACCCTTCAGGTATGAATATTAAGGGGAACCCCGAACCAAAATTTAAAAAAAATTGCGTGGGGGTCCCCTCAAATTCCATACCAGACCACTCAGGTCTGGTATGGATGTTAAGGGGAACCCCGAACCAAAATTTAAAAAAAAATTGCGTGGGGGTTCCCTTCAAAATCCATACCAGACCCTTCAGGTATGGTATGGATTTTAAGGGGAACCCAACGCCATAATTAAAAAAAAATGGAGTAGGGGTCCCCCCAAAAGTCCATACCAGTCCCGATTCGGAGCACGCAACCTGGCAGGCCACAGGAAAAGAGGGGGGGGACAAGAGAGCCCCCCCTCCTGAACCGTACCAGGCCACATGCCCTTAATATGGGGAGGGTGCTTTGGGGTACCCCCCAAAACACCTTGTCCCCATGTTGATGGGGACAAGGGCCTCATCCCCACAACCTTTGCCCGGTGGTTGTGGGGGTCTGCGGGCAGGGGGCTTATCGGAATCTGGAAGCCCCCTTTAACAAGGGGACCCCCAGATCCTGGCCTCCCCCCTGTGTGAAATGGTAACGGGGGAAAAAGTTACCCCTACCATTTCACCAAAAAAGTGTGAAAATTATAAAAATGACATGACACGGCTTGGGGACAAGTCCTTTATTAAAAAATAAAAAAATAAAACTGTCCTAGGAAGTCTTCTTCTTCTTCTCCTCCGCTGACAGACCAAAAAAAAACGTGACAACCTGCCTCCATGGGAGGCACCCGACGTAATGACCGTCCTCTCAGATGACAGCTCTCTTATAATTGAGGGCGGGGCCACAGGATGACATCGCTGGGAGATCCCGTCCCATCTGACGCATGGAGACATCCCTAAGGCTTTCCCGTAGCTTCAGAGGGGGCGGGGCCACCTGGTTACGTAACCGGGTGGCCCCACCCTCAACATGGGGGCAAGGTGTTTTGGGGGTACCCAAAAGCACCCTCCCCATGTTGAGGACATGTGGCCTGGTACAGTTCAGGAGGGGGGTGCTCTCGTCCGTCCCCTCTTTTCCTGCGGCCTGCCAGGTTGCGTGCTTGGATAAGGGTCTGGTATGGATTTTTGGGGGGACCCCCACGCCATTTTTTTTTATTTTGGCATTGGGTTCCCCTTAATATCCATACCAGACCTGGGGCCTGGTATGGAATTTGGGGGGACCCCCACGCAATTTTCTTTTACATTTTGGTTCGGGGTTCCCCTTACTATTCATACCAGACCTGAAGGGTCTGGTAATTGACTGTGGGGGAATCCCATGCTGTTTTTTTCAATGATTTTTATGTGTATTGCCAGGATCGACAATTCATTATAGCCGCGAGTACTTTTAAATTACTTTTTTTCCTTTAGAAATGTCACTTTGCTCTCGGACTGTTCTAAAAATGGGAAACATGCGCCACTTTACAGGCATACTATAGACACCCCCCAGGTACGAAATTTAAAGGAATATTTCACTTTTATTGTTTCACTTTAAGCATTATTAAAATCACTGCTCCCGAAAAAACAGCCGTTTTTAAAACTTTTTTTGCATTGATACATGTCCCCTGGGGCAGGACCCAGGTCCCGAAACACTTTTTATGACAATACCATGCATATAAGCCTTTAAAATTAGCACTTTTGATTTCTCCCATAGACTTTAAAAGGGTGTTTTGCGGCTTTCGAATTTGCCGTGAACAACCCAAATTGTTCGCTATTCGGCGAACACCCGATGTTCGAATCGAACTTACGTTCGTCACGAACTTTGGGCTCATCCCTATTAATCAGTTTGAGATGAGCAAATTTGTCAGCTGACTCCTTAGGACATATCCTTGGTAACAAAAATGGACCAGTAATGCTCTCTTAAAGAGGAGTTCCCCTTAAAAAAAAAGAAATTTAAAGTCAGCAGCTACAAATACTGCAGCTGCTGACTTTTAATAATTGGACACTTACCTGTCCCAGGATCCAGCGATGCGGGGGAACGAAGCCCCCTCCACTCGGCGGTGCCGGCGTTCTTACTGTGGGCACCCGGCTGTGGCCGCGCAGTTATCTGGGACTTGTCACGTGTCCCAGATGACTGACAGGAGGAAGGGAGCCCTTTCTGCGCCGAGGGTAAGTGATGTCACCAGCCCAGGCACTGAAGGAGGCAGACTATGAGGGACCCCCTAGCAACAGGCATTTAGAGGAGAGTTAAAAAAAAAAAAATTCCAAATGTTTTTTTTCTTGTTTTTTTTTAGGAATTTTAATCATTTTTTTTTTTTTTTGAGTGCAACACCACTTTAAGCTGTGCTCTAAGTTCTGTTAAATTAGAACTATAGGTAAAACTTCATTTTTTCATTTTGGATAGAGCAAGAGGGTTATAACCCCTGTCCCATTTTTTTGCCATCTTTGTCCCATTGCGCAGATTTCCCTTCACTTCCTGTCCCATAGCCAAACAGAAAGTGAGAGGAAAACCCCCTAATGGGGGCACAAAGTTTTGCCTTTAGTTATACTTTAACAATCACACTGTGAAGATCTGAGTTTTTTTGCGAGTTTATTAACTTTTACATATTTACAAGGCAAGCATAAACATCACTGGGATGATCTAGACAAGGGTATCTTAACTCTACTTTCAAGTACCCCATTAATAATATTTAAAGTTTTCCTAGATGAAACAGGTGAGATTACTTTGATCAAGTCAGATATTTGAGAAATTCTTCCTCATTTTTATTTTCGAGTTATAATAGATTCTAAATATGAGCACAGGGAAATAGTCAACTAAAATTAAAGTAAAAAATGAGCGTCAATGCACTGAGACCCCTTTCACACTGGAGCGTTTTTAAGGCGCATTTGCGCTAAAAATAGTGCCTGTAAAACGCCTGAATAACTCCACCCTGCAGCCCCAGTGTGAGAGACTGAGGGCATTCACACTGGGGCGGTGTGCTTGCAGGAGGTTAGAAAAAGTCCTACAAGCATCATCTTTGGGGTGGTGGAGAAGCGGTGTATACACCACTCCTCCACCACCCCTGCCCATTGAAATGAATGGGCAGCACTGCCGAAGCGCCTGCAAAGCGATTTGGCAGCTGCGCTTTTTGGGCGCTATTAACCTTCTCTTCGGCCTCTAGCGGGGGGTTAAAAGCACCCCGCAAGCAGCCAAAAAGCGTCACTAAAACGACGGTAAAGCGCCGCTAAAAGTAGCAGCGCTTTACCACTAACCTGGCCCGTTGTCAGTGTGAAAGGGGTCTGAAGGACTGGGATGGAGATCAGAGCAATGGTGCCATACACTGTCCCCACTAGGGAGTATGCAATTAAGCTTTTTATTTTTATAGCTGTAGTAATTTTCATTTTAATAGGATGCTCTCTGTACACCATTTTAAAAATCCTATACATATGATTTGTAAGGGGTAGTTGAAACTAGAAGATGAGAATCCCATAGTCTAGAGAAAAGAAAAGTCAAGTATAGAACCCCATAGCAGAAACACGTGCTGAAAACCATCATTCAGATCACTGTAATAAATGCAGAAGGCTGACTCTTTGTAAGTGCATATTATTATGTAAGCAAATTTGTATAGTGCATTGGATTATGACAGATGCACATATATCCACCACCACATTAAGCCTCAGCAGGTCCAGGAAGCTGAGCCAGGTCAGGCAAGGTGATCACTAATTAGGCAGTGGGTCTGGGTTTGAAGGGCTCAATATAACTCTTATTATAGTGGCTGAAAAGTGTGCCATACAACTTGAAAATGTAAAGAAAACAGTTGGCAAAATAGTAACAAATGTAAAGCTGAACTGTGGGCAAACAGATAAATACACAGATAAAATACATATATGTAGTTTTACCTGACAAAGGTTTCTTTTGTCGGTCACGTTCTGAAATTTTAATATCTCTGTCAGACTGTACATCCAGGTTGCTGAGCCCAACTTTTTAAATGCATTTAAAGAGGAACTGCAGTCTGCTCACATAATTTGTAATAAAAACATCTTTCGCCATTCTGAAGCTTCCCTCCAACCACTTTGCATATTATCTTATATACAGTATACAGTGATTCTGTACTTGCCAAATATGCTGCAGAAACCTCAACCTCCTAAAGCCCCATACACACGGTCGGACTTTTTCATGGATTTTGTCCGATCGGACAATGTTGTTGAAAAATCAGACCGTGTGTATGCACCATCGGACAGTGTACGTCGGATTGTCCGACGGACAAAGTCTTATCTCCTGCTGGATTGCCGACAACCCGGTCCGATCACACCAAATCTGATCGTGTGTACGGTTGTGCGACCGGACAAAGTGCTACGCATGCTCAGATCACATTACAAGACCAAAGCTATTGGCTACTAGCCTCTACGTAGTCCCGTCGTAGGCAACAAACGTCACCACGTTCAGAATGATCGGATTTTCCGATAACTTTGTCCGACCCTGTGTACGCAAAACCAACATCAGACAAAGTATGACGGACAGGATCCGACCGACCTGGTCCGCGGATTGTCCGACCGTGTGTATGGGGCTTAAGTCTGGCTGCAGCCATTTTAACTGTGGGCAGATGAAGCTTCTGCCTGTTCACTTCCTGGATTTACACAGACACACAGAGGTACACCTCCAGCTCTGCAGCCCTGCAGCTCTCATTGGCCCTCTTATGACTCACCCCCCCCCCCCCTGTCTGGCAAACTCTAACGAGAGTGAGAGAGAGAGCTGTGCATGATGTCATAAGCCTAGGCTAAAGACCAGACAAGAAACAGGAAGTGGGCTGTAGTGTATTTATAAGGTATTTACTGGCAGAAAAAAAATAACGTTTTACTATCCAAAGTTAAAACAACAAGGGCAGAAGATTTAATAGATGGAAATATATAATATAATAAATATATAATATTATAGCAATACAGCCTGGTCACTTCCTTGGACCCATCTTGTGATTGGACAATAAAGGAGCATCTCTCTGCTCTCATCCTATTAGCTTGTTACTTGTCAGCACGTATGCATATAGCACATCTGACTGGCTCCCAGTGCTGCTTCTACCTATCCTAGTACTGCTCTTTAGGTTGATAACTAGCAGCATAAATGTGACTTGTTAATCAACAGTATCCACATTTCAACAACATCCACAAGGTGATTTTTTAATGAACTCATAATTGCATTCATTGGTGTATTTTATATCTGCCTAAAGTTCAGCTTTTCCAGATTTAGCCTTCTATAAAGAGCACAAAACAAAAGTCTCAACATCAATGGGCAGATAATATGGCATATATGGGTGAACTTTCTACATTGTTTATTTTAAATATTGTAATTAAATACATATATGTGTATGGACAGCAAAGTTGGCTCAGTTAGTGGTGATTTCTAATTGGTTGCTATGGGTTACTGCATATTCCATATTATCCTTGCTCATGGCACTCCCTTAGTCCCTAGCCCTATGCTTTTTTTTTAAAGAATTTTAATGTATGTAAAAAAAAAAAAACAGCATGCCAAATGCATGACCGGATCTGTGCCCCTAGAGTCAATGTCACTGGAACTAGATGGAAAAATGCAGACATGTAAAACATGCAACTGACTATAATGACATAGATCTCATCATGCACTTTGTGTTTCATATGCATTTATGTGTTTGGAACATCACTTGTGATAATGGGGTCATTTTTGATCTTCCTACATCTGATAATACATGGCACTGGTGTTCATTACTGTGCAGAGAGTGTTCCCACTAGTTGGGGCCTAGTAAAAGTATTGCATAAGCACTGTATACAGTAACTGGAAGATAGAATATAGAAAAGACAATTTATTTCAGGATATCTCCCCATCTGTTGTTCCTGAGGAATATCTACCAGTATTATAGCCATAAGTCTGATAATATTTCAATATGCTAACATGGCTTCCAGGCACACTAATGCCACGTACACATGGTCGGATTTTCCAACAACAAATGTTCTATGGGAGCTTGTTGTTCGAAATAGACCGTGTGTATGCAAGACAAGTTGGAACATCCAACATCCGTTGGAAAAATAACATGGATTTTGTTGTCGGAATATGCGATCGTGTTTACGTGGCATAAGACTGAGACCAGCACAGAATGGCGGAAGTGGCTCTGGGTACAATGACTCTTTAGAGGGAAATGTTATTTTAAAAAACCCACTATACAACCACTTGTGTGTGAGCTGATAGGAAAGATTTTAATACATTTTAATAAAATAACCATTACAGAATATTCTTTGTGTAAATAAGCCCAAATGATTGACCCTTAAAAAAAATGCACAGTTCAAACAGATTTGGAGAATTGGGCTGCAATTATATTTTAGCAAATTTCAACGTTAAACCGGTATTAAACCCAAAAGCAAATATTTGATATATTGCAGCTCATCAATTCTTAGATGTGATTGCTGCATTGGTTTTCTTTTTTAGACTTTCTTTCCCATATTTTCATCTGGTAAGTCTGTTGTTTTTCAAAACAAGCTCTCTTCCAGATGTATCAGTTTACAGGGATGAGACAAACCATTTAGCAGGGGTGTTTACAATGATCAGCTTTTATTTATTCATGTAAAACCTTTATCCCAAAAGAAAAAAATTGTTTGCTTTTACTGATTATAACCTGTGATCTGGAATTTGGCTTCAATTTGTAAATGTATTTAAATCTGCTATTACATCTAATGCCGCGTACACACAAGCGGATTTTCCGTCGGAAAAATCTTGGATGGTTTTTTCTGACGGAATTCTGCTCAAGTTTGGCTTGCATGCACACGGTCACACAAAAGTTCTCTGAACTTTCGACCGTCAAGAATGTGGTGACATACAACACTACGACGAGCCGAGAAAATTAAGTTCAATGCTTCTGAGCATGCGTCAAATTGTTTCTGAGCATGCGTAGGAATTTTGCGCGTCGGAAAAGGTACAGATGATCGGAATTTCTGATCGGAACTTTTTCCGACCGAAAAATTGAGAACATGCTCTCAATCTTTTCCTGGCTGGAATTCCGCCAGCAAAAGTCTGATGGAGCATACACACGGTTGCATTTTCAGACCAAAAGCTCTCATCTGACTTTTGCTGGCGAAATTTCTGATCGGAACTTTTTCCGACCGAAAAATTGAGAACCTGCTCTCAATCTTTTGCTGGCTGGAATTCCGCCAGCAAAAGTCAGATGGAGCATACACGCGGTCGCATTTTTGGACCAAAAGCTCTCATCTGACTTTTGCTGGTGGAATTTCTGATCGTGTGTACGGGGCATTAGATATGATTGCTGCATTGGTTTTTGTTTTTAGACTTTCTTTCCCGTATTTTCATCTGGTAAGTCTGTTGTTTTTCAAAACAAGCTCTCTTCCAGATATATCAGTTTACAGGGATGAGACAAACCATTTAGCAGGGGTGTTTACAATGATCAGCTTTTATTTATTCATGCAAAACCTTTATCCCAAAAGGAAAAAACTGTTTGCTTTTACTGATTATAACCTGTGATCTGGAATTTGGCTTCAATTTGTAAATGTATTTAAATCTGCTATTACATCTAACACTCCCTCTCGCCCCAAGACTGACAATGCTGCTGTCTACTGTGACCCCTGTGCTCCTTCATCCAGAGTTTTGTCTCACTAATACAGGAAGTGTGTTACTGGCCAGATCAGCAGGTGAAAACAGAGCAAAAAGGCCTAAAAAAATGAATGCAGTTATCCCATCTAATGCTTGTTAAGCTGAAATATATTACAGTTTTGATTTTGTGCTTAATACCACAAGAAGAATCACAGCTGTAGTATGATCTAGAGAAAGCCATTCTAGATGCTATGTTCCCTATTCAGCACAATGCACTAATGTCATCACAATAAATCCAGTCTTGTTCACAGATATTGTAGTAAGGTATTTACCTGGTTGAGAGGGCACAAAGAGAACCGACAGCCACAACATATTTAGCAGGACCCCAGCCAACATACTCAAATGCAACAGGCAGTGGGCTCTTCTCATCTAACAAGTAATATGGCATCATTAGGGTCAGAGCTGCTGATACTCCAAAATACGCCATAAAGCACACCAGCAGGGAGGTCACAATTCCAATGGGTATTGCTCTCTGTGGATTCCGTACTTCCTCCCCTGCAAGTAAACAGGTCAAAGCACAGGTTGAGAAAGATTCACTAATCAATGTTTCAACATGATCAGATATGCAAGTCAAAAAGGAAAATAGAACCACTGTCATAGTATTTTATCAGCATTTTGACCTGTATTTCTAAAAAAAAAATTTTTTTGTTTTTTTTGTTTTTTTACTGAGCAATCATAATAATTAATAATATACTCACCTCATACACCCCTCCGTACTAATAACTACTCTTTTAAGTATATCTAAACTCAGGAACAAAGTGTAATCTACTGCAGCTTACCAGTGCTTAGTAGCACACTTGTTAGGGTGACGTTGCACAGTCTCTGTACTGTATCAATGGAGGAGAATGCATTCCCCTTAACCATTTTCCATTACAAATATTGTTCTTTAGTCCACAGAGAGAGCTGAGAACAATGCTAACCAATGACACCCAGCAGAGGCAGAGAGCACAGAAAGCTACAAGCTCACTGGGTTTTTGGCAAGATGTACTGGCTCTATGGAGCAGCATCATTACCCAAGCCTGCTTGATTTTGTTTTGCATTACAGAACATCTCCCTCTTATCTTCATAACATAGGAGAAGGTGTTCTGTGGTTCAAAAAGGAAAAATGGACAGGGCTGATAACACTTCTTGAGATTTTAGTGCACAGACAGAAGGTACTGGAAGCTATAGGCTCACTGGATTCCTCCCATGGTGTTTTGCACTTATCAAAGAGCTTTCACCAAATGTCTTCAACTGAACAAATTAGAGAAGTTCATTGTTAGTGTAGCGGAGACACCTTTTCAGGGTGTCCGCTATATGTAAAAATTTAGTTTTTTCCCTCACAACAGTAGTGGGGTTCTGAGGGTTAATTGTGCAGGTTTACTTTGGCATCAGTTTGGCTGGGCTGTATTAGGGTTCTGCCCGGTCATGGGTACAGTGAGGTACACATGACAGGCCTAGAACCAGGCCTGGTTGGACGTCTTGGTTATCAGTCTTCCCCCGAGCCAATCAGTGAGCACGTCTGGCCACGCTGTGTAGTCTGGGGAAGGGTACTTAAGGTGCTGAAGTCACGTGTTCAGCCGTAGCTGCCTGTTCCTGAATCTTGACCGGGGTAGCCCCGCGAGGGGTCCTGGGCCCGGGAGCATTTGCCGTCCCACAACATGGTCAGTTTGACTAGCCCCACAGACCCGCATGGTCTGGGGCAAGGATCCATCTGTTCCCGAGTCTTGAACCGGCTGGTCCGAGACACAGTAACTGAGGGAGGATTCAAGGCGTCTGGGTGTGCTCTCAATCTTGGAGGGGCACCGCAGCTCATGTAAGCGACCGGGGGAGGACTCTTCGGAGAAGGGCCAACAAGCTGGCATCTCAAGAAGAGCCTGGTTGCTGAGTTGTTATGGACACTAATGAATCCGCAGTTTCGCAGTACTGCCAAGGAGACAGAGAAAGTTCCAGGTACGGAGAAAAGGTTCCTATTCACTTGCGGTTGAAAGTTTATTCTGTGTCAGAGACTTTACAAGTTTCCGGATCAAAGTGTTGACTGCCATAATCTCTGGCTAGAGATTTGTTCAGCATTGAAGTGCCCAGCTGCGAGTGGCTACTCTCTGGGTTTTTGTTAGAGACATTCTAATTGTCAGCAGTTCAAGGTGCCTGAGTTTCTTCACCCTTACCCTCTGTTCCTATTTAAGACTATGTTTGTTGGATGTTACCCATGCAAATAAAAACCTTCTAAAAGGACTTTTATGGTGTCAGCATCCGAAGTTGTTGGGTACTAACTCTGGGAACCCCTAGACACGGATTAACAAGCCAAACGGAGGTAACTGGTAAGCCCAAAAGTCAAGTTGAGGGTTATGGCCACTACATTAGTATTTACATACACTTCAAGAGTTAAGCTGGGTACACATTGGCCGACATTTGGCCTGTGTGTATGCCGGTCATGCTGGAAACCCATATCCGACCGACTTCCGATCAGTGCTCTTAACCAATTACTGAGAGCTCTGATCAGAGTGTTCTGGTGAGGGGGGCTCAGTGGGGGAGATCGCCAAACTAACCTCACATGGTTAGTGAAGCAGCTTGTTTTAAGGTTTATGTAAAGCATTTAAGGATAACTCCATATACTGCCCCATGTTACACCTGTGTCTACAGTTGGTGAAGGGGTTCTTCTCCCCTGCAGCTGCTGTCACTTTTGAAATTTGCGTGGTTATGCACGACTCTGTGAATGAATGAACGTTCTTGTTCATTCATGGCAGATAGACTTGTGGTTCTCAATAGAACATACATGTATGTGGTGATTACTACACTCGTAGTCCATTGACTGTTCCTCAAAAAAGTCTGCAGGAGTTTTGCACTCACAATCTACTGATTTACAAAAACATAATTGTACATTTCTTCCTGTAAATATATGAGCATTTATTATTTTTTTGTAAAATGTAGGCTTAGCTTTTAAGAAATTCTGTAGAGGAGAGGTAAGTATGAGGGTGTGCAATAATGTGTAGGATATAATAACATTAAAGACAATCCAGGAACACTGTTATTTTTACTTGTTTTTGGTGAATGCTAAGAACCGTTGTGCCAGAAAAGCAACACATTAGCCAGAGCCCTAACTTACTGTTAATACCCTACTTAAAAAGCGTATGTTAAGGCAAAAAGAAAAAAACTAACATATTTAGTACTTCTCGGGAATACATGCACTTTTCCCCACGTTTTATACACACTGAAAGTACAGAAAAAGAATTGCTGGTGTGCCTGAAACATAGTATGTTCCTACAATTCTTTTGACATGACAACACGGCTTTGAATTCCTAAGCACATGGTGTCAGCCCTGCCTAATTCATTTCTAATGGATTAAAAAGATCACAGACCATTCCTCATCTCATTCCCCCATTCCCACCTCCATAATTACTCCTTGTGCCCAGGCAGATAGCACAGGAAATGCGTCAGGTCACACAATTTCTGGCAAAATCAACAGGTATATTTTGCACTACGGTAAAGATATTTAAAAGTGCATTTAATGGTATATTTAGCAGATCAAAAGTGAGCAAATAAAAGAATTTCATTGTTATGCCCCGTACACACGATCGGATTTTCCGACAACGAATGTTGGATGTGAGCTTGTTGGCTGAAAGTCCGATTGTGTGTATGCTTCATCAAACATTTGTTGTCGGACTTTCCGACCAACAAAGTTTTGATAGCAGGTACAATGTACAAAAGTTCATGCGTGCTCGGAATCAAGCAGAAGGAGCCGTACTGGCTATTGAACTTCCTTTTTCTTGGCTCGTCGTACGTCATGTACGTTACCACGTTCGTAATTGTTGGCCAACATTTGTGTGACCGTGTGTATGCAAGACAAGTTTGAGCCAACATCCTTTGAACAAAAAAAACACAGTTTTGTTGGCGGAAAGTCCGATCGTGTGTACGGGGCATTATGGTATTTTTGCTCACTGGAGAATATGAAAATTACAATATATCTTAAAAATGTACAGCTAATACCCATGACTCAATTGATTACCTTTTATAAAAATATCTTTTGGACTGGAAAAAAAGAAGGTCAACATACAATGATTTATAAAAAATAAAAAAATAAAACTAAATTACAAGCCATATATTTATATGATTTCACAGCTTTTCATTAATTTGTATTCTAGCCTTTAGAGTTAACTTTAATACCATCTTCCAAGTCTGTGCTGACATTCTAGCCAGCTTTCTCAACATGCCGATCAAGGCCTCAGGGTCTATTTAAAGTGTTCCCACTAGTTCTCACCGGTTGTTGCAATGCAGTCAAATCCAACGAAGGCGTAGAAGCAAGTAGCAGCTCCAGCCAGCATCCCAGTCATTCCATATGGCATGAAGCCTCCGACACCATGTTTACTTGTCACATTTTCATAGGACACAAAATTTCTGATTGGCAAAAACATATACACAAGTAAAACAGCTTTTATGTTTCAAGGTTTTTTTTCTACATATAATAGATTATAATCAGTATACTTTTTATGTCATAATCACGCATACATGAACAAACTAACTTACTTAGATCAATACCTTAAACTCAAAGGAAAATGTGCAATAAGCAATATTTAAAAGGCATCCAATCCAAAGTCATCTGTTTACCATCATTCTGTCTATACTAAGCTGTTATAATGTGCTTGCAAAAAGGAACAACCTTAAAGGCAAAAACCCCCTCTATAATCCTGAGTCGTCTTCTAAACCACTTTAAATTGAATTGTTATGTTTTGCCATAACCTATGAAAAGTACACATCCAGAGCCTTCGCTAAAAAGTCATCAGCCCCCCCCCCCCCCCCCCCCCCTTAAAATAAACCTGGGCAGTTCCAACTACATATTAAAAGTGCATCTAAACCCAAGAATCGCCCCTCCTCTCCTTAAATTACAAATCTGAGCAATTTCAACAATATATTTAACGTGTACCTAAACTCAAGAGCAACCATGTGACATATTGCAGGCTTAGATGTGGCGGCTGAATTTGTTTTTTTTGGGTGTTTTTCCCTTCATTTTCTCCATATTTTTCACCAGTAACACACTTCCTCTCCTAGGATGACATCATTCAATCACTGTACTACATCTATGCCAGAACAGTGTGATCACCCTAGGAGAGAACTACAGAACACCCATCTCCCTTCCCTAATTCCTCTTCTCCATAACAGAGGGGAGGGGTTCGTAAACCCATAGATGTAGCTGGGAACAATATAATTTAAAAAGTGCAGCATTGGCAAAAGGCACAGGAAAGTACCAGCTAAAATTATTCTTGGCAGGATCACAGGTATTTTTGGAACTTATAGAACAGACATAACAAAACACTTTTATATTTAACAAACCAAAAGGGAACAAATAATAAAAATGTATTGTTAGGTTTTACATATACTTTAAATTGATTACTATAGCAAACGATATCCAACGTTATAGGCAGCTAATGTTATAAAGAAGTCTGTGCTTTATCCTGGCCATCTCTGATCTACAAACTCCTCTAATGGTCCTTTATTGTGATGGTTGTCCTCACTGACTAGCACTTACATTTTACAGGAAAGTCAAGATTTTCATAGACCTTCAGATGCCTGGGTCTACTGATTATTTTAATGTACTTTTTTTTAACTGGCATTACCTTCTGTTTTTATATTTTTAATCAATTTCTTAAAGCTAGCTATGGACAGAATATCAAACAAAAATTCTTATGAAAAGCCTTAAGTCGGCCATACATGGATCAAAATTCAGATGGTTTATCAGGGGTCTGCCTAATTTTGATCCATGTATGGGCTGGCTGGTTGTATTGATAGAGTTGTGTACAACCAGTCTGTCTGAAAGTTTTTTCCTGAATGACCAGTACCGCCGCCTATTGCCAGCAACAGCGATCATTGTATTCTGACAGCGGGGAGAGCTTCCTGCTGTCAGATTACAATAACTCAAAGGGAGTGATTCCCCCACCCACCTTGAATGTGTGGATAGGGGAATCATCCAATTTTTTTTTTTCAACCTGCTGGTTGAACAAAAATAAGTGAATCATGTATGGCCAAGTCTTAAGAAAATTCACACAAAAATTCCCAGAACATTTAAATTTAATTTGCAAGATTGTGTGTGCTTATAACATTTTATTTTGAAATCAATGTCTTTATCAAATGAAAAACACATACAATGATAGAAATGCATTTGTTCAAAAAAAATTACATCCTGCTAATTCTAATTTTCTCACAATAAACATATGCCAATTTGACCCTACTAATGATTAGAAAATGGGCAAACTTTCTTAGAACCTTCTTTTCCTAAGAAACTATGTTTGAAATTCTACTCATTTGTGGCCGGTGTATGTTTGTGACAGATTTACTTTGAATGCTGCCCTAGGCTGAAAGGCCCACTTAAAGGAGTTCTGTGGTTACAGCAAGCACTTTCATTTTATAACATCAGCATTGTAATAACAACACAAACAATAATTTTACTTGACAATCCAATATAAGTTTAAATGAAAATTCTTCTTTCATGTTATGAGTGCTGCCTGTCTGCTGGCCACTCCCACAACTTCCTGTATTCCCTGCATGCTTTTCAGTTTCTACTCTCAAGTTCTAAGGACTACGCAATCCCATGGTAAATTGCTGCCTGCAAGCAATTCTGTACTGATTCCACCTCCTGAAATCCTGCCTCTCAGCACCTCTGTAGTTCAGAAAGCAGTGACGTCATCGCGGCTCCGGCCAATCACATCGCCGGAGCCTGCGATACCCGGAAGTGGCTCCGGGAGCGATGTCTGCTGCCAGAGCGGTGTATGAGGACGGCTGCAGGGGCTTCGATCTCAGGTAAGTAATTCATAATGAGCTAGTATGCTATGCATACTAGCTCATTATGCCTTTGTCTTGCAGGTTTTTATTTATTTTTTGTCCTAGGGTTTACAACCACTTTAAAGGAAAACAGTGCTGAAAGAAATATGGAGGCTGCAATTGCTGACTTCCTTCTTCAACGCTAGTAGCCTGATTTACATGCTCATTCGTTGGCAATAATTTCAATTTCAATAATGACCTGTGACAAACATATAGCACATGAAGTCAGAACTCTTTATAAATTATGGGCCCCTGCCATAGAAAATAATGATGTATGATCAGCATGACAACATGGCAGCTAGCATTTTCAGACAAAAAGACAATGATCTTTACAAACAAGAAGTGTAGCGCAACCACATCTTAATACTAAGAAAGTTCAAGGAAGAATGAAAACTCCCAAATCCCAGTTGGGTCGGTTGTTGCACTAACCATCCATGGCAAGCAATCACGAGCGGCTTCCCCTGGCTCCCCTCCGCGGGCATCGCAAGCAGATTCTCTTTCCCCTGCTTGGCGGCTTCCGTCTCCTCCCTCCTCCTCGGCGGCCAATCAGAACGCTTTTCCTTTCGGACAATCGGGAAACGGGTCTCAGATCCGCACTTCCTGATTGGTGGAGAGGTGATTCAGTGTAAGAATAGGGAATATTCATTCGCTATCCTCACACCTGGGTGGGCTATGGGCGCATTCTCAGCCTATATTGAAGCCTATTCGAGCCTCTGGCTCTAATCAGTGCTTCAAAAAAACACTCAGCTCACATTGGAATCCATGCACCCGGCATCCTGAAAGGGGCCAGATGCATGGATAGTAGGGTGGAGGCAATGGATAGGGGAGGCAGCGCCGGTGAGCCCTTAATGGATGGGCCGCCCCTGGCTAAGACACTCGTGGACATCGCTGGACAGAGAGGGACCCCAGGTAAGTATTAGGGGGGCTTTTTATCTTAGAATGCATTAGAAGATAAAAAAAACTTCTGCCTTTACAACCCCTTTAAAATGTGGTTGCGCTGCACTTCTTGTTTGTAAATTTTATGTTGAGGTGATGTGAAATAATCCTCCAGTGTTCAGCGAGCAACTTTTTTTTATCTTTTTTTGTTTTGGGGTTTTTGATCTTTATAATCTGCACTGATTATGTAAGAAAGACAATGATCACCTACATATTTTTTTTTTCCAAACAGGTTTCATTTAAATAAATGGAAAAGCAAATGAGCTGGAACTGGCGTATCAATGGCGACCATTGATATTGTTCATTATTAAACAGCACAAAGCAAAATATAAGCCTTGCCATTCCTCTGATTGAACAAACAAAGCTGCTCCAAAACATATTTTCTACTGTGGGTAGAGGGAGCTATAGATGCAAATAGGCACAAGGGCCAAATACTAAATTACACATGGTGACAGCAGGTCTCATATCCCAGGTTCTGGCACAGATGTACTAACAATAAATAGCTCTGCTTCTGATCTCCTGCAGTGTCATCTATGCAGTACACAAGCAGAATATATTGGAAAATTGGATGCCATGGATGATATTAGATATAATACAGACAGTTTGTAACACCACCAGCAGAATCAAAGTAGGAATTCAGGCATGACAACTTATACTTATGGTGGACAATGTACACGTTTATTATTAGACATTTTAGAAGCTATATAGCGCTTATAATTACAGTTACAATGCAAAATAAGGCATTTAAAGAAAGTGTGCCTTACCCTGGTGGAGCAGAGATATTCTGGAGAAACGACTCCGTTATTTTCCAGTTGTGGAGATCTCCTTTCACAAACCCAGCAATCATCACAAACAAGAGGACAAGCACATTGATAGCTGTGAACACCTTGTTCACCCAGGCAGATTCTTTCACCCCAAAAGACAACAATCCTAGAAAATATAAAACGATATTTACAAGGTGTAAAAGCTGGGGGGGGGGGGGGGTGAAGGGGACAGAGAGCATTATTGGGAGGGGAGGGGTGAAGGGGACAGAGGACATTACAGGGTGGGTGAAGGGGACAGAGGACATGACTGGGGGAGGTGATGGGAGGGAGGGGGGTGAGGGGGCAGAGGACATTACTGAGGGGGGGGGGAGGGGGGGCAGAGGACATTACTGGGTGGAGGTGAAGGGGGCAGAGGACATTACTAGGGGAGAAAGTGAAGGGAACTGAGGACATTACTAAAGGGGAGATGAAGGGGACATAGGACATTACTGGGGGGGGGGGGTGAAGGGGGCAGAGGACATTACTGGGGTGAGGGGGAGGTGAAGTGGGCAGAGGACATTACTGGGGAGGGGGGGAGTGAAGGGACAGATGACATTACTGGGGGGGAGGGGGGTGAAGGGGGCAGAGGACATTACTTTGGGGGGGGGTGAAGGGGGCAGTGGACATTACTGGGGGGGGGGGTGAAGGGGGCAGAGGACATTACTGGGGTGAGGGGGAGGTGACGTGTGCAGAGGACATTACTGGGGAGGGGGGGAGTGAAGGGACAGAGGACATTACTAGGGGGGGGAGGGGGCGTGAAGGGGGCAGAGGACATTACTGGGGGGAGTGAAGGGGGCAGAGGACATTACTGGGGGCGGAAGGGGGTGAAGGGGCAGAGGACATTACTGGGGGGAGTGAAGGGGGCAGAGGACATTACTGGGGGGAGGTGAAGGGGACAGAGGACATTACTGGGGGGGTGAAGGGGACAGAGGACATTACTGGGGGGAGGTAAAGGGGACAGAGGACATTAATGGGGAGGGGGAGGTGAAGGGGCAGAGGACATTACTGGGAGGGGGGTGAAGGGGCAGAGGACATTACTGGGAGGGGGGTGAAGGGGCAGAGGACATTACTGGGAGGGGGGAGGTGAAGGGGGCAGAGGACATTACTGGGGGGGGGTGAAGGGGGCAGAGGACATTACTGGGGGTGGGGGGTGAAGGGGACAGAGGACATTACTGGGGGGGTGAAGTAGGCAGAGTTCCCGGGATTGGCCTTTACATCAGAGTCTGCAGGATTCACCCTTACAGTGCAAGGGGGAACTCTGCGAACCCTGTTGTAAAGGCGAACTCTGATGTTAAAAAAGGAGCACTTGTTTTATATATATGTGTGTATGTATATATATATACATACACATGCGTTTTATTTTTGAGGTGGGGGGGATCTTGGGTGAGTTCCTGCACTTTTTTTTCCCAGGACTTGACCCCCGGTAAAAAGTCACATCAAAGTCGTATCAAGGGGACAGAGGACATTACTAAGGGGAGGTGAAGGGGGCAGAGGACATTACTGAGGGGGGGTGAGGGGGACAGAGGACAATACTGGGGGGAGGTGAAGGGGGCAGAGGACATTACTGGGGGAGAAAGTGAAGGGGACAGAGGACAATACTGGGGGGGGGGGGGTGAAGGGGGCAGAGGACATTACTGGGGTGAGGGGGAGGTGAAGTGGGCAAAGGACATTACTGGGGAGGGGGAGTCAAGGGACAGAGGACATTACTGGGGGGGGAGTGAAGGGGTCAGAGGACATTACTTGGGGAGGGGGGTGAAGGGGTCAGAGGACATTACTTGGGGAGGGGGGGTGAAGGGGTCAGAGGACATTACTTGGGGAGGGGGGTGAAGGGGGCAGAGGACATTACTGGGGGGGAGTGAAGGGGGCAGAGGACATTACTGGGAGGGGGTGAAGGGGGCAGAGGACATTACTGGGGGAGTGAAGGGGCAGAGGACATTACTGGGGGGAGGTGAAGGGGCAGAGGACATTACTGGGGGGAGGTGAAGGGGACAGAGGACATTACTGGGGGGTGGTACAGGGGACAGAGGACATTACTGGGGGGGGGGGAGGTGAAGGGGACAGAGGACATTACTGGGGAGGGGGAGGTGAAGGGGCAGAGGACATTACTGGGAGGGGGGTGAAGGGGCAGAGGATATTACTGGGGGGTGAAGGGGCAGAGGACATTACTGGTAGGGGGGAGGTGAAGGGGCAGAGGACATTACTGGGGGGGAGGGAGAGGACATTACTGGGGGGGGATGAAGGGGGTGGAGGACATTACTGGGGGGGGGGGTGAAGGGGACAGAGGACATTACTGGGGGGGGGAGTGAAGTAGGTAGAGTTCCCGGGATTGGCCTTTACATCAGAGTCTGCAGGATTCCCCCTTACAGTGCAAGGGGGAACTCTGCGGACCCTGTTGTAAAGGCGAACTCTGATGTTAAAAAAGGAGTACTTGTTTTATATATATGTGTATATATATATATTATATATATATATATATATATATATATATATATACATACATACACACACATTTTATTTTTGAGGTTGGGGGGATCTTGGGTGAGTTCCTGCACTTTTTTTTCCCAGGACTTGACCCCCGCCAAAAAGTCACATCAAAGTCATATCAAAATTGAACTCCAAAGTTGCACTGAAAGTCACGCGACTTTACAGTCTGGCTAGTGTGAGCACAATTCACTAAGCTATATTTTACCGCATCTACCGTAAAATAACGCACAACATTCTGAAAAATAAAATTGTGTAATTCACAATGAAACTCTCCTTAAAATCTTGCATGCGTTTTTTTCGAAGCATGCCGTAAATACCGCATGAAATCATGTGGTAAGTTACCGCAAGCATCTGATATGATGCTTTTCCAAAAAAGTGTAAGGCAGCCAACAATTTAGTCATGGCTGGTATGGCATGGCTTCTCTGTGTTGAGGGCTCAAGGTACCCTATGAGTTGGGTATAAAGCTCCATGATAAGTGGCTAGGATGACCTGAACTGCTTGGATAACCTGAACTTCTGCAGGGCATCAGCATCTGTGAATTGATCCAGCAGTGTGCGCTCCTTAAAGCTTCTTTTCTTTTAAAAGGATCACTTGAGATCTTCTCCTCCTCCACTTCTGCATTGCTTTAAAGGAGAAGTATAGCCAAAGCTCATTTGGCTGGGCTTCTCCTATGGATCACAGCAGTGCAATTCCTTTTGCACTCCTGTGACCCGTTTTCAGCAGAGAGCGGGCTGAAGTCTGCTCTCTGTTGACGTCACGGATATCAGTCCAGGCACCACGTCATCCCGACAATGGAAGTCTGGATCCGCCAGGTGCCTGGACTGTTACCCATCTCAGGGAGCCGCTGAGAGCCTGAGACGTCCGCTCCCCACCCCTCCACAGCTCAGCGCTCCAGTGCGTGGAGTAGGAGAACCCAATCAGCAGCTCTCTGCTCGGCGAACTGTGAGAGAACCGAGCCACCGGCGGTGTTCGGTCGCCCGGTTCTCAGTGTAGAGGCGCCGGGGGACAGATGAAGCATTCACCTAGGTAAGTATGATTCTTTAAAAAAAAAAAAAGTCCCTTAAACTCCTTTCACACTGGGGTGCTTTTCAGGCATTTTAGGGCTAAAAATAGAGCCTGTAAAGTGCCATAAAAGTGCCTCTCATGCCTCCCAAGTGTGAAAGCCCAAGTGCTTTGACACTGGGGCGTGCGCTTGCAGGACGTTAGAAAAAGTCCTGGAAGCAGCATCTTTTGGGGCAGTTTGGAAAAGGTGTATACACCACTCCCAGAACGCCCTGCCCATTGAAATGAATGGGCAGCGCTGCTGAAGCGCCTGCAAAGCGATTCAGCAGAGCCACAATATGGCCGCTTTTAACCCTTTCCTCGGCCACTAGCGGGGGTTAAAAAGGCCAAAAAGCGCTTCTATAACAGCGGTAAAGCTAGCTTTACCGCTAACGCTGGCACCACCCCAGTGTGAAAGGGACATGACTTCTCTTTTAAATTCCAGTAGACTGGATTCAAAGGGCTCCATCGTCTTTGCTATTCCATCTGCCAGTTTCCAGAAACAACTCCTGACTAAAATCTAGCTGACACCTGCTCCGGCTTGCACGTTCCCACCCATTTTTTAAACCAATCACTGTGGGGACTGACCATTGCCATAGTTATCACATTGTTAATGCAAGCTTGGACCAGTACTTAATTACTGCATGCATTTATTAATTTATTTCCTTTTGTGAATTGACTTTAATGCCTTTTTTGCTGTATTTAACAAACGTTTTTGGTGTTGGCGCTAAATACCTCATATAAGCAAAAGTGAATTTACATTTTCATTATTGCAAGCAGGCTGAACAATATAGATCTATATGTGTATGACCAGCTTTATTTTAAGTATTCAATTACATTTTTTGGCTGTCTATAGCTTGATCATTTTTAATGAAAGTAGCATATAAAGTACATAATTTAAAACTAAAAGCCAGATCCTGTTATTTTACTTTTTTAGACATGAAAACATGATTGGAGAGCATACATAGTGCTTTATCATTTTGAAATTAGAGGGAAATGTGTAGCACATGATCTTATAAAGTTAATTCACATGGTCTTAATCTCCTGATAATGAGAAGCATGATTATGTTTGAGACATTAACTTTTAAAGATTTATTGGGACTTCTGTCAGGATAGCCTACTTTTCATCTTAAGTTTGTGATTCTTGGATAAGTATATAGAACTGGCATAAATGTCAGGACTGATCATGTGCTGTGTAACAGGATGTGAACAACCAAGGAGAGTAACATGGTTTTCAACTGTATTATAAACCTCTGTTTTAAGGCATTTTAAAATTTTCCCTATTTCCCATGGTCCTGCCACCAAAATGAGATTTATCTCCAGTCCGTCCCTACAGCACCAGAACCTTACTCTTGTTATTAAAATACATGCAAAGCTAAAGCTGGTCATACACACTGGACTAAACTGTAGTGCGGGCTATTGTATTCTGACAGCCGGCATCCAAGGCTGTTAGACTACCGAACAATGACTGAACCTGATTGGCTGCACTCACTGTTTCGCCAACAATTTTCCGGAGTTGTCAGGGACAAAATTCTAGCAGTCTATGGCCAGAATAAGATTGTGTACTCATTCAGGTAACTAAACATTTCATATAACCACGACCTATAGTGTATATGTATTATTACTATACTGAAATCATATTATATAGGCAGCCCTGCAATCTATCTATTCTGAATTTCAGACTGTAAGATGGTGATAATTTCACTGATTGTCAAGTTACTTCATTTTATAATTCTAATAAAAATCTATTGAAACAAAACCAAAATGTGTTACTTCATTTCTTTGTCGCTGCAGTAGCAAATGTGGTCTCAAATTATTTATCAGCAGTAGAATTGCAAGCTTCCTCTGCTTTTAAAGCTGAACTCAATACAGATATACATTATAAAACATAATTTACTACTAATTGTTTTAAAATATATATATATATTATATATATATATATATATATATATATATATATTTTATAATCTACTGTAAATTCTTTATACTGCCTTGATATCAGCCTCCTGTAAACCACTGTATATTTGATTTAAGATGGATTGTCATCACTGGGAGCCAATCAGGCACTGCTACATGCACATGTGCTGACAGGTAAATGGAGAGGGATAAGCTATCCTTACTGTTTTCTCAGTATAAATAGCTTTTAAGATACAAATGTGACTAAAGTCCCATACACACGGTCGGATTTTCCGATGGATTCTGTCCTATCGGACAATGTTGTCGGAAATTCTGACCGTGTGTAGGCATTCCGACCGTCGTAGGCAACAAACGTCACCACGTTCAGAATGATCGGATTTTCCGACAACTTTGTCCGACCGTGTGTATGCAACACCAGTGTCGGACTAAATCCGTCGGAAAAAATCCGATGGATTTTGTGGTCGGATTTTCCGACCGTGTGTACGGGGCATAAGACCAGCAATTATGACTTGTTGTTCCGTGTGTAAAATAATTATGAAGGCAGCAAAGACATACCCAATCAATAACCTAAAAATATTGAGATATGCTAAATTATCAGGAGTGATAAGCTCCTGCATCAGTTGAAAGTTTATGTTTTCATTATCAAGAGGTTCAAGAGGGGATCGGATAACCTTCAAAAGTCTAAACGTGGTTGTGGAAGTGCTAAGAATAGCGCTTCCAACTGTGTCGCTATAAGTGCAGAGGAGGCAAAGAAGACCTGGATGTTATTACATTCTTACCTGACAAAAGCAAAATAAGACAAACTGCAAAAAAGTCAGGGTATTCAGCCAGGCCAGGGGAATTCATCCTAAAATAGGTTCTAAAAAACAGGCCAATCTGCTTCCCCAGAAGTTCATCAAATGTACCACTCCATGCTCTTGCTACACTGGAAGTGCCTGCAAAAAAAGGAAAGGAGAATGTTCAGAGAGCGTCAACCATGTGCTAGGGGCACAATTTACTTTCTATATTAGATGGTGCAACTTCAAAGGATAACATGCAATAGGACAACCTCCACACAATAAACAAGCACACACGCCTACTCTATAAGATAAATCCTTAACTTTTTTGTGTATACATACAGTATGAAATGAAGCAATTGCTGTACTCAGTGAAGGTGGGCCGATTAATAAATGACAAGGTTTGATTAGACAAACCTATTGGCTGTAAAAGGTTAACATAATGACCAGAGATTTGTGTTTTACTTATTAGTGCCCATGTTTAAACAACCTTTTGCACGCTGTCAGTGATTGGGTTTCTAGTGTTGCATTGATAAAGACACATTGTAAAGGTTCCTTTAGAGGGCATTTGACCCAGCTATCAGGGAACTTTGTATGAAAGGAAGAAAAAACAGACATGGCTGATAAAGTCCCTCTGGCTTCCTCTACTTTCATGGTGCACAACTGCATAGGAGCTTAATTATGCTCACAACATATATATAAAAGGGTAAAGGGACTTAACCACACTCTGAAATATCCCAAACAAATAGATTTATTGTTTAGGTGCACAACATGTACTGTGCCGAGACTCCACCCTCTGTAATGTCATGGGCTAGATCATGGCACGGTGCATGTTGTTCACATGAACAATAAATCTATCTGTCCTTTGGATATTTCGGCGTATGGCCAGTTCCTTTTGCCTTTTAGGAAATTTTGTATGTCTGTAGATTTCTCCTGATGCCTGATGTCCAAGCCTGCTTCATCAAAATAATAAATTAGATAGGATGGAGATCCCTAACCAGTCGGCATGGTTTTCCCCTAGATAGACTTATATCTGAAGTTCCCCCCATACCCTTTCCATAACACAAACATACAAGTTTATCAAGTAAACAACATATACATTTAAAGGTTCTAGGCTCTGCTAGATTGTCAGTAATGTAGAACAAACAACTGCGGCGTATACGGTAGGCACAAGAGAATGCCACCCTCATTATGGCCATGGGAAAGAAAGCATAGACCAAATCCATTAAATTCAAAATCTCCCATTTTAAATTCTGAATTTTAAGAAGTCGGCTAGTGATTTAACCCACCAGTCCTCTAAGGTGTACTTGACCAAAGCAGTACCCTGAAAATCTATCGTTTACATTACATTGCTCCTGGAAAATATTAGTGTACATCTTGTGCCTTGAACTTAGCTCTTTAAGTACAGCTTGGGACCTCTACAGCCTGGTACACACAATGAGATTATCGGGAAAATGATTGTCTGTGTTTATTTGCATGCTAGTCTCCATATCAAAAATGAAGAGGTTACTAAAGACATAAAAATTATCATACGACGGATTAAAAATTTGTAAGTAATGTAATGTATTGTATTTTCAGACAAAAACTGTACTGGTTAAAAGAAAATAATACGATATGGTATTGTGCAAGAAAAATGTTCGAACTTGTCCCATTGGATAATTTTGCACGACCTTTACTGATCAGCTCTCAAATCTGTGTACTAACAATCAGATTATTGTACGATCACTTTAAAAGCGGTATTTTTCATATAATTTTCTGATTGTGTGTACTAGGCTTAAGGATTTGCTTCCTCTGACAGATAGTTTTGGAGGTGACCACTGTAGGCAAAGTAATGTACCTAAACGTCAATGCGTTGTTTCCGGACTGATCCTTAACAAAAACGCTACCGTTCCTAAACACTGTTGAAAATGCTCCTAAACACTGCGAAAACTTTGGCAAAAATTTCTAAATATTAGCGTTTTTTAACCAGCGTTTTTTTTCAGCTGTTTTTGAGTGTCTAGTGTGCATGAAGCCTGAGTCATTTTGGCAAACACATCCCAAAAAACTGTCTTCCTACACTTTGGCAGCTTATTCAACACAAGAGTTTGTCAAAAAAAGGCACTGCTTTAAAAAAAAAGTGCTACATATTGGACAGTAAAACGAAAAGAAGGCCTAAAATATATTATCATATGTGAATAAAAATGAAACAGCTGGTTTTAATTACCATTCCTCTTAGTCATACACATAGATTCTTTTTCTTTTACAACAGAATTTTAGATTATTTTTAATTTTACAAGTGTCTGTTAAGGAAATAACAGTGAGGCCACATATGTTAGTAGTATGAAGGACAGAACTGTCTCAAAGTGTGGACATAAAGGTGTATAGATATAGAGGGATCAAATCAAATGTTACCAAGGGCAACTGCCCCTGGGCATTGGTCTTTACATACACATCAATGAAAAGGAAATAGTCTCAAGATTATAATAAATAGTAAGGTATAATGAATTCATAATACTATAAAGCCTCCTTTTTGGTGGAAACTTTTTTTTATTCCTAACCTCTGGAAATAGTTTGTCAGTGGTAAAAATGTAAACAGTTCTCGGTATGAACTGGTTTTAGTACCCGCAGCTGATAGTTTCCAAAAACTGTTGGATGCATTCCTTTAAAATTGAAAAGGTCTTACATTTCTAAAAATATATAGTAAAGTGTTTATTCAGGTATAAATCCAACTGCCATTTAGGGTCAAACTTTTTTATCAACATGTTTTACATCGGCATTTGGCAAAGGTTTTTGAAGATACTTACCAATGACATAGGATAAAATGAGATTCCAGCCTGTAATAAAAGCCCAGAGTTCCCCCACTGTGACATATGTATAAAGGTATGCAGAGCCAGTCTTTGGCACGCGGGCTCCAAATTCAGCATAGCAGAGACCTGCCATTACAGAAGCTAGTGCAGCAATTAAGAAGGAAAGCACAATGCTAGGACCAGAGTTCGACTTGGCAACTTCTCCAGCGAGAACATAGACTCCAGCCCCGAGAGTGCTTCCAACTCCAAGAGCAATCAGGTCCACAGTAGAAAGGCAGCGACATAGTTTGGAATCCTCAAGACTGTCCAATGTTACAATCTTCCTGCGAAGTACACTTCGTGCTAATGACAACACTGGTCCACATGGAACCATGATGATATCTTCACTCTAAACTGGGAGAAAAAAAAAAAAAGCTATTTACACTGAATGAGAAATATCACCTATGGAAGAACAAACGTTTAAATAGCATTCAGCATAGAAAGGATCACTGACTATTTGCCAACCATAATAAGCACTTAAAACCATAAAACGTTTTTTTTTAATAAGGCTGTGGAAAGTGAAATGGCTATGAAGACAGGGCAGCCAACCACAGCTGGATTTATCTTCTGCTTTTTGACCACAACATACAGAGTTTTTATTAGCTGTTTTGGGTTAATTCTCTGTACTACTTTGTTGTACTTTACTTCTTTTCCCTCCATTGTGTACTACGTTTCCAAATAACAAAACGTGTACCTACTGCTTGCACCATTACATATCAGCACTGGGGAAGACCATCACATACGGAGTTAAATAATGCCTGTGACCAGTAGAGAAAAAAACGTATGCATCTAAACAAATCTACAAACAGAATCACAACAAGCTGACCATATTCATAAAAAGGGCAGTTGGATGTTAGCATCCAACTGCATACTGAAAGGCATTCTTCACTTCTCACTCTCCCATGTCCTTTAATGCTTATACCTTGTCAGCATGCTCTTTCTGTGAGGTGCCATGCATATTTTGACACTGACTAAAATGACATTGACAAAAATTCAGAATACACTTTTTTCCCTGGAGCATATTCTCTCAAGTTTCAATTTAACATGACCTATGTAAAATGACACTAGTAACAAGGCATCATGCATGCTAAGAGTGACCAGTTGGATGTGTGAGAGTTCAGTGGCACAACTTTATTCTCAGGAGAGTAGCTAGCACTGGTGCCCCCTATGCTCAATCAGAACCCTCAACCAAGAACACTCTAGAACCGGAGCTAAAGTTTACCATTCCTTTCCAACTACATTCATTAAAACCAGCTTTGCAAGTTTCTGGCAGAATATCTATCCAACACACATTTACGGCTAGTTTACACTTGCTTCAAAACAAGACTTCGGACAGGCTTTGTTAAAGCTCTCTGAACACTAGTCAAAGCCCCTGTCACTAAATAAAATGGTTAGCTTACAATCCTGTTTACACCTTGCTTTTGCTTTGCTTTCTTCGGGGCTTTGCTTCAAAAATGATACCCCATGCCGCTTTAGTTGTGCTTCAAAGTGTCTTCAGAGCCTCCATAGAAGTCTATGGCCAAGCTTGCTTGAAGCCCCACTGAAGCTCCACAGAAGCCTCTTTGAAGCACCAAGCAAAAGCAAGGTGTAAACAGGACTGTAAGCTAACAATTTTATTTAGTGACAGGGGCTTTGACTGGTGTTCAGAGAGCTTTAACAAAGCATGTCTGAAGCCATGTTTTGAAGCAAGTGTAAACTAGCCCTTCCCGTAATATGGTCACTCATATATTACTTGCAGCCAGAACCACTATAGTGAGACACTGGAGATCACAATTAGCATCTAACCTGTCGGAAGCTGTCACGCTAGTTAAAATTAATTATCTTTATGAGAGGTCACTGTCACTAAAAATTGCCTCACATGCTACATTTGAAAGATGATGGCAACCCTGGTGTAATTGATGTAACATCTAAATTGCTGTGCTGAAATTAATAATATTGGGGCTCCACTGCACTTTAGCAAAGTCTCTCCAAACTTTTTACTGTATTATGTTTCTTTATCATTTCAGCTATGGGAAATCTCTGCGCATTTTGTTCAATATCTTTTGTTCTTTTTTTCCCTTGTTCTTTCCCTGTTCTGACTGGTAAATGTTCAATAAAAATGTTTTCTTGTTCACTTAGATAATCAAATTTTTAACATTTATTATATTCAGCTTATTACCAATTCTTGGATGTGATGGCTGTATTAGTTTTCTAGTTTCTTTTACTATTTTTTAATTAATTTTTTTACATCCTATTACCAGAGTAGCTCAGAGTCCATTATACTACATTACATTATACTACTCTGGGAGGGTGATCAGGGATTTTTTTTTTTTTTTTTACACTGTTATTGCTTATACAGTGATTATCACTGTATATGCCATAGTATTAGCTGTCATTTATGAACGGCTTGCTTCTGGTTGTGATCTAAGATTGGGCTAAGCTAATTACATGGTACAGGTAGCCAGGAACCATGTGATTGCTTTGAGCTGATCCCAGATTACAACAGTAAGCAAGCTGTTCATGAATGGAAAGCCATTTATGACAGGTTGTTTACATTTTTTTCAAATGATCGATATGACCAATCATAGCAATCACATGAAACCCGGTTACCGGATACTGCTAACAGTAATCTGCTGTGTCTGATGGACATAACGGTCACAGGAGGAGCGAGCTGCACGCCCCTAACCCTGGAAAAGCACAATCATGTGTATACAGTATATGTGACTGAACCTGCCCGTGCCACCCCACCACAGTAAATGTACTGTGCCGGGGCACCAAGTTGTTAAAGGTCCCTGCAAGACAAGAGGTAGTATACCCAGTTCTCTGGTAGCCCATGTTTACTGCTTTCTCTTCATTCCAGCACTGCAGCCTGGTAACATTCTTCAGCATTCAACACTTCTAGGAGTGCACATCAGCCTTCCCGACAGAAGCTGGCCAAATGGCCAGCTTCTGTCGAATGAGCTTTCAGAACAAAAAAAACAAAAAAGCATCGCTGTACTAACACCACATAGTTAGTAGATTGAGCTCCTCTCGAGCTCCCCATTTTTTCCCCGTTCAGCCCATTGGGTTGAACGAAAAAAACTCACGGTGTGTATGAGGCATTATGCTACTACAGGACTCAACATTGATGTAGAGGCCAGAAGAAGGAACCATGGAACACAGCAGCACACTCCTGGAACTGTCGAATATCAGAGTCCTATACAGACTACAGCAATGAATGGGGGGAAGGCAGATAGGAGAAGTGAGTAAAATGCTTATTTTACTACAGAAATTATATTCTTGAGTTTTGGGTGATACTGGAACAAAGACTTTCTGATAGTGCTTGAGGCACAGTCCTCACAATTACTGAGGGTGAAGATTCCTATCTTTAAACGATAACAGGATTTAGAGACATCCCATCAGAGCTGCTTATTTGGAATAATCCTGTATTTGATCAGCTATGTCAATTTCCTGACAATAATTTTCGGAAGTAGTTACATTGGGAATAGTACTATATATGAGGGTGCGACTTTGTGTTCATTTAAATCTTTAAAACGGAGTTCCACCCAAAAGTGGAACTTCCGCTCAATTGTCCCCCCCCCTCCGGTGCCACATTTGGCACCTTTCATGGGGGAGGGGGGAGAGTATACCTGGGCTCCCTCCTCCTCCCTCCTTCTTCCCCTTCCGCTGGTCCAGTAGGAGAGCACAGCAGTGCCTCGCGCATGCTCAGTAGGGACCCGGCGTGAAGCCATAATGCTTCACTACCGGATTCCCTTATCAGCAATAGTGGCGACAGCACCCAACAGCTAATGGCAACATTAGCTGCGATGCAGACATCGCTGAACTCCAGGACAGGTAAGAGTCCTATTGTTAAAAGTCAGCAGCTTCTGTATTTGTAGCTGCTGGTTTTTCATTTTTGCAGTGGGTGGACCTTAAAGTGGGCGGACCTCCACTTTAAGTATGCAGTATAATTTATCCCATAGAACTTTTTATACATTTTTACAGTTTCGGCATGTATTACAGGCCCAATTTGGTAGTCAGACTGCTAGGATATCCAAGTTCCCTCTTATTGGAGATATCAAGGCCTGAAGGGGTTAATATCTGAGCTTTCAACTCATATATATTGCAGGCTAAGATATGTGAGGCTCCATAGCAGGTTAAAAAAAAATGGCAGCTGGTCTGTACATCTATGACAGAAGGGAGGCTTGTAAATCACACTTAGTAGTGTCACCAGAAAGTAACAATAAATTGATACAGTTGGATATATAATACATCACGCATATCTTATACCAAATAATTTATATGCCATCTGGCGTATGCCAACTATGGAATGTGTGAGGTGTTGGGGAACATTTTTTATATATGATGTGGTCTTGTCCAGGTATCAATAGATACTTGAGGCAGATTTTAGAAATATTATCAGCTATATTGAAAGGCCCAATACTGTGTACCCCAGAGGTATGTCTACTGGGGTTGGTAGCGAATCAGGCTTGGGTGGGATATGCCAAGATTTTCTTCCAGGAGACATTATTTATGGCACGTAAACAAATATTGCTTAGGTGGATGCAACCTTTACCTCATTTGAGTATTCAATGGTTTAAAGCTGTCAATCAAATACTTCCATATGAGAAATTATGAACGTAGAGGAGCTTCTAGTGTTATAAAATCTGGGCTAGATGGCTGAACTCATTGTTAACTCTTAGTAGTAGTGAAGGAGATTAGTATAGGGGCATGATTGAACGATCATTTTAAATATATGTGGATTGATGTGTGACCTTGCTTGTTGTTAGACTTAATAGAAAATGGAGGGTGACGGCAACCTAATTTCTTTTTTGGTGCTTCAATTCTTTTTATTCAATAGAACAAGGACATAACAATATAAGGCAATCAAAGACTCAGATAATATTCCTGAGATCAACAAAAAAGAAAAAAAACAACCATAGGAAACCAAGGTTTCACATGCTCCACAACATATAAATAATTAAAAAAACTATAATAAATATAAATATATACCATAAAATTGTGTCACAGAAAAAATGAAAATTCACTTTGTCATAAACACTAGCAGCGCTTGAAAAAATTAATATTAATGATATCATTCAATGTTTATATATCACAGTCCAGTGTCCGCAACAGCAGACTGATTATAACTGTAAGTGAAAATCTTTCAATGGATATAGGAGGTCCCATATAGAAAATTCATTAAAGTACAGAAGTGACTTGTGCCAGACATAAGACCGCTGTTGCGTGGAAAAATCCTTTCACCACACCGCGTGTGCCAATTCTTATAGATGTCCTACTTACCAGACTCAGCTGGTTCACACACTTATCAGATCCACCATAGATTTATACCAGATTCCTCAGACTTGCTTATCTAAATTGGACTCATAACCAGATAAAAAGCCAACATAGTGTAATCCTATATAACTCAATTTTATTCTTTTAAAATGGTCTCACGATAAAACACTCACAATGTTATCCTTATTAAACAGGCATATACATTAAAAAGTGCCGGTCGCATGGACTCATCTGACCTGACACCGCTCCTGCAGTGTTTCCTGGAAGGCAAGATGGGTCTCAGAACAACCTAGGGTGCTGCGTAGCTGTGCTCTGACGCGTTTCCGTTAATACCTTCGTCAGAGGGCTTGACGAAGGTATTAACGGAATTATCCCTCTGACGAAGGTATTAACGGAAACGCGTCAGGGCACAGCTACGCAGCACCCTAGGTTGTTCTGAGACCCATCTTGCCTTCCTGGGAATCTGGTATCAATCTATGGTGGATCTGATAAGTGTGTGAACCAGCTGAGTCTGGTAAGTAGGACATCTATAAGAATTGGCACACGCGGTGTGGTGAAAGGATTTTTCCACGCAACAGTCACCATTTTACCTGGTTTTAATGCGGTCTTATGTCTGGCACAAGTCACTTCTGTACTTTAATGAATTTTCTATATGGGACCTCCTATATCCATTGAAAGATTTTCACTTATAGTTATAATCAGTCTGCTGTTGCGGACACTGGACTGTGATATATAAACATTGAATGATATCATTAATATTTATTTTTTTAAGCGCTGCTAGTGTTTATGACAAAGTGAATTTTCATTTTTTTCTGTGACACAATTTTATGGTATATTATTTTGTCATAGTAGCTGCTTTTTACTTTGATGCTTGTGCTTTACAAACATTTTTTCCTTGGTTGCTGAGGGAGCGATATTTGAATTTATTTGACTATTTCTCATTTGAGTTTTAAATATAAATATATGTATCTCCTGGGAGTATATCCTTACATCCATATACATCACGTTTCTTCACCAAAAAAGGGGGCAAGGGACAAATGAGAAATTAGGAAAACCCTCTTCAAAGCATAGGTACCCTTTCTGATCTTCCTCCCAACTATAGTCTAGTCTAGGGACTACCTGGCCACTCCGCCTCTTTTGGGGTTTTGGGTTATATTTTTGTGTATTTTTTTAGTGCATTGATATGGTTTCATAAGGAACAAAAATGAGCCCTGATGTTTTAAAATGTGATATATGTATTCTCTGTTAATGGAAACTCATGCAATAAAAAGTATTAAAAAAAAAAAAAAACTTTCTGTAAAAGAAGAGACAGGTATATGCATCCCTGCAGTCCTTTTTTTTTCTTACTGCCAGTCCCTATGTCACTGTAGGACAAAGTAGTAATATAGGGCTGTTGGGAAAGACTACAGAGAGCATTGGGCCACGCAAGCTTCAGACATGAATGGACACTAGGGCAGGTACGTTTAAAGTCTCTTCTTTACAGGAGTTTGTTTTTTCTTCACCAACAAGAGTAATTTTATTGTTTTTATTTTAATTATTAATAATATTATTTATTACTCCACTGCTTTGCTCGGCAGTTATTGAGATATCCACTAGAACGGGTGAAAGTTGCTTGCAGTGGGTTAACAGACCTATAAACTTGCATTGTAAAGCACAACTTATTTTTAGAAATTTGGCCTCCCCCATGTACATATTTAATCCCAACATACAAAAAAAAGTTTTCTAGATATTAACACACTGACTGTTCACATAAAGCTGATCTCCTTTACATGTATATCTAAAAGCACTGACAAGACTATATATTGCCTTTATGCCTAAACAATTCTGTTAACAGTTTACACAACTGACCATTGGACGTCATTGTCAAAGCAAACACAAAGATTGTGAACACAACTGTCCATATCTCTGTTATCTCTTTGTTTAAGAAATCAGTGCTGATAACTAGGACATGGTTTGAGTGTTTACTGGCATATGTTTTAGTAGACTTCAATGGGTGGATGTGACCTGTGTTTTGGAGAAAATACACTGGACTGTCCTGTCAACAAAAAATTCAACAGCAATATTTAAGAACCACAATATTGTACTTAGTGAAGACATACTGAACATAACTTCACACCTAAGCATCACGTTTTCAAGTGTTTTTTCAAGCGTTTTTTCAGGCATTTTCATTGAAGTCTATGAGGACCAAAATGCTAAATTCTGCCTAAAAAAGTAGCTCATGTACTTTTCTGACCAACAGGCGTTTTGCTACAAACAACAGGATGCTCTGATTCCAACAAGGGCTATTAAAAACAACAGGTTTTTGCTTGTTGAGCTTTTTTGAGCTTCAAGCTATAAGCTACAAAACACTCAAGTGTGAACGGGGCCTACAAGACCTTATTGTGCCATACAGCTTTTTCTTGTACATATTGCTGCATTCTGTTCAACACTGTGAATTGTATATTACAATAGAAAGCCTTACGAAAAAAAGCAACAAAAATGTATAGAATCTGCACTGTTGAATTGTAAAATACAACAAGCCTGCATCTATATTGCTCAATTCAAGGAGGTGCAGGGTCTAAGGTTAAAGTGGAAGTAAACTCTATTTTTGCACTTATACCTACAGGTAAGCTTATAATAAGGCTTACCTGTAGGTACTGTGAATATCTCCTAAACCTGCACTGTTTAGGAGATGTTCACACTGCATGCAGCCACTGATGTCAGTGGCACATGCACTCTGTAGAGCTGGCATACCCGTGCCATCCCTTCAGAGCCCCGTGCCGCAGTCAATGACTCCCGCTCACATGCGGGGGGGGGGGGGGGGAGTGACGTCATCACAGCGCAGGCCAATCAGACGGCCGGAGCACATGAACCCGGACGGAAGGGTAAAGATGGAAGCCCTCTCAGTGGTGACAGCGTGCCTTTGGAGGGCTTCATTCTAAGGTAAGTATTACATAATGTGCCAGTATGTGATGCATACAAGCACATTATGCCTTTACCTTGCAGGGTTTAAAAAAAATGGTGCAGTTTACTTCCACTTTAAGAATTTATGAAAGCAGAGTGTTAACATCTACATATGCTGCAGCTCACATTCACTTAGCGCATCACTTTACTGAGCCCGTATATGTCACTAGTAGGTCACTAATCAGAGTATTTGGTCGGCATAAAAGTGGAATCTACAAATCTCCATGAATACTTAGTCAAGAGGTCACAACATACAGAAACAGTATATATTTTGTTGGGGCTGCACCTTTGATGATTAATTGAGGAAAGTGGAAAAGTAGGGCTGGACCCTTAAGGTTATCTTATTGGTATTGCTATCTTGAAGTATCGATGTCGATGTAAATGATCTGGTTCCCAGGCTGGCAGCTTCTACTCCCCAGAGGATCTCCATGGTCTCCTTGGCTTGTAGTGTAATGTAACAAGAATGGAAATTGAAGCTGTGCACCACTGCTAATAGATCCAACTTTTTTCCAATAACAGTCAGGGGGACAATCCAAAAGTATCCAACGAGTTTGGGGGTCCAAAAATGCCCTTTTTATCAAAGCTTGATTGAGCATAATGTGAATGAACTAGAAGTGACCTCGACTTTTAATGTTATTTCGTCCAGTATGTTTACAGGTCTTGTTGGTTTTGCAGCTGCTGCTAAAGTGGGTGTTTTTGGACCCCCAAAACATTTTGGCTTGTCCCCTGACTTTTATTGGAATGAAGTTGTATCTAGACCTGTTAGCAGTGATGTGGTGCTTCACTATCTATTTTTGTTACCCTTGTTTGTTGGTTGATTAACAATTAACTCCAAGTAAGTGATTGTGTCCAGACTAAAGCCCCATACACACGCGCGGATTATCCGAGGACCAGGTCCGTCGGACCATGTCCGTCATACTTTGTCTGATGTTGGTTTTGCGTACACACGGTCGGACAAAGTTGTCGGAAAATCCGATCATTCTGAACGTGGTGACGTTTGTTGCCTACGACGGGACTACGTAGAGGCTAGTAGCCAATAGCTTTGGTCTTGTAATGTGATCTGAGCATGCGTAGCACTTTGTCCGGTCGGACAACCGTACACACGATCGGATTTGGTGTGATCGGACCGTGTTGTCGGAAAATCTATCCAGCAGGAGATAGGACTTTGTCCGTCGGACAATCCGACGTACACTGTCCGATGGTGCATACACACGGTCTGATTTTTCAACAACATTGTCCGATCGGACAGAATCCATGCAAAAATCCGACCGTGTGTATGGGGCTTAAGAGATGCAGTCCTGAGCTCTGATTTAGTAAAGCAGTTCAGACACTTCACTAAAATTGTAGCTGTGTTTATTCTGAACACCCCATCATGTGCAGATGAAATCAATATTGCCACATGACTGTATAATTAAAGTGAATCTTCCCTCAACTAATTAGGACAAGAATTGCAACTCCTCTAGTAAATTAACCTGATGGCATATGATGTAATCAGTTTGCTGCAGGCCGAAGGATATATTTCCTAAAGGCTCCTCTCCCCGGTGATCAGACTGCAACACTCTAATGCCCCGTACACACGGTCGAAAAATTCTGACGGGAAAAGTCTGATCGGATTATGTTGTCGGAAAATCCAATCGTGTGTGGGCTCTAGCGGGCTTTTTCCGTCTGACTTTTTCCGATCGTGTGTATAGAATTCCGACGCACAAAGTGCCAAGCATGCTCAGAATTAATTTGGGGAATAAAGCTATTGGCTACTGGCCTCTATGTAGTCCCGTTGTACGTGTTGTACGTCACCTTGTTCGGAGCGATCGGATTTTCTGACAACTTTGTGCGACCGTGTGTGTGCAACACAAGTTTCGGCCAAAATCCGTCGGAAAAAATCCAACGGATTTTGTGGTCGGAATGTCCGACCGTGTGTACAGGGCATAAGTCACAAGGTGTAAGGCAGCGTTAATGGCTGATTTGGGTGAGAAACCTAGAACAGAACATAAGGTCTACTATATACTTACCAGAATTGACATGCTTTTGTCATAGAAGAAAAGGCTTTTAGTCCAAGAAGTAGAGGCTGACCTTGGATTATGCCTGAAAAATGGTGCCATCATTCTGGGGATAAAGGGAGGTAAAGGCATTGGCAGGAGAAGTACTGTGATCTCTTTGAGTGGTAATAAATGCTTGCAATGGTTCATTCAAACATTATCTAGCCTGTGTGCCCTCAGCAAATGTTAAGTCTGCTTTAAGAACACACACCATGCACTTCACCTTGATGGCTATGCAAATAGTAAGGCTCCATGCACACCTGCATAAAAAACATTGCTTCTACAGGAGTTTTGTGTTCTGCCTGTAGAAGCAGATCAATGTTATCCTATGTGTACATGCACATTAACCACTTAAAGCGGTTCTGCACACATTTCATTTAGTAAATCTCTTTGCCTTCCAAATCAGGCAAAGAGTACTAAATGAAATGTGTTTTTTTTTGTCACTTACCTTGTAATAGATGACTTCCGGTCTTCTGTCTCTGCGGGGGTGGGCGGGGTCTGTGCGGGGATCCTCGTCACGCCGCACTGTCTCCTGGGATCTGGTGTCATTGATCCCAGGAGTCTGTGCGGGCATCTTCCGAAATCTCGCGAGATTTCGGTCACATCTTCCGAAATCTCGCGAGATGTTGGCAGATGTGCCGACATCTCGCGAGATTTCGGAGAACGTGAGCTGCACTTTGCCGTTACTGCGCACGCGCGAGCTCGGCGCAGTAACGGCAGTGCATGCTGGGCCATCTAAAGTGCCTGTGGGGTTTCACATGCCCACAGGCAAGATGGCCCCCAGCAGGAAGGATGATTCTTCTTCTTTTTTACAGGACGAAAACCGGCAGCAATGACTCGGGGAACGGGGACACGTGAGTACTAACAAAACATCTTGCAATCCATAGCATCGGTAAAAAAAAAAAAAAAAATAGACAGTGCAGAACCGCTTTAAGCCCCAGACCATTTGGCTGTCCACTTTTTGCGATTCGGCACTGCGTCGATTTAACCGACAATTACGCGGTCGTGCGACGTGGCTCCCAAATAAAATTGATGTTCTTTTTTCCACACAAATAGAGCTTTCTTTTGGTGGTATTTGATCACCTCTGCGTTTTTTATTTTTTGCGCTATAAACAAAAAAAGAGCGTAAATTTTGAAAAAAACACATCATTTTTTACTTTTTGCTATAATAAATATCCCCCAAAAATATATAAAACATTTTTTTTTCCTCAGTTTAGGATGATACATATTCTTCTACATATTTTTGGTAAAAAAAATCGCAATAAGCGTTTATTGATTGTATAGCGTCTACAAAATAGGGGATAGTTTTATGGCATTACTATTAATTTTTTTTTTTTTTTTTACTAGTAATGGCGGCGATCAGCGTTTTTTAGCAGTACTACGACATTATGGATGACAGATCGGACACTTTTGGTGTGATTTTGGGACCATTCACATTTATACAGCGATCAATGCAATTAAAAATGCATTGATTACTGTGTAAATGTGACTGGCAGTGAAGGGGTTAACCACTAGGTGGTGCTGTAGGGGTTAAGTGTGTCCTAGAGAGTGATTCTAACTGTGGGGGGGGGCTATGTGTGACACGACACTGATCACCCCTCCCAATTACAGGGAGCTGTGATCAGTGTCCTGTCACTAGGCGGGGAAATGCTTGTTTACATCAGCATTTCCCCATTCTTCCTCTCCGGGAGACGATCGCGGGTATGCCTGCGGACACCGCGATCACACTCACGAAGGTTGTGGCAGGCGCGCTGCCGGTGGCACGCGCCCGCAAACTGCTTCTTAAAGGGCAACGTACAGGTACGTTAATCTGCCTGTACGTGCCCTTCTGCCGATGCATATTTTGAGCTCAATGTTTAGAGGCAGGGAAAAAAACCTTCTGGTTCGCGTTTCTGATTGGAGCTCACTGGCAGAAGAAATTTAAAACTCTCCTAAACTCGTCTAGACGTACAAAAAATGCTATGCATGAGCGTTTTTTGCTCCCAAGAGAACATATGTTTTTTTTAAGCCCAGTGTGCATGGGCTTCTGTACTGAAATCATACTGTTTAAATGTTATTCTCTCATTGCAAATAAAGCAATTAAAAGAAAAAAAAAAAAAAAACAAGTGTTGTCCCCCTAAAATTTTGTACACCTATGAAGCAGCCCAAGAATAATACAACTTGCACACAGAGCTTCTAAGGAGTTCAGCATCAAGATTCCATAATACGTACTCTAGAAAAATGTAAACAACGGACACATACAGCTACTCCAGAAATACCTTATAAGCTCCCAAAAGTGCAGAGAAAATCTATAAAAGTATAATATATAAATTGTTAATATTAGCCTAGCAGAAAAGTAATAATTTTATATTCATGCACTGACAATCAGAATTCTTTTCACATGGAAGGCCAATGTGAAACATTTAAATGTATAGATCTTGATTAAATCATATATCCCATTTGCTCATTACATTTAAACAGTAATAGGCTGCACTGTGGAGTGTCTGCCTGCAAATGACAGCAGCTTCTACACCTCACAAAAGCTCTTTCACTATTTTTCTGTTTGCTCTTCCATTTCAGGGGGAGGATACAGAGAAGGACAGGTGATTGGACGTTTACTAAAAAGCTGTGACAGCACTACCTATAAATCATGTCTGTATACAGTATATTATCTGAATATGTGGCATAGGGTCAGCTATTTAACATTATATATGTTCTAAAAAAAAATCCTGACACTTTTAGCATGCTGTTATGTAAGTCAAACAACGATGCAGTAGCAATCCTGTTTAAAAAAAAAACCTGCAGAAGGAAAGCATTAATACTTATCTGTCCTGACACTTGTTCCTCAAATTCTTGCTCTGTTACATCTTTCAATAAAATTATAACTATTGACCCTGCCTTGTCACCCTGTTAATATGTTCTCCAAAAGGAAACTACAACTGGGTATGATGATAAAGATTACATAGACAGGTTGCTGTCACCATCTGAAATTGCACCCTGAGAAATAATGTGCTGCAGTTGTTGGAGTGCATGCATGTAGAAAAGAAGTGACTGCTGGTGCCACAAAGGATGATAAAAACTAAAAACTGTAAATTAAAAATATAATATTTTTATTATACAAAATAGTTTAGCAAAATAAATTATATTTAGTGGGGGTTTTCTTTAAAGAAGGTCTATCATTCCATGCCAGTTTTTTTTATAGTAAATGGGATTACTGCAATTTAGGATTCCTAGAACTCGTATTGATGTTCTCTTGTATACGTATTATATTGCGATAGTCTAATCTTCCAGCTTTTACTTTTATGTATAATCTTGCCGTATTTTATTTAATTTAAAGTGGAGTTCCACCCAAAAGTGGAACTTACACTTTAGGTCCCCTGCCCGGCTCCTGTTTGTGAAACTGAGCTTCTGGGCAGGAGGGGGGAGCAGGTACCTGATTTTGACAGGTACTTGCTTCCACTTCCGTTACGGTCGCCTTATGCAGTCAGTAGGGGAAGTTCTTCCTCCCACAGTCTTCTGGGACACATGACAGGTCCTAGAAGACTTCAATACCAGTCACATAACGTAGCGCCACTCGCGCATGCGCAGTGGGCACCCAGCTGTGAAGGCGCGGCTGAGGGAGGACACAGGTAGAAAACAGCGCAGGTGAGTGCACAGCTGGATTGTGGGACAGGTGAGTGGCTGTTTATTAAAAGTCAGTAGCTACACTTTTTGCTAATGCTAATAGCAGCATCTAGGAGCTTAAAAAAAATACTAGTGTGCATGGAGCCTTAGAATTCAGTTTTGTTTTCTGGCTTCAATAGTACAATCTAGCAGTAGTCTTTACTAAAATCATCACATGGCATAAACGAAGATTGCACAGAAGGGCATAACTATTCAGGTGCCCAGGGTATTTTGATGTCTAATGCTGACCTGTCTGTAGGGAATGTATGAGAATGAGGACCATGGATAGAGGAACTTCTGGAACTGAGATTGACATCCTTAAGCCAGGTACACACTAAAAGGTTTTATTTGTGCAACCCAGTGGGTTGACAGTTCCGGTGTGAGACACTGTACTAACCATGCAAGGTTAGTTCAGCGATCTCTCCCTCTGAGCTGTTGTGTTCCCAACCGTCAGAACACTCCGATCAGCGATCTCTGCCATTGGCTAAGAACGCTGATCGGGAGTCAGTCGGCTGCTGGTTTTCCAGCATGCACGTCCGACAGACTCCGGCTCCTGTCAGACAGACAGACATAAACACAGGCAGAATGTCAGCCATTTTTTTTAACCGCCATTCTGCCCATGTGTACGGAGCTTTAGAGCTGTAAGGTATAGTTGGAGGGCCTTAGTAAATACCCAAGTCTCACCAGGTCACCAACAAGTCTGTATATCTAAAAACACTATGCAGAGGGCATTGAACAACTGCTGTTGGTGTGATCTGCAACTTTAAAGTGTCCACTAACAATAAATGTCTAATAATGTCTGTTAATAATCACCGTAGTGCATCCAGGCATCAAAGAAAAAAGTTTCTATGAATTTCCTGCCAGTCAATCAAACTTAGGTATATAACAAAAAAAACTGCGCTGGACCAAAATAAAATTAAATTAACATGAGCAGCAAACCACATGTGATAAGCAAAAAAGTAACATAAAAAGAAAAGGTTGCGCTATAGAAAGTGTGAGTAATGTGTCAAAGTTTGTTCACAAGTAGAGAATATGAATAAAAATTATCAGTGATTATCCATACACATCAGTTATATCTCAAACATGTATACAACTGTGGTGGTTAGCTACAAGTTTACATCAACATTTAAAAATATTAGAAAAAATATATATAGTGAAAAAATTCATACAGGCATTATGGGTGCCAATATCGTGAAAATAGAATGTGATGATAGTTTACCAACTATCGCAAATGTGTCTCAATATTATTGTATATGACACCATCGACTAAGGTTGTTTAACCCCTAATCAATATGTGATTACAATTGCATAAAGGACCAAGTGAACACAAAAATATATAAATAAAGAATATAAAATATAAAGGAAGAAAGAAGTGATCCACATAAACGTCCATAAATGTCAGGAAGTCCAATCAAAGTGACATCTGTGTAAGTGACTACTTCAGTGTTGCATCCGTGACTTTTATTTTACTGTGATCCCGCCACCAAGTAAATTGAAGGCTTACCAATATTAGGCAAAAGAATCGCCTGTGGCTCAAACCCAGCCAGGGCCTTTTCATCTATCGCGCTCTGGTATGGAGGGTCCCGGTGTCTGTGTCCTCAGCAGAAATGTCACAGCCGCTCCAGGGTCTCACCGCAATAAAGAACACTCCAAGTGATGTAAAAAAGCCAGGGATGGATAAAGAAACAAAAGCAAACCATGGGTGGGATCCAACAGATTTAATCGATAAAAAAACGCCAATGGCGTATGTACATCCAAAAATAAAAACAAGAGATTCAAATTTCGCGGCCGGCCGGCTGCAATAGTATGTCGCCCGTGCTTGTCTATGGGCGCAGAACGCGGTGATGTCAGCACGTCGCTCCTCCCTACGCGTAGGGAGGAGCGACGGGAGGAGGAGCGACGTGCTGACGTAACCGTGTTCTGCGCCCATAGACAAGCACGGGCGACATACTATTGCAGCCGGCCGGCTGCGAAATTTGAATCTCTTGTTTTTATTTTTGGATGTACATACGCCATTGGCGTTTTTTTATCGATTAAATCTGTTGGATCCCACCCATGGTTTGCTTTTGTTTCTTTATCCATCCCTGGCTTTTTTACATCACTTGGAGTGTTCTTTATTGCGGTGAGACCCTGGAGCGGCTGTGACATTTCTGCTGAGGACACAGACACCGGGACCCTCCATACCAGAGCGCGATAGATGAAAAGGCCCTGGCTGGGTTTGAGTCGCAGGCGATTCTTTTGCCTAATATTGGTAAGCCTTCAATTTACTTGGTGGCGGAATCACAGTAAAATAAAAGTCACGGATGCAACACTGAAGTAGTCACTTACACAGATGTCACTTTGATTGGACTTCCTGACATTTATGGACGTTTATGTGGATCACTTCTTTCTTCCTTTATATTTTATATTCTTTATTTATATATTTTTGTGTTCACTTGGTCCTTTATGCAATTGTAATCACATATTGATTAGGGGTTAAACAACCTTAGTCAATGGTGTCATATACAATAATATTAAGACACATTTGCGATAGTTGGTAAACTATCATCACATTCTATTTTCACGATATTGGCACCCATAATGCCTGTATGAATTTTTTCACTATATATATTTTTTCTAATATTTTTAAATGTTGATGTAAACTTGTAGCTAACCACCACAGTTGTATACATGTTTGAGATATAACTGATGTGTATGGATAATCACTGATAATTTTTATTCATATTCTCTACTTGTGAACAAACTTTGACACATTACTCACACTTTCTATAGCGCAACCTTTTCTTAAATCAAACTTAGGACCTAGCACCTACAGTAAGTTACTGCAGATGCTGTTACTGTTAGGTCCAACAAGTTAAACTGTAACATATAATGGAAGAAAATATAAAGCAATACACACAATGCAGCCAGTGTATGGAGAGGAATTTTTTATGTATCTTTAAAAATGTAATTTTGATCCTCTTTTTTTTTAAAAGATAACATATAGCAACCTACCATTAAAGCAATAATCTTTCATTAAATTGACGAAAGTTAAATCCTGGTTGCTATGGATTACTGAGGTTAGCACACTACAAGGTTTGTTTTAGCCAGGACAAAGAGTAATAAGAATGTACACAGGAGTTTTAGGACTGGTTCACACCAAATGCAGTCCAGTGCATTTTTAAGTTCACACCAGTGCAGTCAACAAAAGTAGAACATGCTGCAGTTTTTCTGAAACTTGGCAAAAGGCATGGAAAATGCACCGGAAACACACTAGAACACACATGTCCTGACCTGGGATGAAAGTAGAAAGAGGGGGGAAAAAAATCATACGAAAACACATAAAAAATGCATTAAAAACACTCTGGAGTGCATCAAAAACGCAGAAACGTATCCAGAGTGCAGAAACTGTGTTGTGAACCAGCCCTTAATCCATAGCAATCAATCATACTTCATTTTACTGCAGTCAGACCAGCTCAGATATGATTTCTTATTGCTGTGAGTAAATATACTTTGTATGTTTATCTGGTAGTTACAACGAACGAGTCAAATGACAAACAACACTTTACTTTCCAAATAAAGGAAATTACACCACTTTACTCTTCAATAGAATAACATAATTTACACTTATCCATGAGTGCTATGCATTTCATACACAATCACAAACACTCATCACATCAAACAGAGATTAGCATTCATCTCTCCACCACAAATCTGTGTTTATATCTAAACACCAGAGGAATGTCCGTACTGTGTTGTGCCAGTACCTTTGACTAAGCCCCGTCACCTTTACAATATGTACAATACAGCAGAGTGCTCTGTTCCCACAGTTTCCTAAAAGTGTGGCTGGTAACATGGGACAACACGAGGGTGACACAAGGACAGATATACAACAGTTATTCTGCCAATATGTAACCTATAGCTGCTCCTGGACACCACCCAAACCAAGACTGGTCTCAGCACAACATTTTATTTTTATCCAGTGCATTCTGAGAATACAAAAACCATGCCTTCTGCACAACGTAGAAGATGGACCCCCTGAGAGTTATTACTATTCATCTAAAAATAAACCATTAGAATACCATTTACAAGTAGTGTTTAACGTGATTATATAATCTTTTCTAAGATCCTTTCAAATGTGTATCTAAACCCAAAAACATTTTTTTTATATATTGCAGCTTATCAGTCATTAGTTGTGGTAGCTGTATTAATTAACTTTTTTTCCAGACACATCTACCTTTAATTTTACCCAGTGATGCTATCAGTAGCACGAGTCTTACTCTTGGGTGGCAACACTCACTCATGTTCTGTATCTGTGGACCAGCATTGTCACCCTAGGCTGCCTGCTACAGAATGTTAGAAACTCACTGGACTTCTGGCAGGAGTAAAAGATATTTCTTCACTTACAGAACAGAAAACAATTTCAATTGTATATTTGTAAAATTGTATATCTAACAGACCAACAGCAGAGAGCAAACGCTATTATGTATAATCTTTAAAACTGAGCACCGGGAAGGACCCCCACACACACACTTCAAAGGTTAAATGCTATTTAGCCTAAGAGTGCATGGATAAGCTCTGGGTGGTTTCTTGGCATCACCACACACAGTGCTGGGCTTATTAATCCTTCATTGTACATGAGGAGGTGAGCCTGCAACCGTGACCCAAAGTGATTTAGAGAAGATGCTGGGGGGGTTGTGGGTCGCATAGATTGAAAGTCTAGGGGTAAGGTATCCCTTACTGCAAGGGTATATTTTGTCTCATTCATGTAGTACCAAGTGGAAAAATTCCAGGAAGAACACAGAATTGGTAAACAAAGTAAAAAAGTGAGAAGTAATTTCTTTTTCGTACTGCTCTTTGCCTACAACAAATTGTCTACCTCAATCAAAGTTCTTCCATCTCATTTAATATAATGGAAATATATCAAAGAATTCTACTCCAGCTACTACAGGAATTTGCTCTTAGCTGATGTAAAGATATTTGCAACATTAATTACATGCATTTTATGTAACTTTTTAAGGTCCTATTCACACTTGAGCGTTTTGTAGCTCGAAATTTGAAAACGCTCAACAGTCAAAAACCCATGATTTTTAATTGTACCTGCACACACTTGAAGCTTGCAGCTTTTGAGCCACAGGCTTCAGGAATTTTTGGCTCCAATAGACTTAAATGGGAATGTCTGAAAAAATGCACAAAAACGCTTGTGCCATGTGTTATTTTTTGCTCTAGTAACTAGCTTTCCATTGTCTAGAACTAAAAACAGCACTCAAGCAAAATGCCTGCAAAAATGCTCAAACATTCATGTACAAATGTGCAAAGAAAAGTCTATATAAATGACCAAGGATGCTCAGCTCAAGTGTAGATGCAACCTTATGCCCCGTAGACACGGTCGGATTTTGTGACGGAAAATGTTCGATGGGAGTTTGTTGTTGGAAATTCTGACCGCGTGTAGGCTCCATCAAACATTTTCCATCGGACTTTCCGACACACAAAATTAGAGATCTGGATCTCCAATTTTCCGACAACAAAATCCGTTCTCGTAAAGTCCGATCGTGTGTACACAATTCCAACACACAAAGTTCCACGCATGCTTGGAATCAAGCAGAAGAGCCGCACTGGCTATTGAACTTAATTTTTCTCGGCTCGTCGTACGTGTTGTACGTCACCGCGTTTTTGACGTTCGGAATTTCCGACAAGATTTGTGTGACGGTGTGTATGCAAGACAAGTTTGAGCCAACATCCGTCGGAAAAAAAAACATGGATTTTGTTGTCGGAAAATCCTATCGTGTGTACAGGGCATTGGTTTATTTCTTGGTTGTTCTACAAAAGACTAATAGTTTGTTTGTGACTGTATTTAGAAAAGATTACAAGCTTTAATGTACCATTGCTCTCCATTTTGCGTCTATGATTGTCTCACTACAGGAGAATATCGAATTCAGTTTCTGAACAATGCATATGCAAGTAGTACTTGGAGTCATGTGAATATTAGTGACACAAGACGACACTGGCTTCACCTTGTCACATGGAATCAAAAGAACTGGAAGCTGTCATTCTGGTTAAAAATTTACCTAGATTATCATGAAAGGAAAATTTACAAAAACGCCATTTAAACAAACTAAACTTGACCCTCACCTTCTCTTCTTCCCTTTGTAGGATGACCAGCACGTATCTGTAAGATGAGTCAATTCTCTCATTTCATAAATTAACTGTTCCCTAAAACCACACATATACTATTGCTTTTAGAAACACAAAATCTATACACATCTTGAAAATTATCTAATTTTCCTTCACTACAAGAAGGAATTTTCAAGTGCCTCATTATATCGGACATGTACTATTGCTTTTTTCAAATTAATTAAATTTGCTTTATAACAAACGTGCTTTTGCTTCTGGTTTACTTCTAATCCATATAGTAGGAGTTGTGATCTGACAAACTGACTGTATATAGGTTCAAATATTGTCAAATGTTACACATTGGGATACAATTATTATTATTATACAGTCATGGTCATACAGTGAAAACATCTCTTTATGAATGCAGTCATCCTAAGGTGTCTTCTGTTGCTGCTCACTGTAGATGTATTTCTGTCTCATACTTTGAATGGCTGGACTTCTCAATCTAGCCAACGCATTTTTATTCTTACTAAAAAAGACCAAATTCTCTAACAGCTTCTAAAACAGAAATACGTCCCATTTACCATTTAAGTTATTTCAATAACCAAACTTATGCCGCGTACACACGATCGGAAGTTCTGCCAAAAAAAGTCCGATGAGAGCTTTTGGTCGGAAAATGCGACCGTGTGTAATGCTCCATCGGACTTTTGCTGGCGGAATTCCAGCCAGCAAAAGATTGAGAGCAGGTTCTCAATTTTTTCGGTCGAAAAAAGTTTTGATCGGAAATTCCGATTGTATCAATTCCGACGCATAAACATCCTACGCATGCTCGGAAACAATTCGACGCATGTTCGGAAGCATTGAACTTCATTTTCTATGCTCGTCGTAGTGTTGTACGTCACCACGTTCTTGATGGTCGACAGTTCAGCAAACTTTTGTGTGACCGTGTGTGTGCAAGCCAAGCTTCAGCGGAATTCCTTCGGAAAAACCATCCAAGACTTTTCCGATGGAAAATCCGCTCATGTGTATGCGGCATAAGTCAATTACATGTTAATGGTCCTATACAAGCAGATTCGGTTTAAAAGGATCTACCGGGTAATCATTTTCTTCCTACCTAATGAAACCTTTGTTCATATCAGAAATATTAAAGGCAACATCTTTACTTGTGATAAAGTGTTGGCCAGTTATGAAAACATTCTAAAAATTTCCATGCACTTTTTTTTTTGCTAGTCAGAAACCAAGTGATTTCCATATTTACTGTGTTGGCCAATTACAAGGCACACAACTAATCTAGAAGTCAAACGTCTACAACCCATCTACAAAGTCAGGTGACAAAGATACATTTTTTACATTCTAACTAAGCATATTGCAATGTTGTAACACAATAACAGATCAACAAATCAATTCTATTTTTCTGACTTTTCTATTTGAGTGACACCTGGATGGTTGGATTACAGTCCTCTGCACATTATCACTGCTCTGTGTAGCTGTAAAGTTTTGCATGTCATTTTTTTAATGTCATTTTTTTTGGATGTAATTTTGCAATCCATCTAAAATAACTGCTGTTTTACCGTCTGTTTCATTGTAGGATAGTTTGTGGGCCATGGCAGATTGGACATTAGATTTAAGCAGAAGTCACCGTCTGCCTGATGTTTCTAAAGTGTAGATCTTTAACAGTGATGAAGACCATATTATTATTATACAGTACCAGACAGTGAAATTATAGAAAGCTGTTACAGTTAGATGTTCTGATTTTCACTTACAATTTTTGCTTTTAGATTATTTCCAGAAAAACTGAATTACACTTTCTTTTAGTAACTAAAAGAAAAAAAACAATTCAAAATTATAGTTTAAAGGCTAAAGTATGGCTAATTTATTCTCTGACAATAACATATTAGTCTCAAGAACCATAAATTTAACTTTTTATTATTTAACTTACTGCACTTATTCATTTTCTGAAAATAGAACAATGTGAAAAAAATTCTACATTTTGTTTTATAAATTACTAGAGTGATCAAATATTAGAAATTAAAGCAACACTTTGCTGACAACTGTGCAAATAGAATTTTTGTAACTAAATAAGTGTAATCACTCACCAATACCCCTATGGAAGTTCTTTTCCTATTCAGAATTTAGATGCAGCAAGGAGAGGAACAGATCAGATATCCTATCCTGGAGTTGTGTCCAGTCTAATGAGGTCCTACGTTCTGGCTGTGTGCTGTATAAACCATGTGGAGTAGGATGTGTCTATTTCAATCAATGTGACAACTTAAAAACTCAGCCCTGCACTGTCCAATGGGAGCTTCCCAGGGTATGATTTGCTAACCGGTACTTCACTGCACTGTAAGTCATTCAAAATATTCTACCTATGTGACGTCATGTTTATTATTTTATCATTGTAAGGCTCCATGCACAAAAAAAAGGCTTAAAAAACGTTGCTTCTACAGAAGTTTTGTGTTCTACCTGTAGAAGCAACTTAATGTTATCCTATGTGTTCATGTACATTAGGACGTTTACAGGCATGTTTTGAGCTCAACGTTATTTCAAACTTCAAACACTACTAAATGCGTTAACTCACGTTTAGGCGCGTTTTGTTTACAGGCATTTTACATTTTTGGCTATTTTGAAAAAAAAATATATATATATTTTTTTTTTCAAACCCTTCTAGATACTGTACTTGGAGCACAGCAGTCACACGTGTTGCGAAGCATTTTTTTTTTAAAAAATTGTAAGTACCCGCCCCTGTTAAACAGGGGCTGAAAAATTGTGCCTTAGGCACTGGTGCTGGTGCCACAACACTGCAACACGGCCCTCACAGAGACTGTACTTGGAGCACAGCAGTCACACGTGTTGCGAAGCATTTTTTTAAAAAAATTGTAAGTACACGCCCCTGTTAAACAGGGGCTGAAAAATTGTGCCTTAGGCACTGGTGCTGGTGCCACAACACTGCAACACGGCCCTCACAGAGACTGTACTTGGAGCACAGCAGTCACACGTGTTGCGAAGCATTTTTTTAAAAAATTGTAAGTACACGCCCCTGTTAAACAGGGGCTGAAAAATTGTGCCTTAGGCACTGGTGTGGTGGCATGGATCATTGAGGAGGAGGAAGAGGATAGTCAGTGAACATAAGAGGACAGTCACTCAGCATCAGCATAGGCAGTCTTGAAGGGATGTGACATTAAAAATTATTCGGTTATATCCGCCTCAGGTGCCTGGTAGCTGGTGGTGATCCAAGACTGATTCATTTTGATGAATGTCAGTCGATCAACCGAGGCGGTGGACAGGCGCACCCTATGATCAGTCACAAATCCTCCAGCAGCACTGAATGTGCGTTCGGAAAGAACGCTGGAGGCAGGACAGGCCAGTAGCTCAATTGCATACTGTGCAAGCTCTGGCCAGTGATCCATCCTCAGGACCCAGTAAGCCAGAGGATTTTCGGTGGGAAAGGTGTCCAAGTCTGACCTTGCCCCAAGGTATTCCTGCACCATGTATATCAGACGCTGGCGATGGTTGCTGGAACCGATCATACCTTGGGGCTGCGGACTAAAAAATTGTCTGAACGCATCGGTCAGACGTCCACCTTCCCCACCGCTCCTTCTGCCACTGACCGAAGCCTCAGCAACTCGTCGCCCAGGACCAGGAGTTTGTAGCCTCCCAGTTTCTGGGAACGCGTTGCACAGACCTTTCTGCAAGGCCTCCCTGAGATGTCTCATCCTCTGCTCCCTCTGCGACGGCAAGATAAGGTCCGCAACCTTACCCTTGTACCGCGGATCAAGGAGAGTGGCCAGCCAGTAATGGTCCCTCTCCTTGATCCGAAGAACACGAGGATCCTTCCGCAGGCTTTGCAGGATCAGGGAGGCCATGCAGCGTAGGTTAGCTGAGGCATTCGGTCCGGAGTCTTCTGGGTCACTGAGGATGACATGATCGCCAGCCACCTCCTCCCAGCCACGTACAAGTCCACTGGCTTGTTGGGACTGTACATCATCCCTAAAAGACTGCTGCTGCTGATGCTGAGTGCCAGGCTCCACCTCCATGCTCACACAATCCTCCTCCTCCTCCTCCTCCTCCTCCTCCTCCTCCTCATCCTCTTCCTGTGTGATGGTGGGACAGAAGGAACACTGTCCGGATAAAGGGGGCCTTGAGAGGCAAGGAAGTCCTCCTCTTCCTGCCTCTGTTCTGCCTCAAGTGCCCTGTCCATTATCCCACGCAGCGTATGCTCCAACAGGTGGACAAGAGGGACAGTGTCACTGATGCATGCACTGTCACTGCTCACCATCCTCGTGGCCTCCTCAAATGGTGAGAGGACAGTGCATGCATCCCTGATCATGCTCCACTGACGTGGGGGAAAAAAAAACCAAGCTCCCCTGACCCTGTCCTGGTGCCGTAGTCGCAAAGGTACTCATTGATGGCCCTCTGCTGCGTGTGCAGGCGCTGCAGCATGGCCAACGTTGAGTTCCACCTGGTGGGCATGTCAGATATTAGGCGGTTCTTGGGCAGGTTCAGCTCCTTTTGCAGCTCAGTCAGCCGAGCACTGGCATTATAAGATCGCGGAAATGCACACAGACTTTCCTGGCCTGCCTCAGGACATCCTGTAAGCCTGGGAACCTGCCCAAGAACCGCTGCACCACCAGGTTGAGGACGTGAGCCATGCAGGGCACATGGGTGAGCTGCCCCTGTCGCAGGGCGGAGAGGAGGTTGGTGCCATTGTCAGAAACGACCATTCCTGGCTTAAGCTGACGTGGCGTCAACCACCTCTCGGCCTGCCCCTGCAGAGCTGCCAGAACCTCTGGCCCAGTGTGGCTCCTGTCCCCCAAACACACCAGCGCAAGCACGGCATGGCATCTTTTGCCTGCGTACTTGCGTAGCCCCTTGTACGCCTACGGAGCACCGCTGGTTCCAAGGACAGAGCACTGGAGGAAGAAGAAGAGGAGGGGGTGGAGGAGAGAGGTGTGTCACAACCAGTAGCAGTAGTCGCGTTTTGGAGGCGTGGTGGCGGAACAACCTCCAACACTACTGCACCTTGTCCTGCATCCCTCCCAGCTGCCAATAGAGTGACCCAATGGGCCGTGAAAGAAAGGTACCGTCCCTGTCCATGCCTGCTGGACCATGAGTCAGCGGTAATATGCACCTTACCGCTGACCGCCCTGTCCAGCGAGGCATGGACATTGCCCTCCACATGCCGGTAGAGAGACGGAATCGCCTTCCGCGAGAAAAAGTGGCGTTTGGGAACCTGCCACTGAGGAACCGCACATTGAACAAACTCACGGAAGGGGGCCGAGTCTACCAACTGAAAAGGCAGCAGTTGAAGTGCTAGCAATTTAGCAAGGCTAGCATTCAACCGCTGGGCATGTGGATGGCTGGGAGTGTACTTCTTTCTACGGTCCAGCAGCTGGGGCAGGGAAATTTGCCTGCTGCATTCGGACGTCGGTGTACTGCAAGTACTTGGTTGTGACACACCGAATTCTACACCTTCAGTCCTCTCAGAGCAGCTTTCAGAGAGGACTGAAGGTGTAGTGGGGATGGAGATCCCAGCTGAGGAGGAGCAAGGAGAGGTCCGCTTAGTTCTTTGGTGTGGGTCTTTTATGTGTGCCTGCCAACGAGCTGCATGGCAGGTCGCCATATGTCTGGTCATGCTTGTCGTGCCCAAGCGGCTGATGTTTTGGCCACGCGAGATACGCTTGAGACAAATATTGCAAATAGCAGTGGTGCGATCTGCTGCACTCGTCTCAAAAAAGGCCCACACCAAAGAACTTTTCTGATAACGTGCAGAGGCAGCGCCCTGCACAGGCGGAGCTCTGCGGTGTTGTACATTGCTGTGCTGGCCTCTACCTGGCCTCCAGGGGGCATCCTGCCTCGTTGGACATGTGACGCCGCATCCTCCTCCTCCTCCTCGTCCTCCTCCTCATCCTCTCTCCCTTGAGGCACCCACGTGGAGTCAGTGACCTCATCATCCCCTCCCTCTTCACCACTAGAGCAAACCTGGCAGTAAGCTGCAGCTGGTGGAACTGTACTGCCAGATTCCTCAAGCTGGGTATCGTCATCCGAGCCTTCGAATCGTTGGGCATCCTCCTGGAGCATGTACCCAACACTGTGCTCAAAGAGTTCGGGGACTCCTCAGGAGGACATGGTGGGTCTAGGGAAGGGGTGGCTGATGATGCTCTGTCAGTACCCTGAGCCTGGGTGAGAGAGGATGAGGAGGATGAGGAGGGCTTGGTCATCCATTCTACCAAGCCTTCAGCATGATGCGGCTCCACATGTCCAGCTGCCGAAAACAAAGACGCGCGTGTCCCATGGCCACGTGCTGATGACGATGCACGACCACGTCCACGTCCACGGCCACGTCCACTAGAAACAGAGCCTGCCTGCCCTGTGTTCTTGGCTCTGCACGCTCTGCCTCCCCTTGGCGGTCTTCCAGCCATTGTAGTCGGTAGTCCTGTGGGTGCTGCTGAGAAGAAAATATAGGAGCTCTGTGTGATGCCACTAACACACTAGAAGTCCTATGGTGCTTCTGCAAAGAAAATAGAGGAGCTCTGTGTGATGCCACTAACACACTAGAAGTCCTGTGGGTGCTTATGCAAAGAAAATAGAGGAGCTCTGTGTGATGCCACTAACACACTAGAAGTCCTGTGGGTGCTGCAAAGAAAATAGAGGTGCTCTCTGTGATGCCACTAAACACTAGAAGTCCTGTGGGTGCTGCTGAGAAAATATAGGAGCTCTGTGTGATGCCACTAACACACTAGAAGTCCTATGGGTGCTTCTGCAAAGAAAATAGAGGAGCTCTGTGTGATGCCACTAACACACTAAAAGTCCTGTGGGTGCTTCTGCAAAGAAAATAGAGGAGCTCTGTGTGATGCCACTAACACACTAGAAGTCCTGTGGGTGCTTATGCAAAGAAAATAGAGGAGCTCTGTGTGATGCCACTAACACACTAGAAGTCCTGTGGGTGCTGCTGAGAAGAAAATATAGGAGCTCTGTGTGATGCCACTAACACACTAGAAGTCCTATGGGTGCTTCTGCAAAGAAAATAGAGGAGCTCTGTGTGATGCCACTAACACACTAGAAGTCCTGTGGGTGCTTCTGCAAAGAAAATAGAGGAGCTCTGTGTGATGCCACTAACACACTAGAAGTCCTGTGGGTGCTTCTGCAAAGAAAATAGAGGAGCTCTGTGTGATGCCACTAACACACTAGAAGTCCTGTGGGTGCTTATGCAAAGAAAATAGAGGAGCTCTGTGTGATGCCACTAACACACTAGAAGTCCTGTGGGTGCTTATGCAAAGAAAATAGAGGAGCTCTGTGTGATGCCACTAACACACTAGAAGTCCTGTGGGTGCTTATGCAAAGAAAATAGAGGAGCTCTGTGTGATGCCACTAACACACTAGAAGTCCTGTGGGTGCTTATGCAAAGAAAATAGAGGAGCTCTGTGTGATGCCACTAACACACTAGAAGTCCTGTGGGTGCTTATGCAAAGAAAATAGAGGAGCTCTGTGTGATGCCACTAACACACTAGAAGTCCTGTGGGTGCTTATGCAAAGAAAATAGAGGAGCTCTGTGTGATGCCACTAACACACTAGAAGTCCTGTGGGTGCTGCTGAGAAGAATATATAGGAGCTCTGTGTGATGCCACTAACACACTAGAAGTCCTATGGGTGCTTCTGCAAAGAAAATAGAGGAGCTCTGTGTGATGCCACTAACACACTAGAAGTCCTGTGGGTGCTTATGCAAAGAAAATAGAGGAGCTCTGTGTGATGCCACTAACACACTAGAAGTCCTGTGGGTGCTTATGCAAAGAAAATAGAGGAGCTCTGTGTGATGCCACTAACACACTAGAAGTCCTGTGGGTGCTTATGCAAAGAAAATAGAGGAGCTCTGTGTGATGCCACTAACACACTAGAAGTCCTGTGGGTGCTTATGCAAAGAAAATAGAGGAGCTCTGTGTGATGCCACTAACACACTAGAAGTCCTGTGGGTGCTTATGCAAAGAAAATAGAGGAGCTCTGTGTGATGCCACTAACACACTAGAAGTCCTGTGGGTGCTGCTGAGAAAATATATAGGAGCTCTGTGTGATGCCACTAACACACTAGAAGTCCTATGGGTGCTTCTGCAAAGAAAATAGAGGAGCTCTGTGTGATGGGACTAACACACTTCAAGTCCTATAGGTGCTTCTGGGAAGAAAATATAGCTCTGTGTGTGTGATGGGACTAACACACTTCAAGTCCTATAGGTGCTTCTGGGAAGAAAATATAGCTCTGTGTGTGTGATGGGACTAACACACTTCAAGTCCTATAGGTGCTTCTGGGAAGAAAATATAGCTCTGTGTGTGTAATGGGACTAACACACTTCAAGTCCTATAGGTGCTTCTGGGAACAAAATATAGCTCTGTGTGTGTGATGGGACTAACACACTTCAAGTCCTATAGGTGCTTCTGGGAAGAAAATATAGCTCTGTGTGTGTAATGGGACTAACACACTTCAAGTCCTATAGGTGCTTCTGGGAAGAAAATATAGCTCTGTGTGTGTGATGGGACTAACACACTTCAAGTCCTATAGGTGCTTCTGGGAACAAAATATAGCTCTGTGTGTGTAATGGGACTAACACACTTCAAGTCCTATAGGTGCTTCTGGGAACAAAATATAGCTCTGTGTGTGTAATGGGACTAACACACTTCAAGTCCTATAGGTGCTTCTGGGAAGAAAATATAGCTCTGTGTGTGTAATGGGACTAACACACTTCAAGTCCTATAGGTGCTTCTGGGAAGAAAATATAGCTCTGTGTGTGTAATGGGACTAACACACTTCAAGTCCTATAGGTGCTTCTGGGAACAAAATATAGCTCTGTGTGTGTAATGGGACTAACACACTTCAAGTCCTATAGGTGCTTCTGGGAAGAAAATATAGCTCTGTGTGTGTAATGGGACTAACACACTTCAAGTCCTATAGGTGCTTCTGGGAAGAAAATATAGCTCTGTGTGTGTAATGGGACTAACACACTTCAAGTCCTATAGGTGCTTCTGGGAACAAAATATAGCTCTGTGTGTGTAATGGGACTAACACACTTCAAGTCCTATAGGTGCTTCTGGGAAGAAAATATAGCTCTGTGTGTGTAATGGGACTAACACACTTCAAGTCCTATAGGTGCTTCTGGGAACAAAATATAGCTCTGTGTGTGTGATGGGACTAACACACTTCAAGTCCTATAGGTGCTTCTGGGAACAAAAATATAGCTCTGTGTGTGTAATGGGACTAACACACTTCAAGTCCTATAGGTGCTTCTGGGAAGAAAATATAGCTCTGTGTGTGTAATGGGACTAACACACTTCAAGTCCTATAGGTGCTTCTGGGAAGAAAATATAGCTCTGTGTGTGTAATGGGACTAACACACTTCAAGTCCTATAGGTGCTTCTGGGAACAAAATATAGCTCTGTGTGTGTAATGGGACTAACACACTTCAAGTCCTATAGGTGCTTCTGGGAAGAAAATATAGCTCTGTGTGTGTAATGGGACTAACACACTTCAAGTCCTATAGGTGCTTCTGGGAACAAAATATAGCTCTGTGTGTGTAATGGGACTAACACACTTCAAGTCCTATAGGTGCTTCTGGGAACAAAATATAGCTCTGTGTGTGTAATGGGACTAACACACTTCAAGTCCTATAGGTGCTTCTGGGAACAAAATATAGCTCTGTGTGTGTAATGGGACTAACACACTTCAAGTCCTATAGGTGCTTCTGGGAAGAAAATATAGCTCTGTGTGTGTAATGGGACTAACACACTTCAAGTCCTATAGGTGCTTCTGGGAACAAAATATAGCTCTGTGTGTGTAATGGGACTAACACACTTCAAGTCCTATAGGTGCTTCTGGGAAGAAAATATAGCTCTGTGTGTGTGATGGGACTAACACACTTCAAGTCCTATAGGTGCTTCTGGGAACAAAATATAGCTCTGTGTGTGTGATGGGACTAACACACTTCAAGTCCTATAGGTGCTTCTGGGAACAAAATATAGCTCTGTGTGTGTAATGGGACTAACACACTTCAAGTCCTATAGGTGCTTCTGGGAACAAAATATAGCTCTGTGTGTGTAATGGGACTAACACACTTCAAGTCCTATAGGTGCTTCTGGGAAGAAAATATAGCTCTGTGTGTGTAATGGGACTAACACACTTCAAGTCCTATAGGTGCTTCTGGGAACAAAATATAGCTCTGTGTGTGTAATGGGACTAACACACTTCAAGTCCTATAGGTGCTTCTGGGAACAAAATATAGCTCTGTGTGTGTGATGGGACTAACACACTTCAAGTCCTATAGGTGCTTCTGGGAACAAAATATAGCTCTGTGTGTGTAATGGGACTAACACACTTCAAGTCCTATAGGTGCTTCTGGGAAGAAAATATAGCTCTGTGTGTGTAATGGGACTAACACACTTCAAGTCCTATAGGTGCTTCTGGGAAGAAAATATAGCTCTGTGTGTGTAATGGGACTAACACACTTCAAGTCCTATAGGTGCTTCTGGGAAGAAAATATAGCTCTGTGTGTGTAATGGGACTAACACACTTCAAGTCCTATAGGTGCTTCTGGGAACAAAATATAGCTCTGTGTGTGTGATGGGACTAACACACTTCAAGTCCTATAGGTGCTTCTGGGAACAAAATATAGCTCTGTGTGTGTGATGGGACTAACACACTTCAAGTCCTATAGGTGCTTCTGGGAAGAAAATATAGCTCTGTGTGTGTAATGGGACTAACACACTTCAAGTCCTATAGGTGCTTCTGGGAAGAAAATATAGCTCTGTGTGTGTGATGGGACTAACACACTTCAAGTCCTATAGGTGCTTCTGGGAACAAAATATAGCTCTGTGTGTGTAATGGGACTAACACACTTCAAGTCCTATAGGTGCTTCTGGGAAGAAAATATAGCTCTGTGTGTGTAATGGGACTAACACACTTCAAGTCCTATAGGTGCTTCTGGGAAGAAAATATAGCTCTGTGTGTGTAATGGGACTAACACACTTCAAGTCCTATAGGTGCTTCTGGGAACAAAATATAGCTCTGTGTGTGTGATGGGACTAACACACTTCAAGTCCTATAGGTGCTTCTGGGAACAAAATATAGCTCTGTGTGTGTAATGGGACTAACACACTTCAAGTCCTATAGGTGCTTCTGGGAAGAAAATATAGCTCTGTGTGTGTAATGGGACTAACACACTTCAAGTCCTATAGGTGCTTCTGGGAACAAAATATAGCTCTGTGTGTGTAATGGGACTAACACACTTCAAGTCCTATAGGTGCTTCTGGGAACAAAATATAGCTCTGTGTGTGTAATGGGACTAACACACTTCAAGTCCTATAGGTGCTTCTGGGAAGAAAATATAGCTCTGTGTGTGTAATGGGACTAACACACTTCAAGTCCTATAGGTGCTTCTGGGAACAAAATATAGCTCTGTGTGTGTAATGGGACTAACACACTTCAAGTCCTATAGGTGCTTCTGGGAAGAAAATATAGCTCTGTGTGTGTAATGGGACTAACACACTTCAAGTCCTATAGGTGCCTCTGGGAACAAAATATAGGAGCTCTGCCTGCCTGCCACGAAACACACTACAAGTCCTATAGGTGCTTCTGGTAACAAAATATAGGAGCTCTGCCTGCCTGCCACGAACACACTACAAGTCCTATAGGTGCTTCTGGTAACAAAATATAGGAGCTCTGCCTGCCTGCCACGAACACACTACAAGTCCTATAGGTGCTTCTGGTAACAAAATATAGGAGCTCTGCCTGCCTGCCACGAACACACTACAAGTCCTATAGGTGCTTCTGGTAACAAAATATAGGAGCTCTGCCTGCCTGCCACGAACACACTACAAGTCCTATAGGTGCTTCTGGTAACAAAATATAGTAGCTCTGCCTGCCTGCCACGAGCACACTACAAGCCCCTCTTTCTCAATCAATCTTTGTAACTGAATCTATCTAACTCAATCTCTGTAAGTGAATCTCTCTAACTATCTAAATGCAGCAGAGTGTCACAGAATCAGCCTGCTCAATCTGCGCCGGAACAGCATGTGACCGGCGCAGACGGCGTGGCGGCGTTTTATAGGGGGGGGCGTGTACTACAGCCCCTGAGCTGTAATTGGCTACAGGCGTCCTGCCTGTAGCCAATTATGGCTCTTCGAGTTTCCGGGGCTGTGATTGGCCAAGCATGCGGGGTCACAGTGCATGCTTGGCCAATCATCAGCCAGCAATGCACTGCGTCGGCCGCGCCGGCCGCAATGCATTGCGGGGCCGCTCGCATCACACGAACGTGATGCGAGCGGCCAAAATAGTTCTGGGCTCGCCGAGCGAGCGAACGCCCGGTGCTCGATGCGAACGTGGGTTCGCATCGAGCACCGGGCCCATCCCTAATCATCAAATCTATAATGGAAGACGGTGCAGGGAACCCACCATTACATGGCTAGGGTTGTATAGGAAACGTAAAAAAGAGGGGTAAGGGGGGTAAGAGAAAAACAAAAAAAATAAAAAAACAAACAAAAAAAGGCCATAATGTGTGGTCACCAAAAATGTGGTAACATATTGGAGAGGAGGGAAAACAGCCCATCCAACTCCCAGATAATTAAGGTAGATAGCTAAGTCAACAAACACAACTAACTCAGTGTACATAATAATTTTCCTGGTCAGAAAGCCTCAGATAGAAACAAAATAATCAAAACATAGCTCTGCATTACTCCTTATTTATAGCGTTAGCTGTTTATATCAGTCAGAGGAACTGAATTCTATCCATAGTCCCCAACATTTATAGAATTCCAATGACTACGTCATGGGGAAAGCCATAGGGAATTCCCCATGACGTCCCCGTGGGTCAGAGGGGGCGGGGTTACCAGGTGGCCCCGCCCCCCGTTATAAAAGACCTCTCAGACGCAGCGAAGCCTCACACAGCGGGAGCCTCCCATTGCGCGGAGCGGCCCAAGAAGAGACCCGGATGCCGTGGAAGAAGATGCCGGACGAGAAGACCAGAGCAAGAAGAAGCGGATTGGAGGAAGAAGATGATGGAAGAAGAAGAGGGAAGAAGATGCCGGAAGGAGAAGATGAAGAAACCGAAGGATGAAGAAAGGAAGAAGGAAGACCAGAAGAAAGAAGATTTTAATAAAGGAATTGTCAAAGACCGTCTCCTGTCTTTTTTACCATTTTTGAAACTTTTTTGGTGAAATGGTAGGGGTACTTTTGTACCCCCTTACCATTTCACACAGGGGGGGGCGGGATCTGGGGGTCCCCTTGTTAAAGGGGGCTTCCAGATTCCGATAAGCCCCCCTGCCCGCAGACCCCCACAATCAATGGCCAGGGTTGTGTGGAAGAGGCCCTTGTCCTCATCAACATGGGGACAAGGTACTTTGGGGGGGACACCAAAGCACCCTCCCAATGTTGGAGGCATGTGGCCTGGTACGGTTCAGGAGGGAGGGGGGCCGCTCTCGTCCCCCCTCTTTTCCTGTGGCCTGCCAGGTTGCGTGCTCGGATAAGGGTCTGGTATGGATTTTGAGGGGGACCCCACCCCATTTTTTTTGGCCGGGGTTCCCCTTAAAATCCATCCCAGACCTCAAGGGTCTGGTATGGATTTTGAGGGGGACCCCGCGCCATTTTTTTTTTTGGCCAGGGTTCCCCTTAAAATCCATAGCAGACCTGAAGGGCCTGGTAATTGAATTTGGGGGGACCCCCACGCTTTTTTTTTTATTTTATTTTTTTTATCAAAGACTCTTTTTTTATCAAAGACTCTTTTTTTATCAATGACTTTCAATGAATGACTGTTCTCTGTGTTACGGGAGCCGTCAATTCATTAGCCGCGAGTGATTTTAAATAGCTTTCTTTCCTGCAAAAATGACACTTTTTGCAGGGACAGTTCTAAGCACAGGAAACATGCGCCCCTTCACAGGCATACTATAGACACCCCCCAGATGTGATACTGCAAATGCTGTACTAACAGCACGCACACACTAATCCCCAGAATCACAGCACATAATGTCAGCAGTCAGCACACTGACACGCCGGAACACAATATACGAGGCCGCCGGCGTGGCGGCCTTTTATAATGTGGAGCGTGTACTAAACCCCCTGAGCTATAATTGGCCACAGGCATCCTGCCTGTGGCCAATTATTGCTCTCCTCGCCGCTGGCTCTATGATTGGCCAAGCATGCGGGTCACAGTGCATGCTTGGCCAATCATCAGTCAGCAATGCACTGCGACTGGCGCAGTGCATTGCGGGCCGTTCGCATCACACGAATTTGATGCGAACGGCCCAAATCGCTCTGGGCTCGCCGAATGGGCGAACGCCCGATGTTCGATTCGGACATGGGTTCGAATCGAACACCGGGCCCATCCCTATTTTCCACATAGAATGTGGGCGCTGAATCAGCCAAAGCCACAGATGGTAAGTTAAGGTAGTGCATTGAATTGATAAGTCTATAGACCTCTTGGAAACAAAACAAATATCTCTGGTATATCTCAAAAGGTTAAAAAAAATAAAAGAGTTTGATACTCTGAAGTTACAAACTTTTTTTACTGAATTCTGGAACCCCGATCAGATGGATGGGAAGTCTGAATTACCTGCAGGTGATAATAAGCAAATGTACATGGAGGCCAGTGGTAGCTATAATGGATTTTAGCTGATAGCAGTTTTAAAATGAAGTTTAAGCCATGATAGTAAATAAGGCATTTGATGAGCAAAAAAAAAAAAAAAAAGACTTCTAAATATGGCAAGTCTAGGCATCCCTTAGTCTCTGTCCTCTATTAGTTGATTTGTAAGGATTTACCTATTTAAATACTTCTCATTCCCTTTTCAATAACATCATCCCCATAGTTGCCAGGTATATTAATGCTCTTGGCACACAGTGATATAACTAACAGTCACGAATCACACAAGTTGAAACAAATATTTTCTATGAATGTTAATGCTGATTTTTATAAATATTCAATATTTAAAAGAATATTACAAATCCATCAAAGAATCTAGACCTGCCCCATATTACCACAATGTGAAGCTACCCCTGCCATCTAGGATTCTGGTTTCAACCTAATGGGTCTTCACAATAATATATGGAAAAGGACTCTCTCAGGTTGTCACAGGGATAGGATAAGCGATGGGGGGAAATCTTTCCATTGGACTATCAAACAGACTGCATAATCCAGTAAGGAACTGGGTGTGCCCTTTCACTCAAGATGGAGGAATCGGTTTTCAGTGGAAATAGCCTTAACAGAATGTCATATGTCACCCTATTCTCAGTCAGGGTTGCCAACCTCCCGCAGCATTTTTTACTGACAAAACATGGAAAATTTACTGGCGGAGCACATTTCTTACTGGTACCCTGATAAATTACAGAACCCCTATTGAAAACTAACACAGTGACTGTAACACAGTGACTATTTGAACATCATATTTTCCCCTGAAGTAGATACGATATCCCTGTATCGACACTAGTTGGGGAGGGGTCAGGACGGCACAACAAGACATCTTGTATGCTAAGGGCGCTTGTATCATCCCGATATCACCCTGGTAAAATCTGCTACATGTTCATCATAGAATGGTGCACTGACGCACCTGATATATGTGAGTACCCCAGATGGGGATCTTTGCTTTAGTGAAATAAATTGTTTAAAACGTCATTGCACTATTGAGTTTTTCCTTTCACATATCCTGGATAACTATGCTGAGGAACCCAGGAGCCTGACATTTTAAAGAGCCCAGAGGTGGTTCACATGCGTGCTTTGACTTAGCTTAATTGCAAAGTCGCACGCTCTAAGGTGAGCATTTACTACCTAATGGGGGCACCTGATTGAAGACACCCCAGCACATCTTGGATCACACTTTTTATTGTTCCTGAATTACACAAACTTTATCACATTACTAGAAACTCAGTTGGATGCGATTTGGATGCGATTTATATGAACATGAGCACTTTGTCTTATGATCTGAATCACATATCCCCTGCAGTGTTGTTTATTTTCAGCACTGTCATTTACAACATATTTGGACACTATATATTATATAGAGCACTTTTTCTATATATTATTTGTTTATGTTTATGGTTTTAAACACAGTTATGCACGAGGCGCTTTAAATTGGTTTTGTGTGTATATCATATCCATTTATTAGTTATATTAATTTAATTAATTTGACATAGTTTTAGTATACACATAATATGGAAACATTGACAAAACCTATAACCAAGTAATTTGCTTGATTTACACTTAAAAAGTCAATACAGCATGAAATGATCAGCCCGTGATATTTATTGGCAGTTGTTAAAAAATCACAGATTTTTACAAACTGTCAGTAAATTTACTGGCGGTTGGCAACCCTGTTTTCAGTAACCTTATTACTTAATTGAAAGCCGAAGACATTTCAGACAAAACTGAGCATAAAAATATGCCAAGGCTGTAGACAAACACAAAATATAAATTAATAAAACACATTGCAGTTAAACAGCTGTGATCATCAGACAAAATCCATCTGTAACTTGTATTTTCAGCATGAAATCTAGAACACGAAAAAGGATGTAATGCGAAATTGCATCTCAGTAGGGAGATAGAACTTCATTCTATCTAAAGTACTAAAGAATCTAAATCCCAAACAGAAGACTAAAACAGATGCAGGTTACATGGTTTATGTCCGGAGATTTGCCAGAACATGATTAATGAAAACTACATTAACTCAGTACAAGCAGAAGAGTAACAGAATGTTCCACAACCGTTTCCCATGTCAAATAAGGGGAAATGAGAAGATTATTATCATGTTCTTTTGAAGGGACCTGGTTACAACACTTTTCATACTACTGGGGACACTGAATAGGTACTGATGTTATAGTGGTCAGGTAAATTAAATGGCAGCTTTTATGCAACTTGCACATACCGTAGAATGCACATCTCTCATGATCATACAGGAAAATGATTGAGCTACTTCACCAATATTGCATGATAACTTTTTATGCCCAGTCAGGATATTGAAACCACTGCCCGACCCTCATTCTGCTATAGGCCCGGGTGGGATGTGGTTAAAGGGCTGATTAGCTACAATTTTAATAAATGATTTAAACTGGTTTAAAACAGGATAAATGAATAAATCATGCAACATGCGACTTGCATGTTACAACTGTAAATCTGTGCTCCGTGTCTTTCTTGGTTACCTTTACAAATATCCAAGACTGACATAGCAGTCCATTTAAATTAGCAGGCTTTAGAGCAGCATTCTCTGTTTTGCTCTGTTCAGCTACTGATACCTTTACAGCACTTTGCTAATATGTCATTTGTATATACAGATGACTCAATCTCTCCACACTGCTGCTTCCCAAACCATTTAAACAGAGACATCTGTTCACACAGTAGTGCAGTGAGAAAGGAGGCTCATGGATTGGTCTTTGCCAATTAAAGCCCTCGGCTTATTACGCTGGACATCTGCCAGTTCAATAGTTCCACTTCCTAAATTCGCAGCACTCCCATCTCTGTTATGAGCTCGCACAGAGGTGTTCCAGCATTGATAATTTTTTCCTCATCTCCAACACAGATAGTATCACGTTCAAGTATACCGTAGTTAAAGTAGAACTCCAGGGAAAAAAAGTTTTGTTTGGTCCACATAAGTTATATCTAATGCTTTAAATCGATGTCCGGATGGTGGCCGGGGATGCCAATTTTATTAATGCCGGAAAATACTGTCAGCTGTGAGCTTCGGGCACAGGGACTGACAATCCCAGTTAGTGTCCATTGTGGGAATCGATTTGTTCACTTTCCCCTTCCTCTTCCCTCATCCATTCACAAAAGTCTTGCATCATTTTTACAGAATACAAGGCATTCTGTAAATAAATAAGGGGAGTTTTAGGCTTTTACCCACCCCAGCTCTCCCTATCTATTTACAGAACCCCTTGTTTCCTGTGGAAAGAAAACAAGGCTTTTGTGAATAGATGGGTGGGTGGGGGGAGGGGACAGAGCAAATCGATCCCTGCACTGTACACTAGCCCAAACTGTCAGTCTCTGTGCCTGAAGCCCACAGCTGATAGTGATAGCAGCCTTGAAAAAAAACTAGCATTTTTTAGGATCCCCAGCCAATATCCTAAGGTGGATTTAAAGGCTCAAGGTTTTTTACCTTCATGCATTCTAATACTTACCTGAGCTCCCTCCCGATCCAGCAATGTGCACGAGAGCTTCGCCTCTCCACGGACTCTCCCTCTTCAATTGCTGAGACAGCAGTGGTAGCCATTGGCTGCCGCTGCAGTCAATCACTGCCAGTGAGCCAATTAGGACAGACCCTTCAGTCTGGTATGGATTTTGGGGGGGACCCCCACGTAATTTTTTTAAATTTCTGGTTTGGGGTTCCCCTTAATATTCATACCAGACCCAAAGGGCCTGGTAATGGACTGAGGAAAGAACCCATGCCGTTTTTTTCAATGAGTTTTATCTATATTTCTGAGGCCCAACAATTAGGACAGAGAGACTGCAGGGCTGAGCCATGGCTCTGTGTGTGAGTGGACATGCAGAGCAGAAGCTCGGGAGCACACATGCTCGGGGGCCCCCATAGCAAGCTGTTTGTTCTGTGGGGCACTTGGCAGAAGGGAGGGGCTAGGAGCGCTGGCGGGGAACCCGAGAAGAGGAGGATCGGGGCTGCTCTGTGCAAAACCACTGCACAGAGCAGGTAAGTATAACGTTTGTTATTTTTTCAAACAACCCTTTAATACCACTTTAAATGTAGCACTTGACCCAAAAGCTTTGCTTTCAATGGAATGTATGTAGCCAATATGTAAACATTAAACTTGACTGTGATCCTGATGTGGATAACAAATACTGATGAAGGGAATTGACTACTTGTATGTTATCGCTGTCGGCACTGCAGTTGTCCACCTACAGGCAGATGCACTTCATCCTACCAAGTCCCCGACAAAATGGCCACCAATGTTAGGAGTTGCAATCATTATATTAATAGCCTGGGTGAGGAAAAATTGCTTATGTTTATGGACCTTGGAGTATAATTTGTGACAATGTAGGTGCCAAAGGGTCAACATACTTCTCACTAGAAGGTTGATAGAGGTTGATTTATCAGGGAGGCATTGACTTAAACAAAGGGACTTTTTACTTAGCTTACAGAATTAGGTGAAGCTATATCGACTTCAGTCTAATCATGTGCAAGAAAATGCTGTTTTTTAAATTTTATGTAAACAAGATTAGGTATTAAGATTAGGTATTATTTGCAAAGTGAATTTTCACTTAGCTTTATCTAATTCATTAAGATAAGGGGAAATTTACTTTGCAAAATAAACCTGCTCATCCTTTAGTATATCAACCCCAGTATGTTCACTGTCCAGTCAAAACAAATAGCTTGCAGCAAATATCCTCTTACTCACTGCAATAGCCATTATCCTTAAAGAGGACTTTTCCTCCCTTTGGCTAAAAATCATGGCAGCATGCAGCTCTGCATATGGATATGAAATCATGTTGCAATTATTTGTTAAATATGAGATTTTTACTGTTACCTACCTTTGATATGTTGGCACTTCCCAGTACATTAAAGCACTGATGACGTAGCCAGGGTCACAAACATACCCTCTGAGAAGTCTACATCATCAGTGCCATCCAGGGAGATCTTATATCTAAACTGCAAGAACCCTCAAAACCTTGGGAGATCTTTGGGAAAAAGCCTCTTTTGCCTTATTATTGTTTATACATTGCCATGGCTTAGGCAACATGACTTTCGGGTATTAACAATAACAAACCGTGCCAAAGCATATGCAAGGTTTGTCACAAACATCAAAGGTGGGCTGGTAGAGAATAAAGAAGTGGCCACCAATTTATTTGTTTTTAAAATAGGTTTATTAATAAATAAGTTTAGTAATTACCGTATATACTCGAGTATAAGCCAAGTTTTTCAGCACATTTTTTTGTGCTGAAAATGCCCCCCTCGGCTTATACTTAAGTCAAGCACTTTTCTGCAGCAGAGAATTAAATTTTTTCCGACCCGACTTTGGGGCCCCGTATCTCGCAGCCACTTGGTGCTAGGAACCCCAAATTTGGTGTGCAAACCCAGTGAAACCAACACATCCAAAGATGGGGTTCCTAGCACTAAGTGGCCCTGAGATACGGGGCCCCAAATTCGGGTCGGAAAATGTCATTCTCTGCTGCAGAAAAGTGCTTGACATTTTCCGAACCGACTTTGGGGCCCCGTATCTCGGGGCCACTTGGTAATAGGAACCCCATCTTTGTGCCCATCTTCCACTGAGTTTGCACACCATATTTAGGGTTCCTAGCACCAAGTGGCCCCAAGATACGAGGCCCCAAAATCGGTCAACTGTGTCCATCTGCAGCAATGTTATTTCAGGACCCTTTGGGTCCAGAGACCCCAATTTTTTTTGGCTGCAGATAGGGGGCATCTAGGAACCCTTAACTACCAAGTTTGAAGTTTGGGGGACCTATGGCTGCAAATGGGCACAGTGAGGCATGCAAATGGGCACAGTGAGGCAGCAAATGGGCATTGTTGACCCTCTTTTCCACTTACAGTAGCTGCGCATTTCTCACCCTAGGCTTATACTGGAGTCAATAAGTTTCCCCAGTTTTTGTGGTAAAATTAGGTGCCTCAGCTTATATTCAGGTCGGCCTATACTCGAGTATATACGGTATTAGGTTTAATAATAAATAAGGTCAAATATAAAGTATTTAATAGTTTAATAATAATTTAAAACAGGCTGCTAACAAGCTCATAAGCCACATTTTTCTGGGAACAGGAGAAACACCACTACATCAATGCATTTCTTATCAACTGGTGTATAGATGATTTTCGGCCCGAGCATAAGACGGTTCGGCCCGAGCATAAGTTTGGGCTGAACTTTGGTTGTTCAGATGTTCAGGCGAACACCAAACAATAGGTGTTCGTGGCAAATTCGAAAGCCGCGGAACACCGTTAAAGTCTATGGGACACTAACATGAAAAATCAAAAGTGCTCATCGTGACGTCAGAGGAAGGTGGGGTCACGCGTTTACGTCACCGGGTGGCCCGCAGCTATATAAGAGCTGTCACCGTGAAGAAGCGTCATTTGGCGGGAGTCTCCCATGGAGGCGGAGCTGCCGCGTTTTTTTTCTTTTTTCGGCTCGTGATAGAATATGAATGGACATCGCGGGACATTTTTATTTTTTTATCTTTTAATAAAGGACTTGTCCCTAAGTGTCTCTTGTCTTTTTTACTATTTTTGACACTTTCTTTTGTAAAATGGTACAATTTACCCTTTACCAATTCACATAGGGGGGGCCGGGATTGTTGAAGGGGGCTTCCAGATTCCAATAAGCATATTCCAATAAGCATACCCCCACAACCACCGGGCAAAGGTTGTTGGGATGAGGCCCTTGTCCCCATCAACATGGGGATAAGGTGCTTTGGGGGGCTACTCCAAAGCCCCCTCCCCATGTTGAGGGCATGTGGCTTGGTACGGTTCTGGAGGGGGAGGCGCTCTCTGGTCCCCACCTCTTTTCCTGCGGCCTGCCAGGTTGCATGCTCGGATAAGGGTCTGGTATGGATTTTGGGGGGACCCCTATACTTTTTTTTTTTTAAATTTGCCGCAGGGTTCCCATTCATTTCGGATTTTGGGGGGACCCCCAAGCAATTTTTTTTAATTTTTGGTTCAGGGTTCCCCTTAATATTTATACCAGACCCATAGGTGCTGGTAATGGACTGACGGGGGGGGGGGGGACCCATGCCGTTTTTTTCAATGAGTTTTATCTATATTGCCGAGACCCGACAATTCATTACAGCCGCGATCAGTTTTAAATTACTTTTTTCCTTTAGAAATGTTATTTTGCTGTGGTACTGTTCTAAACATGGGAAAATGTGCCACTTTACAGGCATACTATAGACACCCCCCGGGCACGATATTTAAAGGAATATTTCATTTTTATTGTTTCACTTTAAGCCTTATTAAAAACACTGGTCACGAAAAAAAAATTCAGTTTTTAAAACTTTTTTTTTGCATTGATACATGTCACCTGGGGCAGGACCCGGGTCCCCAAACACTTTGTATGACAATAACTTGCATATACGCCTTTAAAATGAGCACTTTTGATTTTTTCATGTTCCTGTCCCATAGACTTTAACAGTGTTCGTTTGTTTGTCCGAATTTTTTGCCTGTTCGGCTCATCCTTAATTCTGATATGTCTCCTTTTCCAAGAAACTCATCCAACCCTGCAAGACTTTGCACTTGAAAGGTCCTTCTTCAATTCATTCTAACAATGGAAACTGCAAGTGGATGAGAACTACCGATAGCATAGAGCTGGATGTATCTTTTAGAATTTCCAATGTACTATACTCGCAAGGAATATACTGTATAATGTAATTTACAGTATATAATATGTATATAAAAACAGCATATCAAAAATCCTAACCTATGTTTTCTTCCTCTGTTTCCTGGGATAACACACTCTCCTAAATATATTCCATATTAATCCCTCTTTATTTCCTGTGCTCGGCTCTCTGGAACCACACATCATTTCCAACCTCATTAGAAACCCCACTGACTTCAAAATATTAGCAATGCCCACAACAAATTGTGAGATAGTAAAAGCTGCCCTTAACCATTATTAGTCAGAATAATGCAAGGTAAGCTTGTGTTTGGGTAAAATGAACAAGGCATTGAACAAAATGAATGTAATGTGCCTATCAGACCACAACAGGGTTAACTCCACTTGTAGAATAAGCAGTGGGGCATGAAGTGGAGGAAGCCTCACTTATTTAATGTCACATAGAAGAAGGTCGGTGCATGTACACAACATGTCCTCTTAATGCACTTCAGTCATGATCCATCTGCTACTCCATAGAGAGATTTGAGCTCACCTATACTGCTGGGGAACACTGTGCCACACTGACTGTTATTAAGAGCAGATATTGCTCTTTTTATCTGGTTCACTTCACTAAGTGCAAGCCATCTGCTATTGCACAGTAAAACCAACAAAGATAAACTGTCATGTTAAACTAACCATAAAATAAATGCTTGGTTGAATCTACCCATATGGACCAATTTAAACTGTTTTAACTAACAAGTTTACAACTTAATATCCATAAAAAGTGAGAATGCAACAACATATTTGCTTTGAGTTTACACTCTTGACTACAAGTATAATTTTTATTACAAGATATTGTAAAAATGATGCCAATAAAATAACCAATGTTCAATATAAGCATTAGTTCAACTGATGGAAGCAGTTTTCTGAAGGAACACCACTAGGCAAATGTACTACACTATACTTCCCTTTATGTTGTAACAATGGAGGTTTTTTTTTTTTTTCAAAGAATTTTATTGAGTTTTAACATGTTAACAGGAAATTGAAACATACATAGCATTGAAAAGTATTTAGAGCATCAACAAGTAAATGCATAAAATCGTCACAAGTATACATTACTGTAATGGGTGTATATGTGGAAGAGATAGTGGTGGCTAGGAGTACAGGAACATGCTCAATGGAGGTTGTTTTATCATTAAGGGGGCTTCCTTTATAGATTGGTGGAAGGGGAATCATTTCACAGCCACCACGTGGCCCCCAATTGATAAGTAGAAAAGGTTATTAAACTGAATGATTCTATATAGTTAGCAAAGTGTTTGTTAGTTTGCATGCTGCACCCCATTAAAATATGGTGGATAGGTACTGGTACTGTGATAGCAGTCATTTACAAGAAGTGCCCCAAAAAATGCTGTAGCCTGTGTTTTTTTCCTAAAGTTACTTCCACATAATTAGAGGTTTAGTGCAAAATGTACAGAAATTAATGAAGCACAACAAGAAATGTGGAAAACAACATTGGTTGCATGTAAATCACCTTGCAAAAGCCCATTGAAAGCACAGGCAATCATTAATGATCAATATGAATTTTGAATAAAGAGGAAAAATACTTTTACTATGAGAGACCAGTTGGAACCGAGAGGCAGGACAATGAGGATCAGCATACCCTGAATACAGAGGAAGATGTCATCCATATTTTTATGGCAACCCCAATGTGACAATATTTATTCACTGCTATGCTTTTTAGTAAGCATGCTTACAAAATAGGTCCACTGGGATAAAAAAAAAAAAAAAAAAAACCTGCCTACATTACCTCTGCTGCTTCACTGGAATACAAAAGGACAAGTAAAGCAACAAGGGGAAAACATTCAATGGGGGTCAAACTCTATGATAGATCTGTTTTGTTTTCCACTCTCAGTTAGGTGGACTATTTTTAATTCCCATGTAAAAAAAATCTCAATCCACTACTCACCCTCTCCCTATGCCCGTGCTGCATCCCACATCCTCTTCTGATCGTGCAGGCCGGCTCTTCTGGGTTGAATGATGCCCAATTTCTACCCACACCCACACTAAGAGTTGGTAGTAGGGAGTGACTGGGGCACCTTGTGGGCCATCTTATACAGTCCCTCTGATCCACCTCCAGCCTTTTCCCAATACTGCTCCACTCATGCCCCTTCTGCACTTCTTTGTGTTGCGTTCCTTTTTTGCCTTCAGTGGCCAAATGTGCTGGCTGATTCCTGTCTGTTTTGCTTCCCTAGTCCACATCCAATTCCCTTATATGACCAGCCTCTCTTCTGTACATGGCCATACTGCATCACTCATATGCCTCCAGCACCTCCCTATACTGCTACTCTTGCTGCCTCCAGCAACCTCTGGTAAGGTGCCCCTATTCTGTCTCCAGCAGCACTCTGTAGCACTCTTCTTACCTGCCCCCAGCACCCTGATTTCTGGCTGGCTGGAATCTTTCACTATACTGATTGTATCCATATGTCTTCATCCAAATTGTAATGGAATAAGTTATATAGACGATAGATAGATAGAAGATAAGCTTAATTTTTGATTCCTTACTCTGGTTAGACCATTAGCGCCTTTATTTTTATATTAACATTTTTGTGATTTACATACTGCAAATATTGCAAATAGAGAGAGACTGAGTAGTGGTTAACTTTTTAAAACTTTGAACTTTAAAAGATTTGTACTCGGAGTCAATCTGACGGATAGTATCGGAAAGGAACAAAGAGCAAATGAGAACATTGACCTGTGGTGTGCCAGGGGTCACGTGGTCAGTATGCCTAAAAGGGGGCATACCCAAGTATGAAATGAAATGAAAAGAAAGAAAAAGAAAAAAAGGGGATGGGTGGGTGGGACACGAGAGCCTCCGCCACGAGAGGAGGAGGCAAAGGAGGGCAGGCTTTATGCAGCCTGACTCCTCCTACAAAAACAGGCTGACCTGCGGTCAGCCTTTACATTTGTACTCGGAGTTAATCTGACGGATAGTATCGGAAAGGAACAAAGAGCAAATGAGAACATTGACCTGTGGTGTGCCAGGGGTCACGTGGTCAGTATGCCTAAAAGGGGGCAAAAATGACCATGGTAGGATGAAGCTTACCAACAGAATTGCCGTTCAATCTGCTGAAATTGACAACCGCTTATGACACCTCCAAAGTGGCTCTGGGACGTACCTAGAGAAACCAAGACGACCTTCACCTACCCAAACGAAAATGGCCGGGACCCCCTGGCGCAAAGTTACGGAAGCCGCTCCTATCCTGGATGAAATGCCAAGTATGCTTAAGGGTTCAGAACCTGATTTATCCAAAAGGGGATGGTAAAGAAGAATGCATAGAGCTGCAGAGAGGGGAGCACTTGGAAAAGGCAACCGGGGACCCCCCTGGGTATCCGAAGTGGCACTGACGGGCTGCTTTAACCAACACCAGGCCCATACCTTGCCAGACTCCAAGAATCCTGAAGACGTGCCGCCTCCCGAATGCTGCGTCTTGCAAACATGCGATCTAACAGGAAAGACTGGGGTGCCAAACCAGTAGATTGACCAGAAGTATGCGAGACCCTGGGCCCGAAGCGCAACTCCCCTGGCCTTAGGAACCATAAAGGTCAGATACAGCGCTGCCTTGAGCATCCAGCTGGTTCACCACGAAAAGGAGACCTGGAGAGCATGTCGGATATGTCATGAAGAATTTAACAAACGATGGGAAGTCTGCCGAGTACCGCAGGAGGGCAACTCTTCTGGATCCCTGAGGAAGGCTTGAATGTAGTGCGCAGGAAATGAAGAAAGGCCTATCGGGGTATGCCAATAACATGAAATGCTGAGTCTCCACCAGATGCGACCTGATAGTGCTGTAGGCCGATATGAGTTGGAAGAGGCCAAAAAAAAAAAAAAACAACCAAATAGAAAAGCAAAATAGGAACTGAATATCAACCATCAGGACTAAAACCTAGACCGGAAAGCCTGCAAAACATCCCAAGCCATGTCACGAGCCTACCTGGAATACAAAACAAAGATTCGTCGATCAAGGCTAAGCGTCAGCCCAAAGGAAACTAAATCCATCACAAATGCTGTAGACCGAAGAGAAGGTGTGACGCCGACATCTGTGTCCAAGACCTGGGCCTACTGATACCGGCCCAGGCACAGTGAGGGTTCCGGAATCCACTACAGCCCCTAACCAGTGGAAGCTGCTGGAGCTGCAATAGGCTGACTTACCAATAGTTTCCTATTATTGCGCAACTCCTGGCCGGACAGAGCTAGGAAACTGAAGGCAGCGTGAAAATGACACACAACTGGGTCAGGAACACAAATCGCAAGAGAACGTGAGCTGACTGAGAACCTGTGACAGGAACGTAAGCTGCGTGAAGGAACACTACTGGACGAGTAGCGCGATCTGACGAAAACGTGAGCAGCATAAGAACCAAGGCAGCAAGAACAAAACAACCTGCAAAAGAAACGCTGGTTGCACAAGAACGAGAACTGATGACACGAGAGAAAACCTGGGAACACGAAAGAAAACCTGGGAACACGAAAGAAAACCTGGGAACACGAAAGAAAACCTGGGAACACGAAAGAAAACCTGGGAACACGAAAGAAAACCTGGGAACACGAGAGAAAACCTGGGAACACGAGAGAAAACCTGGGAACACGAGAGAAAACCTGGGAACACGAAAGAAAACCTGGGAAAACAAGAAAAACATGAAACGTGAGTTAGCACAGAAACGTAAAGTGCATGAGAAACGTAAAGTGCATGAGAAACGTAAAGTGCATGAGAAACGTAAAGTGCATGAGAAACGCAAGTTGTATGAGAAACGTAATTTGCATGAGAAAACGTAAATTGCCTGAGAACGTGAGAGTTTGGTACGAAATGTGAGAGCAGCACAAGAACAGATGAGGAGACTTGCCACCGCAACAAGCCAATTAAAAACGATCACCTCAATCTGTCAAACCCATAGACGTGATGGGTACCCTGCAGTGGAAAGAATGTGGACAACCCCTCTGAGTAAAAAGACCAGAGAACATAACAGACAACCAGCCCATGACCTGACAATACCCCTGGTACCTGACAAGTATAATGATGTGGGTGCAGAAATTACAAGACCAAACAGCGCATGAATGTGAACCTAATGACCACCCCACCCTACCGTATGTAGTAAGCGAGCCCGAGCAACCTGCAGCGCCAAGACAGGTAATTAAAAACGAACACTCAGGGCTAGGTACCCACAGACCGTGGTGGGTAGTAGTAAAGGTGTGATGGTGAACGTGCATGTATGACGTATGGACTACAGGTGAGAAGATTGTGGGACGACAATCAATTAAAAACGAAACCTCAGCCCGTATGGATCTGTAGACGTGACAGATCCTGGATGTAAGCACAAACTAACGGCAATGCAGCGAACGAAAGGTGATGACAGGAAAAGGCATAAGACATGAAACGTGGGAAACGTAAGAGACATGGGAAACGTGTGAAACATGGGACCCGTAAGAAACATGGGAAACATGGGAAACGTGACAAATGTGGGACACGTAAGAAACATGGGACACGTGAGAAACGAGAGAAACATGGGAAACGAGAGAAACGAGGGAAACGTGACAAACGTGGGAAAACGTGACAAATGTGGGACACGTAAGAAACATGGGACCTGTAAGAAACATGGGAAACGAGAGAAACATGGTAAACGTGACAAACGTGGGAAACGTGACAAATGTGGGACACGTAAGAAACATGGGACATGTGAGAAACATGGGACACGTGAGAAACATGGGACACGTGAGAAACATAAGAAACATGAGAAACGTAAAATTGCATGAGAACCCCAGCATGTGACCGAGCTCAGCTCAAAAATACCAAAGTTTGACCTGTCCCTACATCTGCGATCAGTCCCCGGCAAGATGCCCATCTTCATGATAGTTCCGCTTCTGCTCCTCCCATACTCTAGCCCATGCAATAAAATTTTCCCCATCTGATGGGCAGCCGTACCCCCCCTCCTCTCCCGCCAGCAACACCGGGAGAAGTAGGCGGGCGACAGAGGAACTGTTTGGTAGCAGCATCCCCCCCCAGTAGTACTGAGAGAAGGAGGCGGGCGAATCCCAACCCCCCCCAGGTAACCCACGGGAGAATGAGGCGGCAGGACCTTCCTACATCGGTGAGACATGCAGGCAGAATTTGTGTGCCCACTCAATCCCACTGAACCGATGGACTGGGCGACCACCCTGCGGTAAGCTTAGCAGGAAACGGCCCCCCCACCAACATTATTAGAAGAACCACCAGGTATGCAACCGCAAGATAAATGGGAGCAGAAATGTGGCTTGCACATGGAACAAAACAACCAACTATCGCACTGGCAATTTGCCTTAGCATTCTATATATTGTGCAAGGGCCCGACAAGAGCATGTGGCTCTAGATATGAACCATGGCCCTAGAAAGAAAAGCTGGCACCTCTGCAGACGGGATACACCTTATGTGCTGCTCCCCAACATGTGGAAAAGGCTTAGGCCCCTAAGGAGTGATCGAGAAACAACCAGTCATGACAAACCACCACCCATCAGACCTCTACCAACCTCCACCACACTACCTTCTCCTGTGACAGGAGCTGCCGGCTCTCCTGCGCGGACAGAGGGGCCGACAGGCGGCCGCAACCCCCCCTCCCCCGGCTGCACCAGGCGGGTGGGAGAAGCATCCCCCCCGTGTGGTCAGTGAAGCCGTCAGGAGACTGATTCTCCCCACCCCCTCACCCGGCGGAACACCGGGAGAAGCGGGCGGGCGGGAGAAGCGGACGGGCGGGAGAAGCAGCCCCACCCCCCCCCTGTGGCCAGAAGCCGTCCAGAGGCCGATTCCCCCCCCCCACACCCGGCGGCACACCGGGAGAAGCGGGCGGGAGAAGCGCGCCCCCCCACACCCGGCGGCACACTGGGAGAAGCGGGCGGGCGGGAGAAGCACAATCGGATCGGGGATGGACGCCAGCCAGGCAACACTGAGCCCCGAGCGTCCTCCTCGACTGCTCCGAGACCCGGAAGTGACGTCAGAGTCGCCCGCCAATGACGCTGACACGAGAGCCTCCGCCACGAGAGGAGGAGGCAAAGGAGGGCAGGCTTTATGCAGCCTGACTCCTCCTACAAAAACAGGCTGACCTGCGGTCAGCCTTTACATTAACATTTTTGTGATTTACATACTGCAAATATTGCAAATAGAGAGAGACTGAGTAGTGGTTAACTTTTTAAAACCATCTTAAAATATAGCTTGGTACCAGTAGGAGGTAAATAGTACAGGTGGACCAGCTAAATATCAAAGCATAAGTAAGTGTTTCAGAAGGTGGAAGAGTTCATATTCTATTAGGACATATAGGAGCATTATGGAAGGTGGACAAACTTACACTCTATTAGAACATACAGGAGGAATACAGAAAGTTGAAGAGCATATACTCTATTAGGGTATAGCTTACAAATTATTAGAGTACAAAGGAAATATACAGAAGATTGAAAAGTTTACTGTCAATTAGAGTAATACAGAAGGTGAACTAGTTTCCAATCCATCAGAGAATAAAGCAGTAACATGAAAGATTACTTTGAAGTGAAGGTACTAGTGTGTTTTTCTATATTATTGGAATATGTGAAGAGGGTATGCATAGGGAAGGTGACCTGGAAGGGGTTTGAGGGCAAAATTATTAACCTTCTCAGGGACTTTTTTGGTCTTAAAACGTATCTCATACCCATGACAATATTTCACACCTCTATTTAAATCCATGATATAACACGATAAATTCACAATAAATTGGCTTTTGTTCCCATTGAGAAAAAAGATGTATAAAATAACAATAAATAATAACAATAAAAATATTAATGATAATAATAATAAGTGCAATAATGCTTTGGTCAAATATCATGTTTATGTTAACCTATTTGTATTATCAGTAGCTTAAATATGTGGCTGGATCTTGGTTCACATAATCTGACTTGCCTGGGTAACCAGTTTCGAGTACCATCTAAATTCATATTGCTGTCTTTATGACCTCTGTGTACAGCTGCATAGCATAAATCAATAGCAAGCAACGTCAGATTATTTTGCAGAGCTAGCAACGACTTCTGAACACTCTGACTGGTTACTGTAGGGATTTGATAATACTGGCAAATTAAAGAGCTACTTTATATGAGCAGGGACCTCTGATTTCTCCTATATTGAATTGTTTTGTAACTGCAATGTCTGCCCTCATGTTGTAAAGCCATGCTCACCTTTCCTTCTAAAAATGCAGATGGCTGGCTTACTTTGAGTCCCTTACCCAGAACAAGTATGGTTATTAATTACTTTTGTCTGACTTGTCTGGTCTGCATACTTAGTTAAAGTGGAAGTAAACCCATCGATTTAACAGTTTAAAAAAACTGCACATTGGCTGTGCTCTCAACCAAACAGTCAAACCATCCAATGGCTGGTGTCATAACGGATCACATGTGCAGCACCATGGCAGTTGAAGATTAAACAGAGGCAAAGATGGCAGCTTCCTTGGCTGAAAACGATAGGGGGGTTTACTTCCACTTTAAGGTCTGTGATTTAAAATATTGAAGTAATGAGGTTAGTATAAGAAATAAGCAACTAGTGTTTTCAGTAGGACCTCTGCGATCTGTATCTTATGACAGCTTTTCTTTTACAACCGTTTTTTATATTTAAAAAGATCACAATAAATTATATTAACAACAGAATCTCAACATCACCCCTCATTTTTTATTATTTGAACTCCAGTATTGCCCTCTTCCTCCCCAGAAACCTCTCCTCTAAAAAAGTTTACTTGCCTAAAATCAAGATTTCTATCAGCTGGTTCAGTGACGACATAGGTTCTGCCTCTTCTGCTTTGGTGGTGATCGGTCCTTACTAATGTAGTGACGTTCTGCTCAGTAGTTCTGTTCAGTACTTTGAGCAAGACCGATGCGATGATTCACCCCCAGAGGGAATGTCATTGGCGGTCCGGGGCCCACAATAGGTTGAATGACAAAGGCAATCATGCAACCCAAAAGAGAAGAGGCAGCTGGGACAGGGAGTAGTGAACCTGCATGGGACATTGACAAATAGGGGGTGATAATTCCCAATTTACTTTATTTATTCAAGAACTTCTATCTACTGAAAAAAATGAATGCTGAAATCACTAAGCATAAGCGTTTAACAATTTTGGATGACTGCCTTGTATTTTGAAAGAAAGTAGATGAAATATTTTGAGATTGAATCCAATCTATATGTTACGTGAGCCATCAGCATTGGTTTCCCAGAGCTTCTCATCACATACCTTCTACAACATCATGAAAGTAATGTATTTTTTAACGGTTCAGACTCACACTATAGAATCAGAACTGACCCCAAACACATAAAAATGTTATACTTCCATGAGTGCTTAAAAGTATAGCATCACATATGAGAATTTTTTTGGTGAAGGGGATGTTGTAATTTTTAATGTGCACAAAGTTTTTGTTATTTCACCATTTTATGTGCAAATAGTTCTTAGTGCAGCTCTTTATTAAATTAATGAACAGGACAAATGACTGACATAGGCTGTAACAACTGAAGGGAGGGACCGTACTGTGCCGATGGTGTAGTAAGAATAAACCAGGGTGTGTTTGGGGCAAGTCTGGATGTAATTTGTCACAAAGACATTACTGTTTTGTCCAGCATTTTGATCCAAGAGGGCTGTGAGAAAGAAGATTGTAAAAACAAAAAAAAATAAAAAATGTAAGGCTTTCTCAGCAGGGAGCGCAGTACTTAAAAAATGTCTTGTAAGGCCAAGTTATGTTTAAATGTTCAACTAGCATCAGATCAGAGAAGGCAAAACTAAAAACCCTGAACTAGTAAATAGCAGTTGAACAAAGTGAGAATTCTAATATCAGACACTTTCATAAAAAAGGACTAGTGTTATTAAAGTAGTTGACATTATCCTCTAGGTATATTCAGGTAATGTCCCCCTGTGTCTGTGCTTTATAAAAAAAAATGCAGCTATATACCTGTTTACAGAGCACAGATTGGCACTCACATGACATGCCACCTCTCTCCTCTCTTAGCCTGACAGCTGCAGCGGGTGGGGCCGAGGATCCCCCGATGATGTCAGTCAGGAGGGGAGGAGGAGAGAGGCAGCCCTGCCCGCTGCAGCTATCATGCGAGAGAGGCAGCGGGGTCACGTGAGCGCCGATCTGCGGTCTGTAAACAGGTATATAGCTGCATTATGTTTATAAAGTACAGACACAGGGGGGCATTACAAGAATAAACCGAGAGAAACATGTAAATTTAACATTAATTTGAGCAGCAGGAGGGGAGGCGGAAAGGCACGTAAACTGACCACAGTGTCAGGGCTCAGCAGCCATGATATACCGTGGTCAGTTTACATAGGTGAGGGCAGAACCAGGCAGGATCAGCCAGGTATTTCAAGTGTAACAGGGGGCCAAATTACACAGCACAAGGACTGTGCTGTATAACATGATTTAAAGGAACAGGATCTGTTTTTTTATTTTTTTTATTTAGGTTAACAATTGCTTTAAGCTCTAGAACAGTGGTTCCCAAACTGCAGCCCTTTGCTTGCATTAAACCGGCTTTTAGGGGCACTATTGCTCCCATCGACATCAATGATGGGACACTATTTCTCAAACTGAAACCATGTATGGGACACTATCCCTCCCACTGACACCAATGATGGGACACTATTTCTCAAACTGAAACCATGTATGGGACACTATTCCTCCCACTGACAACAGTGATGGGCCACTATTACTTCCACTGACACCAATAATTGGGGCACCTTTCCTTCCATTGACATAATTCATGGGGCACTATTTTTCCAAATTAAACCAATTTATGGACACTATTCTTCCCACTAACACCAATCATGAGGCACAATTTTTACCACTGATACCAACTATTTCTTTCCCCTCTGACCACAGGCACTAGGTCATTTTTTACTCCCACTGACTATTAAGTCTGGGGCACTGTTTATTTCCACTGATGGCAGGGCATTTTCTACTCCCAATACCCACAGTGACAGTGAACTGGCCCTTTGTTTAGAAAGCTTGAAGAACCCTCAAGTCTGACACTCAATTCCGATACTCAAGCCTCCTCTGGTTGCTGTCTGACTATAGCAATAGATCATGGCTTTTGAACAGTTCTGATTTCCCTGCCTCCTGGCATGTTACACAGAGGGTAGGACATCATCTCAGGTCTTTAGTCTACTTACCAATTTTGTTTTTGGTTAGTCCATATTTAGGAACAGCCTGCTGGAGTGAAGATGGAGTTAACATACATGGAGAACCTTGTCCAGAAAGTCGTCAGAGAGATCCAGACACAAATGCTAGAGGCTGAGTATGCAACCCTGTTCACAACAGAAGTTCCGCGTGCCTCTAGAACCACGGCTATCCAAAGTGTACGAATGTATGTGAAAATGTGTGTGAGGTAGTGAGATCAAGATTCTATAGCTCTAACCTACAGATCAGTTTTACAATAGAGTGTGGAGAGTGCCACGCACGCAACACAAATTCCTGGAACATGGATTAAAAGTGTCCTAGTAACCCCAGAAACAGTCTTACCCGTCAGTATCCATGTACTGAGTACATTCCATAAGGGATTGTCTATGTTCTGTTTAAGCAGCTTTGTAATTCTCCAAATGATTAGAAGAATTCTTTACTCAATATCAGTTTTAAACTAATAAAATATAATTTTCTGCCACTCAAAGGAAAATTAAGATATCTTTAGGGAATAAGAAAATTGTATGACTCAAAAAAGCTGCAAGATTCTCAATCATTTTACAACAACCGGTTTATGTCTAGAACCAGTTCATGGTCATTTTGAAATCATCTGAAATGAGTACACAGAAAAGCCAGTGTACTTGTATGCTTTTATTGGCCCCATGCACTTAGAACTGAGATCCAATGAGTGAGGCCTATCTGTAAAGTCCACATATGAAGAGGAGAGAAGAGCAAGGCACCTACAGAGTGCATCAAAACACTTTATTACAGCATATTGTTACAAGCTATGAAAGAAGTTTGCCGAAGGCTTTTACAGCCTGTAACATTATGCCACAGTAAAGTGATTAGAAGCAAGCCATGGGCAACATGTTCTCCTCTCCTCCTCTTACGTGGATGTAAAGTGCTGTACACCCTGAGCACCAGGATTTACCATTCTATGATGGAACCTTGCACTGGGCAGTCTCATGCTGGTTGATTCCAAATGCTGCGCACTATCTATTTATGGCGCCAATTTGTAAACTGTCAAAGTTTTCTCCTATTTTTTTTATAGGTTATCTTTTTGTTTGAGTTATTTTTAAATCTTATTCACCTCCCTGATTCTACATTTACACTCTACACTTACTCTCTATTCTCCTTCTCCCATCAATTCAATGCTTCAGCAGTTATGTAGTAAATAAAGAGTTGCTGCATATATAAACAGGTGGCTTGTATTTTCACCAGGGATTAAAAAATATTCAGCGGCTATATGCACCAGTCTTTATGTAGAGTAAAGTATAATTTACTATGAAGATGTCTTCATTATTACCATGCCATTACTTTGCAAAGCACAGGTGTCAGCTGTCTACTTCCAATCATCTCACTGAACCATAAATCAAAATAATAATATCTGTCCAATAGGCAGGCAGCTTAATTAAGAAGCTGTAAAGCCGAACCAGGATAAAATGAAATCCATTCCCTGTTGAGTACTGTTTATGAATTTACAGATACAATGCTGTGAAAAAGTATTTGCCCCCTTACTGATTTTTTTTTTGTTGTTGTTGCACATTTGTCACATTTAAATGACTCAGATCATCAAACAAATTTTATTATAACACAAAGATAACCCGAGTAAATACAAAATGCGTTTTTTTAAATGATGGTTTCATTTATTAAGGCACAAAAGCTGTCCAAACCTGCCTGGCTTTATGTGAAAAAGTAATTGCCCCCTAAACCTAATAACTGGTTTTGCCACCCTTGGCGGCAACAACTGCAATCAAGCGTTTGTGATAACTAACAGTGAGTCTTTCACATTGCTGTGCAGCAATTTTGGCCCACTCTTCTTTGAAGAATTGTTTTAATTCAGCCACATTGGAGGGTTTTCCAGCATGAACAGCCTGTCTAAGGTCATGATACAGCATCTCAATTGGATTTAAGTCCGGGCTTTGACTAGGCCAATCCAAAACCTACATTTTGCTTTGTTTGAACCCTTTGGAGGTGGACTTGCTGTTGTGTTTCAGATCATTGTCCTGCTGCATAACCCAAGTGCACTTGAGCTTGAATTTACGAACTGAGGGCCAGACATTCTCCTTTAGGATTTTTTGGTAGAGCTCAGAATTCATGGTTTCATAAATTGGTAAGTCGTCCAGATACTGAAGCTGCAAAGCAGCCCCAAACCGTCACGCTACCACCACCATGTCTGACTGTTGGTATGATGTTCTTGTTATGAAATGCTGTATTCGTTTTATGCCAGATGTAACGGGATGCACACCTTCCAAAAAACAACATTTTTGTCTCATCAGTCCACAGAATATTTGCTTAAAAGTCTTGGGGATAATCAAGATGTTTTTTGGTAAATGTGAGATGAGCCTTTGTGTTCTTTTTGGTCAGCAGTGGCTTTGGCTTTGGAACTCTCCCACGGATGCCATTTTTGCCCAGTCTCTTTCTTATTTCTGAATCATGAACACTGATCTTACCTGAGGCAAGTGAGGCATGCAGTTCCTTAGATGTTGTTCTGGGTTCTTTTATGACCTCCTGGAAGAGTCGTTGTTGTGCCCTTGGAGTCATTTTGGATGGCCAGCCACTCCTGGTAAGTTTCACCACTGTTCCAAGTTTTCTCCATTTGTGGATAATAGCTCTCACCGTGGTTCGCTGGCATCCCCAAGCCTTAGAAATGGCTTTGTTATCCTTTCCAGGCTTATACATGTCAATGACTTTGTTTCTCATCTGTTGTTGAATTTCTTTAGATCACGGCATGATGTGTTGCTTTTTGTGATCTCTTATGCCGCATACACACGGCCGGACTTTCCGGCAGAAAAAGTCAGATGGCAGCTTTTCATCGGACATTCCGACTTTTTCTGCCTGCATTTCCGAAGGACTTAGATATAGAACATGTTCTAAATCTTTCTGTCAGAAATGCTGACGGAGCTTAGTCCATTGGCAAGTCTGACCTTGTGTACATGGCATAAGGCTTCATGTACACGGGACATTTTTACACCTTCTCCTGAACGATTAACTTGACAGATAGTAACCCACATTTAAAACGTCAGCTTTGCCGCGTTACATGCCGAGTTTTGCCGCGTTTGCATTTAGAAGCGTTTTTTTAAAAATTGCCAAAAATGAAAAACGCCTGTAAAAGAAACGTGGCTAAATGTGAGTTACCGCATTTAGCAGCATTTAGAAGCGTTTGGCGCTTGAAATGCCTCTAGACTCAGCTTCTGAGCCCATTTTTTTTGCATTCCAAAAAAAAAGCCTCTAACCTCAACTGCCTAGAAACGACTGTAAACGACCCTGTGTACATGTACTGATAAGATAACAGAGGAGAGTTCAGAAGCAGTTAAAAAAAATGCCCAAATGATCCTAAACGTCCGTTTAGCAGCAGCAGTGTACATGAGGCCTTAGCGTGCTTCACTTTGTCAGACAGCTTCTATTTAAGTGATTTTTTTTTGATTCAACAGGTCTGGCAGTAATCAGGCATGGGTGTGGCAAGTGAAATTTAACTCAGCTTTCCAAAAAATTGTGGTTAATCACAGTTCATTCATGATTCAGCATGGGAGGGGGCAATTACTTTTTCACATAGGACCAGGCAGGTTTTTCCCTAAATAAATGAAATAATAATTAAAAAACTGCATCTTGGATTTACTCGGGTTATCTTTGTGTAATATTAAAATTTGGTTGATGATCTGAATCATTTAAGTGTGAGAAATATGCAACAAAAAAAATAAATCAGGAAGGGGGCAAATACTTTTTCACAGCACTGTATTTAAAATGATCTTGTTGTCTGAGAATACGGTAGTCATTAAATCAATACCTATAGGTTTTTGTGTTCAATGTTAATTAAAGCTGAAGTCCAAGCAGATATAAAAGACACTCATTAATGCATCTCAGCATTCATTAATAAACCATTAAATGTATTTTTTAAATGCAAACCGTGTAAATACCTAAATTGCACTTAGTATCAGCTTTTTTCACTGTAGAGACTGGGAGAGAAAGAAGCAGCACAAGGAGCTAGTCAGTTTTTCCGCAAGGCTTATTAGGAGTGCAGAGTGACAGAGGGATGAACTCATTAGTGCTGCTTCTTCTCTCACTGCCTAGTTACAGGTAAGCGGAATCAGGTCTTCTATCCCACCAGACAGGGCTTTGTTGTGTGGCAGAGCTGTGTAAATCTCAGAACTAGATGGGCACAAATACAAATGAATTGGCAAGTAAAACAGCTCCCATTTGTGTAGTATTTTTATCTGGGTATTCACCTGTTTTACTGGAGTTCAGCTTTAAGTTCTGCAACTAAGTAATGTTTAATTTTCTATAAAGTTACTTATATTAACTGGAAGTGCTGAAGATCTGGTGTAATAGCGCTAGACCAATGTGAGAAGAGGTTTAAAAATGAATGGAGGTCGATGGAAAATATTTTCCAAGTTGGAGCTTAGATTATGGTAGAGGTATGGACCCTGTTCTGGGCACTAGTCTCCTGCCTCTCTGATCACGATAGTGCAGTCGGTCAACAGATAAACAACATTTTGGTGTGTGGTTAGGAGCCCCTAGCGCAAACTTTCTTCTTGGTTGAAAAAATCTATACTTGTTAGAAACGCATTTTGGGTCACCACTACACACCAAGGCGTTATATCAACTAGAGTGCAGGCTGGGGGGTCACTCTGAAGATGGTTGAGATCCCATCAGACTTCATCATGAAAAGTTCTAGCTGTCACCTCCTCCACAACCAAAATTGACATTGATACACAAAATGCAAATATAAGTTTGCGGTCCGATACAAAAGATAATGTGCCAACATCCCAATATATTTGATGATACACAAAAACTCATCTAACAGCTTTAACCTGGATGTGCTTTCTTATACAAGGGAAAGGGAAAAATAACAATTAAAACAAGCTTCCCTTCAGGACTTGTTGAAAATGTGCTTAACCACTTCGCGCCTGCGCTACAGCCGAAAGACGGCTACAGCACGGACGCTCCCTGCCGGGAGGGCGTCCCTGGACGTCCTCCTGTTTACTTCCGCAATGTGCGCTCCTGAGAGCGCGCATCGGGGAAGTTCTGTGCTGGTCGTGTCCCTCGGACACAGCCAGTCACAGATCGCTGTAAACGGCCAATCACAGCCGTCGTTTACAGCGCGATCGGCGTGTCCAATGAGAGATGATCTCATATGTAAACATATGAGATCATCTCTCAGCGCCACTCTCCCTCCTCACACAGAGACAGCGTGTGAGGAGGGAGAGATGAACGGCTGCAGCGGCCGTAAGTTAAAAAAAAAATGTCCCCACTGCCACCTGTCCCCACTGCCATCTGTCCCCAGTGCCATCTGTCAGTGCCACCTGTCCCCAGTGCCATCTGTCAGTGCCACCTGTCCCCAGTGCCATTTGTCCCCAGTGCCATTTGTCCCCAGTGCCACCTGTCCCCAGTGCCATGTATAAGTGCCATCTGTCATCAGTGTCACATCAGTGCCACGTGTCATCAGTGCCATAGCAGTGTCACGTGTCATCAGTGCCACATATTAGTGCCATCTGTCATCAGTGCCACGTATCAGTGCCATCTGTCATCAGTGCCACCTGTCAGTGTCACGTGCCATCTGTTATCAGTGTCACGTGTCATCAATGCCACGTATCAGTGCCATCTGTCATCAGTGTCACGTGTCATCAGTGCCACGTATTAGTGCCATCTCTCATCAGTGCCACATATTAGTGCCACATGATATCAGTGCCCTGTATTAGTGCCATCTGTCATCAGTGCCACATCAGTGTCACGTGTCATCAGTGCCACGTATTAGTGCCATCTGTAATCAGTGCCACGTCAGTGTCACATGTCATTGTCCTGGTGCTCCAGGGCCTTCAAAAGTGTAATAGGTAGTCAACAAGTTAGATGTGTCATTTATGCTCTTAGAACACGTGACGGCGCTCCCTGCATGTTGGGCCTCTCTAAGTGGCCAGGCTGTGAAAAAGTCCCACACATGTGGTATAGTAATACTCAGGTGGAGTAGCAGAATTTATTTTGGGGTGTCATTTGTGGTATACACATGCCATGTGAGAGAAATAACCTATTACAATGACAATTTTGTGAGGAAAAAAAATTCATTTTGCAAAGAATTGTGGGAAAAAAATTGCAACATCAAAAACCTCACCATGCCTCTTACTAAATACCTTGGAATGTCTACTTTCAAAAAAGGGGTCATTTGGGGGGTATTTGTTCTTTCCTGGCTTGTTAGAGTCGCAAGAAATGAGATAGGCCACCAGTACATCAGATGTGATCAATTTTGTATAATTTGCACCACAGTTTGTAGACTCTCTAACTTTCACAAAAAACAAATAATATTCACTAATTTGGATTATTTTTACCAAAGATATGTAGCAGTAGAAATTGTGGCCAAAATTTATGAAGAAAAATGAATAATTTGCTAAATGTTATCACAGAAACAAAGAAAAATGTGTTTTTTTTCTAAATTTGTGGTCTTTTTTCATTTATGGCGCAAAAAATAAAAAACCCAGAGGTGATCAAATACCACCAAAAGAAAGCTCTATTTGTGGGGAAAAAAGGACAAAAAATTAATTTGGGTACAGTGTTGCATGACTGAGTAATTGTCATTCAAATTGTGAGAGCACCGAAAGCTGAAAATTAGTCTGGGCAGGAAGGGGGTTTAAGTGCCCAGTAAGCAAGTGGGTAAAGCAGAAGTTAACCCATCCATAAAACAGTGTCATTTCCGGCTCGTGACGGAAATGTAACACTCCCATTGGTTGTGCTCTCAACCAAACTGTCAAATCATCCAATGGCTGGTGTCATAACTGATCACATGTGCAGCATCATGGCAGTTGTAGATTAAACAGATGCAAAGATGGCAGCTTCCTTGGCTGAAAACGATATGGGGGTTTACTTCCACTTTAAGTACCTGTAAAAGTGGAAACCACTGTGAAAATGCAGTTTCAAGGGAGAATTGTCATCTGGGCCTTAGAGCTATTACCACACCACAGTCCCATGAGTCGTATCTTATTGCTGCCTGTCATTAATACTTGTCATTGTACACACCCATTTCAAGTCCCACAAGGATCTATATTTATCAGCTATGCAAAAAAAAAAAAAAAAGTAAGCTAGAGAGTAAAAGACTCTTACATCATTGCTTTATGTACATAGCAATTTGAGGTCATTCAACCACTGTATGTGATCAACTGAACCTGTTTTTGTCTTCACCTGTACTGTTTGTAGCAGCTGCCGGAGACTATACATATAGAAGTTGCTATACATTAATTAGTTGCTATTGATAGGGATGATCATATCAGAAGAATGATCAAAGTATTGATTCTGCAGAATATTTGCAATAGATCTGTCCGACCTGTAAAGAATTGCACGGAGGAATCCAGACATTTATGTTTCATAAACTGTGCAATGCTCAGCAAACTGGACAAATCTGCATACATTCAGGAGGATCAGAGCATGCAGTTTGCCCGGTTTCAAACTTGTTTATCTTTGCTTCTTATGCCGCGTACACACGATCGGAAATTCGGCCAGCAAAAGACCGATGAGAGCTTTTGGTGGGAAATTCCAACTGTGTGTATGCTCCATCGGACTTTTGCTGGCCGAATTCCAGCCAGCAAAAGATTGAGAGCATGTTATCAATTTTGCGGTCGGAAAAAGTCCCGTTTGGAAATTCCGATCGTCTGTACCAATTCCTACGCGCAAAATTCCTACGCATGCTCGGAAACAATTTGACGCATGCTCGGAAAGCATTGAAATAATTTTCTCAGCTCGTTGTAGTGTTGTACATCACCGTGTTCTTGGCGGTCAAAAGTTCAGAGAACTTTTGTGTGACCGTGTGTATGCAAGCCAAGCTTGAGCGGAATTCTGTCGGAAAAACCATCCAAGATTTTTCTGACGGAAAATCCGCTCACGTGTACGCGGCATAAGTCTATAAATTAGCCAAATGTTGGATCCATAAAAGAACTGTGCAAGCAGAATACCAAGTAAATACCCAGATAGCAAGAATCACACAAAAGATGAAGAGGAAACAAAACACCTTCTTTGCAGGCCATCCTCATACTTCTGCAAGGAAGAAACGTAAAAGGAGAAAACGGTCAGTGTTGTTTACAGCGTAAAGTGTACCTAAACCCTAAACCGTGCATGCAGGACTTTTTCTCAGCGCAGTGCGAGACAATCCACTGCTTCGCACCTCACGACCAGCAATTGAACATTATGAGATGTCTTATGAGATGTCTGTGTGAGATCTCAATAAAGTTCTTTTTAAAAAAAAGGATCTCAGCCCCCCCGCACAGCACATTAACTGCTGCATTTCAGTGCTGGTGTGAACAAACCCTTATATATTGCATCTTACCAATTCTTAGATGTGGAGACTGCATTAGTTTTCTCTTTTTTTAAATTTTTGCCTTTATTTTCACTTGGTGATTCAGGCCAGTACGAGCACTTTCTCACTGATGGTGTTTTTCCACACCGCAAGCGCAGCACAGTATACCCTGCACTTTGCCATAAACTTCTATCAGTTTAGACCAGGGATTTGCAATTAGTGGACCTCCAACTGTTGCAAAACTACAAGTCCCATCATGCCTCTGCCTCTGGGTGTCATGCTCGTGGCTGTCTTGCTATGCCTCATGGGACTTGTAGTTTTGCAACAGCTGGAGGTCCGCTAATTGCATATCCCTGGTTTAGACGGTTTTGGTGCATTTTCGGAAAGTGCACCAAAAGTCCTGCAAGCTAGACTTTTGGTGCGCTCTCATAAAATGCACCAAAACCAATCCGATGCTATAGGAGTCTATGACAAAGCGCAGGTAACGTGCACAAAACTCGTTGGTATACTACGCTGCACCTGCGGCATGGGAAAACCGCACTACATCAGTGTGAAAGTCTGTTATTTTTTACAAGTTGTCCAGTAAAAGTGGCAGGTAGAGGGTTGACATAAGTCATTTACCACTCACAAGGATGCTTACAATGATCAGATTTTATTCATTTATGTAACACCTTTATCCCAAAAGAAAAAAGTGTCAGCTGAAGTTTGGCTTTGAAGTGATTGTAAAGGTACATTTTTGATAAAAAAATAAAATAAAAAATAAAATAATAAACATGTCTATACTTACTTGCTCTGTGCAATGGAACTGCAAAGAGCGGATGCGTACCTTCTCTATTCGGGTCCCCCGCCAGTGTTCCTCTGTCCAGTGACCCATGGGAAACTGCTTCCCATGGGGGCACTCGTGCGTGTTCGCACCTGAGCCCCACTGCTGCGTCCATTGACACAGACACCGGGACTCAGCCCTGCCCCCCGCTATCTCATCACTGGCTTTGATTGACAGCAGTGGGAGCCAATGGCTCCCGGTGCCCCAGCAAAGCCAGTGAGACAGAATTGAGGGGAGAGAAGAGCTGCAGACGTTCACAATGCTGGATTGAATGAGGGCTCAGGTAAGTAAAGGGGGGGGAGGGTGAGGGGGGGTGCTGTCACCTAAACATTTTTTATCTTAATGCAAGGAATGCATTAAGGTAAAACTATTTTAGGCTTTACAACCACTTTAATTTGTTAATCAAGTCTATCTAAATCTGTGCTTTTAACTCTACCCTCCCCCTAGAGTGACCTATTTAGAGGGGATCACCCTAAAGGCCCATACACACGATCAGACTTTTTGACAACAAACATGCAAATTAGCTGTTTTAAGGCAACATCCGACCGTCTGTATGCTCCATCGGACAAACTTTTTCGGTTTTTATCGGGATAAAAGTTCGCTCTGCAGACAAACTTTTCGGCAACAAAAGTCAGATGGAGCAAAGTCCGATTGTGTGTACAGAAAACCATCGGACTTAAGTCCAAAGTACAAACACGCATGCTCAGAATCAATGCAAAAGATCAGACAACAATACATAAGTTGACCAAAGGGTGGCGGTAAAGAGCAGAAAAACCACGTGATTTGGTGAAAGTTGGATGAAAAAGTCCTGCCGTGTGTATGCAATACAAGTTCACGGCCAACGCTCTTTGGACAGAAATCCACAGAAAAGTTTGTTTAAAGTCTGATCGTGTGTACGAGGCTTAAGACAGGAAATGTGTTACAGGCTGGATCACCAGGCAAACATATAGGGAAAAAGCTTAAAAAATTTAAACTAATACAGCCATCAAATTTAAGGATTGGTACACTGCAATATATTAAAGTGTCACTAAATGCAAAACTGTTTTTAGTTTTGGATAGAGTAGAGATAGAATATAACAGGGGTCAAGTCCTGGGGAAAAAAGTGTGGGAACTCCCACCCAAGATCCACTCCCCCACCAAAAAAAAAAAAAATGATACGCTCATATGCACGAACGCTTCAAAAGTGGTATTTTTCATCCAATTTTTGCATTGTGTGTATGAAGCTTAACTGTTAGTACATAAAAAAGAACAATCCTCAATAAACATAAATACGGTAATTCTCTGAATAATCAGCATTCATTCAATTGTGCTTCCATGCAAATGTGAACATCATGTTCTGATCTTTATTGGGGAATTTTATTTTGTATATAGAGTGTTTATGTGGTGAGTTTACACTTTTCATTGAACAGAGTTTGGATAACACAGGGTTAAACGGAAAGGTCATAAATGAACTGCACATTATCTGGACAGAATGCTTGGGGAGATAGTGATGTGTTCCTGCTTAGGACATGTATGTTAGCTTGGGGGGCTGCAAACTCTGCGGGGCTCCAACACAAACTCGCTGCTATTCCAACCCTTCACATATTTTCATATAAACTTCCCTCCTGGCATTAAACTTTGCCAGGTATTGTGCTCAGCTTACCACCCCAAACTGATGTTCCTCCCTCAGCTCACCTCTCTCCCTGCATGTCCTGTGAGCAGAATAGCTGTGCTCCTCCTCTGGGTTCTCTCATCATATGGCACTGAAGATAGAGGAGGGGGGATTCAGCGGGACACACAGAGCAAGTATGCAGGAGACTGGGGGGGGGATGAGGAGACAGAAAATCAGGAGGGGCTGGCGGGGAGGAGCACATCACGAGAGGTCTGACTAAATACAATCTCTTAGCAGCAGGGACCTGATCTACCTGTCAGCTAGCTGTGATTGACAGGTAGATCGAAGCGGAAGCTGTCATGGGGCCCCTACTGGCAATGCCTGAATGGTCAGTCCACCCCTGGTGTGCGTCACCTACTATTGCGAGCTGTGTCGGCGGCTGCTGGTGTAGCACCTGCCACACAGCTTGCATACTTCAAAGTCTTGCAGGACACGGCTGCTAACAGGAACTGAGTTCCTGTTGTGGAAAAAGTACAGGAACTCCATTCCCATGCATTCCCGCAGGACTTGAGCCCTGGAATATAACTTGTCAGATTTTATCGTTGTCTGTTCCCCCGTTAGGGATATTCACCCTCATAATTTGTCCTGCTTACCATTATCATCGAACGTGAAAGTAAAAGAAAATCATAAATTTTGGGTTGACATCAGAACAGGAATAGAGGGTTAAACTTCCAATGGGGACACTAATTCTAGTGACAGCCTGGGATTTCCTCACATTTCCTGTTTGGGGATGAGACAGGAAGTGAAGGGAAATCTCCGTAATGGGACACAGATGGCAAAAAGACTGACAGGGGTTATAACCCTCCATTACTCTATCAAAAATGAAAAAAAAAAAGGTTTTGCCTTTAGTGAGACTTTAACTTTTTGTTTTTAGGTTTAGATAACGCTTATAAACATGTTTAGTTGACATGTTAGAGGTTAATGTAGCCATATAGAAAATTAATGTTATTTGGCTGCTATGGACAGCTTTTACCCTTGTTAGATTTGCTCCAGATATTATATCTTACACTGCAAGGCTATGAAAGGTGCCAGCAATCTCTCATCAAACAATCATAGGCAGTGAAGTTTATTTATTTATTTTTGTTGAAGGATAATGAGATACATTATAATAGTAAACTTTTCACTTGTTAAAATGTGTAAAAAATACTGCTTTCGGCAGCCTCTAGCAGCTAACAATACTATGAAATAAGCGACTTGTAACTTGGTAAATGGAATGAGAAGGGCGTTGTTTTGGATGCCTCAGGGAGGAAAGTTATTAGGTTAAGTTAGGTCATTCTCTAAAATGTAAAATATAAGTTCATGAAAAAAACAAAACAGAAAGATCTGTATGAAAAAAAAATATATATATCTCTGGATAAAAGTTAGATTGCAACAGTGCAAAAAGTTATTCTTCCTTCTCAGTGGCGGTGCGTGCATAGAGGGCGCAGGAGCGCCGCCCCCCCTCTCCTGCACCGCTCTATCACCAATAGATAGATTCATGCATTGCATGAATCTATCTATTGTCACCGCTGCCGCCCCCTATTCAGGTGTCCGGCCCCTGATCGGGCGCCGGGCATCTGAATTACAGTGGGGGGGTGTTTCTGGAAGCGCCCCTATTAGAGCTGTAAGCTCTAATAGGGGACCTTATTAGAGCGGCGTGCTCTAATAGGCTTCCCTAAGTGTAAACAGCGGGCGCACTGCTGTGCGTTCACTGATTACACAGTATTGTGTTAGAGAAGCGAATACATCGCTTCCCTAACACAGACCCGCCTCTCAGCCAATCAGGTTGCCAGGTCTGTTACCTGTCACCTGATTGGCTGAAGTCACAGGCGCTGTGATTGGACGCTAGGTGTCCAATCATAGCAGAAGACAGGAGGAGCGCGGGAGAAGAAGACATCCGACGATGAGACACCGCTCGTCGCCTGACGCCGTCACCAGCTGCACACCGGGACAAGGTAAGTGCTGAGGGCAGGCAGGGGGCACAATGGCAGCACTTGAGGGGCACAGTGGCAGCACTTGAGGGGCACAGTGGCAGCACTTAAGGGGCACAGTGGCAGCACTTAAGGGGTACAGTGGAAGCACTTAAGGGGCACAGTGGCAGCGTTTGGAGCACAGTGGCAGCACTTGGGGCACAATGGCAGCACTTGGGGCACAATGGCAGAACTTGGGGCACAGTGGCAGAACTTGGGGCACAGTGGCAGAACTTGGGGCACAATGGCAGAACTTGGGGCACAATGGCAGAACTTGGGGCACAGTGGCAGCACTTGGGGCACAGTGGCAGCACTTGGGGCACAGTGGCAGAACTTGGGGCACAGTGGCAGCACTTGGGGCACAGTGGCAGAACTTGGGGCACAGTGGCAGAACTTGGGGCACAGTGGCAGCACTTGGGGCACAGTGGCAGCACTTGGGGCACAGTGGCAGCGTTTAAAGGGCACAGTGGCAGCGTTTGATGGGCACAGTGGCAGCATTTAATGGGCACAGTGGCAGCGTTTAATGGGCACAGTGGCAGCGTTTTATGGCACAGTGAGGCTGTTTGTTTGCGCCCCCCCAAAAATTTTGAGCACCAGCCGCCACTGTTCCTTCTATCAAGGAACTACAGTGAGCACACACTCTTTTCATTGCCAGCTCCAGAGTATCTGTGGATAGAGCTGTGGGCAGAGCTGTGGGCAGTCAGACAGATGAAGCCTACAGTACCCACTAAGGCCTGATTCACACCTATGCATTTTGCTTTTGAGCGTTTTTGCAGTGCTTTTTGAGGTGCTTGCCGCGTTTTTGGACCTGCGTTTTTACAGTGATTTTGCTGCGATTTTGCCGCGATTTGCATTTTTACATTTTTTTTTACACTGTGGTTGCTTAGCAACCAGCTATATACAGTGTAAAAAAAAACTTAAATTAAAAAAAAAACGCAAATCGCGGCAAAATCGCGGTAAAAACGACGTAAAACCGCGGTATTTGCGTTTTGGATGCGGGTCCATTGACTTCTATTACATGCAAAACGCTGCATTTTGCATGAAAAAAAGTCCCCGACCCTTTCCAAAAACGCAGAGGCACAAAAAATGCATTGATGTGAACATGTTCCATAGGAACCCATGTTAAAAAATTTCCCTGCATTTCTGCAAAATGCATCAAAAAACGCGCTAGTGTGAATGGAGCCTAACTCTATGACCACTGACAGGTTAAAGTGATTGTAAGGTCTCAAGGTTTTTCACCTTAATGCGTTAAAGTGAAAAACCTTCTGTGCTGCAGCTGCCCCCCAGACCCCCCCCCCCCCCTTTTCTTACCCGAGCCCATCCAAAACAGTGATGTGCACGAACGCAGCGGCTACAGCCCCTACCTCCTCATTGGACACATTGATAGCAGCACGAGCCATTGGCTCCCACTGCTGTCAATCAAATCCTGTGACACGGGAGCAGGGCCCAGTCCCGCTGTCTGTGTCAATGAACACAGTAGCGTGACTCGGGAGCGAGCCCGCACCAGCGCCCCCAGGGAAAGCGGCTTTGGACACCCAATGAAGGGGAGGAGCCAGTAGTGCCGGCGAGGCACCCCAGAAGAGGAAGGAAGATCAGGGCTGCTCTTTGCAAAACCCTTGCATAGAGCAGGTAAATATAACATGTTTGTTATATATATATATATATATAAATATAAGGTTTACAAACACTTTAAGTAAAAACATTGATTACCTTATTACATGGCATCTGAAAGTTGGTAGGATATATGTCCATGAAGCTGACATGTTGAAAAAGATAGAAAGGTAGAATTTCATGGAAGGTAAATACAAAATGCATTTTTAAGGCTTTGTTCACATATGTCTGGCCGCAGTTTAAGTGTGCCCTGTGCGGTTTTGTTCACCGGTTCAGGTGCAATTCAGGAGTGAATTTTTACTTGAAATCGCACCTGAACTGGACTGAAAAACACACAGGACTCTTTTTAAAAATGGTCCATGGCTGCCCTGGACATGTGTGAACTGGCTCCATTGAATTTGATTCACATACTTGGCGAATCAGGTGCTGTTCACAATGCATCCAATTCACATTTATGTGAACCAAGCCTTAAAGTGTTTGTAAACCCTTGTTTTTTTTTTTTTTTTATAAAAATAACAAACAAGTTATACTTACCTGCTTTGCGCAAAACGATTGGGGTCCACCACCAGCGCTCCAGGCTCCTCCTCTTTATTGGGTGCCCCAACGGAAAGCCGCTTTCCCTGGGGGCACCCATGTGGGCTCGCTCTCAATGGCTCCCACTGCTATCAACCTGTCCAATGAGGAGAGAGACAGCGGCTGGAGCCGCTGCACTCGTGCGAATCCCTGGAACAAATGGGCTCAGGTAATAAAAATGAGGGTCTGGGGGGAGCTGCAGCACAGAAGGTTTTTCACCTTAATGCATTAAGGTGAAAAACCTTGAGGCTTTACAACTACTTTAATGAACATTGGACTTGGGGATGTTTTCATATCAGCATGTGATATGTACAAACCCCGGATTATGCGTAGGACATAATTACACAACAAAGTGCTTATTTTGAAGTGATGCTCAGGACTGGATGTTAGGCCAGGACATCCCTAACAAGCAGTAACTGACTGGTGACTGTCACATCGCCGTGATGAGAAGGCAATCGCAGAATCTCCTCTTTAGCTTATCAAGTGTCACCTATTAAGCAACACATATATTAAAAGCGCCAGAGCAGAGAATAACTCTGTGGTTTATATTTACGCTCCATGTAAAAATAAAAATTCCATCACTACCGGATGTAACCGGTTGCTCTGTCATTTGAAAAGACATACAGATGTGCTTAGAAGAGAGCTCTCGGCAAAAAATGACATTGAGCAATAAATACACTAGAAGATAAAAAGCTTTATACCGTATATACTCGAGTATAAGCCGACCCGAATTTAAGCAGAGGCACCTAATTTTACCACAAAAAAATGGGAAAACGTATTGACTCGAGTATAAGCCTAGGATGGGAATTGCAGCAGCTACTGGGTAAACAATGCCCATCTGCAGCCTCACCGTGCCCACCTGTATTATCAGTGCCCATCTGCAGCCTCACTGTGCCTATCTTCAGCCTCACTGTGCCCATTTGCAGCCTCACTGTGCCCATTTTCAGCTTTACTGTGCCCACCTGTATCATCAGTGCCCATCTGCAGCCTCACTATGCCCATCTGCAGCCTCACTATGCCCATCTGCAGCCTCACTATGCCCATCTGCAGCCTCACTTGGTGCAGCTGTGTATGGTAGCCAATCAGATTCAATTTCAGCTTGTTCAATTAATCTTTAATACATGTATATGGGAGGAATGGACCAGAGGGATTATAGCAGTGCCAAATAAAGGTTTGTCGACAATTCAATGCATTTTTCAATGAACTTTTTATTTAGAAAAATATTAAAAAGGATTTTTAGAACATTTCTTTGTTTGTTTATACATATATTTGTGCTCAAGGCCCCCAATTCAATTGAGTAGTCAATAACATAAATAAACATAGCTGTACTTAATTGGATATATGGTTGTATTGAATCAAATTTAGCCAATATGTACTAATATGTATATGTCTGTTGTAAATTTATTATTGACTACTCAATTGAATTGGGGGCCTTGAGCACAAATATATGTATAAACAAACAAAGAAATGTTCTAAAAATCCTTTTTAATATTTTTCTAAATAAAAAGTTTATTGAAAAATGCATTGAATTGTCGACAAACCTTTATTTGGCACTGCTATAATCCCTCTGGTCCATTCCTCCCATATTATGCATACTACTATATAGGGATGAGGTGCTGTATAACGTTTTGGACCCTCTCAACCATTCTCGCACATTAATCTTTAATACAATTATACAATTGCATGGAAATTTGGCGTTTTATATTGTAGGCATGCAATTCTTATGAATAACTCACTTAAATCTGTCCAAACCAGAGTCTAGTAGACATCCCGGGTATGATAAAGTTTGAAACACAAAATCATAAATTATAATATAATAAAAATATATATAAAAATGATTCAATAATGTAATCAAATCAAAAACACTAAAATTTGCTCAGTTGCAGAATAGTCGCTGTCATTAAATTTAGTGTTTGATGATGAATTGTGATTCTAATTTATTATCAGTGTTTTCTAGCTGGTCTAAAACCACGTTTGGATTACTGGGTCCGTTCCATTATATGAATCCACAAAAATGTTTTTCCTTTTTTATATTCTGTTCGATGCTGCAGTAAATGTATGATGTATTATCAGGCTTCGGCCAGTGTAACTCGCTCGCCATCTGAACGTTGCGCTGTTTCCGGCCTCAAAATCCGGATATGACGTTGGGGTTCTCGTGGTTTCTTTTATGACTAATGTGGAGCGCAGTTCTCATTGCGCATGTGCTGTGGTTTGAGCGTAAACCGGAACTAGCACAGTGCGCGCCGCTTTCATGACGCGCACGCCGGTGGAACGCACACCATATTGCGCATGCGCGGTATGATTTTGTGACGCGCTGCGCATGCGCACTGCGCTCTCTGCGCGTGGTACGTCATGATGTATGACGCACGGCGCATGCGCCGTGCGTTTTCTTTGTTTTTCTTTGTCTCATTATGCTCCCGAACGTCCTGTTCGGTTCCAGCATTGCCCCATACGTAAGGCAGCAGCATAAACACAGCTGTTTGGCCTTTTTAATTAAACCAGACTGCCCTATCACTGGACAGTTTGTTCAGAACATTCACCATATATACCAGCGTACTTTTAGCATCGGCCATGCCTCTGATGATATCCACCATTGGATGAAACATGTCAGGCTGGCCGATGCAAGTACGCGGATTTTATTTCATGCATGCCCTGTTATCAACCTATTTGATGTAAGTAGATTTTTTTAAATAAATTTGAGTTGACCATACGGGTTTCACTATTGGCTGTTTCCTTTCCTTCATTTTGTGGGAGATCCCTCTAGTATACCTCTATCCATCCTGTGAATCCTGCTCCATTCGTTGAGGGATTTCGTTCATGTGTGATATCGTATCCATCTCCAACACTATATGATAACATCATTTATATAGCACTGGGCTCTGGATTCCGTTCATGTGGAAAATCGCATCAACCTCTGGCATTATATGATAACATCACTCATATACCACCGGGTTCTGGTAAGCAGATCAGGAGCACATTTTTGGATTGTTCACTATTCGTTTGTTTATCCACATGGAACATTTTGCTTCACATAGAAATCACCGTCACTTTGTTTGAATGAACATCTCTTGATGGACTATTATATGTTTGGTTATTTCCCAAATTTCTTCACCCACTGCGCCACACTTTAGATTTTATGTTTTACTAGTTTGCTTATCAACAAACCGTGTTGGCTGCCACTTTTTTTATTTTACTTCTAAAATAGCGCAGATATTTGGTTCCACCTTGCTTTTTTAAAACCACTTTTGACATAAAGGGACACTTTTTGGTTGCTATGGACCATCTCCAGTTTCCAGGCAGAAAAAAATCTTTTTATTATATAAAATGACATGCGGGGCACTGGGCAGACCACTAGGGACAAAGGGGATGTGTGTTTTTTTGTATACAGTACTGTAATCTGTAAGACTACAGTACTGTATGTGTGTTGTGTTTTTTAACTTTTTTGAATTTGACGCCGATCTCCGCTCCCGTGCGTCGTAACGTCGCAGGGAATGGAGATCAGCGGCACTCGGGCACTGTGTGAATCGAGCGAGCGGACGGCTCGCACACACATCGGGGAGACATCACAGGATCCAGGGGACAAGGTAAGTAACTTCCCCCCTGTATCCTGCAATGCGAGCCCGAGTCTGGCTCGGGGTTACCGCTTTTGGTACAGAAATCTCAACCCAAGCCAGACTCGGGAATACCGCCAGGGGGGTTAATTTTATTTTTCCTTGTCACTGAGATAGGACATGAGGGTAAATCTCTCCAAAAATGCAAAGTGTTTAAATATGCCTTTTTTTAGTATAAGGGGAGGGGTTAGAATTTCTGTCAGTTTTTTTTTTTTTACTGTTTGTGTCCCTCAACGGGCATACTTTCTCACTTTCTGTTCAAATGACACCCAATATACCAGGGTGTCACAATGACAAGATGTGGGGGAAAACCCATTCAATTATTATTTTCCAATATCTGACAAGCAGGTATTAATCTTTTCTCCTCTGCCCCCTGTCCCTCCACACTCCTTATAGACAGTTACATACTGTATTGTCTCTATACAATGGTAGTCAGTGGAGAAGTACCCTTTTACATTGCTGCTAAATAAAGGGGGTGATTCGTGAGGAAGGGCAACCTTACTTTGGTGACCAGTGGGAAGAATGTCACCTTTCAGACTGCTAAAAGATCATTGGTGTCAGTGATGACTTGCCCAAGAGAGGGAGGACAGGCTATATTGGTCCTATGCTGCTGGCACTACCACGTGATATTGGCACTGCAACTATTTCAGCACTGTCAGGTGAGAGATCCACCGTTTCTAGCAGCTCAAGGAACCTTAACAATCTTTAGTGAAACTTTAGGGCTCCTTGGTGGACACAGGGGGGTTATTTACAAAAGGCAAATCCACTTTGCACTACAAGTGCAAACTACAAGTGCAAAGTGCACTTGAAATTGCAGTCGCTGTAGATCCGAGGGGGGACATGCAAGGAAAATAATAAACAACATTTTAGCTTGCACATGATTGGATGATAAAATAAGCAGAGCTTCCCCTCATTTCAGATCTACCCCTCAGATTTACAGCGACTGCACTTCCAGGTGCACTTTCAGTGCAATTTCAAGTGCACTTTGCACTTGTAGTTTGCACTTGTAGTGCAAAGTGGATTTGCCTTTCGTAAATAACCCCCTGTCTGCTAAATCTATATAATATGCTTAATAATTACCCATTATACCCAACATCCAGCTGCCAGACGCTAGCAGGTGAGAGATGGTTGGCCGTAACATAACTTTAGGAAAGAGATTCGGAGGAGTTTGAGAAGGTACTTAACACATGCCAATTTCCTGCAGTAAGGGATTTGTTCAGACCTCTTCCAAAAATCAGTATATTGCCTGCTGACATTCCATCTGATTTCTAACTAGGTGGCATTTTACAAGCGACGAAAGAGGAAAAATAAATAGTAAAGAGAATTTGGTAATTATCATGGACTTCTATTATAAAATTCATATTATTATCCTAATCCAGTGGTCTCCAAACTGTGGCCCGGGGGCTAGATGTGGCCCTTTGCTTGCCTTTATCTGGCCCCTGGGGCACTATTCCACCAACTAGCACCAATGACAGGACACCATTCCTTGCACTGACACCATCAAGAGCACTATTCTTCCCATTGATACCAAAAATGGGTCCATCTTCCCCCATTAAAAGCAATGATAGGGCACTGTTTATGCCCACTGATGCCAGGATGTTTTCTACTCCCACTGGCCTAAGTACAGCGCCCCCCCCCCCACCCCAAAGCCTCAAGGACTGTAAACTGGTCCTTTACCTAGAATGTTTGGAGACCCCTGTTCTAATCTATTACAGGATCCATCACCAAGAAGAGGAAAAACCTGCAACTTCATAGATGCTCCCTGGCTGTCGTGGGAAGTGTTACTAAACCCAGGACCCTGCATTCACTATATCTGGTCTCCCACACTACACAGAACATGGAAATGCAATTATTTTAGTAAATATAAATGGCTAAATATCTTTTCTCATCAGCAGTATATAGCAGTCTTGTGACTTCTATCAGTGTCTGGGTGAGCACTGGTTGAAGCTTATAGGAGACGTTTTCATTCTGCTCTGACTCTCCTATGAGGCTGCAGGACCCCTGACCCTCTGTCTGGACAGTGCTGATTGGCCCTGTGCCGATCACATGCACCCTCCCAAGAAAAATAAAACTTTATAGCAATACACGACAAACTGAGCATGTGCAGAGTGCCCCCAAGGCTCTGTTATATCAGGAGATGGATTGGAGACTGTGGAAGAAGGGGAGGATCAGAGAAGACAGGATCAAACAGCCTTTTTACATGCAGAATTAACCCCTTAGGTTCCACCGTGAGTATAACAAGCATGCTTCACTGCATATACAGACTGATTTTACTGTTGGGGGTTTAGTAACACTTTAAGTATAACTAAAGCCAAAACTTTCTTCTCATTGGATAGAGTATAAAATGGTTAAACCTGGTGTTTTTTTTTGTTTTGTTTTGTTTTTGTTTTTTTTGCTATCTGTGTTCTATTGGGGATGTTTCCTTTCACTTATTGTCCTGTAGACCCAACCATGAATCAGAGCAAATGCCCTTAGAAATGGAACAAGTGTTCTCATTAGAAGATTCTCCCTTTATTGCTGTTGAGAAAGTAACGCTCATGTCGAGCCTTGAAGCACTTCTAGAAAAATGCTTCAAAACGCTCAGGTGTGAACCAGGGCTAATAGGCTTACAGACAGCAGTGAAAACCTAGAAAATTGTTCTATGTATGGGACTTTATAGGCACCATGAGACAGAATTATGTTACAATTCAAAAAAATGTTTATCGTACAATGGTATAAACGACAAGTGCCCTTGAAATTGCACTGAAAGTGCACTTGGAAGTGCAGTCGCTGTAGATCCGAGGGGGACATGCAAGGAAATAAAACAGCATTTTAGCTTGCACATGATTGGATAATAAAATCAGCAGAGCTTCCACTCATTTCAGATCTACCCAGGGGCGGACTGACCATTCGGCCACTCGGGCACTGCCTGAGGGCCCTGGGCCACTAGGGGGCCCCATCAGGGTTGCCAGCCTTAGTAAAACCAGGGACAGTATGTAAAAATCTGTGTTTTTTTTTTACATCTGTCTCTGAAATGTTTCTTACCGACATCCATTTGGTCTAAAAATCCTAAGATTATAGCTACCCTACCTCTCCAGTACCTTCTCAGCCAATAGAAACATGTCTGTGTATACTGTGTGATTGTATACTGTGTGATTGTATACTGTGCGTGTGTATACTGTGTGGCCCCATAATCTCTGATTGCCTGGGGGCCCCATAATCTCCTATTGCCCGGAGGCCCCATAAGTTGTCAGTCCGCCCCTGGATCTACTCCTTAGATTTAGAGCGACTGCACTTCCAAATGCAATTTCAGTGCAATTTCAAGTGCACTTTGCACTTGTAGTTTGCACTTGTAGTGCAAAGTGGATTTGCCTTTCGTAAATAACCCCCTATGTTAAAACGCATACAAAAGTTTTATATCCATGAGCATGGAAATTCCTGTAACAAAGTATTGTTTCCTATAATACTTTGTTACATGAATTTCAATACGCATGGATATAAAACTTTTGTATGCGTTTTAGCATAGGGGGTTATTTTTTGAGTTTTAACAGTTGGGTTGATTTACTAAAGGCAAATCCACTCTGCACTACAAATGCACTGCAAGTGCACTTGAAAGTGCAGTCGCTGTAGATCGCTGCAGATCTGAGGGGAAGCTCTGAAATTAGGGGAAGCTCTGCTGATTTTATCATCCAATCATGTGCAAGCAAAAATGCTGTTTTTTTTATTTTCCTTGCATGTCCCCCTCAGATCTACAGCGATTTCACTTAAAGTGCACTTTCAGTGCACTTGTAGTGCAAAGTGGATTTGCCTTTCGTAAATAACCCCCATAGTGTCTAGTTTTTCTACCATTGCACAATAAACTTTTTTTGCATTTGAACATAATTCAGTCTCATGGTGCCTATAAAGTCCCATCCATGGTACAATTTTCTCTGTTATTCCATTTGGGGATTTGGCACCATCTAGGTGGCATTGAGATTCACTGACACAATCTATTAGCAGTTTCTATCTTCTGACTGCTCTAAAAAAAAAAGTTTTTTATACACTTTACCTGGGCAGCTTAGAAACCTATTGCAATTCCCCTTCTACTATTGTTCTATACCCTATGAAGTGCCTTCAAACATTAGGAGAGCCCAGTCCAATGATACATGCACATCCCATCTTCCTCTAATATCTAATGCCCCGTGCATACGGTCGGAAAATCCAACCACAAAATACGTCGGATTTTTTCCGACGGACTTTGTCACAGGGTCGGACAAAGTTATCAGAAAATCCGATCATTCTGAACGTGAAGACATTCGTCCGTTACGACGGGACTACGTTCACATTAGTAGCCAATAGCTTTGGTCTCGTAATTTGATCTGAGCATGCATGGCACTTTGTCCGTCGGAATTCTCGACACACGATCGGAAAAAGTCCGATAGGATTTTGTTGTCGGAAAATTTAAGATCCTGCCGTCAAATTTTTTCCGTTGAAAATTCCGACGGAAAGAGTCAGATGGAGCCCACACACGGGCAGATTTTCCGACAACATGGTCCGATCGGACATTTTCCGTCGGAATTTCCGACCGTGTGTACGGGGCATAAAGGGAAGTTTAAAACTGAGAAGAGGATCTGATTTTACTCCAATATTTACCATAACAGCAAATAAAAAAAAAATACAAACAAGTTGTATACAAGTTGGATACATTTTAGTAAATTTAGACATTAAAAAAGGATTATTTACAAAATAAAAGTATCTGCAACAAGTGAAACATTTTGAAGGGCCTTAAAGCTGAACTAAGGTTACAATTAAAAAAAAAAGTTGCAAACATGCAAAGGCTGTTTATTGCAGAAGACACAGTACATGCATGCAATGTCTCTTCTACAATAATATAAACATACCTGCCTGTTTGCATGCGCAGCTCGGTTTACATTTCTGGCACAGTGCCAGTGTGTCAGAATGAATGACTCCCATACATGTGCAGAAGTGATTTCATCTTGTATCTTCCAATCCAAACGGCTGAAGACCAGCACCCGGAAGAAGCCGGGGAGAAGATGCTGGCGCCAGCAAGGGACCGTTGGAACAGAGGTAAGTATTTTTTACTTTAGTTTCACTTAAAGGGTCACAAAACACTATACAATCTGATTGTACAATCTTCTTTAGTTCTACCATCCACTTTGCAGTGCAAGGGCCTGCCTGATTTCATACAGATTCAATGGATTGTTTAGGCTTGTCTTTTTGGTAAATCTACAGGAGATTGTACAATCAGACTGTATAGTGTATGGCCATCTTAAAGGGCAACAACACAGACCTGTAGCGGCTTGATAAAACGGTACATATTAAGAAGGAGGTGCAATAAAAGTGAGGAAAAAATACTACTACTATTACTACAAAGATCTGTATAGATACAAAGATAAAATACTACTATTCATATATTCCAATTATGTTCATTTACAAACCAATGTATGGTGACAGTGCGCAGTGCATGTATGAGAAAATATCGGTGCATATAGGTGCATATATGGCGAAACTGTGCAGTGCTGTGCAGTGACTATATGGTGACACTGTGCAGTGCTGTGCAGTGCTGTGCAGTGCATATATAGTGACACTGTGCAGTGCTGTGCAGTGCTGTGCAGTGCATATATAGTGACACTGTGCAGTGCTGTGCAGTGCATATATGGTGACACTGTGCAGTGCTGTGCAGTGCATATATAGTGACACTGTGCAGTGCATATATAGAGACACTGTGCAGTGCATATATGGTGACACTGTGCAGTGCTGTGCAGTGCCTATATGGTGACACTGTGCAGTGCATATATGGTGACAGTGAGTACACTTCTGAGCACAGATCACTCCATATGTGAGAAGGAACTCCTTCCCTGCAGACACACCTTCCAAATAAGTTTCACCCTTTCCAGACCAGCAAAGCTGCAGCCCCTACTGGGAGCTGATATAGAAGGATGGGGGTACTCACAGTTTTGGGGGGTCTCCTGCAGGCTCTGGGCTCTCTCCCTGTAGGAATCCTCTCTATCTGGATCTGGCAGCAGAAATGCAGAGCTCAGTGTGCAGCTTGGTCGGGTGTCGGGTGTCTTTCTTGACAGGCAGCATGGAAAGAAAGGGGTGGTGGGGAGGGAGGTGCACTGACAGACAACACAGCCCAACCAATGATCAGCAGCTCTGGGATACGCCTGAATTTGTGAGACTTGTGTATTTTTTTTTTTTACAGATGAATTACTAATGTGTTCAGTGGGACATGGAAGTCAGATGTGGAAGTGAAGTCTATTATGTTTCTCTCTGCTAGAAAAGAAAAGTCCTCCTATCCTGTACTGGAGAAGTAGATACTACCAGTCCAGTGTGTATCTAAAGATAGTAATGGTGTTCTGACACCAATGCCCTTTTCAGCTGGCTGCAGCTAGTAGATCTCTGTACACAAGCTCTGCAATGTATGCTATTTGAATAGTCAGGATTAGGGATGAGCCGAACACCCCCGGTCTGTTCACATGCGAACAACGCAAACTTGCGCAAACTTTCGAACACTGTTAAAGTCTATGGGACTCGAATGTGAGAAATCAAAAGTGCAAATTTTAAAGGCTAATATGCAAGCTATTGTCCTAAAAAGTGTTTGAGGACCCGGGTCCTGCCCCAGGGGACACGTATCAATGTAAAAAAAAGTTTTAAAAACGTCAGTTTTTCTGGAGCAGTGATTTTAATGATGCTTAAAGTGACAAAATAAAAGTGAAATATTCCTTTAACCTCCCTGGCGGTATGATTATTTCAGATTTTAGGTGCTGAAAGCGGTACCATTATTTTGCATGGAAATTTGGCGTTTTATATTCTTAGAAACAATTCACTTAAGTCCGTCCAAACAAGAGTCTAATAGACATCCCGGGTATGATAAAGTTTGAAATATGAAATCATAAATTATTATAATATATATATATATATATATATATATATATAAAATATAATAACAAATAATAATATAAAAATTATTCAATAATGTAATCAAATCAAAAACACAAAAATTTACTCAGTTGCAGAATTGTCGCTGTGATTACTTTTAGTGTTTGATGATAAATTTCCCCACAAATCACTATCGCTCAATTCTAACTTATTATTGCTGTTTTCTAGCTGGTCTAAAAGCACTTTTGATGTAAAGGGACATTTTTTTGGTTGCTATGGACAATCTCCAGTTTCCTGGCATAAAGAATAGTATTTATAATATAACACTGCATGCAGGACACTGGACAAACCACTAGGGACAAAGGGGATGTGTAATTTTTTGATACAGTACTGTAATCTGTAAGATTACAGTATACTGTATCTATGCTGTGTTTTTTACTTTTTGAATTTGGCGCGAACTTCGTCCCCGTGCGTCGCAACGCTCGCAGGGAACAGAGCTCGGCACTGTGAATCGAGCGAGACATGGCGGCTCGCAGATCACAGCGGGGAGACATCGCAGGATCCAGGGGACAAGGTAAGTAACCTCTACATGGATCCTGCAATGCGATCCCAAGTATTAAAATCTCACCCCGAGCCAGACTCGGGAATACCACCAGGGAGGCTACATATCATACCTGGGGAGTGTCTATAGTATGCCTGTAAAGTGGTGCATGTTTACCGTGTTTAGAACAGTCCCTGCACAAAATAAAATTTCTAAAGGAATAAAAGTCATTTAAAACTGCTTGCGGCTGTAATGTAATGTCGAGTCCCGGCAATATGGATGAATATTATTGAGAAAAACTACATGGGTAACCCCCCAGCCCATTACCAGGCCCTTTGGGTCCTGTATGGATATTAAGGGGAACCCTGCACCCAAATTAAAAAAAGAGAAGGCGTGGGGCCCCCACACTGAACAGCAGTATACAGGCAGTCCCAAGAAAGACAGGGACTGTAGGTTTGTTCTTAAGTTGAATCTGTTATTTGGAACAGGTACATTTTGTAAGTATAGCTCCAGCCAAAAAATGACCAGCCAAAGACATTGGCTTCCACATGCCGGTAGAGAGCCGGAATCGCCTTCCATGATTTTTGGGAACCTGCCACTGAGGTACCGCACATTCCACAAATTCAAGAAAGGGGGAAGAGCTGCCAGCTGAAAAGGCAGCAGTTGGAGTGCTAGCAATTTAGCCAAGCTAGCATTCAGCCGTTGGGCATGTGGATGGCTGGGACCAAATTTCTTTCGCCGGTTTAGCAACTGGGGAAGGGAAATTTGCCTGCCACAATCGGACGTTGGTGTAGCGATAGCAGATTGCCCGCAAGTATTTGGCACACCTAATTCTACACCGTCATTCCTCTCAGTGCAGGTTCCTGAGAGAACTGAAGGTATAGTGGGGTTGGAGATCCCATCTGATGAAGAGAAAGGAGTGGTCTGCCTTGTTCTTTGGTGTGGGTCTTTTAAGTATACTTCCCAACGGACTTCATGGGAGTTCGACATATGTCTGGTCAAGCATGTGGTGCCCAAGCGGCTGCTGTTTTAGCCATGCTTGATACGCTTCAGACATATGTTGCAAACAGCAATGGTGCGATCTGCTGCACACATCTCAAGAAAGGCCCACACCAAAGACCTTTTGGAAAAACGTGCAGCGCCCTGCACATGCTGACTCCACTATGTGATGCAGTCAGTTGGCTGCCCTTAAGCTGGCTCCTGGAGGGCATCCTGCCTCGTTGGAGATGTGCCTCCTCCTCATCCTCCTCCTCTCTCCTATCAGGCACCCATGTAGAGTCAGTAACCTCATCATCCCCTCCCTCCTCGTCACTGGAGCAAACCTGGCAGTATGCTGCAGCTGCGAGTTTGTTGTACTTCTTGGGCACCCCCTCTCTCTGGGCTCACGTTACTGCCTTCCTCAATCTGGGTACCATCATCGGAGCCTTCAAATGCTGTGCATCCTCCTGCAGCATGTACCCAACATTGTGGTCGAACAGTTCGGGGGACTCCTCAGGGCATGATGGTGGGGCTAGGGAAGGAGTGACTGATGACATTGAGCCGATGGAAGAGGCCCCTTTGGCAGCTGCATTGGCAGCCAAAGTACTCGGAGCCTGGGTGACAGAGGATGAGGAGGATGAGGGCGGCTTGTCCACTCTACCAACTATTCTGTATGTTGTGGCTCAACACAGCCAGCTGCTGAAAAAAAGGACAAGCGTGCCCCATGGCCACGTGCTGAGGATGCACCGTGTCCACGACCAGCAATGTTGGCTGTAGACACAGAGCCTGCTTGCCCTCTTTTAGTGGCCTGTGAGCATCTGCCTCTCCTTGTTGGCCTTCCAGACATACTGTATTTGATTTATTTGTAATGTATTTGAATAGGTACACCAGGAATGGCCGCCTTCAGTGAGATGTAGCTGCACAAAGCTGGGATGTATATATATACTGAATATACTGCAGCTAACTGAATCAACTGCTTGCCTGTAGTATATTCGGAAGAGAACAACAGGGACGGTCTGTAGTGAGATCTAACTGCACAGGATACAGTACTCAATATATACTGCAGCTAACTGAATTAACTGCCTGCCTGTAGTATATTACAAACAGAACAACAGGAATGGTCTGCAGCAGTGGCGGAACTACCGCCATAGCGACACACGCGGCCGCTATGGGGCCCGCAGCTGCTATGGGGCCCCTGGGGAGGAGGAGGAAAGCATACTGCCGGGGCCGGGGGGGGGGGGTGGCGAGCACTGCCCGCACGGTCCCCCAGCCAGGGGAAGTGAGTCCGTACAAGGCAGCAGAGCGCTGTGTAATAGCTTTTATTTGAATGCCCTGTGAGTTCCCGGGGCTCACCGTCACATAGCCCCACCTCTTGGCCCGACGCTTTTGATAGACAGAACGCCGGTCCAATGCGGGACATGTGACGTCATCAAAGGCGCCGGGCCAAGAGGTGGGGCTATGTGACGTTGAGCCCCGGGAACTCACAGGGCATTCAAATGTTAGCTATTACAGCGCTCTGCTGGACAGCGCGCCTCTTCCTCTCCTCACTTCCCCTGGCTGGGGGACCGTGCGGCCGGTGCTCGCCCCCCCCCCCCAATCTGAGAGAGCCCCACGCTCGCCAATAAGGGCTGCTGCAGTCTGGCTCACCTCTTCCACTGCACAGGTGAGGCTGCATTGGGCACGGGGGAGGCTGCATTGGGCACTAGAGAGGCTGCATTGGGCACGAGAGAGGCTGCATTGGGCACGAGAGAGGCTGCATTGGGCACGGGTGAGGCTGCATTGGGCACGGGTGAGGCTGCATTGGACACGGGGAGGCTGCATTGGGCACGGGGGAGGCTGCATTGGGCACGGGGGAGGCTGCATTGGGCACGAGAGAGGCTGCATTGGGCACGGGGGAGGCTGCATTGGGCACGGGGGAGGCTGCATTGGGCATGGGTCAGGCTGCATTGGGCATGGGTGGGGCCACGCTGCATTGGGCAAAGGTGAGGCTGCATTGGGCACGGGTCAGGCTGCATTGGGCATGGGCAGGCCACGCTGCATTGGGCACGGGTCATGCTGAATTGGGCACGGGTCAGGCTGCATTGGGCATGGGTGGGGCCACGCTGCATTGGGCAAAGGTGAGGCTGCATTGGGCACGGGTCAGGCTGCATTGGGCATGGGCAGGCCACGCTGCATTGGGCACGGGTCATGCTGAATTGGGCACGGGTCAGGCTGCATTGGGCATGGGCAGGCCACGCTGCATTGGGCACGGGTCATGCTGAATTGGGCACGGGTCATGCTGCATTGGGCACAGGTGAGGCCACGCTGCATTGGGCAAAGGTGAGGCTGCATTGGGCACGGGTGAGGCTGCATTGGGCACGGGTGAGGCTGCATTGGGCACAGGTGAGGCTGCATTGGGCATGGGTCAGGCTGCATTGGGCATGGGTGGGGCCACGCTGCATTGGGCAAAGGTGAGGCTGCATTGGGCACGGGTCAGGCTGCATTGGGCATGGGCAGGCCACGCTGCATTGGGCACGGGTCATGCTGAATTGGGCATGGGTGGGGGCCACGCTGCATTGGGCAAAGGTGAGGCTGCATTGGGCACGGGTCAGGCTGCATTGGGCACAAGTGGGCACAGGTGAGGCAGTATTGGGCACAGGTGAGGCAGTATTGGGCACTGGCCATGCTGCTTTGGGCACAGGTGAGGCTGCATTGGACACTGGACATGCTGTATTGGGCACAGACCACGCTGCATTGGGCACAGGTGAGGCAGTATTGGGCATGGGCAGACCACGCTGCATTGGGCACAGGTGAGGATTATTGAAGCGCTAACACCAGGTGTTTGGAGTATCTTTATCTGTTGATTAAACTTTCTGGAATACATATATTGCTATTGTGGTGTAGGATCTGGGCTCTTTCTTTCTTCTCAGACTCGAACCACACACCCTTTGAGCCCCGCCCTTTAAACCAAGCCCACTATTTAATTTAAGCCCCGCCATTTTTTTGTGGGGGGGGGCCCATACAACATTTTGCTATGGGGCCCTGTGATTTCTAGTTACGCCCCTGGTCTGCAGTGAGATCTAGCTACACAGGATACAGTACTGAATATACTGCAGCTAACTGAATCAACTGCCTGCATGTAGTATATTAGGAACAGAACAACAGTAATGGTCTGCAGCGAGATCTAGCTGCACAGGATACAGTACTGAATATACTGCAGCTAACTGAATGAACTGCCTGCCTGTAGTATATTAGGAACAGAACAACAGGAATGGTCTGCAGTGAGATCTAACTGCACAGGACACAGTACTGAATATACTGCAGCTAACTGAATGAACTGCCTGCCTGTAGTATATTAGGAACAGAACAAAAGGAACGGTCTGCAGTGAGATCTAGCTAATCTGGATCAACTGCCTGCCTGAAGTATATTACAAATAGTACAGCAGGAACGGTCTGCAGTGATATCTAGCTAAACTGGATCAAATGCCTGCCTGAAGTAGATTAGAAATAGTACAGCAAGAACCGTCTGCAGTGAGATCTACCTAACTGAATAAACTGCCTGCTTAAAGTAAATGAAATGTGTTAGGTACCTGGTAGTGGAGCCCGACTTGTAGGAGGAGACCTCTCTTACAACGCTGGTTCAGGAGCCACTGAAATAGGAACAGTGGTCTCGAAAGCACAGTGGGTAGGAGTGCCTGCTGGTGTAGAAGCCGCTGGTACTGGTAGCAGAGTAGAGATCCCTCAGGGATGGCTGGACTGCAGGTGATGGTGGACAGAGGCTGGCAGTGGCCTGAAGAGCTGATGAGTGCAGAGGCAGTGGTCACTGGAGCTTGTGGGAAGAGCCAGGAGTATAGCAGCACACTGAACAGGACAGCAGGCCAGAGGAGGGTCAGACGGTCTGGGTCGGCAGGCAATCAGGCAGGTGTAAACAGCAGGCAAAGGCAGAGTTGGTAAAACAGGCAGCGGTCGGCAACGGATCACAGGCAGAGGCAATAGCAGGGTCAGGTCTTGGATGGTTTTTCAGACGGAATTCCGCTCCAGCTTGGCTTGCACACACACGGTCATACAAAAGTTCGATGAACTTTCGACCGCCAAGAACGCGGTGACGTACAACACTATGACGAGCCGAGAAAATTAAGTTCACTGCTTCCGAGCATGCGTCAAATTGTTTCCGAGCATGCATAGGAATTTTGCCCGTCGGAACTGGTAAAGACGATCGGAATTTCCGATCGGAACTTTTTCCGACCGAAAAAATTGAGAACCTGCTCTCAATCTTTTGCTGGCTGGAATTCCGTCAGTAAAAGTCTAATGGAGCATACACATGGTCGCATTTTCGGACCAAAAGCTCACACCGCTCGTGTGTATGGGGCATTAGGGTACATTCACATTGACTTGCATTTTCCTGCAGAGATCACCACTAGAGTAGAAAATGTGTTCTGTGTGCCTTGTCCACACCACAATACTGGTAATAATAATAATATACATTTTATTTATAGGCACCTTTCATAACACCCTAGGTCACCTTACAAAGATAGCAAAAGAGCAACAAAAAAGTAAATATATATTACATAACCATTAAATTACAAAAACAAATCAATGAAGTCAGACAGAGTAGGCTAGTTTAAAAAGATGAGTTTTGAGATGTGATTCGAAAATGGTTTTGTGTGCGATGCAGAAAAATGCAGACATGCTACATTTTTCAGCAGCACATTGGATGACAATGAAGCATAAAGCACTGTGTTGCTCTGCAGAGACATGAATGAAGTGTCACTATGTGACAATTCACATAAAGTTAGAAGAAGAAAAAAAGTATCTCTGGCTGCTGGAGCTATATCTTCACTAAAGGGACAACGGCGGCCTCACTCCTAACACCGGCCGGCACACTGTGATAGCTGCATAGGGAGGAAGATGAGTGCACAGAACTGAACTGATCCAGTGTGTGTTACAGCCAGAGTCCTGCTTTGTAGCGGCTGGGAAGGAGGGTGGATTGGGACTGTCTCTTTGCTGATCTAAGGCTCTCTCATTGCTGGACTGAGGGTGCTGTCTCCTTGCTGGACTGAGGCTGTCTCCTTGCTGGTCTAAGTTTGTCACCTTGCTGGACCGAGGCTGTCTCCTTGCTGGTCTAAAGTTGTCACCTTGCTGGACCGAGGCTGTCTCCTTGCTGGTCTAAAGTTGTCACCTTGCTGGACCGAGGCTGTCTCCTTGCTGGTCTAAAGTTGTCACCTTGCTGGGCTGAGGCTGTCTCTTCGCTGGACTGAGACAGTCTCCTTGCTGGTCTAAGGTTGTCACCTTGCTGGACTGCGACTGTCTTCTTGCTGGCCTGAGGCTTTCTCATTGCTGGACTGGGGATGTCTCTTTGCTGGTCTGAGACTTTCTCTTTGCTGGACTGGGGATGTCTCTTTGCTGGTCTGAGCCTGTCTCTTTGCTGGACTAAGGCTGTATCTTTGCTAGACTAGGGGTGTCTCTTTGCTGGTCTGAGGCTGTCTCTTTGCTGGACTGGGATGTCTCTTTGCTGGTCTGAGGGTGTCTCTTTGCTGGTCTGGGGGCTGTCTCTTTGCTGGTCTGGGGCTGTCTCTTGCTGGTCTGGGACTGTCTCTTTGCTGGACTGGGGCTGTCTCTTTTCTGGATGGGGATGTCTCTTTTCTGGATTGGGGATGTCTCCTTGCTGGTCTGAGGCTGTCTCTTTGCTGGACTGAGACTTTCTCTTTGCTGGACTGGGGATGTCTCTTTGCTGGTCTGAGGCTGTCTCTTTGCTGGACTAAAGCTGTATCTTTGCTAGACTAGGGGTGTCTCTTTGCTGGTCTGAGGCTGTCTCTTTGCTGGTCTGGGGCTGTCTCTTTGCTGGTCTGGGGCTGTCTCTTGCTGGTCTGGGACTGTCTCTTTGCTGAACTGGGGCTGTCTCTTTGCTGGATGGGGATGTCTCTTTTCTGGATTGGGGATGTCTCTTCGCTGGATTGGGCTGCTCTCTTTGCTGGGTGGGGGTGTCTCTTTGCTACATGGGAATGTCTCTTTGCTGGATTGGGATGTTTCTTTGCTCCACCCCCCCCCCCCCCCCCCCCCCCCCCAGGGATCTAAAATGCCGGTGCCTATTTTTTGTCTCAGTCTGGGCCTGCTCCCACCCTTCACGAGCACTTATTTGTGGTTTTGTCACCTTCTAAATTCGAGGGCGGACTGGCTTGTGTTTAAATATGTTGTTTGATTGAGTTTTTATAACTAAGCAATGAGATATTATTACTTTGAATTATTCTTTATTGATGAAATTTGATATATGGTGTTTATTTATGTTTCAAGCCAAAATAAAGGGCCGTGGCCATTTATTGCCAAATACAGTGCCTTAAAAAAGTATTCATACCCCACATTTTGTCATGTTACAACCAAAAATGTAAATGTATTTTATTGGGATTGTATGTGATTGAACAACACAAAGGGGCACATAATTGTGAAGTGGAAGGAAAATGATAAATGTGAAAAGTGTGGCGTGCATTTGTATTCAGCCCCCCTCTGTCAATACTTTTGTAGAACCACCTTTCGCTGCAATTACAGCTGCAAGTATTTTTTGGGATGTCTCTACCAGCTTTGCACATCTAGAGCAGGGGTGCCCAACCTTTTGAGGAGCGAGGGCCACTTTAGCGACTTGGTAACCGGTCGCGGGCCACAATGACCGTAGCGGGCGGATGGCAGGTCTGTGTCCACTCCGCATATGTAGAGCAGACACAGATGCAGCCCGCTCTACCCTAAGGGCCCTCTGATCTGCCCAAACAGAAGGGGACAGATCCCCTTCTGTATTTTTAAGCAGATCGGATTGCAGATAGGCGGGTGTAAGCAGACACGAGTCCGTTTACATCTGCCGCTCTATAGAGGTGAATGGAGGGTCCGATTGGGTCCGCCTGAAAAACAGACAGGCAGACCCCATCGGACCGATCGTGTGAAAGGGGACTGAGGCCCCTTTCACACTGAAGCACAGCGGTTTACCTGCATCTCAACTGACCTTGATCTTCACTTCTTCCTCAGGATTCCTGCAGCTGGTTGCTGCTGTCCCCCAGGTGGTTATAACTGGTGGCTGCTGCTGGCTGTCCTCCAGGGCTGGTACTGCTGGCTGGTACTGCTGTTGGGTACTGCCTGCTGGTACCGCTGGCAGATACCACTGGCTGGTACTGCTGGCTGTGCTGGTGGGTACTGGTGCTGCTGGTGGGTACTGGTGCTGCTGACTGGTAATGGTACTGCTGGCTGGTACTGCTGGTGGGTACTGGTACTGCTGGTGGGTACTGGTACTGCTGGATGGTACTGGTACTGCTGGCTGGTACTGCTGGCTGATACCGCTGTTGAGTACTGCCTGCTGCTAATGCTGGCAGATACCGCTGGCTGGTACTGCTGGTTGGTACTGGTACTGCTGGCGTGTGCTGGTGGGTACTGGTGCTGCTGGTGGGTACTGGTGCTGCTGGTGGGTACTGGTGCTGCTGGTGGGTACTGGTGCTGCTGGCTGGTAATGGTACTGCTGGCGGGTACTCGTGACTGGTACTGGTGGCTAGTACTGCTGGTGGGTACTGGTACTGGTGGCGGGTACTGCTGACTGGTACTGGTACTGCTGGCTGGTACTGGTGGCGGGTACTGGTACTGCTGGTGGGTACTGCTGGTGGGTACTGCTGGCGGGTACTGGTACTGGTGGCGGGTACTGGTACTGGTGGCGGGTACTGGTACTGCTGGCGGGTACTGGTACTGCTGGCGGGTACTGGTGACTGGTACTGGTACTGCTGGTGGGTACTGGTGACTGGTACTGGTGGCTTGTACTGCTGGTGGGTACTGGTACTGGTGGCGGGTACTGCTGGCTGGTACTGGTACTGCTGGTGGGTACTGATACTGCTGGCGGGTACTGGTACTGGTACTGCTGGTGGGTACTGGTACTGGTGGCGGGCACTGGTACTGGTGGCTAGTACTGCTGGTGGGTACTGGTACTGGTGGGGGGTACTGGTACTGGTGGCTAGTACTGCTGGTGGGTACTGGTACTGGTGGCGGGTACTGCTGGTGGGTACTGATACTGCTGGTGGGTACTGGTACTGGTACTGCTGGCGGGTACTGGTACTGGTACCTGGTACTGCTGGTGGGTACTTGTACTGGTACCTGGTACTGCTGGTGGGTACTGGTACTGCTGGCTCTGGCACTGCTGGCTGTTGTCTGTGATCTCATTCTCAGGAAGCATCATGCGGCTGCAGTAGACAGCAGAGCCGATGCTTCCTGTCACAGGCGGAGTACATTTGATATCACTCCGCCTGTGAAGGAGCCGGCGCTATACAGGAAGCATCGGCTCTGCTTCCTTTAGCGGCGGCTCAGTTGTTCGCGCTGATGCTCGGAGATGGCGGGTCGGGGACCCGCGATCAGGGCTTGCCGACCCGCCATCTCGGAGCAAGACGTGGCGGGCCACCTTGGATGGCGCCGCGGGCCACCGGTTGGGCACCCATGATCTAGAGAGTGACATTTTTGCCCATTCTTCTTTGCAAAATAGCTCAAGCTCTGTCAGATTGGATGGAGAGTGTCTGTGAACAGCAATTTCCAAGTCTTGCCACAGATTCCCCATACACACGGTCGGACATTCCGACCACAAAATCCGTCTGATTTTTTCAGACGGATTTTGGCCGAAACTTGTCTTGCATACACACGGTCGCACAAAGTTGTTGGGAAATCTGATCGTTCGGAACGAGGTGACGTAGAAAGCGTACGAAGGGACTACGTCTCCAGCAAATAGCTTTCGTCTCCAACTTTTTTCTGAGCATGCGTGGCACTTGGAAAATTTTAGATCCAGCTCTCAAACTTTTTCCGTCAGAAATTCCAACGGAAAAAATCCGAGCCCACACACGATCGTTTTTTCTGTCAACATAATCCGATCTGACTTTTTCCGTCTGAATTTCCGACCGTGTGTATGGGGCATAAGACTAATGCCCTGTACACACGGTCAGATGTTCAGACGGAAAATGTCCTATCGGACCATGTTGTCGGAAATTCCGACCGTGTGTGGGCTCGGACTTTTTCCGTTGGAATTTCTGACGGAAAAAGTTTGAGATCCTGCTTTTAAATTTTCCGACAACAAAGTCTATCGGACTTTTTCCGATCGTGTGTAGCGAATTCCGACAAAGTGCCACGCATGCTCAGATCACATTACAAGACCAAAGCTATTGGCTACTAGCCTCTACATAGTCCCGTCGTACGCAACAAACGTCACCACGTTCAGGATGATCGTTTTTTTCCGACAACTTTGTCCGACCGTGTGTATGCAACACCAGTGTCGGACAAAAATCCGTCTGAAAAAATTTGACGGATTCTGTGGTCAGAATTTCCGACTGTGTGTACGGGGCATAAGACTAAATTGAAATTTGACTTCAAAATTAACACTGGTCTGTAGTGCATGTTCATACCACAATGTAATAATAAATAACATATTAGATTTTTCACTCCAGCAGTATATAATGAGTTTGCAAATTGTAGAGAATTGTTAACTAATGCATGACTAATGGTGATTTAGTCGACTAAATACAACTAAAACTAAAACTGCAGAAGAGAAGACTAAAATGGGAGTAAAACTAAAATGCCATTTTAGTCCTAAGACTAAAACTAAATCGAAATTTGCTGCCAAAATTAACACTGCTCCAGAGTTACCATGGGTCTCTTGGTTGCTTCTCTGATTAATGCTCTCCTTGCCCGGCCTGTCAGTTTAGGTGGACGGCCATGTCTTGGTAGGTTTGCAGTTGTACCATACTCTTTCCATTTTCAGGTGATGGATTGAACAGAGCTCCGTGAGATGTTCAAAGCTTGGGATATTTTTTTATACCCTAACCCTGCTTTGAACTTCTCCACAACTTTATCCCTGACCTTTCTGGTGTATTCCTTGGCCTTCACGATGCTGTTTGTTCACTAAGGTTTTCTAACAAACCCCTGAGGACTTCACAGAACAGCTGCATTTATACTGACATTAAAATAAAAAAAAATTGGACCCTATTTATTGATTAGGTGACTTCTGAAGGCAATTGGTTCAACTAGATTTTAGTTAGGGATATCAGTAAAGGGGGCTGAATACAAATGCACGCCACACTTTTCACATATTTATTTGTAAAACATTTTGAAAACCATTTTATCATTTTCCTTCCACTTCACAATTATGTGCCACTTTGTGTTGGTCTATCACATACAATCCCATAAAATACATTTACGTTTTTGGTAGTAACATGTCAAAATGTGGAAAATTTCAAGGGGTATGCATACTTTTTCAAGGCACTGTATGATGTCTGGTTTATTTATTATGTCATATGGTTGTCTCTGGTGAATTAAGGTTTGATATTGGGGGATACAGTGCAGCCTGCATTTCCCATGTAAAGGGGATAGTTCTCAACTAGTTATGAGCCAAATGTACCTGCGTAGTAAATTTGAACTTGATGGGATCTGAATGTTAAAAAAAAAAAAACAGTAATGCCCATTTTCTAGGCTAATAGACAAAGGATTGTCAAACAAATGGTATGGGGGTTGGGAACTGCCCTGAGGGACATATACTAAAGCAAAAAACTTTTTTCAACACTTTGTTTTGAAAACTACTACTTAACAAAGATCAGTGATTTTAGTAATGCTTAAAGTGAAAAGTAAAAAAAAATGCAAAATTCCTTTACATGACATGCCTGGAGGATGTCCTGACCCTGCCGGTGAATGGGGCACATCTGTGTATTTTTTAACCACTTCAGTCCCGGAAGATTTTACCCTCTTCCTGACCAGAGCACTTTTTGAGATTCGGCACTGCGTTGCTTTAACTGACAATTGCGCGGTTGTGCGACGTTGCACCCAAACAAAATTGACGTCCTTTTTTCCCCACAAATAGAGCTTACTTTTGGTGGTATTTGATCACCTCTGTGTTTTTTATTTTTTGAGCTATAAACAAAAGAGCGACAATTTTGAAAAAACGCAATATTTTTTGCTATAATAAATATTCCCCAAAAATATATAAAAAAACATATTTTTTCCTCAGTTTAGGCCAATATGTATTCTTCTACATATTTTTGGTAAAAAAAAATCACAATAAGCGTATATTGATTGGTTTGAGCAAAAATGATTGCGTCTACAAAATAGGGGTTCGTTTTATGGCATTTTTATTATAATTCTTTTTTTTTACTAGTCATGGCGACAATCTGCGATTTTTATTGGGACTGCGACATTATGGCAGACACATCGGACACATTTTTGGGACCATTGGCATTTATACAGCGATCAGTGCTATAAAAATGCATTGATTACTGTAAAAATGTCACTGGCAGGAAAGGGGTTTAACACTAGGCGGCAATCAAGGTGTTAATTCTGTTCCCCAGTGTGTGTTCTAACTGAAGGAGGGAGGGGACTGTGTAGGGGAGATGACAGATCGTTGTTCATACTCTGTATGAACAGACAATCTGTCTCTTCTCCCCTCAGAGAACCTGGTTCTCCGTGTGTCAGCAGCGATCGCGGGAGCCCAGCGGTGATTGTGACCCCAAGGCACTCGCATTGGCTCGTCCGCCCTAGTGGCCACAGGGCAAAGTGACGTAACATAACGTTGTTTCGCCCAGCCGTGCCATTCTGCCGCAGTACAACTGCGGCGGCTGGTCAGCAAGTGGTTAAGAGAAAAAAGTGTGTTTTAATTGTCAGTAGAGGACATTTTCTGAATGCTTCCCTTCATAAAGGTCTCATATTAATGTTAATGGGGGACACCCACACAAAAATGAAACAGCAATGGGTTTCCCCGATTCATACCAGGCCATTCAGGTCTGATATTAATGTTAATGGGGAGCACACTCAAAGAAACAAACAAAAACAATGTGAGGTCCACACAAATTCTATACCAAACCCTTTAGGTCTGGTGTGCATTTTAGGGGGCACACAAAAATCAAGAAAAAAGTGTGAGATGCCCCTAAAAATCCATCACTGGGCATTAGTATTGGATGATTGGTGAAGGATAAACCGTTTTTCTTTTTTTTTTCTATTTTTTTTTTTATTAAAGGACTTCTCAAAGACTATGTCTGTTTTTTCACGCTTTAATTTTTTTGTGTTCTGTGTATCCCATACTTATTCATATAGAGCCGACACGTTTCTGGGTGCCCCCTAATTGTTCAGATTACGATAAGCCCCCCCATATTCAGACCCCTCACCACCAATGGGCCAGGCCCTTGTCCTTACCAACGCAGGTACCCCTTCCCCCAGGTTAAGGGCAAGTAACCTGGTATGGTTCAGAAAGGGATTACCTCCCCCCCCCCCCCCCCATTTCCTGGTTGGCCAGGCTGCATGCTCAGATAAAGGGCTGGTGTGGATTTTTTGGAGGGACTTGTTTTACTTTACACATTGCTCTTTTCACAATGCGGGAGATTTACTAAAACTGGAGCAATTAGACTCTCATGCAACTGTGCATGGTAGACAATCAGCTTCTAATGTAAGCTTGTTTAATTAAGCTTTGATAATAAAACCTGGAAGCTGATTGGTTTCTATGCAGAATTTGCGCCAGATTTTGCACTATCCAGGTTTAGTAAAAAAAAAAAACAATGAGTATTGGCTTTTGATATGCATTTGTATTCCTTTATTTGTATTTTTTGTTTTGCTTTTTAGATTTGCCATTATAATCCTTCCTTTTAACTTCTGTTTGTTTGTAGCATGGCTTCAATGGTGTTTAACTTTGACCCAAAATGACTACAAAGAACTACTGACCTGGTGTAGGGCAAGATTGAGGTGACAATTGTGTGGCAAAGATCTCTAAAGCCCCATACACACGGTCAGACTTTTTCATGGATTCTGTCCGATCGGACAATGTTGTTGAAAAATCAGACCGTGTGTATGCACCATCGGACAGTGTACGTCGGTTTGTCCGACGGACAAAGTCTTATCTCCTGCTGGAAAGATTTGCCGTCAACACGGTCCGATCACACCAAATCCGATCGTGTGTACGGTTGTCCGACCGGACAAAGTGCTACGCATGCTCAGATCACATTACAAGACCAAAGCTATTGGCTACTAGCCTCTACGTAGTCCCGTCGTAGGCAACAAACGTCACCACGTTCAGAATGATCGGATTTTCCGACAACTTTGTCCGACCGTGTGTACGCAAAACCAACATCGGACAAAGTATGACGGACATGGTCCGACGGACCTGGTCCGCGGATTGTCCGACCGTGTGTATGGGGCTTTAGAGCTATGTATATTCGTTGACTTTTTAGATTTCCATTTTAATATGCTTTTTATATTTACTAGCGAATGTGTGTCAATTCTAGAACAGGCACAACTGTGGATATTGCAAACAATGCTAAGGTGTCTTAGTGATCAGCATGTGCAGGAGATGGGTGCAGAGGGTATGACACCAGCAATACAGGCAACAAAGGCATGTGGAAAGTATGACAGCAAGTAGTATGTGCAGGAAAGGCATGCAAATGGTATGACAGTGGGCAGTATGTGCAGGGGTGGAGTTAAAAGGCTATGCTAACAGGCAGTATGTCTAGAAGATGAGTATGAATGGTACGATAGCAGGCAGTATGTCTAGAAGATGAGTATGAATGGTACGATAGCAGGCAGTATGCGCAGAAGAGCGCAAAAAGGCTATAACAGCAGATAGTAATTGCAGGAGAGAAGTGCAGAAATATAACAGTAGGCATATATACTGTATGCAGGAAAGGACTGTAACAAACAAGGCTTTTCATGGCAGTAGACTCAAATCTCACTGCTGCCACAAGGATGTGACATTTATGCTTTTAGCCTCACCCTGACAACAATGTCAGTGCCACTGCCAACAGACTCCTCCAGTCCCATGTCCTCCATCCCATGTCCTCCTCCTTTTCCATCCCATGTCCTCCTCCTCCAGTCCCATCTCTCCCATCTCATGTCCTCCTCTTCCAGTCTCTTCTCTTCCATCCCATGTCCTCCCCCTCCTCCAGTCCCTTCTCTTCCATCATATGTCCTCCTACTCCTCCATTCCCATCTCCTCCATCCTATGTCACCCTCCTCCAGTCCCATCTCCTCCATCATATGTCCTTTTCCATCATATGTCCTTTTCCAGTCCCTTCCCTCCCATCCCATGTCACCCTAATCCTCCAATCCCATCTTCTCCATCTTATGTCCCCTCCTTCCAGATTCCCATTTTCACCATACCATGGGGTGACAGAAAGAGAGAGGGGCTGTGAGACAGAGAGAGAGAGAAGGGTGAGAGAAAGGGGCTGTAAGTCGGAGAGGGGTGAGAGAGAAGAGATAAGAGAATGTGGGGGTGAGAGAGAGAGGGGGTGCAAGAAAGAGGGAGAGAGAGGGTGTGTGTGAGAGACAAAGAGGATGGATGAGAGAAAGAGAGAGAGAGGGTGTTGAGAAAGATAGGAGATGAGAGAGAGTGGGTGAAAGAAAGAGAGAGGGGGTGAGAGAAAGAGAGAGTGAGGGTGTTGAGAGAGAGAGAGAGTGAGGGGATGAAATAGAGAGAGGGGGTGTGAGAGGGGGGTAAGTGAGAGAGAGAGAGAGAGAAAGAGAGAGACAGAGGGGGGTGAGAGAGACAGAGGGGGTGAGAGAGAGGGGTGGGAGGATGAGAGAGAGACCCCTAGCCCTGTCCCTGCCTGCAGTCCCTCCTGTGCCCCTCTGCCCCAGTCCCTGTCTGTGGGTAGATGTGTATGATGCCTGGTACCTTCCATGCCAGCAGTAGGACGTTTGTGATGGCCAGCAGCAGGAAGGGCTTGTTCTCTCTCTGGGTGATGATGGGGGATGCTCTGCTCCTGCCAGCGGATCCCTGGCTGCCTGCACCTCCTGCCAGTCCCAGTCCTCCGGCCATGACTGTTGATGTTGGAGCTGGGAGCGGAGAAGAGGTTGAACATCACCGATCAGTGCCATTCTGAAATGCACGGAAAGGCCAGAGGACAGCTCTTCTGACCTCAGCAAATCTGGGGAACAAAGTCTTTTTGAGGCTTGCCAAGGTTTGCCGAAGTCAGCCGAGGTGTTATCGGGCCTTTTCGGCTGTTTCCGAGGCTCTCCGGCACCCCCCGGCTCTGGCCGCATGCAGTATTGCCATTGAAGTCAATGCAGAACAAATTATTTTCATTTCCATTGACTTCAATGGGGAAACTCGCTTTGATATGCGAGTACTTTGGATTACGAGCATTCTCCTGGAACGGATTATGCTTGTAATCCGAGGTTCCACTGTATATATACACAGTTGTGCTCATAAGTTTACATACCCTGACAGAATTTATGATTTCTTGGCCATTTTTCAGAGAATATGATTGATAACACAAAAACTTTTCTTTCACTCAGGGTTAGTGTTTGGCTGAAGCCATTTATTATCAATCAACTGTGTTTACTCTTTTTAAATCATAATGACAACAGAAACTACCCAAATGACCCTGATCAAAAGTTTGCATACCCCAGTTCTTAATACCGTGTATTGCCCCCATTAACATCAATGAGAGCTTGAAGTCTTTTGTGGTATTTGTCTCCTTTCCCAGTCGATGCCTTCTACGGGGAAACGCGTCGGGTGGAGCTATAGGTCTTGACGTCATCATGCATCAGCTGTCTGGCTTGAGCCGCGGCTGCTTTGACTTTTTTGTATGTCGCTCATGTTGGATGTCAGTGCCGCTGGAAAACCTTTTTGATAAAACTTTCTTGAGTACTGCAAAATGAAGCCTCTCTCTTCTATTCTATAATATACATATTTGTATGGATTGCCTCCCTTGGAAAATCCAGTAAAACAACATTGCAGCAGTGGCAAGCGGGAATAGGAGGAAGGATTTCGTTATTGCTGATCGTTTGATCCTCTGCCGAAGAAATCCCTCCTGTGTGTGCTCGTTTGATCTCTATAACTTCAGATCCACCTGTTCTGGTAAGGGGCGCTGTTTGCATTAATTATTGAGGAACAGAAAAAAATTGCCTAATCGCTTTTTCTTCGATGCCCTATGAATTTTTCTTGTCTGTGTGTCACAACTTACAGCAGTCTATGGACTATATTGCATAGGATTGTTTTTTCTGAATTTGTCACTAAGTGTTTAAATCACAGTTATATATTTAGTTACAAGTAGCTATTTGCTACATTGTGGATAATATATTTTAATTTGTTACCACTTTCTTCAAATCACATAATTTATCACATAATTCTTTATTTATTATATTCATTTTTGGTTGTGCATTTTCTTTCTTTATATGTGGATGAGGCTCTTTATCTTCTCGGATGGTAAAGCTGCCCATTCCCCTTTGCAAAAAGCCTCCAGTTCCTGTAAATTCTTGGGCTGTCTTGCATGAACTGCACGTTTGAGATCTCCCCAGAGTGGCTCAATGATATTGAGATCAGGAGACTGAGATGGCCACTCCACTGTAGCCAATGACAGGTCGACTTGGCCTTGACCATGCAGCCCATCTTTCTTCAAGTGCCTCCTTATTGTGCATCTTGAAACCTGAAGTTATTTGTGGGGTTTTTTTTTGCATCCCAAACTATTTTCCTGGTAATTGTGGCTGAATTTTTAGTTGGTCTACCTGACTGTGGTTTGGTTTCAAAAGAACCCCTAATTTTCCACTTCTTGATTAGTGTTTGAACTGATTGGTAGCTGATTGGCATTCTCAATTCCTTGGATATATTTTTATATCCCTTTCCTGTTTTATACAGTTCAACTACCTTTTCCCGAAGATCCTTTGACAATTCTTTTGCTTTCCCCATGACTCAGAATCCTGAAATGTCAGTGCAGCACTGGATGAAAGATACAAGAGTCTGTCAGGAGTCCAGAAACTCATTGACCTTTTATACACACACTAATTACAAGCAAACAGATCACAGGTGAGGATGGTTACCTTTAATAGCCATTCAAACCCCTTTGTGTCAACTTGTGTGCATGTTATCAGGCCAAAATCACCTAAAACTTTTGATCAGGGTCATTTGGGTAGTTTCTGTTTTCATTAGTATTTAAAAAGAGTAAACACTGTTGATTGGTAATAAATGGCTTCAGCCAAACAATAACCATGAGTATTGTTCATATTCTCTGAAAAATGACTAAGAAATCATAAATTCTGCCAGGGTATGTAAACTTATGAGCACAACTGTATATATGTTATTATATAATCATTGAAATGTCCAGGCATTGGAATTCCCAAATTGTTTATTTATTTTAAATTTGAAAAAGTTACATTTAGAAAATGCCTCTCTAACTTTGTAATACGCTTATTTGGAGTCTACCTCCAGCAGGGCCACTGATAAGGCAGTTAAGCCAGACCTTCTGTACTGGGATCAGACTTCATCAGTTCAAAAGGGGGGCCCATGCACCTTCTGAGCAGGAGGGCTGGCTGTACTTCCTTATTGCTGACACTTGTGACCCTTGTGTAGTGCTGCCAGATTCTACTTTTCTTTTCTTCCCCCGGCTGCACTGCAGGGGGATCGGTTCTATTATCTGCGCCCTTTTCCCCCTGCTGTCTGGGATCCCTGGGTGCCCCTTTCCCCCTGCTGTCTGGGATACCTGGGTGCCCCTTTCCCCCTGCTGTCTGGGATTCCTGGGTGCCCCTTTCCCCCTGCTGTCTGGGATCCCTGGGTGCCCCTTTCCCCCTGATGTCTGGGATCCCTGTGTGCCCCTTTCCCCCTGCTGTCTGGGATCCCTGTGTGCCCCTTTCCCCCTGCTGTCTGGGATCCCTGTGTGCCCCTTTCCCCCTGCTGTCTGGGATCCCTGTGTGCCCCTTTCCCCCTGCTGTCTGGGATCCCTGTGTGCCCCTTTCCCCCTGCTGTCGGGGATCCCTCCAGTTTAATTCTACATGCTTTTCTTATTGGAAAAAAAAATTAACTTATTTCATTTGGTTGTTATCTTTGTTTGGCTCTGTCAAGTCCCAATCTATAGGGCTCAAGGTCAACAACATGGTTAGAAGATCACCAGAGGAAATGTACTGCTCTGTATACATACAGCCAGACTGCATTTGATGTAGCCTGCACCCTTCATTCCTACTGAGAAAAGATATACCTGTGCCCTTCATTCCTACTGAACACTGAATTAATAGTTTAAAAAAAAAAAATCTTTTGTATTAGCCATATGATTAAAAGTGTATGATTGCATTGCTCCTCAGACCTGGCTGATTCAATGACAGCCCTAAAATGTTTATGTCTATACAGCACATATCTTGAGCAATGGGTTTGGAAGCATGTGCAAAATGGAAAGGTTGAGGGGAAGAAGTGGAGGACATTTAGGGGTTGATTTACTAATGGCAAATAGACTGTGCACCTTGCGAAGTGCAGTTGCTCCAGATCTTAGTAAATTAAGTAAAGCTTCAATCCAAAGAATACCCAATGATGTGCAAGAAAAAAAAAAAAGAAGAAAAACAGCTTGGGTGATGGAAGTCAGCAGAGCTTCTGCTCATTTACTAAGCTCTGGAGCAACTGTTCTCACAGAGTGCAACTGCACTTTGCAAAGCGCACAGTTTATTTGCTTTTAGTAAATTAACCCTATAGTGTTGCAGGATTTTGCCTTTATATGAAAAGCAAGACTGGAATCCCTTTAGACATGAATGACCCTGCTAAAACCGATCAGCTAATTATTTAAGCTAGTTGAAGATATTATGCAAACGCTAAGGAATGGCCAGAGTAACAGTTTCCATATGACTACATAATGTATGCAAAGTGCTCCATGGACACCAAAGTTTACCAGAAAACAGAAGAAAATCTAAACTGGCTGGACCCGTAATGACCCCAGTACTCCTCTAAAACAACTTCAGCAGCAAAAGAAAAAGGAGAACTTATAATTGCAAACTTGATTGCTTATATTTGTTGGAGGGAAACTATAATGTCACAGAATATATCCTAATTTTCTGGATTTTTAAGGCAATTCAAACATTATTTTGTATAAAAAGTATTTTTATTCAATCACTTTTTATGGTGAAATTGACAAGCAAGTAGCTGGGGAATGCCACTTCAATGCATCCATATGTACCCATTTGTTGGAACCAACATGTTATATGTAACCAAAACTATTGTGATCTTTGAAAAATTGCTTATCGCTTTTATAGTGATTAAATAAAAATACTTTTTATACAAAATAATGTTTGAATTGCCTTAAAAATCCAGAAAATTAGAATATATTCTGTGATGTTTTACAAGGGATGATGGCAATTACACCCACAACCACATGAGTTTATTTTTAATTGGGAAACTATAATGTTTTGGGGTCAATTTTTTATTTTTATTTTACTAAACATACATTGTATATCTTGAAAAATTGCTTATCGCTTTTATACTCTGCTTTTAAAGTGATGAAATAAAAATACTTTTTATACGAAATAATGTTTGAATTGGCTTAAAAATCCAGAAAATGAGGATATATTCTGTGATGTTCAGACCAAGTGCCAAGAATATTAAGAAGAACAATGGTCAATATCTGCTATTTCCTCCACAACTCCAAAATCCCAGAATCATTCTTAAAACAAATTCCTGAGCTGGTTGCCTCTGCTGGGAGGCTGTTAATTAGGACTGTAGTAAAAAGAAGGTAGCGACAAAATGACAGCATGAGTCTTGTGTCTACTACATGGGTACTAAAACAGATATCCTTTTCCATCAGGTATTTTGGAAAATCTTTGTGAAACCAATATATAAATGAACTGATAGCATCTGGGTCAAAAGGATAGCCGGATCTGAATTAAACAGCACAGCAGGGGAGTGTACAGATGTGGCATTCTACACTTACCTGTATTTATTTATGTTGAAAACGTTTGTTTGAATTGGCATCCTTGTACAATAAGACAGAGCTGAGAAATAAGGAACCTTCCCTGGTGTTTATTCCCAACCAAGCAAAAATAGAAATGCAAACACAAATCTGGCATTGTTTTAAAACTTTAAAATTGGTCTATTTTAAAAACACAATCTGGGCCAAAAAAGTTTAACCTGAATGGGGTCAATATATGTGTCCACCCATGGCCAAATTAGGCCAAATGGTTAGACTGGGTTCCAAGGTGTTTACAGATGTGAGCGTAGAGAACCATGGCAAAAAAATGCCCAAACCAGATGTTATACAGAGGTACCCATATACAATACAGATAGTTCAATATCTGCAAGTAAAATGAACAATCCATGCTAGCACTGTAATAACCGGACAAAAGACCCGGAATTTTTTTTTTTTTTTAAATCTTTATTTTGTTTGCAATGCACAAGAGGTATGAAAATAAAAATACCAAAGACATAAACATTACCAAGAAAAAGAAGCAGTCAATAGGGTTATGCAAACATGTTGTGAGTATAACATCCTCAAATCTATAATGGAAGACGCTCCAGGGAACCCACCATTACATGGCTAGAGTGGTATAGGGAACTTAAAAAAGAGGGGTAAGGGGGGTAAGAGAAAAACAAAAAAAATTAAAAAACAAACAAAAAAAGGCCATAATGTGTGGTCACCAAAAATGTGGTTACATATTGGAGAGGAGGGAAAACAGCCCATCCAACTCCCAGATAATTAAGGTAGATAGCGAAGTCAACAAACACAACTAACTCAGTGTACATAATAATTTTTCTTTTCAGAAAGCCTCAGATAGAAACAAAATAATCAAAACATAGCTCTGCATTACTCCTTATTTATAGCGTAAGCTGTTTATATCAGTCAGAGGAACTGAATTCTATCCATAGTCCCCAACATTTATAGAATTTCGGGTAAATGTCTGCACATTGATGCCTCCACTCCTCCGCCTCCATGATATCATGTACCTTCAGCAACCATTCCTTAATAGTAGGTGCAGCCAGGGACTTCCAGTGGGATAAGGTACTTACCAGCGTTGAGGAGCTGAGGCATCAAGGAGCGTTTATAGGACCCCACCGATTTTGCAGTATCATGAAATAGTATAGGTAGAGGATCCATGGGCGTCCGGAGGTAGGGGCAAGGGGGGTCAAGTGCCCCCCCAGAATCAGGGATCGGATCTTAAATTCAGCACAGTTGCATCACTATCGGGGACAGGAAGCCCGCACCCGGGTGCCACTCGCCAGTGGGGTAACACCATCAAGGTGCTGTCAAGCCCCCCCATCAGTGTAGTGTGACTTCAGGCTCTTTTTCCTGCTCAGTCCAGCAGAGAACTCAGCGTCACTGTGACAGGAGAAAGGTGAGCTGCGGGCTATCAGAGGTTTCCCCTGCTCGCCCCCCCTTTCTCCTGTCAGGGAGAAGAGATGGCGGCTCTCACCAGGTTCCCCGCCCAGCTTCCTGCCGGCTCTGTTCCTTCCCTATTGGCCATAACTGAGGGCCAATCAAAGGAGACTAGGAGAGGAGAGCATCATGGGACATGTAGTCCCAAAGATTGGAGGCCCCATTTTCCACAGGGAGGAGGCTACAGCTCGATCAAGAGAGAGATTGAGAGACTGCAGCCTGGAAAAAAGCTGAGGGAGAAAGTGCTACAGAACAAAGAATGAGGAGTGTGCTGGGCGGAAGCCAGAGAGAGAGCAATGCTGTCCAGCGCCACCAGAGAGAGACCCACGCTGCCCAGCACCCCCAGAGAGAGAGCCACCCTACCCAGCACCACCAGAGAGAGCCACGCTGCCCAGCACCACCAGAGAGAGTAAGACTGAGTCACTACTGACCAGAGTAGCCCCAGAGGAACCCAGAGTGAGCGATCGTCCAGCCGGAGGGATCACTGCTGTAGTTTTGCTGGGTCTGGTAAGAGGGCCTGTTGGCCATTATCCATTACTTATCCTAGGGACTGTACTACGCCTGCAGTTTCTGACCATGATAATGACATTGTCGAAAAGGGACGGTGCATGGGTGACCCTAAAATGATGCCCCCCGCTGAAAAAAGTTCTGCGGACGCCCATGAGAGGATCATCTACTATCTGGCATTTTGTCACCTTATTATTTGGATCTTGCTCATTTGACACAGAATCACAGGTACGACTACCAGAGGGGTCTACAGACCTCGTGCTTTCAAAGATTGATGTGTTCAAAAGGGAACTGTGATCAAGATGATTGTTTATTGATTGATGATTGTGTAAAGACTGCAGTAATAAATCCAGAAGCAGAAGCCACCTGAGAAATTGACGGTGTGTCAATTCGGTTCACTTCTATTTCTATCCCCTTTTAGTTTACAGAAGGATTTTTAGAAAATGAATAGTTTTACACTACACAAAAGCTGTGTAGTATTAAACCCCCAGCATTTAAGCTTGACACAGTGAGCACAGTAAAAAAAAAAATAACCCTATTTGTTAACATTTTTACCCCTGGATTTGCAATTTACAACTTTCTGCTGCTGGCTCTTGCTCTCTCTTAGCGCTGCTTCCCTAAACTTCCAGTCTTCAAAAGAACAAGTGTACAGGACTACAGTAAAGGACTACAGTGTAGTCTTGAGTCCGTCTGTGAGGCTGGGTTCACACTATTGCAAATTAGATGTGGGTTTCCCGCATCCAATTTGCATAGCAGGAGATTTTGACCGTCTCTCTATGGAGCCAGTTCACAGAACTCCAGAGCGGCTCCAGTGTGAATTTCACAGGAGCCCTGTGCGTCTTTTGGCCTGTTTCAGGTCCGAATTCAGCCAGAAATTCGGGCTGAAATCGGACCTGAAACGATGAATGGAGATGCACCGGACTCCTGCTGTGAGCCGCTCCGTTCTCCAGTGTGAACCCAGTCTTAGATTGGAGAATGGCGGGGATTGGATGAACAGGGGATTGTCATCCTTAGCTCCTGGGCTGTGTGGTTCTATTGTGTAGGGATACACAACTCTAGTCTCTGCATGCAAGGGTGGCTAAGAGTGGCTCCATAGGACACTGCATCAGAAAGAAGCCCCCCTGAAACAGGAAGCCTGGTAGAACAGTAATGGCACCAGCTAAAACAGGAACACCAGCAAGGATTTAAAGATAAAAAAAGCTGCATGCTTAGTAAGTGATTAAAGAGGCTATAAAGGCTTTTTTTTCTTCTTGCTATGGGGGCATACATGCAGGTACGCTCCCAAGCAGGGCTGTGTGCATCCATAGGCATGCACAGTGGGGCTCGTCCCCACTCCCTCCTCACATGATTTGACGGACAGCAGCTGGAGCCAATGGATCCTGCTGCTCTCAATGAAGCTTATTAGAGAAGAGAGATGTGAGAGAAGACCTGAAGCTGGACAGCCGGGTACAGTACTGGATCCATACAGGACTCGGGTAAGTGTTTAAGGAAGGTCCATGGGGCGCTGCTATTGGAAGGTGTTTTACCTTAATGTGGAAAATGCATTAAAGTGGTTCTAAAGGCAGAAGGTTTTTTTTTTATCTTAATGCATTCTACGCATTAAGATAAAAAAAACTTCTGTATGCAGCAGCCCCTCCAGGAGCACAGGCGAGGGACCCAGGAAGAAGAGAATTTGGGCTGCTGTGTGCAAAACCACTGGACAGAGCAGAACCTGTAGTAGTAATAGCTTAATTATTTCCTTAGAGAACCTACACTCAATGAAATGTTCAGCCTGAAGCCAAAGGCCCGAGCCTTGGGGCAAAATATGTGCTTCACATGGAACACTCCAGAGGAAAGAATGGACAGCTGGGAGTCACATGTCACTTTATTGGTACCTTGTGTGTTTTATTTGAAAAACTAACTGATTTGATCACTTTGATCTATGAAAATAAAGGGTTAATACTTACCTCCTGAGGCTATTGCTGCCGATATCCCCTATTATCAGGAGCTCCGCTAGCTGAAATATCTTCAGCATTCGATACTTCCGGGAGTGTAAGATGCCCGGTCTCCCTCTACGGGTCGTAGTTCCTTCCTTAAACCCCTCTGTCAATACAGACAAGTGGTGACATAGAGGCCAAAGAAAGGAACCACAGCACCCAGAGGAGGGCCAAGTTTCCTACACACTGGGAAGTATGCTTGATGCTGAAGATGTTTCTGTCAGGAGAGCTTCTGCAGACATCGGGCATTGGTGGTGTAAGTGCTGGAAAGGCATTACACTTTTTGGTAGATCTTTCTTAAGCAAATTGTAAAAATTACAAAGGGAATATTTTATCCAAATGCAGTGTAGGTTTAAGATGTTGGGAATTTTATTTCTAAGCAATCTTGTAAGAGCCTCTATCAGAGAGTAGATTGATGGTAACATGGGAGTACATGAGAGTGACTACTCATTTTTCTCTGGAACGTTTATAGATGTTTTTCCACATAGAATGAGGGCGCTGAATCAGCCAAAGCCACAGATGGTAAGTTAAGGTAGTGCTTTGAATTGATAAGTCTATAGACCTCTTGGAAACAAAACAAATATCTCTGGTATATCTCAAAAGGTTCAAAAAAATAAAAGAGTTTGATACTCTGAAGTTACAAACTTTTTTTTACTGAATTCTGGAACCCCGATCAGATGGATGGGAAGTCTGAATTACCTGCAGGTGATAATAAGCAAATGTACATGGAGGCCAGTGGTAGCTATAATGGATTTTAGCTGATAGCAGTTTTAAAATGAAGTTTAAGCCATGATAGTAAATAAGGAGTTTAATTATAATGCATTTGCTGAGCAAAAAAAAAAAAAAAGACTTCTAAATATGGCAAGTCTAGGCATCCCTTAGTCTCTGTCCTCTATTAGTTGATTTGTAAGGATTTACCTATTTAAATACTTCTCATTCCCTTTACAATAACATCATCCCCATAGTTGCCAGGTATATTAATGCTCTTGGCACACAGTGCTATAACTAACAGTCACGAATCACACAAGTTGAAACAAATATTTTCTATGAATGTTAATGCTGATTTTTATAAATATTCAATATTTAAAAGAATATTACAAATCCATCAAAGAATCTAGGATTTACCTATTTAAATACTTCTCATTCCCTTTTCAATAACATCATCCCCATAGTTGCCAGGTATATTAATGCTCTTGGCACACAGTGCTATAACTAACAGTCACCACAAGAAACCATCCACATGCTGCTATGCTACAGACCACCAGGACCAAAGACAAATCTACCGATACCACTCACGGAATTCATCTCGGCACACACCCTGAAAAACAACAAGGTTCTGGTACTCGGAGATTTCAACCTCTGGGCGAACTCCACCGAAGACCCCATCGCCACCACCTGCATCAATCAACTGGAAGACCTAGGGCTTCAACAACTAGTAAAGGCTCCCACACATGGGTCAGGTCACATCCTGGACCTCATCTTCAGCATTCGAGACAACATAGCGCTACCATGGTCAGACCACCACGCTATCAAATTTGAGATCGCCACCAACATCTTCCTGCAAAAACCAAACCCGGCGGCAAAAACACACTGGATTAGATCGCAGAAGAAACTACACTCGGAAATCTTCAAAACCACACTAACATACAAAATGGCTACACTAAATCAAAACCACTCAACAGAACGAACACTCAGCTTCATAAACAAGGCACTTCTACAAACAGCAGATGCAGTCGCCCCGAAACATCGAGCACCCATCCGCAAGAAAAATTCTGGATGGTTTAATGGCACACTTACTCTACTGAAACGGGAACACAGAAGAGCAGAAAGAGCCTGGAGAAGAAACACCACAAAGGAAAATCACACAAACTACAGAATACTCACCAAGAGATATCATAAAGCAATTTTCACAGCAAAAAAATAATATGTCTCAAACACTCTCTCAAAAGCCATCAACCGACCACGGGAACTTTTCAAACTAGTCGCCCAGACTATGGAGCCCACCTGCCTTGAGCCCCTAGGAAACGAAACTCAAGAATACTGCAACAAATTATCCAATTTTTTCAGCAACAAAATAGACAACATTCAGAAAATAATTCAACAAAAAAAAAACAACAACCAACTCTACTCAACTCAACCCAGGTAAGGAATTTTACATCCACAGCGCACAAGCACCACATTTTTCACTTACCCCGATCACCGCGGATGAAACCAAAAATGTCATCAAGAGCCTCCGAGACAGCACATCGCCAAACGACATCATCCCCACAAAACTCTTGAAAGAATGCTCCGACATTCTGGCCCCCGCTATTACACACCTAGTAAATCAGTCGTTCAAAGAAGGATTGGTTCCGAATTCCCTCAAGCAAGGCATCGTCAAACCATTGCTAAAGAAACCCAACCTCGACCCCAAGGATCCGAACAATCGCAGACCGGTAACAAGCCTGAACACCATTTCCAAGATCATGGAGAAAGCAGTAGTACAACAGCTTCAACTTCATCTGGACACACACAAGCTCCTGGACCCACTACAATCGGGCTTCCGCCCAGGCCATGGCACAGAAACAGCACTTCTGAAAATATGGGATGATGCCCTAGAAGCAGCGGATGATGGAGAATCGTGTCTTCTGGTATTGCTGGATCTTAGTGCGGCGTTCGACACAGTGGACCACAACACGCTTCTCATTCGCCTCAAGGAAGTGTCAGGAGTTACAGATGGAGATCTGCCATGGCTTGCTTCCTTCTTAGGAAACCGGTCACAGACAGTGAAGTTAGGAGCCTTCACATCGGAAACCCGGGCAATCACTTATGGAGTCCCTCAAGGATCACCATTGTCACCAGTACTGTTCAACATTTACATCCGGCCACTCTTCAAAATTATTAGCAAATTGGATCTGTGCTTCCACTCATACGCAGACGACACTCAACTGTATTTCCGGATCACCGGACAAAAAGACCAATACCAGGAACTAGGAAAATGTCTTACATTGATAGATGACTGGATGACCACTAGCTCCCTCAAACTAAATGGATCAAAAACAGAACTACTGCTCCTCGACGCAAACTCAAGGAAAAAGACGAAGACCCCTTGGACACCACCAACCATCCTGGGACAGACCATCCTTCCAAGCAACAAAGCCAAAAGCCTTGGAGTAATCTTTGATTCAGAGATGACCATGGAGGCACAAATAGGATCCGTAATCAGCGGATCCCACCATCTCCTTCGCATGCAGACTCATCCCCTTCATCCCGGAAAAGGAAAAAGCGGTAGTAGTAGGAACGATCATCAATTCGCGTCTCGACTATGCAAACTCCCTGTACATAGGATTACCGGATTACCAGATTGTGCGCCTTCAAATTGTCCAAAACACAGCAGCAAGATTAGTCACCGGAAAGAAACCCTGGGAATCCATCTCCCCATCCCTAAGGATCCTCTATTGGCTCAAGGTAAAAGACAGGATCACATTCAAGACCTTCTGCCTCACCCACAAATGTACACAATGAAATGCGCCTCAATACCTTAGTGAGAAACTAGAAAAATACATACTAAATCGCAGCCTTCGATCAACAAACCAAAATCTCCTTCTCATCCCCAAAGAAGGGAGAACGAAGATTCGCAGTACAGGGACCCCGGCTATGGAATGCTCTACCGAACAACATCCACTTGGAAGAAAACCATCAGGCCTCAAAACCATCAAAACCATCAAACTCAAGACCCACCTCTTCTAAACATGGCATCACAACAAGAGCAGACAAGCGCCTCGAGGCGATTCAGTTCGCAGTTGTAGCGCTATACAAATTATTCATTCAGTCACGAATCACACAAGTTGAAACAAATATTTTCTATGAATGTTAATGCTGATTTTTATAAATATTCAATATTTAAAAGAATATTACAAATCCATCAAAGAATCTAGACCTGCCCCATATTACCACAATGTGAAGCTATCCCTGCCATCTAGGATTCTGGTTTCAACCTAATGGGTCTTCACAATAATATATGGAAAAGGACTCTCTCAGGTTGTCACAGGGATAGGATAAGGGATGGGGGGAAATCTTTCCATTGGGCTATCAAACAGACTGCATAATCCAGTAAGGAACTGAGTGTGCCCTTTCACTCAAAATGGAGGAATCTGTTTTCAGTGGAAATAGCCTTAACAGAATGTCATATGTCACCCTATTCTCAGTCAGGGTTGCCAACCTCCCGCAGCATTTTTTACTGACAAAACATGGAAAATTTACTGGCGGAGAGCATTTCTTACTGGTACCCTGATAAATTACAGAACCCCTATTGAAAACGAACACAGTGACTGTAACACAGTGACTATTTGAACATCATATTTTCCCCTGAAGTAGATACGATATCCCTGTATCGACACTAGTTGGGGAGGGGTCAGGACGGCACAACAAGACATCTTGTATGCTAAGGGCGCTTGTATCATCCCGATATCACCCTGGTAAAATCTGCTACATGTTCATCATAGAATGGTGCACTGACGCACCTGATATATGTGAGTACCCCAGATGGGTATAAATTGTTTAAAACGTCATTGCACTATTGAGTTTTTCCTTTCACATATCCCGGATAACTATGCTGAGGAACCCAGGAGCCTGACATTTTAAAGAGCCCAGAGGTGGTTCACATGCGTGCTTTGACTTAGCTTAATTGCAAAGTCGCACGCTCTAAGGTGAGCATTTACTACCTAAGGGGGGCACCTGATTGAAGACACCCCAGCACATCTTGGATCACACTTTTTATTGTTCCTGAATTACACAAACTATATCACATTACTAGAAACTCAGTTGGATGCGATTTGGATGCGATTTATATGAACATGAGCACTTTGTCTTATGATCTGAATCACATATCCCCTGCAGTGTTGTTTATTTTCAGCACTGTCATTTACAACATATTTGGACACTATATATTATATAGCACTTTTTCTGTATATTATTTGTTTATGTTTGTGGTTTTAAACACAGTTATGCACAAGGCGCTTTAAATTGGTTTTGTGTGTATATCATATCCATTTATTAGTTATATTAATTTAATTAATTTGACATAGTTTTAGTATACACATAATATGGAAACATTGACAAAACCTATAACCAAGTAATTTGCTTGATTTACACTTAAAAAGTCAATACAGCATGAAATGATCAGCCCGTGATATTTACTGGCAGTTGTTAAAAAATCACAGATTTTTACAAACTATCAGTAAATTTACTGGCGGTTGGCAACCCTGTTTTCAGTAACCTTATCACTTAATGGAAAGCCGAAGACATTTCAGACAAAACTGCGCATAAAAATATGCCAAGGCTGTAGACAAACACAAAATATAAATTAATAAAACACATTGCAGTTAAACAGCTGTGATCATCAGACAAAATCCATCTGTAACTTGTATTTTCAGCATGAAATCTAGAACACGAAAAAGGATGTAATGTGAAATTGCATCTCAGTAGGGAGATAGAACTTCATTCTATCTAAAGTACTAAAGAATCTAAATCCCAAACAGAAGACTAAAACAGATGCAGGTTACATGGTTTATGTCCGGAGATTTGCCAGAACATGATTAATGAAAACTACATTAACTCAGTACAAGCAGAAGAGTAACAGAATGTTCCACAACCGTTTCCCATGTCAAATCAGGGGAAATGAGAAGATTATTATCATGTTCTTTTGAAGGGACCTGGTTACAACACTTTTCATACTACAGGGGACACTGAATAGGTACTGATGTTATAGTGGTCAGGTAAATGAAATGGCAGCTTTCATGCAACATGCACATACCGTAGAATGCACATCTCTCGTGATCATACAGGAAAATGATTGAGTTACCCCACCAATATTGCATGATAACTTTTTTTTGCCGATTACATTTTTGACAACATATCCCTGGAAACATATGCATATGTAAAAAACCTGAAACAAGTCCACATTTCACGTTTCAGGTTCATAGCTCTGTCAAGTCAAAGCCATTGTTTCTTATTCTTCTTATTTTTAGGGACTTTTTGATGACTGGCATATTACCACTGGATTGGCATAAGGCCTATGTGGTGCCTATATTTAAAAAGGGTTTAAAGTCTTTACCAAGTAACTAAAAACTTTTTGTTTAACTTCTATAGTTGGGAAGCTACTGGAGAGTTTAATAAAAGACCACATAGATGAGTTCTTGCTAGAAAAAAATTACATTTTAAGCAAAAGACAGCATGGATTCCTGAAAGAGTTGTCAAACAAACCTAGTTTCTTTTTATGAGGAGATAAACAAAAACGTGGACAAAGGAGTGGCTGTGGACGTGGTATACTTGGATTTTGCAAAAGCTTTTGACACAGTTCCCCACACACAGCTAATGTGTAAGGTAAAGTCTACACCTGGAAAAATCAGTAAGTAAATGTAAAGAAAACTGGCTAAAAGACCGTATTCAGAGAGTAGTAGTTAATGATTCTTACTCGGAATGGTCTAAGGTTATTAGTGGTGTACCGCAAGGTTCAATGTTGGGTCCCTTACTTTTTAATACATTTATAAATGATATAGGGTCTGGGATTAAAAGTACAATTTAACTTCTGCATAAACATCTTCTTATTGTCTACAGATGACACCAAGCTATGCAGTGGAATAACATCCTTACAGAACTTCTCCAACTTACAAGCCGACCTCAATGTACTGTTTAATTGGGCAACTGCGTGGCAAATGAGGTTTATTGTTGATAAATGTAAAGTTATGTACTTATATCTGACTGCCTCTTGGGAAATCAGGAAGGATTCTTTCCCCCTGCCAAAGCAAATTGCATTATGCTTTATTGTTTTTTTTCTGCCTTCCTCTGGATCAACTGTGGGTATAAGATGGTGTAAATGGTGGTTTTCTATTAGTGTGCGTGTGTGTTTTGTTTTTGTCTGTGAGACTAACTATGTAATTTTCATGTACCAACTGACAACATGGGGTTGATTTACTAAAATTGGAGAGTGCACAGTCTGGTGCAGCTGTTCACAGTAGCCAATCAGTTTATAACTTTAGCTGGTTCCATTAACCGCTAGCCGACCAGCCGCCGCAGTTGTACTGCGGCAACATGGCTCGGCTGCGCGAATCGCCTTTATGTTACGTTTGTAACATAAACGGCCACTAGGGGGCCGAGCCGATGTGAGTGCCTGGCGGTTTCGATCACCGTCGGACTCCTGCGAACGCTTGGGGCACATGGAGAACCGGGAGCTGTGTGTGTAAACACAGTTTCCGGTTCTCTGAAGAGTGAACTGACAGATTGTCTGTTCATACAGAGTATGAACAGCGATCTGATAGTTTCCCTGCACAGTCCCATTCCCCTTCAGTTAGAACATGTACTAGGATACACATTAACCTCTTCACTGACCCCTAGTGTTAACCCTTCACTGCCACTGACATTTTTACAGTAATCAATGCAATTTTAATCGCACTGATCTCTGTATTAATGCCAATGGTCCCAAAAAAGTGTCCAAATTGTCCGACGTGTCTGCCATAATATCGCAGTCACGATAAAAATCGATGATCGCCGCCATTACTAGTGAAAAAAAAATATTAATAAAAATGCCATAAAACTATCACCTATTTTGTAGATGCTATAACTTTTGCGCAAACCAATCAATATACGTTTATTGCGATTTTTTTTTACCAAAAATATGTAGAAGAATACGTATCGGCCTAAACTGAGCAAAAAATTTTTTTTTATATATTTTTTGGGGATATTTACTATAGCAAAATGTAAAAAATAATGTGCTTTTTTCAAAATTGTCGCTCTTTTTTTGTTTATAGCGCAAAAAATAAAAACCGCAGAGGTGATCAAATACCACCAAAAGAAAGCTCTATTCGTGGGAAAAAAAGGACGTCAATTTTGTTTGGGAGCCACGTCGCACGACCGCGTAATTGTCAGTTAAAGCAACGCAGTGCCGAATCGCAAAAAGTGGTCTGGTCTTTGGCCAGCCAAATGGTCCAGGGCTTAAGCGGTTAAACTTTGCCAAAAAATAAAATAAAAATTGAAATTGATTAATTTCTATGCAAAGATGCACCAGATTTTGCACACTCAATTTAGTAAATCATACCCCATATTTGTGTCTATGAGGGATTTTAACTCCATTTAGGCAGCTGAAGCTCAGGGGTAATATTAGAAGAGCCGCTAAGTGAATGGGGTAACGTTCTATTGGGGAGCCCCAAAAATGTCAGTTTAAGAGCAGCAGTGTGCTTGAGACCTAAGGTTCTCAACTTTTAGAAAATGCATTTTAACCCCTTCAATATTGGGCACTTTCACCACCTTCCTGCCCAGGCCAATTTTCAGCTTTCAGCGCTCTCACATTTTTGAATGACAATTGCACGGTCGTGCAACACTGTACCCATATGGCATTTTTATCATTTTTCTCCCCACAGATAGAGCTTACTTTTGGTGGTATTTAATCCCCACTTGGGTTTTTATTTTTTTTTCTGTTTTGTAAATAAGTAATTTTTCTCCTCCACTGACGGGCACTGATGATGATTAGCTCTGATGAGGCAGCACTGATGGGCACTGATGATGAGCTCTGATGAGGCAGTACTGACAGGCACTGATGAGGCGGCACTGCTGATGATTAGGCACTAACATGCGACACTGATATGCAGCACTGATGGGCACTGATAGGTGGCACTGATGGGTGGCAATGATGGGAGGCACTTATAGATGGCACTGATGAGGAGGCACTGATAGGCATTACTGATGGGCACTGATTTGTATCCCTAATGGGCACGGATTGGCATCCCTGGTGGGCATGGATCGGTGCGCACTTGCGGGCATCCTTGTGGGTACCGCTGATGGGTCTGCACTGATAATAAATGCGCTGATTATTAGCGCAGACCCCCTTGTCAGTAGAGCCGCTGATTGGCTCTCCTCTACTCATACCCTGTCAGCGTGAATAGAGGTAAAGCTAATAACCGGCACTTCCTGGTTACAATGTGATCAGCTGTCATTGGACACAGCTGATCACATGGTAAAAAGCCTACATCATAGGCTCTTTACCGAGATCAGAGATGCAGTATGTCAGAGGGACACACTGCCCTACCAGGGGCGTGCGCAAGCGGCTTGTCCTGCTGGACATCATATGATGCCCAGTCAGGATAATGAAACCACCGCCCGGCCGTCATTCTACTATAGGCCCGGGTGGGATGTGGTTAAAGGGATGATTAGCTACAATTTTAATAAATGATTTAAACTGGTTTAAAACAGGATAAATGAATAAATCATGCAACATGCGACTTGTATGTTACAACTGTAAATCTGTGCTCCGTGTCTTTCTTGGTTACCTTTAAAAATATCCAAGACTGACATAGCAGGCCATTTAAATTAGCAGGCTTTAGAGCAGCATTCTCTGTTTTGCTCTGTTCAGCTACTGATACCTTTACAGCACTTTACTAATATGTCATTTGTATATACAGATGACTCAATCTCTCCACACTGCTGCTTCCCAAACCATTTAAACAGAGACATCTGTTCACACAGTAGTGCAGTGTGAAAGGAGGCTCACGGATTGGTCTTTGCCAATTAAAGCCCTCGGCTTATTACGCTGGACATCTGCCAGTTCAATAGTTCCACTTCCTAAATTCGCAGCACTCCCATCTCTGTTATGAGCTTGCACAGAGGTGTTCCAGCATTGATAATTTTTTCCTCATCTCCAACACAGATAGTATCACGTTCAAGTATAGTTAAAGTGGAACTCCAGGGAAAAAAGTTTTGTTTGGTCCACATATGTTATATCTAATGCTTTTAATCGATGTCCGGATGGTGGCTGGGGATGCCAATTTTATTAATGCCGGAAAATACTGTCAGCTGTGAGCTTCGGGCACAGGGACTGACAATCCCAGTTAGTGTCCATTGTGGGAATCGATTTGTTCACTTTCCCCTTCCTCTTCCCTCATCCATTCACAAAAGTCTTGCATATTTTTCACAGAATACAAGACATTCTGTAAATAAATAAAGGGAGTTTGAAGCTTTTACCCACCCCAGCTCTCCCCATCTATTTACAGAACCCCTTGTTTCCTGTGGAAAGAAAACAAGGCTTTTGTGAAAAGATGGGTGGGTGGGGGGGGGACAGAGCAAATCGATCCCTGCACTGTACACTAGCCCAAACTGTCAGTCTCTGTGCCTGAAGCTCACAGCTGATAGTGATAGCAGCCTTGAAAAAAACTAGCATTTTTTAGGATCCCCAGCCAATATCCTAAGGTGGATTTAAAGGCTCAAGGTTTTTTACCTTCATGCATGCTTTGCATGAAGGTAAACAATTTCTGTGTTCAGCAGTCCCCCTAATACCCCTCCCGATCCAGCAATGTGCACGAGAGCTTCCCCTCTCCACGGACTCTCCCTCTTCTATGCTGAGACAGCAGTGGTAGCCATTGGCTGGCGCTGCAGTCAATCACTGCCAGTGAGCCAATTAGGACAGACCCTTCAGTCTGGTATGGATTTTGGGGGGACCCCCATGTAATTTTTTTAAATTTCTGGTTTGGGGTTCCCCTTAATATTCATACCAGACCCAAAGGGCCTGGTAATGGACTGAGGGAAGAACCCATGTCGTTTTTTTCAATGAGTTTTATCTATATTTCTGAGGCCCGACAATTAGGACAGAGAGACTGCAGGGCTGTGATCTGGGGCTCTGGCTCTGGCCATGGCTCTGTGTGTGAGTGGACACGCAGCGCAGAAGCTCGGGAGCGCACATGCTCGGGGGCCCCCATAGCAAGCTGTTTGTTCTGTGGGGCACTTGGCAGAAGGGAGGGGCTAGGAGCGCTGGCGGGGAACCCCAAGAAGAGGAGGATCGGGGCTGCTCTGTGCAAAATCACTGCACAGAGCAGGTAAGTATAACGTTTGTTATTTTTTCAAACAACCCTTTAATACCACTTTAAATGTAGCACTTGACCCAAAAGCTTTGCTTTCAATGGAATGTATGTAGCCAATATGTAAACATTAAACTTGACTGTGATCCTGATATGGATAACAAATACTGATGAAGGGAATTGACAACTTGTATGCTATCACTGTCGGCACTGCAGTTGTCCACCTACAGACAGATGCACTTCATCCTACCAAGCCCCCGACAAAATGGCCACCAAAGTAAGCAATTACAATCATTATATTAATAGCCTGGGTGAGGAAAAATTGCTTATGTTTATGGACCTTGGAGTATAATTTGTGACAATGTAGGTGCCAAAGGGTCAACATACTTCTCACTAGAAGGTTGATAGAGGTTGATTTACCAGGGAGGCATTGACTTAAACAAAGGGACTTTTTACTTAGCTTACAGAATTAGGTGAAGCTATATCGACTTCAGTCTAATCATGTGCAAGAAAATGCTGTTTTTTAAATTTTATGTAAACAAGATTAGGTATTAAGATTGGGTATTATTTGCAAAGTGAATTTTCACTTAGCTTTATCTAATTCATTAAGATAAGGGGAAATTTACTTTGCAAAATAAACCTGCTCATCCTTTAGTATATCAACCCCAGTATGTTCATTGTCCAGTCAAAACAAATAGCTTGCAGCAAATATCCTCTTACTCACAGCAATAGCCATTATCCTTAAAGAGGACTTTTCCTCCCTTTCGCTAAAAATCATGGCAGCATGCAGCTCTGCATATAGATATGAAATCATGTTGCAATTATTTGTTAAATATGAGATTTTTACTGTTACCTACCTTTGATGCGTTGGCACTTCCCGGTACATTAAAGCACTGATGACGTAGCCAGGGTCACAAACATACCCTCTGAGAAGTCTACATCATCAGTGCCATCCAGGGAGATCTTATATCTAAACTGCAAGAACCCTCAATACCTTGGGAGATCTTGGGAAAAAGCCTCTTTTGCCTTATTATTGTTTATACATTGCCATGGCTTAGGCAACATGAGTGTCGGGTATTAACAATAACAAACCGTGCCAAAGCATGTGCGAGGTTTGTCACAAACATCAAAGGTGGGCTGGTAGAGAATAAAGAAGTGGCCACCAATGATATTTGTATATATAAAAGTTTAATAATTACCGTATATACTCGAGTATAATCTGAGTTTTTCAGCACATTTTTTTGTGCTGAAAATGCCCCCCTCGGCTTATACTTGAGTCAAGCACTTTTCTGCAGCAGAGAATGACATTTTCCGACCCGACTTTGGGGCCCTGTATCTCACAGCCACTTGGTGCTATGAACCCCAAATTTGGTGTGCAAACCTAGTGAAACCAACACATCCAAAGATGGGGTTCCTAGCACTAAGTGGCCCTGAGATACGGGGCCCCAAATTCGGGTCGGAAAATGTCATTCTCTGCTGCAGAAAAGTGCTTGACATTTTCCGAACCGACTTTGGGGCCCGTATCTTGGGGCCACTTGGTAATAGGAACACCATCTTTGTGCCCATCTTCCACTGAGTTTGGGGTTCCTAGCACTAAGTGGCCCCAAGATACGGGGCCCCAAAATCGGTCAACTGTGTCCATCTGCAGCAATGTTATTTCGGGACCCTTTGGGTCCAGAGACCCCAGATTGGCTGCAGATAGGGGGCATCTAGGAACCCTTAACTACTAAGTTTGAATTTTGGGGGACCTATGGCTGCAAATGGGCACAGTGAGGCATGCAAATGGGCACAGTGAGGCTGCAAATAGGCATTGTTGACCCTCTTTTCCACTTACAGTAGCTGCGCATTTCTCACCCTAGGCTTATACTAGAGTCAATAAGTTTCCCCAGTTTTTTTGTGGTAAAATTAGGTGCCTCGGCTTATATTCAGGTCGGCCTATACTCGAGTATATACGGTATTAGGTTTAATAATAAATAAGGTCAAATATAAAGTATTTAATAGTTTAATAATAATTTAAAACAGGCTGCTAACAAGCTCAGAAGCCACATTTTTCTGGGAACAGGAGTAACACCACTACATCAATGCATTTATTATCAACTGGTGTATAGATGATTTTTATTTTTTTATCTTTTAATAAAGGACTTGTCCCTAAGTGTCTCTTGTCTTTTTTACTATTTTTGACACTTTCTTTTGTAAAATGGTACAATTTACCCCTTACCAATTCACATAGGGGGGGCCGGGATCTGGGGGTCCCCTTGTTGAAGGGGGCTTCCAGATTCCAATAAGCATATTCCAATAAGCATACCCCCACAACCACCGGGCAAAGGTTGTGGGGATGAGGCCCTTGTCCCCATCAACATGGGGAAAAGGTGCTTTGGGGGGCTACTCCAAAGCCCCCTCCCCATGTTGAGGGCATGTGGCTTGGTACTGTTCTGGAGGGGGAGGCGCTCTCTGGTCCCCACCTCTTTTCCTGCGGCCTGCCAGGTTGCATGCTCGGATAAGGGTCTGGTATGGATTTTGGGGGGACCCCTATACTGTTTTTTTTTTATTTTCCGCAGGGTTCCCATTCATTTCCATACCAGACCCTTCAGTCTGGTATGGATTTTGGGGGGACCCTCCCGCAATTTTTTTAAATTTTTGGTTCAGGGTTCCCCTTAATATTTATACCAGACCCATAGGTGCTGGTAATGGACTGAGGGGGGGACCCATGCTGTTTTTTTCAATGAGTTTTATCTATATTGCCGAGACCCGATAATTCATTACAGCCGCAATCAGTTTTAAATTACTTTTTTCCTTTAGAAATGTTATTTTGCTGTGGTACTGTTCTAAACATGGGAAAAAATGTGCCACTTTACAGGCATACTATAGACACCCCCCGGGCACGATATTTAAAGGAATATTTCATTTTTATTGTTTCACTTTAAGCCTTATTAAAATCACTGGTCCCGAAAAAAACTGCAGTTTTTAAAGCTTTTTTTTGCATTGATACATGTCCCCTGGGGCAGGACCCGGGTTCCCAAACACTTTGTATGACAATAACTTGCATATACGCCTTTAAAATGAGCACTTTTGATTTTTTCATGTTCCTGTCCCATAGACTTTAATGGTGTTCGTTTGTTTGTCCGAATTTTTTGCCTGTTCGGCTCATCCTTAGTTCTGATATGTCTCCTTTTCCAAGAAACTCATCCAACCCTGCAAGCCTTTGCACTTGAAAGGTCCTTCTTCAATTCATTCTAACAATGGAAACTGCAAGTTGATGAGAACGACCAATAGCATAGAGCTGGATGTATCTTTCAGGATTTCCAATGTACTATACTCACAAGGAATATACTGTATAATGTAATTTACAGTATATAATATGTATATAAAAACAGCATATCAAAAATCCTAACCTATGTTTTCTTCCTCTGTTTCCTGGGATAACACACTCTCCTAAATATATTCCATATTAATCCCTCTTTATTTCCTGTGCTCGGCTCTCTGGAACCACACATCATTTCCAACCTCATTAGAAACCCCACTGACTTCAAATTATTAGCAATGCCCACAACAAATTGTGGGATAGTAAAAGCTGCCCTTAACCATTATTAGTCAGAATAATGCAAGGTAAGCTTGTGTTTGGGTAAAATGAACAAGGCATTGAACAAAATGAATGTAATGTGCCTATCAGACTACAACAGGGTTAACTCCACTTGTAGAATAAGCAGTGGGGCATGAAGTGGAGGAAGCCTCACTTATTTAATGTCACATAGAAGAAGGTCGGTGCATGTACACAACATGTCCTCTTAATGCACTTCAGTCATGATCCATCTGCTACTCCATAGAGAGATTTGAGCTCACCTATACTGCTGGGGAACACTGTGCCACACTGACTGTTATTAAGAGCAGATATTGCTCTTTTTATCTGGTTCACTTCACTAAGTGCAAGCCATCTGCTATTGCACAGTAAAACCAACAAAGATAAACTGTCATGTTAAACTAACCATAAAATAAATGCATGGTTGAATCTACCCATATGGACCAATTTAAACTGTTTTAACTAACAAGTTTACAACTTAATATCCATAAAAAGTGAGAATGCAACAACATATTTGCTTTGAGTTTACACTCTTGACTACAAGTATAATTTTTATTACAAGATATTGTAAAAATTATGCCAATAAAATAACCAATGTTCAATATAAGCATTAGTTCAACTGATGGAAGCAGTTTTCTGAAGGAACACCACTAGGCAAATGTACTACACTATACTTCCCTTTATGTTGTAACAATGGAGGTTGTTTTATCATTAAGGGGGCTTCCTTTATAGATTGGTGGAAGGGGAATCATTTCACAGCCACCACGTGGCCCCCAATTGATAAGTAGAAAAGGTTATTAAACTGAATGATTCTATATAGTTAGCAAAGTGTTTGTTAGTTTGCATGCTGCACCCCATTAAAATATGGCGGATAGGTACTGGTACTGTGATACCAGTCATTTACAAGAAGTGCCCCAAAAAATGTTTTTTCCTAAAGTTACTTCCACATAATTAGAGGTTTGGTGCAAAATGTACAGAAATTAATGAAGCACAACAAGAAATGTGGAAAACAACATTGGTTGCATGTAAATCACCTTGCAAAAGCCCATTGAAAGCACAGGCAATCATTAAAGTGGAAGTAAACCCCCCTATCGTTTTCAGCCAAGGAAGCTGCCATCTTTGCCTCTGTTTAATCTTCAACTGCCACGGTGCTGCACGTGTGATCCGTTATGACACCAGCCATTGGATGGTTTGACTGTTTGGTTGAGAGCACAACCAATGTGCAATTAGCATTCCCAGCATGCCTTTTTTTTTTTAAACTGTTAAATCGATGGGTTTACTTCCGATTTAATGATCAATATGAATTTTGAATAAAGAGGAAAAATACTTTTACTATGAGAGACCAGTTGGAACCGAGAGGCAGGACAATGAGGATCAGCATACCCTGAATACAGAGGGAGATGTCATCCATATTTTTATGGCAACCCCAATGTGACAATATTTCTTCACTGCTATGCTTTTCAGTAAGCATGCTTACAAAATAGGTCCACTGGGATTAAAAAAAAAAAAAAAAACCTGCCTACATTACCATTGCTGCTTCACTGGAATACAAAAGGACAAGTAAAACAACAAGGGGAAAACATTTAATGGGGGTCAAACTCTATGATAGATCTGTTTTGTTTTCCACTCTCAGTTAGGTGGACTATTTTTAATTCCCATGTAAAAAAAATCTCAATCCACTACTCACCCTCTCCCTATGCCCGTGCTGCATCCCACATCCTCTTCTGATCGTGCAGGCCGGCTCTTCTGGGTTGAATGATGCCCAATTTCTACCCACATTCTGCAAGCTAAGGATGTGAATGACACACCTCCTGGGGTCTGTCCACACAGAGCCTGGGCTCATAATTGAACTGGCATAGACTGGCACTTGTCATAATGTCAGTGTAGGTCTATGCAGCAGAGAGGACCATCCAGTGCCAACAAGGATGTAGAGAAGACCACATGACTATGTTGCAGACTCCTAGAATTAAGGTATGTATCCTTGGGATTTTAAATCTATATCTGTGTGTGGGAAGGGGCAAACTGGATTTAAACTAATAGGTTTAGGAGCTGAAGCTGTGAAAGAGAAGGAGAGCAGTGTGATTAACCAGTGATCAACAAATCGCCACTATATCACAATCACTTTAATAGGAACCGCTGAAGCAGTGACTGTGGAGAAGAGTCGTTCAAAAGGATTGGTACGAACTAAGAGTTGGTAGTAGGGAGTGACTGGGGCACCTTGTGGGCCATCTTATACAGTCCCTCTGATCCACCTCCAGCCTTTTCCCAATACTGCTCCACTCATGCCCCTTCTGCACTTCTTTGTGTTGCGTTCCTTTTTTGCCTTCAGTGGCCAAATGTGCTGGCTGATTCCTCTGTCTGTTTTGCTTCCCTAGTCCACATCCAATTCCCTTATATGACCTGCCTCTCTTCCGTACATGGCCATACTGCATCACTCATATACCTCCAGCACCTCCCTATACTGCTACTCTTGCTGCCTCCAGCAACCTCTGGTAAGGTGCCCCTATTCTGTCTCCAGCAGCACTCTGTAGCACTCTTCTTACCTGCCCCCAGCACCCTGATTTCTGGCTGGCTGGAATCTTTCACTATACTGATTTTATCCATATGTCTTCATCCAAATTGTAATGGAATAAGTTATATAGACCAAGATAAGCTTAATTTTTGATTCCTTACTCTGGTTAGACCATTACCGCCTTTATTTTTATATTAACATTTTTGTGATTTACATACTGCAAATATTGCAAATAGAGAGAGACTGAGTAGTGGTTAACTTTTTAAAACCATCTTAAAATATAGCTTGGTACCAGTAGGAGGTAAATAGTACAGGTGGACCAGCTTAATATCAAAGCATAGGTAAGTGTTTCAGAAGGTGGAAGAGTTCATATTCTATTAGGACATATAGGAGCATTATGGAAGGTGGACAAACTTATACTCCATTAGAACATACAGGAGGAATACAGAAAGTTGAAGAGCATATACTCTATTAGGGTATAGCTTACAAATTATTAGAGTACAAAGGAAATATACAGAAGATTGAAAAGTTTACTGTCAATTAGAGTAGAGTAATACAGAAGGTGAACTAGTTTCCAATCCATCAGAGAATAAAGCAGCAACATGAAAGATTCCTTTGAAGTGAGGGTACTAGTGCGTTTTTCTATATTATTGGAATATGTGAAGAGGGTATGCATAGGGATGGTGACCTGGAAGGGGTTTGAGGGCAAAATTATTAACCTTCTCAGGGACTTTTTTGGTCTTAAAACGTATCTCATACCCATAACAATATTTCACACCTCTATTTAAATCCATGATATAACACGATAAATTCACAATAAATTGGCTTTTGTTCCCATTGAGAAAAAATATGTATATAATAACATTATGATAAAAATATTAATGATAATAATAATAAGTGCAATAATGCTTTGGTCAAATATCATGTTTATATTAACCTATTTGTATTATCAGTAGCTTAAATATGTGGCTGGATCTTGGTTCACATAATCTGACTTGCCTGGGTAACCAGTTTCGAGTACCATCTAAATTCATATTACTGTCTTTATGACCTCTGTGTACAGCTGCATAGCATAAATCAATAGCAAGCATAGCGATTATTTTGCAGAGCTAGCAACGACTTCTGAACACTCTGACTGGTTACTGTAGGGATTTTATAATACAGGGGGTCCCCGGGTTACAAACAAGATAGGGACTGTAGGGTTGTTCTTAAGTTGAATCTGTTTGTAAGTCGGAACAGGTACATTTTTTAAGTGTAGCTCCAGCCAAAAAATCTATTTTTAAAGTTTTTTTTTAGATAACATAGAGAAGGGTTATCACCCCTGTAACATTTGTTTTGCTGTCTGTGCCCCTGTTCAGAAGATTCCACCTCACCTTTTGTCCCAATGACAATTGGATTTAGAACATTTTGGGTTGTTAGGGAAACATTGACTGGTGATAAAGCATCAGTGGATACACCTTTTTCCCATATTAACTCTTACAGGAGTGAATTTCCCTTCCTAGGGGTGGATTTCCTCTCACTTCCTGTTGTCTCCCTCCGTTTGTAAGTAGGAGTCGTTTGTAAGTCGGATGTTTGTAAGTAGGGGACCCCCTGTACTGGCAAATTAAAGAGCTACATTATATGAGCAGGGACCTCTGATTCCTCCTATATTGAATTGTTTTGTAACTGCAATGTCTGCCCTCATGTTGTAAAGCCATGCTCACATTTCCTTCTAAAAATGCAGGTGGCTGGCTTACTTTGAGTCCCTTACCCAGAACAAGTATGGTTATTAATTACTTTTGTCTGACTTGTCTGGTCTGCATACTTAGTTAAGGTCTGTGATTCAAAATATTGAAGTAATGAGGTTAGTATAAGAAATAAGCAACTAGTGTTTTCAGTAGGACCTCTGCAATCTGTATCTTATGGCAGCTTTTATTTTACAACCGTTTTTTATATTTAAAAAGATCACAATAAATTATATTAAAAACAGAATCTCAACATCACCCCACATTTTTTTTTTATTTGAACTCCAGTATTGCCCTCTTCCTCCCCAGAAACCTCTCCTCTAAAAAAGTTTACTTGCCTAAAATCAAGATTTCTATCAGCTGGTTCAGTGACGACATGCCTTCTGCTTTGGTGGTGATCGGTCCTTACTAATGTAGTGACGTTCTGCTCAGTAGTTCTGTTCAGTACTTTGAGCCAGGCCGATGCAATGATTCACCCCCAGAGGGAATGTCATTGGCGGTCCGGGGCCCACAATAGGTTGAATGACAAAGGCAATCATGCAACCCAAAAGAGAAGAGGCAGCTGGGACAGGGAGTAGTGAACCTGCATGGGACATTGACAAATAGGGGGTGATAATTCCCAATTTACTGTATTTATTCAAGAACTTCTATCTACTGAAAAAACTGAATGCTGAAATCACTAAGCATAAGCGTTTAACAATTTTGGATGACTGCCTTGTATTTTAAAAAAAAGTAGATGAAACATTTTGAGATTGAATCCAATCTATATGTTACGTGAGCAATCAGCATTGGTTTCCTAGAGCTTCTCATCACATACCTTCTACAACATCATGAAAGTAATGTCTTTTTTAACAGTTCAGACTCACACTATAGAATCAGAACTGACCCCAAACACATAAAAATGTTATACTTCCATGAGTGCTTAAAAGTATAGCATCACATATGAGATTTTTTTTGGTGAAGGGGATGTTGTAATTTTTAATGTGCACAAAGGTTTTGTTATTTCACCATTTTATGTGCAAATAGTTCTTAGTGCAGCTCTTTATTAAATTAATGAACAGGACAAATGACTGACATAGGCTGTAACAACTGAAGGGAGGGACCGTACTGTGCCGATGGTGTAGTAAGAATAAACCAGGGTGTGTTTGGGGCAAATCTGGATGTAATTTGTCACAAAGACATTACTGTTTTGTCCAGCATTTTGATCCAAGAGGGCTGTGAGAAAGAAGATTGTAAAAACAAAAAAAAATAAAGAATGTAAGGCTTTCTCAGCAGGGAGCGCAGTACTTAAAAAATGTCTTGTAAGGCCAAGTTATGTTTAAATGTTCAACTAGCATCAGATCAGAGAAGGCAAAACTAAAAACCCTGAACTAGTAAATAGCAGTTGAACAAAGTGAGAATTCTAATATCAGACACTTTCATTAAAAAGGACTAGTGTTATTAAAGTAGTTGACATTATCCTCTCGGTATATTCAGGTAATGTCCTCCTGTGTCTGTGCTTTATAAAAAAATGCAGCTATATATCTGTTTACAGAGCACAGATTGGCGCTCACATGACCTGCCAGCTCTCTCCTCTCTTGGCCTGACAGCTGCAGCGGGTGAGGCCGAGGATCCCCCGATGATGTCAGTCAGGAGGGGAGGAGGAGAAAGGCAGCCCTGCCCGCTGCAGCTATCATGCGAGAGAGGCAGCAGGGTCACGTGAGCGCCGATCTGCGGTCTGTAAACAGGTATATAGCTGCATTATGTTTATAAAGTACAGACACAGGGGGGCATTACATGAATAAACCGAGAGAAACATGTACATTTAACACTAATTTGAGCAGCAGGAGGGGAGGCGGAAAGGCACGTAAACTGACCACAGTGTCAGGGCTCAGCAGCCATGATATACCGTGGTCAGTTTACATAGATGAGGGCAGAACTAGGCAGGATCAGCCAGGTATTTCAAGTGTAACAGGGGGCCAAATTACACAGCACAAGGACTGTGCTGTATAACATGATTTAAAGTAACAGGATCTGTTTTTTTATTTTTTTTATTTAGGTTAACAATTGCTTTAAGCTCTAGAACAGTGGTTCCCAAACTGCAGCCCTTTGCTTGCATTAAACCGGCTTTTGGGGGCACTATTCCTCCCACCGACATCAATGATGGGACACTATTTCTCAAACTGAAACCATGTATGGGACACTATCCCTCCCACTGACACCAACGATGGGACACTATTTCTCAAACTGAAACCATGTATGGGGCACTATTCCTCCCACTGACAACAGTGATGGGCCACTATTACTTCCACTGACACCAATAGTTGAGGCACCCTTCCTTTCACTGACATAATTCATGGGGCACTATTTTTCCAAATTAAACGAATTTATGGACTATTCTTCCCACTAACACCAATCATGAGGCACAATTTTTACCACTGATACCAACTATTTTTTTCCCCTCTGACCACAGGCACTAGGTCATTTTTTACTCCCACTGACTATTAAGTCTGGGGCACTGTTTATTTCCACTGATGGCAGGGCATTTTCTACTCCCAATACCCACAGTGACAGTGAACTGGCCCTTTGTTTAGAAAGCTTGAAGAACCCTCAAGTCTGACACTCAATTCCGATACTCAAGCCTCCTCTGGTTGCTGTCTGACTATAGCAATAGATCATGGCTTTTGAACAGTTCTGATTTCCCTGCCTCCTGGCATGTTACACAGAGGGTAGGACATCATCTCAAGTCTTTAGTCTACTTACCAATTTTCTTTTTGGTTAGTCCATATTTAGGAACAGCCTGCTGGAGTGAAGATGGAGTTAACATACATGGAGAACCTTGTCCAGAAAGTCGTCAGAGAGATCCAGACACAAATGCTAGAGGCTGAGTATGCAACCCTGTTCACAACAGAAGTTCCGCGTGCCTCTAGAACCACAGCTATCCAAAGTGTACGAATGTATGTGAAAATGTGTGTGAGGTAGTGAGATCAAGATTCTATAGCTCTAACCTACAGATCAGTTTTACAATAGAGTGCGGAGAGTGCCACGCACGCAACACAAATTCCTGGAACATGGATTAAAAGTGTCCTAGTAACCCCAGAAACAGTCTTACCCGTCAGTATCCATGTACTGAGTACATTCCATAAGGGATTGTCTATGTTCTGTTTAAGCAGCTTTGTAATTCTCCAAATGATTAGAAGAATTCTTTACTCAATATCAGTTTTAAACTAATAAAATATAATTTTCTGCCACTCAAAGGAAAATTAAGATATCTTTAGGGAATAAGAAAATTGTATGACTCAAAGGAAGATGCAAGATTCTCAATCATTTTACAACAACCGGTTTATGTCTAGAACCAGTTCATGGTCATTTTGAAATCATCTGAAATGAGTACACAGAAAAGCCAGTGTACTTGTACGCTTTTATTGGCCCCATGCACTTAGAACTGAGATCCAATGAGTGAGGCCTATCTGTAAAGTCCACATATGAAGAGGAGAGAAGAGCAAGGCACCTACAGAGTGCATCAAAACACTTTATTACAGCATATTGTTACAAGCTATGAAAGAAGTTTGCTGAAGGCTTTTACAGCCTGTAACATTATGCCACAGTAAAGTGATTAGAAGCAAGCCATGGGCAACCTGTTCTCCTTTCCTCCTCTTACGTGGATGTAAAGTGCTGTACACCCTGAGCACCAGGATTTACCATTCTATGATGGAACCTTGCACTGGGCAGTCTCATGCTGGTTGATCCCAAATGCTGCGCACTATCTATTTATGGCCCCAATTTGTAAACTGTCAAAGTTTTCTCCTATTTTTTTTATAGGTTATCTTTCTGTTTGAGTTATTTTTAAATCTTATTCACCTCCCTTATTCTACATTTACACTCTACACTTACTCTCTATTCTCCTTCTCCCATCAATTCAATGCTTCAGCAGTTCTGTAGTAAATAAAGAGTTGCTGCATATATAAACAGGTGGCTTGTATTTTCACCAGGGATTAAAAAATATTCAGCGGCTATATGCACCAGTCTTTATGTAGAGTAAAGTATAATTTACTATGAAGATGTCTTCATTATTACCATGCCATTACTTTGCAAAGCACAGGTGTCAGCTGTCTGCTTCCAATCATCTCACTGAACCATAAATCAAAATAATAATATCTGTCCAATGGGCAGGCAGCTTAATTAAGAAGCTGTAAAGCCGAACCAGGATAAAATGAAATCCATTCCCTGTTGAGTACTGTTTATGAATTAACAGATACAATGCTGTAAAAAAGTATTTGCCCCCTTACTGATTTTTTTTTTTTTGTTGCACATTTGTCACACTTAAATGACTCATCAAACTAATTTTATTATAACACAAAGATAACCCGAGTAAATACAAAATGCAGTTTTTAAATGATGGTTTCATTTATTAAGGCAAAAAAGCTGTCCAAACCTGCCTGGCTTTATGTGAAAAAGTAATTGCCCCCTAAACCTAATAACTGGTTTTGCCACCCTTGGCGGCAACAACTGCAATCAAGCGTTTGCAATAACTAGCAGTGAGTCTTTCACATTGCTGTGCAGCAATTTTGGCCCACTCTTCTTTGAAGAATTGTTTTAATTCAGCCACATTGGAGGGTTTTCCAGCATGAACAGCCTGCCTAAGGTCATGATACAGCATCTCAATTGGATTTAAGTCCGGGCTTTGACTAGGCCAATCCAAAACCTAAATTTTGCTTTGTTTGAACCCTTTGGAGGTGGACTTGCTGTTGTGTTTCAGATCATTGTCCTGCTGCATAACCCAAGTGCACTTGAGCTTGAATTTACGAACTGATGGCCAGACATTCTCCTTTAGGATTTTTTGGTAGAGCTCAGAATTCATGGTTTCATAAATTGGTAAGTCGTCCAGATACTGAAGCTGCAAAGCAGCCCCAAACCATCACGCTACCACCACCATGTCTGACTGTTGGTATGATGTTCTTGTTATGAAATGCTGTATTCGTTTTATGCCAGATGTAACGGGATGCACACCTTCCAAAAAACAAAATTTTTGTCTCATCAGTCCACAGAATATTTGCTTAAAAGTCTTGGGTATAATCAAGATGTTTTTTGGTAAATGTGAGATGAGCCTTTGTGTTCTTTTTGGTCAGCAGTGGCTTTGGCTTTGGAACTCTCCCATGGATGCCATTTTTGCCCAGTCTCTTTCTTATTGCTGAATCATGAACACTGATCTTACCTGAGTCAAGTGAGGCCTGCAGTTCCTTAGATGTTGTTCTGGGTTCTTTTATGACCTCCTGGATGAGTCGTTGTTGTGCCCTTGGAGTCATTTTGGATGGCCAGCCACTCCTGGTAAGTTTCACCACTGTTCCAAGTTTTCTCCATTTGTGAATAATAGCTCTCACCGTGGTTCGCTGGCATCCCCAAGCCTTAGAAATGGCTTTGTTATCCTTTCCAGGCTGATTTCTTTAGATCACGGCATGATGTGTTGCTTTTTGTGATCTCTTATGCCGTATACACACGGCCGGACTTTCCGGCAGAAAAAGTCAGATGGCAGCTTTTCATCGGACATTCCGACTTTTTCTGCCTGCATTTCCGAAGGACTTAGATATAGAACATGTTCTAAATCTTTCCGTCAGAAATGCTGACGGAGCTTAGTCCGTTGGCAAGTCTGACCTTGTGTACATGGCATAAGGCTTCATGTACACGGGACATTTTTACATCTTCTCCTGAACAATTAACTTGACAGATAGTAACCCACATTTAAAACGTCAGCTTTGCCGCGTTTACATGCCGAGTTTTGCCGCGTTTGCATTTAGAAGCGTTTTTTTTTAAATTGCCAAAAATGAAAAACGCCTGTAAAAGAAACGTGGCTAAATGTGAGTTACCGCATTTAGCAGCATTTAGAAGCGTTTGGCGCTTGAAATGCCTCTAGACTCAGCTTCTGAGCCCATTTTTTTTTGCATTCCAAAAAAAGCCTCTAACCTCAACTGCCTAGAAACGACTGTAAACGACCCTGTGTACATGTACTGATAAGATAACAGAGGAGAGTTCAGGAGCAGTTGAAAAAAATGCCCAAATGATCCTGAACGTCCGTTTAGCAGCAGCAGTGTACATGAGGCCTTAGCGTGCTTCACTTTGTCAGACAGCTTCTATTTAAGTGATTTTTTTTGATTCAACAGGTCTGGCAGTAATCAGGCATGGGTGTGGCAAGGGAAATTTAACTCAGCTTTCCAAAAAATTGTGGTTAATCACAGTTCATTCATGATTCAGCATGGGAGGGGGCAATTACTTTTTCACATAGGGCCAGGCAGGTTTTTCCCTTAATAAATGAAATAATAATTTAAAAACAGCATTTTGGATTTACTCTGGTTATCTTTGTGTAATATTAAAATTTGTTTGATGATCTGAATCATTTAAATGTGAGAAATAGGCAAAAAAATTAAGAAATCAGTAAGGGGGCAAATACTTTTTCACAGCACTGTATTTAAAATGATCTTGTTGTCTGAGAATACGGTAGCCATTAAATCAATACCTATAGGTTTTTGTGTTCAATGTTAACCACATGCCGACCGCGCTATAGTCGAAAGACGTCTACAGCGCGGTCGGCAAGTTCTGAGTGGACGTCCTCCCAGAAACTTGCTCCCGCGCGCCCCCTGGGGCGCGCACTCGGGAACATCCGTGACCGCCGGGTCCCGAGGACCCGGCGCATCACGGATCACAGTAAACAGCCGCTGATAGCGGCCGTTTACCATGTGATCGCTCCGTCAAATGACGGAGCGATCACATGTACACAAACCGGCGTCACGTCATGACGCCGGTTCCTCCCTCCCCTCTCTATACCGATCGTTACAGAGAGGAGAGAAGCGGAGAGGGGGAGAGATGGGACCAGCGCTGTGGGCTGGATGTGTAGTGCCAACAGCGCTGGTCAATACAATGCCACCACTGTGCAATACTCTGCCACCACTGTGCAATACTCTGCCACCACTGTGCAATGCTCTGCAACCACTGTGCAATGCTCTGCCACCAACCACTGTGTAATGCTCTGCCACCAACCACTGTGCAATGCTCTGCCACCAACCACTGTGCAATGCTCTGCCACCAAACACTGTGCAATGCTCTGCCACCACTGCAATGCTCTGCCACCACTGTGCAATACTCTGCAACCACTGTGCAATGCTCTGCCACCACTGTGCAATGCTCTGCCACCACTGCAATGCTCTGCAACCACTGTGCAATGCTCTGCCACCACTGTGCAATACTCTGCCACCACTGTGCAATGCTCTGCCACCAACCACTGTGCAATGCTCTGCCACCACTGTGCAATGCTCTGCCAATACTGTGCAACACTGTAATACTCTGCCAATACTTGCCAATACTCTGCCAATACTTGCCAATACTCTGCCAATACTCGCCAATACTCGCCAATACTCGCCAATACTCTGCCAATACTCTGCCAATACTCTGCAATAATTTTTAATAGAAACAAAGAATTTATTTATTTTTTTTACTGAATTTTCAGTATTTTTTGATTTATAGCGCAAAAAATAAAAAACCCAGCGGTGATTAAATACCACCAAAAGAAAGCTGTATTTGTGTGAAAAAAAGGACACAAAATTAATTTGGGTACAGTGTTGCATGACTGAGTAATTGTCATTCAAAGTGTGAGAGCACCGAAAGCTGAAAATTGGTCTGGTTAGGAAGGGGTTTAACTGCCCAGTGGTCAAGTGGTTAATTAAAGCTGAAGTCCAAGCAGTTATAAAAGACACTCAATAATGCAGCTCAGCATTCATTAATAAACCATTAAATGTATTTTTTAAATGCAAACCGCGTAAATACCTAAATTGCACTTAGTATCGGCTTTTTGTAGTCACTGTAGAGACTGGGAGAGAAAGAAGCAGCACAAGGAGCTAGTCAGTTGTTCCGCAAGGCTTATTAAGAGTGCAGAGTGACAGAGGGATGAACTCATTAGTGCTGCTTCTCCTCTCACTGCCTAGTTACAGGTAAGTGGAATCAGGTCTTCTATCCCACCAGACAGGGCTTTGTTGTGTGGCAGAGCTGTGTAAATCTCAGAACTAGATGGGCAAAAATACAAATGAATTGGCAGGTAAAACAGCTCCCATTTGTGTATTTCATCTGGGTATTCACCTGTTTTACCGGAGTTCAGCTTTAGGTTCTGCAACTCTGATCATGATAGTGCAGTCTGTCAACAGATAAACAACATTTTGGTGTGTGGTTAGGAGCCCCTAGCGCAAACTTTCTTCTTGGTTGAAAAAATCTATACTTGTTAGAAACGCATTTTGGGTCACCACTACACACCAAGGCGTTATACCAACTGGAGTGCAAGCTGGGGGGTCACTCTGAAGATGGTTGAGATCCCATCAGACTCCATCATGAAAAGTTCTAGCTGTCACCTCCTCCACAACCAAAATTGACATTGATACACAAAATGCAAATATAAGTTTGCGGTCTGATACAAAAGATAATGTGCCAACATCCCAATATATTTGATGATACACAAAAACTCATCTAACAGCTTTAACCTGGATGTGCTTTCTTATACAAGGGAAAGGGAAAAATAACAATTAAAACAAGCTTCCCTTCAGGACTTGTTGAAAATGTGCTTAACCACTTCGCGCCTGCGCTATAGCCGAAAGACGGCTACTGCGCGGACGCTCCCTGCCGGGAGGGCGTCCCTGGACGTCCTCCTGTTTACTTCCGCAATGTGCGCTCCTGAGAGCGCGCATCGGGGAAGTTCTGTGCTGGTCGTGTCCCTCGAACACAGCCAGTCACAGATCGCTGTAAACGGCCAATCACAGCCGTCGTTTACAGCGTGATCGGTGTGTCCAATGAGAGATGATCTCATATGTAAACATATGAGATGAATGGCTGCAGCGGCCGTAAGTAAAAAAAAAAAAACGAAAAAAAAAGTGCCATCTATCCCCGCTGCCATCTGTCCCCATTGCCACCTGTCCCCATTGCCACCTGTCCCCACTGCCATCTGTCCCCAGTGCCATCTGTCAGTGCCACCTGTCCCCAGTGCCATCTGTCAGTGCCACCTGTCCCCAGTGCCATTTGTCCCCAGTGCCATTTGTCCCCAGTGCCACCTGTCCCCAGTGCCATGTATAAGTGCCATCTGTCCTCAGTGCCACGTCAGTGCCACGTGTCATCAGTGCCATAGCAGTGTCACGTGTCATCAGTGCCACATATTAGTGCCATCTGTCATCAGTGCCACGTATCAGTGCCATCTGTCATCAGTGCCACCTGTCAGTGTCACGTGCCATCTGTTATCAGTGTCGCGTGTCATCAATGCCACGTATCAGTGCCATCTGTCATCAGTGTCACGTGTCATCAGTGCCACGTATTAGTGCCATCTCTCATCAGTGCCACGTATTAGTGCCATCTCTCATCAGTGCCACGTATTAGTGCCACATGATATCAGTGCCACGTATAAGTGCTATCTGTCATCAGTGCCACATATTAGTGCCATCTGTCATCAGTGCCCCGTATTAGTGGCATCAGTCATCAGTGCCACATCAGTGTCACGTGTCATCAGTGCCACGTATTAGTGCCATCTGTAATCAGTGCCACGTCAGTGTCACATGTCATTGTCCTGGTGCTACAGGGCCTTCAAAAGTGTAATAGGTAGTCAACAAGTTAGATGTGTCATTTATGCTCCTAGAACACGTGATGGCGCTCCCTGCATGTTGGGCCTCTCTAAGTGGCCAGGCTGTGAAAAAGTCCCACACGTGGTAGCGTAATACTCAGGAGGAGTAGCAGAATTTATTTTGGGGTGTCATTTGTGGTATACACATGCCATGTGAGAGAAATAACCTATTACAATGACAATTTTGTGGGGAAAAAAAATTCATTTTGCAAAGAATTGTGGGAAAAAAATGACAACATCAAAAACCTCACCATGCATCTTACTAAATACCTTGGAATGTCTACTTTCAAAAAAGGGGCCATTTGGGGGGTATTTGTTCTTTCCTGGCTTGTTAGAGTCGCAAGAAATGAGATAGGCCACCAGTATATCAGGTGTAATCAATTTTGTATAATTTGCACCACAGTTTGTAGACTCTCTAACTTTCAAAAAGACCAAATAATATTCACTAATTTAGATTATTTTTACCAAAGATATGTAGCAGTATAAATTGTGGCCAAAATTTATGAAGAAAAATTAATAATTTGCTAAATGTTATCACAGAAACAAAGAAAAATTCGTTTTTTTTTTCGAAATTTTTGGTCTTTTTTCATTTATGGCGCAAAAAATAAAAAACCCAGAGGTGATCAAATACCACCAAAAGAAAACTCTATTTGTGGGGAAAAAAGGACAAAAAATTCATTTGGGTACAGTGTTGCATGACTGAGTAATTGTCATTCAAAGTGTGAGAGCACCGAAAGCTGAAAATTGGTCTGGGCAGGAAGGGGGTTTAAGTGCCCAGTAAGCAAGTGGTTAAAGCAGAAGTTAACCCATCCATAAAACAGTATCATTTCCGGCTTGTGACGGAAATGTAACACTCCCATTCTTTGTGCTCTCAACCAAACAGTCAAACCATCCAATGGCTGGTGTCATAACTGATCACATGTGCAGCATCATGGCAGTTGTAGATTAAACAGATGCAAAGATGGCAGCTTCCTTGGCTGAAAACGATATGCGGGTTTACTTCCACTTTAAGTACCTGTAAAAGTGGAAACCACTGTGAATATGCAGTTTCAAGGGAGAATTGTTATCTGGGCCTTAGAGCTATTACCACACCACAGCCCCATGAGTCGTATCTTATTGCTGCCTGTCATTAATACTTGTCATTGTACACACCCATTTCAAGTCCCACAAGGATCTATATTTATCAGCTATGCAAAAAAAAAAAAAAAAAAAAGTAAGCTAGAGAGTAAAAGACTCTTACATCATTGCTTTATGTACATAGCAATTTGAGGTCATTCAACCACTGTATGTGATGAACTGAACCTGTTTTTGTCTTCACCTGTACTGTTTGTAGCAGCTGCCGGAGACTATACATATAGAAGTTGCTATACATTAATTAGTTGTTATTGATAGGGATGATGATATCAGAAGAATGATCAAAGTATTGATTCTGCTGAATATTTGCAATAGATCTGTCCGACTTGTAAAGAATTGCACGGAGGAATCCAGACATTTATGTTTCATAAACTGTGCAATGCTCAGCAAACTGGACAAATCTGCATACATTCAGGAGGATCGGAGCATGCAGTTTGCCCGGTTTCAAACTTGTTTATCTTTGCTTCTTATGCCGCGTACACGCGATCGGAAATTCGGCCAGCAAAAGACAGATGAGAGCTTTTGGTGGGAAATTCCAACCGTGTGTATGCTCCAATCGGACTTTTGCTGGTCGAATTCCAGCCAGCAAAAGATTGAGAGCAGGTTATCAATTTTGCGATCGGAAAAAGTCCCGTTTGGAAATTCCGATCGTCTGTACCAATTCCTACGCGCAAAATTCCTACGCATGCTCGGAAACAATTTGACGCATGCTCGGAAAGCATTGAAATAATTTTCTCAGCTCGTTGTAGTGTTGTACATCACCGTGTTCTTGGCGGTCAAAAGTTCAGAGAACTTTTGTGTGGCCGTGTGTATGCAAGCCAAGCTTGAGCGGAATTCTGTCGGAAAAACCATCCAAGATTTTTCTGACGGAAAATCCGCTCGTGTGTACAGGGCATAAGTCTATAAATTAGTCAAATGTTGGATCCATAAGAGAACTGTGCAAGCAAAATAAGTAAATACCCAGATAGCAAGAATCACACAAAAATTAAGAGGAAACAAAACACCTTCTTTGCAGGCCATCCTCATACTTCTGCAAGGAGGAAACGTAAAAGGAGAAAACAGTCAGTGTTGTTAACAGCCTAAAGTGTACCTAAACCCTAAACCGTGCATGCAGGACTTTTTCTCAGTGCAGTGCGAAACAATCCACTGCTTTGCACCTCACGGCCAGCAATTGAACATTATAAGATGTCTTATGAGAAGTCTGTGTGAGATCTCAATAATGTTCTTTTAAAAAAAAAAGGATCTCAGCCCCACCGCACAGCACATTAAAGCGGTTCTGCACTGGGGTTTTTTTTTTGGGGGGAATATGCTAAGGGGTAATAGGAAAATTGGGGGACTCACCTGTTCCATCTTCATTCGTGATCGCTGCCGGTTTTCGTCCGATGAAGTTCTTTTTATTCTGCTTGTCTGCTGGGGGCCATCTTGCCTGTGGGCATGTGAAACCCCACAGGCACTTTAGATGGCCCAGCATGCACCGCCGTTACTGTGCCGAGCTTGCGCGTGCGCAGTAACGGCAAAGTGCAGCTCACGTTCTCCGAAATCTCGCGAGATGTCGGCACATCTGCCGACATCTCACGAGATTTCGGAAGATGTGTCCGAAATCTCGCGAGATTTCGGAAGATGTGGCCGAAATCTCGCGAGATTTCGGAAGATGTGCCCGAAATCTCGCGAGATTTCGGAAGATGCCCGCACAGACTCCTGGGATCAATGACACCAGATCCCAGGAGACAGTGCGTCGTGACGAGGATTCCCGCACAGACCCCGCCCACCCCCGCAGAGACAGAGGACCGGAAGTCATCGATTACAAGGTAAGTGAAAAAAAAAAAAAACACATTTCATTTAGTACTCTTTGCCTGATTTGGAAGGCAAAGAGATTTACTAAATAAAATGTGTGCAGAACCGCTTTAACTGCTGCATTTCAGTGCTGGTGTGAACAAACCCTTATATATTGCATCTTACCAATTCTTAGATGTGGAGACTGCATTAGTTTTTTCTTTTTTAGAATTTTTGCCTTTATTTTCACTTGGTGATTCAGGCCAGTACGAGCACTTTCACACTGATGGTGTTTTTCCACACCGCAAGCGCAGCACAGTATACCCTGCACTTTGCCATAAACTTCTATCAGTTTAGACCAGGGATCTGCAATTAGTGGACCTCCAGCTGTTGCAAAACTACAAGTCCCATCATGCCTCTGCCTCTGGGTGTCATGCTCGTGGCTGTCTTGCTATGCCTCATGGGACTTGTAGTTTTGCAACAGCTGGAGGTCCGCTAATTGCATATCCCTGGTTTAGACGGTTTTGGTGCATTTTCGGAAAGTGCACCAAAAGTCCTGCAAGCTAGACTTTTGGTGCGCTCTCATAAAATGCACCGAAACCAATCCGATGCTATAGGAGTCTATGACAAAGTGCAGGTAACGTGCACAAAACTCGTTGGTATACTACGCTGCACCTGCGGCATGGGAAAACCGCACTACATCAGTGTGAAAGTCTGTTATTTTTTTCAAGTTGTCCAGTAAAAGTGGCAGGTAGATGGTTGACATAAGTCATTTACCACTCACAAGGATGCTTACAATGATCAGATTTTATTCATTTATGTAACACCTTTATCCCAAAAGAAAAAAAGTGTCACTTGAAGTTTGGCTTTGAAGTGAATGTAAAGGTACATTTTTGATAAAAAAAAAAAATAATAAACATGTCTATACTTACTTGCTCTGTGCAATGGAACTGCAAAGAGCGGACGCGTACCCTCTGTCCAGTGACCCATGGGAAACTGCTTCCCATGGGGGCACTCGTGTGTGTTCGCACCTGAGCCCCACTGCTGCGTCCATAGACACAGACACCGGGACTCAGCCCTGCCCCCCGCTATATCATCACTGGCTTTGATTGACAGCAGTGGGAGCCAATGGCTCCCGATGCCCCAGCAAAGCCAGTGAGACTGCGGACGTTCACAATTCTGGATTGAATGAGGGCTCAGGTAAGTAAAAGGGGGGGGGGGGGGGTGAGGGGGGATGCTGTCACCTAAACATTTTTTATCTTAATGCAAGGAATGCATTAAGGTAAAACAATTTTAGGCTTTACAACCACTTTAATTTGTTAATCAAGTCTATCTAAATCTGTGCTTTTAACTCTACCCTCCCCCTAGAGTGACCTATTCAGAGGGGATCACCCTAAAGGCCCATACACACGATCAGACTTTTTGACAACAAACATGCAAATTAGCTGTTTTAAGGCAACATCCGACCGTCTGTACGCTCCATTGGACAAACTTTTTCGGTTTTCATCGGATAAATGTTCGCTCTGCAAACAGACAAACTTTTCGGCAACAAAAGTCAGATGGAGCAAAGTCCGATCGTGTGTACAGAAAACCATCGGACTTAAGTCCAAAGTACAAACACGCATGCTCAGAACCAATGCAGAAGATCAGACAACAATACAGAAGTTGACCAAAGGGTGGCGGTAAAGAGCAGAAAAACCACGTGATTTGGTGAAAGTTGGATGAAAAAGTCCTGCCGTGTGTATGCAATACAAGTTCACGGCCAACGCTCTTTGGACAGAAATCCACAGAAAAGTTTGTTTAAAGTCTGATCGTGTGTACGAGGCTTAAGACAGGAAATGTGTTACAGGCTGGATCACCAGGCAAACATATAGGGAAAAAGCTTAAAAAATGAAAACGAATGCAGCCACCAAATGTAAGGATCGGTACACTGCAATATATTAAAGTGTCACTAAATGCAAAACTGTTTTTAGTTTTGGATAGAGTAGAGATAGAATATAACTTGTCAGATTTTATCGCTGTCTGTTCCCCCGTTAGGGATATTCACCCTCTTTATTTGTCCTGCTTACCATTATCATCGAATGTGAAAGTAAAAGAAAATCATACATTTTGGGTTGACATCAGAACAGGAATAGAGGGTTAAATTTCCAATGGGGACACTAATTCTAGTGACAGCCTGGGATTTCCTCACATTTCCTGTTTGGGGATGGGACAGGAAGTGAAGGGAAATCTCCGTAATGGGACACAGATGGCAAAAAGACTGACAGGGGTTATAACCCTCCATTACTCTATCCAAAATGGGAAAAAAAAAAAAAGGGTTTGCCTTTAGTGAGACTTTAACTTTTTGTTTTTAGGTTTAGATACGCTTATAAACATGTTTACTTGACATGTTAATGTAGCCATATAGAAAATGAATGTTATTTGGCTGCTATGGACAGCTTTTACCCTTGTTAGATTTGCTCCAGATATTATATCTTACACTGCAAGGCTATGAAAGGTGCCAGCAATCTCTCATCAAACAATCATATGCAGTGAAGTTTATTTATTTATTTTTGTTGAAGGATAATGAGATACATTATAATAGTAACTTTTCACTTGTTAAAATGTGTAAGAAATACTGCTTTCGGCAGCCTCTAGCAGCTAACAATACTATGAAATAAGCGACTTGTAACTTGGTAAATGGAATGAGTAGGGCGTTGTTTTGGATGCCTCAGGGAGGAAAGTTATTAGGTTAAGTTAGGTCATTCTCTAAAATGTAAAATATAAGTTCATGAAAAAAACAAAACAGAAAGATCTGTATGAAAAAAAAAAAATATCTCTGGATAAAAGTTAGATTGCAACAGTGCAAAAAGTTATTCTTCCTTCTATCAAGGAACTACAGTGAGATAGAGCTGTGGGCAGAGCTGTGGGCAGTCAGACAAATGAAGCCTACGGTACCCACTAAGGCCTGATTCACACCTATGCATTTTGCTTTTGAGCGTTTTTGCAGTGCTTTTTGAGGTGCTTGCCGCGTTTTTGGACCTGCGTTTTTACCGTGATTTTGCCACGATTTGCGTTTTGCATTTTTACATTTTTTTTACACTGTGGTTGCTTAGCAACCAGCTATATACAGTGTAAAAAAAAAAACTTAAATAAAAAAAAACGCAAATCGCGGCAAAATCGCGGTAAAAACGCAGTAAAACCGCGGTATTTGCGTTTTGGATGCGGGTCCATTGACTTCTATTACATGCAAAAACGCTGCATTTTGCATGAAAAAAAGTCCCCGACCCTTTCCAAAAACGCAGAGGCACAAAAATGCATTGATGTGAACATGTTCCATAGGAACCCATGTTAAAAAATTTCCCTGCATTTCTGCAAAATGCATCAAAAAACGCGCTAGTGTGAATGGAGCCTAACTCTATGACCACTGACAGGTTAAAGTGATTGTAAGGTCTCAAGGTTTTTCACCTTAATGCGTTAAAGTGAAAAACCTTCTGTGCTGCAGCTGCCCCCCAGACCCCCACCCCCCTTTTCTTACCCGAGCCCATCCAAAACAGTGATGTGCACGAACGCAGCGGCTACAGCCCCTACCTCCTCATTGGACACATTGATAGCAGCACGAGCCATTGGCTCCCATTGCTGTCAATCAAATCCTGTGACACCGGAGCAGGGAGCGGGGCCCAGTCCCCAGGGAAAGCGGCTTTGGACACCCAATGAAGGGGAGGAGCCAGTAGTGCCGGCGAGGCACTCCAGAAGAGGAGGATCAGGGCTGCTCTGTACAAAACCCTTGCATAGAGCAGGTAAATATAACATGTTTGTTATATTTATATATATATATATATAAATATAAGGTTTACAAACACTTTAAGTAAAAACATTGATTATCTTATTACATGGCATCTGAAAGTTGGTAGGATATATGTCCATGAAGCTGACATGTTGAAGAAGATAGAAAGGTAGAATTTCATGGAAGGTAAATACAAAATGCATTTTTAAGGCTTTGTTCACATATGTCTGGCCGCAGTTTAAGTGTGTTTTTTAAAAGGAGCCCTGTGCGGTTTTGTTCACCGGTTCAGGTGCAATTCAGGAGTGAATTTTTACTTGAAATCGCACCTGAACCGGACTGAAAAACACACAGGACTCCTTTTAAAAATGGTCCATGGCTGCCCTGGACATGTGTGAACTGGCTCCATTGAATTTTATTCACATACTTGGCGAATCGGGTGCTGTTCACAATGCATCCAATTCACATTTATGTGAACCAAGCCTTAAAGTGTTTGTAAACCCTTGTTTTTTTTTTTTAAATAAAAATAACAAACAAGTTATACTTACCTGCTTTGTGCAAAACAATTGGGGTCCACCACCAATGCTCCAGGCTTCTCCTCTTTATTGGGTGCCCCAGCGGAAAGCCGCTTTCCCTGGGGGCACCCGTGTGGGCTCGCTCCCAATGGCTCCCGCTGCTATCAACCTGTCCAACGAGGAGAGAGACAGCGGCTGGAGCCGCTGCACTCGTGCACATCGCTGGAACAGACAGGCTCAGGTAATAAAAATGGGGTCTGGGGGGAGCTGCAGCACAGAAGGTTTTTCACCTTAATGCATTAAGGTGAAAAACCTTGAGGCTTTACAACCACTTTAATGAACATTGGACTTGGGGATGTTTTCATATCAGCATGTGATATGTACAAACCCCGGATTATGCGTAGGACATAATTACACAACAAAGTGCTTATTTTGAAGTGATGCTCAGGACTGGATGTTAGGCCAGGACATCCCTAACAAGCAGCAAGTGACTGTCACATCGCCGTGATGAGGAGGCAATCGCAGAATCTCCTCTTTAGCTTATCAAGTGTCACCTATTAAGCAACACATATATTAAAAGCGCCAGAGCAGAGAATAACTCTGCGGTTTATATTTACGCTCCATGTAAAAATAAAAATTCCATCACTACCGGATGTAACCGGTTGCTCTGTCATTTGAAAAGACATACAGATGTGCTTAGAAGAGAGCTCTCGGCAAAAAATGACATTGAGCAATAAATACACTAGAAGATAAAAAGCTTTATACCGTATATACTCGAGTATAAGCCAACCTGAATATAAACCGAGGCACCTAATTTTACCACAAAAAACTGGGAAAACGTATTGACTCGAGTGTAAGCCTAGGTAGGGAATTGCAGCAGCTACTGGTAAACAATGCCCATCTGTGCCCATCTGCAGCCTCACTGTGCCCATTTGCCGCCTCACTGTGCCCATCCGCAGCCTCACTGTGTCCATCTGCAGCCTCACTGTGCCCATTTGCAGCCTCACTGCAGAGGTGTACTAAGTAGGGGGCGGGGGGTGCGGGCAGCCGCCGGGCACCACACACTGGGGGGGTGTCAGGCCGGCACCCCCCTCCGCGATTGAAGTGGTGGCACTGCGCCGCTGGATTAGGCAGCAGCGCAAGTGACAGGAACAGGCAGGGAGAGGCGAGCTATCGTGATGCAAGGGGGAGGGGGTGTGCGGGGGGTGCAGCGTGACACCGCTGCACCTACCATCCCCTCCTCTCACGGCCACAGGCTGTCTGCGATCCCGGATGTCACACAGGCAGAGCCGAGTAGCCGCCTCCCCCTCCTCTCTGTTTATGTGTAAACATGGGGAGGACATCTGCTGAGCATGTGCCGCCGCGCTGATCTGAGGTACTGAATGGGGGGGGGGGGTCTGCACTGAATGGGGGCTAGACTAGACTGAAGAGGGGGGCTACACTGAAGGGGGGGGTTGCACTGAAGGGGGGCTAGACTGAAGAGGGGGCTAGACTGAAGGGGGGCTAGACTGAAGAGGGGGGGGCTGCACCAAACAGGGGCTACACTGAAGAGGGGTTCAGCACTGAACGGGGGCTACACTGAAGGGGGGGTCTGCACTGAACGGGGGCTACACTGAAGAGGGGGTCTGCACTGAACAGGGGCTACACTGAAGAGGGGGTCTGCACTGAATGGGGGCTACACTGAAGGGGGTCTGCACTGAACGGGGGCTACACTGAAGAGGAGGTCTGCACTGAAGGGGGGGTCTGCACTGAACGGGGGCTACACTGAAGGGGGTCTGCACTGAAGGGGGGGTCTGTGTAACATGCAGGGGGTCCAGAGCTGCAGGGTGTTGTGTAATGTAAAGGGGTCCAGAGGATCCGGGTGTTGTGTAATGTAAAGGGGCCCAGAGGGGTAGGGTGCTGTGTAATGTAAAGGGGTACAGTGGCTGTGTAATGTAAAGGGGTCCAGAGGTTCAGGGTGCTATGTAATGTAAAGGGGGCCAAAAGGGCAAGGTGCTATGTAATGTAAAGGGGTCCAGAGGCGCAGGGGGATGTGTAATGTAAAGGGGCCCAGAGATGCAGGGTGCTGTGTAATGTAAAGGGGCCCAGAGATGCAGGGTGCTGTGTAATGTAAAGGGGTCCATAGGTGCAGTTGTGGAGAGGGGGTACACAGTAGTGACAAAGAGATATTGAAGGATACAGAGGTATGCAGGGGGCACAGTGGGGTATTTTTACGATTTTAATGGGGAGTTGCCAGTTATAGGATCCGCCCCGGGTGCCAAATGCTCTAGGTACGCCCCGCCTCACTGTGCCCATTTTCAGCCCCACTGTGTCCATTTACAGCCTCACTGTGCCCATCTGCAGCCTCACTGTGCCCATTTGCAGCCTCACCGTGGCCATCTGCAGCCTCACTGTGCCCATTTTCAGCCTCACTGTGCCCATCTGCAGTCTCACTGTGCCCACCTGTACCTTTGATTACAAACAGCGGATGTCTCCAACTGTGTCATGCAACTGCAGTCTTAACTGTCCGGCGGCCGTCCACTGTAACAAAGCCCCTCCTCCTCGTTCATGATAGACGGAACACTAATTCAGTTTCCCAGCATTGTGTCAGTGTTCAGTGTTCCGTCTATCACGGACGAGGAGGCGGGCTTTGTTACAGTGGACGGTACAGTTAAGATTACATGACACAGCGGGAAACCCTCACTCGAGTATAAGCCGAGGGGGGCTTTTTTAGCATAAAAATGTGCTGAAAAAGTCGGCTTATACTCAAGTATATACAGTACTCCATTTTTTGCATTTTAGATAAATTGGGGGGGGGGGGGGCTCACCTGTGTAATCATCATCTTGTCTTTTAGATACAAACTACCCACTGCACACAATGCAATCCCATTCAAAACTGCAATATGCTCTTTTTCAGCTCACAGGGAAAAAATACCAAGTGTACACAGCCAGATATTACATCATTTCTCAGTAGTCGTCCTCCTAACTTGAGTTCTCCTTTAATTATTTTTTCCTAACCTTTTGGTTCTATACACGCAATTCAAACATACGATAAAGCTTATATTATTTAGACCAGTAATGGGCAATGCTTCTCTTTTATTCCCTCAGCTTCACAACTTTATAAATAGAAGATGCACTTTAAAATGCAAACTTCAGTTTGTAGTTTAGGAGAGAATAGGGAAGGGTTACAACCTGTATTCGATTTTTATTGCTCTCGTCTATTTATCAATTCACCCTTTCCAAAAAATTCACCTAAGATTAACACACTTTTCATATACAGTAGGATTGAGTTTCAAAACCATGTAGACTGCGGGTGAAAGCTGTGTGAATCATGAGGGAAGACATTGGGGTTGATTTACTAAAACTCAAGAGTGCTAAATTTGGTGCAGCTGTGCACAATAGCCAATCAGATTCAATTTCAGCGTGTTCAATTAAGCTTTGGCAAAAAAAAAACTGGGAGCTGATTGGTTTCTATGCCGAGCTGAACCAGATTTTGCACTCTCCAGTTTTAGTAAATCAACCCAAGTGTGTTCCTATTGGGAAGATTTACCTTTTCATTTATTTTTCCTTGTCACTGAGATAGGACATGAGGGTAAATCTCTCCAAAAATGCAAAGAGTGTTTAAATATGCCTTTTTTTTTTGTATAAGGGGAGGAGTTAGAATCTCTATCAGTTTTTTTTGTTACTGTTTGTGTCCCTCAACGGGCATACTTTCTCACTTTCTGTTCAAATTACACCCTATATACCAGGGTGTCACAATGACAAGATGTGGGGGAAAACCCATTAAATTATAATTTTCCAATTTCTGACAAGCAGGTATTAATCTTTTCTCCTCTGCCCTCTGTCCCTCCACACTCCTTATAGACAGTTACATACTGTACTGTCTCTATACAATGGTAGTCAGTGGAGAAGTACCCTCTTACATTGCTGGTAAATAAAGGAGGTGATTCGTGAGGAAGGGCAACCTTACTTTGGTGACCAGTGGGAAGAATGTCACCTTTCAGACTGCTAAAATATCATTGGTGTCAGCGATGACTTGCCCAAGAGAGGGAGGACAGGCTATATTGGTCCTATGCTGCTGGCACTACCACGTGATATTGGCACTGCAACTATTTCAGCACTGTCAGGTGAGAGATCCACCATTTCTAGCAGCTCAAGGAACCTTAACAATCTTTAGTGAAACTTTAGGGCTCCTTGGTGGACACAGGGGGGTTATTTACAAAAGGCAAATCCACTTTGCACTACAAGTGCAAACTACAAGTGCAAAGTGCACTTAAAATTGCAGTCGTTGTAGATCCGAGGGGGGACATGCAAGGAAAATTAAAAAAAAAAAACATTTTAGCTTGCACATAATTGGATGATAAAATCAGCAGAGCTTCCCCTCATTTCAGATCTACCCCTCAGATTTACAGCGGCTGCACTTCCAGGTGCACTTTCAGTGCAATTTCAAGTGCACTTTGCACTTGTAGTTTGCACTTGTAGTGAAAAGTGGATTTGCCTTTCGTAAATAACCTCCAATGTCTGCTAAATTTCCATACATATAATATGCTTAATAATTACCCATTATACCCAACATCCAGCTGCCAGACGCTAGCAGGTGAGAGATGGTTGGCCGTAACATAACTTTAGGAAAGAGATTCGGAGGAGTTTGAGAAGGTACTTAACACATGCCAATTTCCTGCAGTAAGGGATTTGTTCAGACCTCTTCCAAAAATCTGTATATTGCCTGCTGACATTCCATCTGATTTCTAACTAGGTGGCATTTTACAAGAGATGAAAGAGGAAAAAGAAATAGTAAAGAGAATTTGGTAATTATCATGGACGACTACTTCTATTATAAAATTCATATTATTATCCTAATCCAGTGGTCTCCAAACTGTGGCCTGGGGGCTAGATGTGGCCCTTTGCTTGCCTTTATCTGGCCCCTGGGGCACTATTCCACCAACTAGCACCAATGACAGGACACCATTCCTTGCACTGACACCATCAACAGCACTATTCTTCCCATTGATACCAAAAATGGGTCCTTCTTCCCCCATTAAAAGCAATGATAGGGCACTGTTTATGCCCACTGATGCCAGGATGTTTTCTACTCCCACTGGCCTAAGTACAGCGCCTCTGGTCTCCCACAGTACACAGAACATGGAAATGCAATTATTTTAGTAAATATAAATGGCTAAATATCTTTTCTCATCAGCAGTATATAGCAGTCTTGTGACTTCTATCAGTGTCTGGGCGAGCACTGGTTGAAGCTTATAGGAGACGTTTTCATTCTGCTCTGACTCTCCTATGAGGCTGCAGGACCCCTGATCCTCTGTCTGGACAGTGCTGATTGGCCCTGTGCCGATCACATGCACCCTCCCAAGAAAAATAAAACTTTATAGCAATACACGCCAAACTGAGCATGTGCAGAGTGCCCCCAAGGCTCTGTTATATCAGGAGATGGATTGGAGACTGTGTAAGAAGGGGAGGATCAGAGAAGACAGGATCAAACAGCCTTTTTACATGCAGAATTAACCCCTTAGGTTCCACCGTGAGTATAACAAGCATGCTTCACTGCATATACAGACTGATTTTACTGTTGGGGGTTTAGTAACACTTTAAGTATAACTAAAGCCAAAACTTTCTTCTCATTGGATAGAGTATAAAATGGTTAAACCTGGTGTTTTTTTTTGTTTTGTTTTTGTTTTTTTTTGCTATCTGTGTTCTATTGGGGATGTTTCCTTTCACTTATTGTCCTGTAGACCCAACCATGAATCAGAGAAAATGCCCTTAGAAATGGAACAAGTGTTCTCATTAGAAGATTCTCCCTTTATTGCTGTTGAGAAAGTAACGCTCATGTCGAGCCTTGAAGCACTTCTAGAAAAATGCTTCAAAACGCTCAGGTGTGAACCAGGGCTAATAGGCTTACAGACAGCAGTGAAAACCTAGAAAATTGTTCTATGGATGGGACTTTATAGGCACCATGAGACAGAATTATGTTACAATTCAAAAAAATGTTTATCGTACAATGGTATAAACGACAAGTGCCCTTGAAATTGCACTGAAAGTGCACTTGGAAGTGCAGTCGCTGTAGATCCGAGGGGGACATGCAAGGAAAATAAAACAGCATTTTAGCTTGCACATGATTGGATAATAAAATCAGCAGAGCTTCCCCTCATTTCAGATCTACCCAGGGGCGGACTGACCATTTGGCCACTCGGGCACTGCCTGAGGGCCCTGGGCCACTAGGGGGTCCCATCAGGGTTGCCAGCCTTAGTAAAACCAGGGACAGTATGCAATAATCTGTGTTTTTTTTTACATCTTTCTCTGAAATGTCTCTTACTGACATCCATTTGGTCTAAAAATCCTAAGATTATAGCTGCCCTACCTCTCCAGTACCTTCTCAGGTAAAGAGAAACATGTCTGTGTATACTGTGTGATTGTATACTGTGCGTGTGTATACTGTGTGGCCCCATAATCTCTGATTGCCTGGGGGCCCCATAATCTCCTATTGCCCGGAGGCCCCATAAGTTGTCAGTCCGCCCCTGGATCTACTCCTTAGATTTAGAGATTTAGAGCGACTGCACTTCCTAATGCACTTTCAGTGCACTTGTAGTGCAAAGTGGATTTGCCTTTCGTAAATAACCCCTATAGTGTCTAGTTTTTATACCATTGCACAATAAACTTTTTTGCATTTGAACATAATTCAGTCTCATGGTGCCTATAAAGTCCCATCCATGGTACAATTTTCTCTGTTATTCCATTTGGGGATTTGGCAACATCTAGGTGGCATTGAGATTCACTGACATAATCTATTAGCAGTTTCTATCTCTCGACTGCTCTAAAAAAAAAAAAAAAAAAAAAAAAAAGTTTTTTATACACTTTACCTGGGCAGCTTAGAAACCTATTGCAATTCCCCTTCTACTATTGTTCTATACCCTATGAAGTGCCTTCAAACATTAGGAGAGCCCAGTCCAATGATACATGCACATCCCATCTTCCTCTAATATCTAATGCCCCGTACATACGGTCGGAAAATCCGACCACAAAATACGTCAGATTTTTTCCGACGGACTTTGTCACAGGGTCGGACAAAGTTATCAGAAAATCCGATCATTCTGAACGTGAAGACGTTCGTCCGTTACGACGGGACTACGTTCACATTAGTAGCCAATAGCTTTGGTCTCGTAATTTGATCTGAGCATGCGTGGCACTTTGTCCGTCAGAATTCTCGACACACGATCGGAAAAAGTCCGATAGGATTTTGTTGTCGGAAAATTTGAGATCTTGCCGTCAAATTTTTTCCGTTGAAAATTCCGACGGAAAGAGTCAGATGGAGCCCACACACGGGCAGATTTTCCGACAACATGGTCCGATCGGACATTTTCCGTCTGAATTTCCGACCATGTGTACGGGGCATAAAGGGAAGTTTAAAACTGAGAAGAGGATCTGATTTTACTCCAATATTTACCATAACAGCAAATAAAAAAAAAAAATACAAACAAGTTGTATACAAGTTGGATACATTTTAGTAAATTTAGACATTAAAAAAGGATTATTTACAAAATAAAAGTATCTGCAACAAGTGTAACATTTTGAAGGGCCTTAAAGCTGAACTAAGGTTACAATTAAAAAAAAAAGTTGCAAACATGCAAAGGCTGTTTATTGCAGAAGACACAGTACATGCATGCAATGTCTCTTCTACAATAATATAAACATACCTGCCTGTTTGCATGCGCAGCTCGGTTTACATTTCTGGCACAGTGCCAGTGTGTCAGAATGAATGACTCCCATACATGTGCAGAAGTGATTTCATCTTGCATCTTCCAATCCAAACGGCTGAAGACCAGCACCCGGAAGAAGCCGGGGAGAAGATGCTGGCGCCAGCAAGGGACCGTTGGAACAGAGGTAAGTATTTTTTACTTTAGTTTCACCTAAAGGGTCACAAAACACTATACAATCTGATTGTACAATCTTCTTTAGTTCTACCATCCACTTTGCAGTGCAAGGGCCTGCCTGATTTCATACAGATTCAATGGATTGTTTAGGCTTGTCTTTTTGGTAAATCTACAGGAGATTGTACAATCAGACTGTATAGTGTATGGCCATCTTAAAGGGCAACAACACAGACCTGTAGCGGCTTGATAAAACGGTACATATTAAGAAGGAGGTGCAATAAAAGTGAGGAAAAAATACTACTACTATTACTACAAAGATCTGTAGAGATACAAAGATAAAATACTACTATTCATATATTCCAATTATGTTCATTTACAAACCAATGTATGGTGACAGTGCGCAGTGCATGTATGAGAAAATATCGGTGCATATAGGTGCATATATGGTGAAACTGTGCAGTGCTGTGCAGTGACTATATGGTGACACTGTGCAGTGCTGTGCAGTGCTGTGCAGTGCATATATAGTGACACTGTGCAGTGCATATATGGTGACACTGTGCAGTGCTGTGCAGTGACTATATGGTGACACTGTGCAGTGCATATATGGTGACACTGTGCAGTGCTGTGCAGTGACTATATGGTGACACTGTGCAGTGCATATATAGTGACACTGTGCAGTGCATATATGGTGACACTGTGCAGTGCTGTGCAGTGACTATATGTTGACACTGTGCAGTGCATATATAGTGACACTGTGCAGTGCATATATGGTGACACTGTGCAGTGCAGTGCCTATATGGTGACACTGTGCAGTGCAGTGCCTATATGGTGACACTGTGCAGTGCTGTGCAGTGCCTATATGGTGACACTGTGCAGTGCATATATGGTGACAGTGAGTACACTTCTGAGCACAGATCACTCCATATGTGAGAAGGAACTCCTTCCCTGCAGACACACCTTCCAAATAAGTTTCACCCTTTCCAGACCAGCAAAGCTGCAGCCCCTACTGGGAGTTGATATAGAAGGATGGGGGTACTCACAGTTTTGGGGGGTCTCCTGCAGGCTCTGGGCTCTCTCCCTGTAGGAATCCTCTCTATCTGGATCTGGCAGCAGAAATGCAGAGCTCAGTGTGCAGCTTGGTCGGGTGTCGGGTGTCTTTCTTGACAGGCAGCATGGAAAGAAAGGGGTGGTGGGGAGGGAGGTGCACTGACAGACAACACAGCCCAACCAATGATCAGCAGCTCTGGGATACGCCTGAATTTGTGAGACTTGTGTTTTTTTTTTACAGATGAATTACTAATGTGTTCAGTGGGACATGGAAGTCAGATGTGGAAGTGAAGTCTATTATGTTTCTCTCTGCTAGAAAAGAAAAGTCCTCCTATCCTGTACTGGAGAAGTAGATACTACCAGTCCAGTGTGTATCTAAAGATAGTAATGGTGTTCTGACACCAATGCCCTTTTCAGCTGGCTGCAGCTAGTAGATCTCTGTACACAAGCTCTGCAATGTATGCTATTTGAATAGTCAGGATTAGGGATGAGCCGAACACCCCCGGTCTGTTCACATGCGAACAACGCAAACTTGCGCAAACTTTCGAACACTGTTAAAGTCTATGGGACTCGAACGTGAGAAATCAAAAGTGCGAATTTTAAAGGCTAATATGCAAGTTATTGTCCTAAAAAGTGTTTGAGGACCCGGGTCCTGCCCCAGGGGACATGTATCAATGTAAAAAAAAGTTTTAAAAACGTCAGTTTTTCTGGAGCAGTGATTTTAATGATGCTTAAAGTGACAAAATAAAAGTGAAATATTCCTTTAACCTCCCTGGCGGTATGATTATTTCAGATTTTAGGTGCTGAAAGCGGTACCATTATTTTGCATGGAAATTTGGCGTTTTATATTCTTAGAAACAATTCACTTAAGTCCGTCCAAACAAGAGTCTAATAGACATCCCGGGTATGATAAAGTTTGAAATACGAAAGCATAAATTATATATATATATATATATATATATATATATATATATATATATATATATAAAATATAATAACAAATAATAATAATAAAAATTATTCAATAATGTAATCAAATCAAAAACACTAAAATTTGCTCAGTTGCAGAATTGTCGCTGTGATTACTTTTAGTGTTTGATGATAAATTTCCCCACAAATCACTATCACTCAATTCTAATTTATTATCGCTGTTTTCTAGCTGGTCTAAAAGCACTTTTGATGTAAAGGGACATTTTTTGGTTGCTATGGACAATCTCCAGTTTCCTGGCATAAAGAATAGTATTTATAATATAACACTGCATGCAGGACACTGGACAAACCACTAGGGACAAAGGGGATATGTAATTATTTGATACAGTACTGTAATCTGTTAGATTACAGTATACTGTATCTATACTGTGTTTTTTACTTTTTGAATTTGGTGCCGAACTCCCTCCCCGTGCGTCGCAATGCTCGCAGGGAACGGAGCTCGTCACTGTGAATCGGGTGAAACACGTCGGCTCGCAGATCACAGCGGGGAGACATCGCAGGATCCAGGGGACAAGGTAAGTAACCTCTACATGGATCCTGCAATGCGATCCCAAGTATTAAAATCTCACCCCGAGCCAGACTCGGGAATACCACCAGGGAGGCTACATATCATACCTGGGGAGTGTCAATAGTATGCCTGTAAAGTGGCGCATGTTTACCGTGTTTAGAATAGTCCCTGCACAAAATTACATTTCTAAAGGAATAAAAGTCATTTAAAACTGCTTGTGGCTGTAATGTAATGTCGAGTCCCGGCAATATGGATGAATATTATTGAGAAAAACTACATGGGTAACCCCCCAGCCCATTACCAGGCCCTTTGGGTCTTGTATGGATATTAAGGGGAACCCTGCACCCAAATTAAAAAAAGAAAAGGCGTGGGGCCCCCACTCTGAACAGCAGTATACAGGCAGTCCCAAGAAACACAGGGACTGTAGGTTTGTTCTTAAGTTGAATCTGTTTGTAATTTGGAACAGGTACATTTTGTAAGTATAGCTCCAGCCAAAAAATGACCAGCCAAAGACATTGGCTTCCACATGCCGGTAGAGAGCCAGAATCGCCTTCCATGATGTTTGGGAACCTGCCACTGAGGTACCGCACATTCCACAAATTCAAGAAAGGGGGAAGAGCTGCCAGCTGAAAAGGCAGCAGTTGGAGTGCTAGCAATTTAGCCAAGCTAGCATTCAGCCGCTGGGCATGTGGATTGCTGGGACCAAATTTCTTTCGCCGGTTTAGCAACTGGGGAAGGGAAATTTGCCTGCTACAATCGGACGTTGGTGTAGTGATAGCAGATTGCCCGCAAGTATTTGGCACACCTAATTCTACACCGTCATTCCTCTCAGTGCAGGTTTCTGAGAGAACTGAAGGTATAGTGGGGTTGAAGATCCCAGCTGATGAGGAGAAAGGAGTGGTCTGCCTTGTTGTTTGGTGTGGGTCTTTTAAGTATACTTGCCAACGGACTTAATGGGAGTTCGACATATGTCTGGTCAAGCATGTGGTGCCCAAGCGGCTGCTGTTTTAGCCATGCTTGATACGCTTCAGACATATGTTGCAAACAGCAATGGTGCGATCTGCTACACACATCTCAAAAAGGGCCCACACCAAAGACCTTTTGGAAAAACGCGCTGAGTCAGCAGCGCCCTGCACATGCTGACTCCACTATGTGATGCAGTCAGTTGGCTGCCCTTAAGCTGGCTCCTGGAGGGCATCCTGCCTCATTGGAGATGTGCCTCCTCCTCATCCTCCTCATCTCTCCTATCAGGCACCCATGTAGAGTCAGTAACCTCATCATCCCCTCCCTCCTCGTCACTGGAGCAAACCTGGCAGTATGCTGCAGCTGAGGGAACATGACTGCCAGTTTGTTGTCCTTCTTGGGCACCCCCTCTCTCTGGGCTCACGTTACTGCCTTCCTCAATCTGGGTACCATCATCGGAGCCTTCAAAACGCTGTGCATTCTCCTGCAGCATGTACCCAACACTGTGGTCGAACAGTTCGGGGGACTCCTCAGGGCATGATGGTGGGGCTAGGGAAGAAGTGACTGATGACATTGAGCCGATGGAAGAGGCCCCTTTGGCAGCTGCATTGGCAGCCAAAGTACTCGGAGCCTGGGTGACAGAGGAGGATGAGGACGGCTTGGTCATCCACTCTACCAACTATTCTGCATGTTGTGGCTCAACACAGCCAGCTGCTGAAAAAAAGGACAAGCGTGCCCCATGGCCACGTGCTGAGGATGCACTGTGTCCACGACCAGCAATGTTGGCTGTAGACACAGAGCCTGCTTGCCCTCTTTTAGTGGCCTGTGAGCATCTGCCTCTCCTTGTTGGCCTTCCAGACATACTGTATTTGATTTATTTGTAATGTATTTGAATAGGAACACCAGGAATGGCCGCCTGTAGTCAGATGTAGCTGCACAAAGCTGGGATGTATATATATACTGAATATACTGCAGCTAACTGAATCAACTGCCTGCCTGTAGTATATTCGGAAGAATAGTGTAGTGAGATCTAACTGCACAGGATACAGTACTCAATATATACTGCAGCTAACTGAATTAACTACCTGCCTGTAGTATATTACAAACAGAACAACAGGAACGGTCTGCAGTGAGATCTAGCTACACAGGATACAGTACTAAATATACTGCAGCTAACTGAATCAACTGCCTGCATGTAGTATATTAGGAACAGAACAACAGTAATGGTCTGCAGCGAGATCTAGCTGCACAGGATACAGTACTGAATATACTGCAGCTAACTGAATGAACTGCCTGCCTGTAGTATATTAGGAACAGAACAACAGGAATGGTCTGCAGTGAGATCTAGCTGCACAGGACACAGTACTGAATATACTGCAGCTAACTGAATGAACTGCCTGCCTGTAGTATATTAGGAACAGAACAAAAGGAACGGTCTGCAGTGAGATCTAGCTAATCTGGATCAACTGCCTGCCTGAAGTATATTACAAATAGTACAGCAGGAACGGTCTGCAGTGAGATCTAGCTAAACTGGATCAACTGCCTGCCTGAAGTAGAATAGAAACAGTACGGCATGAACGGTCTGCAGTGATATCTAGCTAAACTGGATCAAATGCCTGCCTGAAGTAGATTAGAAATAGTACAGCAAGAACCGTCTGCAGTGAGATCTACCTAACTGAATAAACTGCCTGCTTAAAGTAAATGAAACGTGTTAGGTACCTGGTAGTGGAGCCCGACTTGTAGGAGGAGACCTCTCTTACAACGCTGGTTCAGGAGCCACTGGAATGGGAACAGTGGTCTCGAAAGCACAGTGGGTAGGAGTGCCTGCTGGTGTAGAAGCCGCTGGTACTGGTAGCAGAGTAGAGATCCCTCAGGGATGGCTGGACTGCAGGTGATGGTGGACAGAGGCTGTCAGTGGCCTGAAGAGCTGATGAGTGCAGAGGCAGTGGTCACTGGAGCTTGTGGGAAGAGCCAGGAGTACAGCAGCACACTGAACAGGACAGCACGCAACAGGAAGTTCAGATGGTCCAGGTCGGCAGGCAATCAGGCAGGTGTAAACAGCAGGCAAAGGCAGAGTCGGTAAAACAGGCAGAGGTCGGCAAAGGATCACAGGCAGAGGCAATAGCAGGGTCAGGTCTTGGATGGTTTTTCAGACAGAATTCCGCTCAAGCTTGGCTTGCACACACACGGTCACACAAAAGTTCGCTGAACTTTCGACTGCCAAGAACGCGGTGACGTACAACACTATGACGAGCCGAGAAAATTAAGTTCACTGCTTCCGAGCATGTGTCAAATTGTTTCCGAGCATGCATAGGAATTTTGCCCGTCGGAACTGGTACAGACGATCGGAATTTCCTGCTCTCAATCTTTTGCTGGCTGGAATTCCGCCAGTAAAAGTCCAATGGAGCATACACACAGTCGCATTTTCGGACCAAAAGCTCTCATCGGACTTTTGCTGGTGGAATTTCCGCTCGTGTGTATGGGGCATTAGGGTACATTCACACTGACTTGCGTTTTCCTGCAGAGATAACCACTAGGGTAGAAAATGTGTTCTGTGTGCCTTGTCCACACCACAATACTGGTAATAATAATAATATACATTTTATTTATAGGCACCTTTCATAACACCTTAGGTCACCTTACAAAGATAGCAAAAGAGCAACAAAAAAGTAAATATATATTACATAACCATTAAATTACAAAAACAAATCAATGAAGTCAGACAGAGTAGGCTAGTTTAAAAAGATGAGTTTTGAGATGTGATTCGAAAATGGTTTTGTGTGCGATGCAGAAAAATGCAGACATGCTACATTTTTCAGCAGCACATTGGATGACAATGAAGCATAAAGCACTGTGTTGCTCTGCAGAGACATGAATGAAGTGTCACTATGTGACAATTCACATAAAGTTAGAAGAAGAAAAAAAGTATCTCTGGCTGCTGGAGCTATACCTGCACTAAAGGGACAACGGCGGCCTCACTCCTTACACCGGCCGGCACACTGTGATAGCTGCATAGGGAGGAAGATGAGTGCACAGACCTGAACTGATCCAGTGTGTGTTACAGCCAGAGTCCTGCTTTGTAGCGGCTGGGAAGGAGGGTGGATTGGGACTGTCTCTTTGCTGATCTGAGGCTCTCTCATTGCTGGACTGAGGGTGCTGTCTCCTTGCTGGACTGAGGCTGTCTCCTTGCTGGTCTAAGGTTGTCACCTTGCTGGACCGAGGCTGTCTCCTTGCTGGTCTAAAGTTGTCACCTTGCTGGGCTGAGGCTGTCTCCTTGCTGGCCTGAGGCTGTCTCATTGCTAGACTGAGGATGTCTCTTCGCTGGACTGAGAAAGTCTCCTTGCTGGTCTAAGGTTGTCACCTTGCTGGACTGCGGCTGTCTTCTTGCTGGCCTGAGGCTGTCTCATTGCTGGACTGGGGATGTCTCTTTGCTGGTCTGAGGCTGTCTCTTTGCTGGACTGAGACTTTCTCTTTGCTGGACTGGGGATGTCTCTTTGCTGGTCTGAGGCTGTCTCTTTGCTGGACTAAGGCTGTATCTTTGCTAGACTAGGGGTGTCTCTTTGCTGGTCTGAGGCTGTCTCTTTGCTGGACTGAGGATGTCTCTTTGCTGGTCTGAGGCTGTCTCTTTTCTGGTCTGGGGGCTGTCTCTTTGCTGGTCTGGGGCTGTCTCTTGCTGGTCTGGGACTGTCTCTTTGCTGGACTGGGGCTGTCTCTTTTCTGGATGGGGATGTCTCTTTTCTGGATTGGGGATGTCTCTTCGCTGGATTGGGCTGTCTCTTTGCTTGGTGGGGATGTCTCTTTGCTGGACTGGGGATGACTCTTTGCTGGTCTGAGGCTGTCTCTTTGCTGGTCTGGGGATGTCTCCTTGCCGGTCTGAGGCTGTCTCTTTGCTGGACTGAGACTTTCTCTTTGCTGGACTGGGGATGACTCTTTGCTGGTCTGAGGCTGTCTCTTTGCTGGACTAAAGCTGTATCTTTGCTAGACTAGGAGTGTCTCTTTGCTGGTCTGAGGCTGTCTCTTTGCTGGTCTGGGGGCTGTCTCTTTGCTGGTCTGGGGCTGTCTCTTGCTGGTCTGGGACTGTCTCTTTGCTGAACTGGGGCTGTCTCTTTGCTGGATGGGGATGTCTCTTTTCTTGATTGGGGATGTCTCTTCGCTGGATTGGGCTGTCTCTTTGCTGGTCTGAGGCTGTCTCTTTGCTGGACTGGGGATGTCTCTTTGCTGGTCTGAGGCTGTCTCTTTGCTGGTCTGGGGGCTGTCTCTTTGCTGGTCTGAGGCTGTCTCTTGCTGGTCTGGGACTGTCTCTTTGCTGGACTGGGGCTGTCTCTTTTCTGGATGGGGATGTCTCTTTTCTGGATTGGGGATGTCTCTTCGCTGGATTGGGCTGTCTCTTTGCTTGGTGGGGATGTCTCTTTGCTGGACTGGGGATGTCTCTTTGCTGGTCTGAGGCTGTCTCTTTGCTGGTCTGGGGATGTCTCCTTGCCAGTCTGAGGCTGTCTCTTTGCTGGACTGAGACTTTCTCTTTGCTGGACTGGAGATGTCTCTTTGCTGGTCTTAGGCTGTCTCTTTGCTGGGCTAAAGCTGTATCTTTGCTAGACTAGAGGTGTCTCTTGCTGGTCTGGGACTGTCTCTTTGCTGAACTGGGGCTGTCTCTTTGCTGGATGGGGATGTCTCTTTTCTTGATTGGGGATGTCTCTTCGCTGGATTGGGCTGTCTCTTTGCTGGGTGGGGATGTCTCTTTGCTACATGGGAATGTCTCTTTGCTGGATTGGGATGTTTCTTTGCTGAATTGGGATGTCTCTCAGGATGACTATCCCATCACCAACCACCCGTGCGAACGCCCGCTCCCCCATCTCCACCCCCCCCCCCCCCCCCCCCCCCAGGGATCTGGCTGCCCAGTCTAAAATGCCGGGGCCTATTTTTTGTCTCAGTCTGGGCCTGCTCCCACCCTTCACGAGCACTTATTTGTGGTTTTGTCACCTTCTAAATTCGAGGGCGGACTGGCTTGTGTTTAAATATGTTGTTTGATTGAGTTTTTATAACTAAGCAATGAGATATTATTACTTTGAATTATTCTTTATTGATGAAATTTGATATATGGTGTTTATTTATGTTTCAAGCCAAAATAAAGGGCCGTGGCCATTTATTGCCAAATACAGTGCCCTGAAAAAGTATTCATACCCCACATTTTGTCATGTTACAACCAAAAAATGTAAATGTATTTTATTGGGATTGTATGTGATTGAACAACACAAAGGTGCACATAATTGTGAAGTGGAAGAAAAATGATAAATGTGAAAAGTGTGGTGTGCATTTGTATTCAGCCCCCCTCTCTCAATACTTTGTAGAATCACCTTTCGCTGCAATTACAGCTGCAAGTATTTTTTGGGGATGTCTCTACCAGCTTTGCACATCTAGAGAGTGACATTTTTGCCCATTCTTTTTTGCAAAATAGCTCAAGCTCTGTCAGATTGGATGGAGAGTGTCTGTGAACAGCAATTTCCAAGTCTTGCCACAGATTCCCCATACACACGGTCGGACATTCCGACCCCAAAATCCGTCTGATTTTTTCAGACGGATTTTGGCCGAAACTTGTCTTGCATACACACGGTCGCACAAAGTTGTTGGGAAATCTGATCGTTCAGAACGAGGTGACGTAGAAAGCATACGAAGGGACTACGTAGAGGCCAGTAGCCAATAGCTTTCGTCTTTTTTCTGAGCATGCGTGGCACTTTGTGCGTCAGAATTCTCTACACACGATCGGAAAAAGTCTGATCGGATTTTGTTGTTGGAAAATTTTAGATCCAGCTCTCAAACTTTTTCCGTCAGAAATTCCAACGGAAAAAGTCAGAGCCCACACACGATCGTTTTTTCCGTCAACATAATCCGATCGGACTTTTTCCGTCTGAATTTCCGACCGTGTGTATGGGGCATAAGACTAATGCCCTGTACACACGGTCAGATTTTCTGACGGAAAATGTCCTATCGGACCATGTTGTCGGAAATTCCGACCGTGTGTAGGCTCCATCTGACTTTTTCCGTCGGAATTTCCGACGGAAAAAGTTTGAGATCCTGCTCTCAAATTTTCCGACAACAAAGTCCTATCGGAATTTTTTCGATCCTGTGTAGCGAATTCCAACGGACAAAGTGCCACGCATGCTCAGATCACATTACAAGACCAAAGCTATTGGCTACTAGCCTCTACGTAGTCCCGTCGTACGCAACAAACGTCACCACGTTCAGGATGATCGTTTTTTTCCGACAACTTTGTCCGACCGTGTGTATGCAACACCAGTGTCGGACAAAATCCGTCGGAAAAAATCAGACGGATTCTGTGGTCGGAATTTCCGACCGTGTGTACGGGGCATAAGACTAAATTGAAATTGGACTTTAAAATTAACACTGGTCTGTAGTGCATGTTCATACCTCAATGTAATAATAAATAACATTTTCGATTTTTCACTCCAGCAGTATATAATGAGTTTGCAAATTATAAAAAATTTGTTAACTAATGCATGACTAATGGTGATTTAGTCGACTAAATACGACTAAAACTAAAACTGCAGAAGAGAAGACTAAAATGGGAGTAAAACTAAAATGCCATTTTAGTCCTAACACTAAGACTAAAACTAAATCGAAATTTGCTGCCAAAATTAACACTGCTCCAGAGTTACCATGGGTCTCTTGGTTGCTTCTCTGATTAATGCTCTCCTTGCCCGGCCTGTTAGTTTAGGTGGACAGCCATGTCTTGGTAGGTTTGCAGTTGTGCCATACTCTTTCCATTTTCAGGTGATGGATTGAACAGTGCTCCGTGAGATGTTCAAAGCTTTGGATATTTTTTTATACCCTAACCATGCTTTGAACTTCTCCACAACTTTATCCCTGACCTTTCTGGTGTATTCCTTGGCCTTCACGATGCTGTTTGTTCACTAAGGTTTTCTAACAAACCCCTGAGGACTTCACAGAACAGCTGCATTTATACTGACATTAAAATAAAAAAAAAGTTGGACCCTATTTATTGATTAGGTGACTTCTGAAGGCAATTGGTTCAACTAGATTTTAGTTAGGGATATCAGTAAAGGGGGCTGAATACAAATGCACGCCACACTTTTCACATATTTATTTGTAAAACATTTTGAAAACCATTTTATCATTTTCCTTCCACTTCACAATTATGTGCCACTTTGTGTTGGTCTATCACATACAATCCCATAAAATACATTTACGTTTTTGGTAGTAACATGTCAAAATGTGGAAAATGTCAAGGGGTATGAATACTTTTTCAAGGCACTGTATAATGTCTGGTTTATTTATTATGTCATATGGTTGTCTCTAGGGAATTAAGGTTTGATATTGGGGGGTACAGTGCAGCCTGCATTTCCCATGTAAAGGGGATAGTTCTCAACTAGTTATGAGCCAAATGTACCTGCGTAGTGAATTTGAACTTGATGGGATCTGAATGTTAAAAAAAAAAACAGTAATGCCCATTTTCTAGGCTAATAGACAAAGGATTGTCAAACAAATGGTATGGGGGTTGGGAACTGCCCTGAGGGACATATACTAAAGCAAAAAACTTTTTTCAACACTTTGTTTTGAAAACTACTACTTAACAAAGATCAGTGATTTTAGTAATGCTTAAAGTGAAAAGTAAAAAAAATGCAAAATTCCTTTACATGACATGCCTGGAGGATGTCCTGACCCTGCCGCTGAATGGGGCACATCTGTGTATTTTTTAACCACTTCAGTCCCGGACGATTTTACCCTCTTCCTGACCAGCGCACTTTTTGCGATTTGGCACTGCGTTGCTTTAACTGACAATTGCGTGGTCGTGCGACGTTGCACCCAAACAAAATTGACATCCTTTTTTCCCCACAAATAGAGCTTACTTTTGGTGGTATTTGATCACCTCTGTGGTTTTTATTTTTTGGGCTATAACGATAGAGCGACAATTTTGAAAAAACACAATATTTTTTGCTATAATAAATATTCCCCAAAAATATATAAAAAAACATATTTTTTTCCTCAGTTTAGGCCGATATGTATTCTTCTACATATTTTTGGTAAAAAAAATCTAAATAAGCGTATATTGATTGGTTTGCGCAAAAATTATTGCGTCTACAAAATAGGGGTTCGTTTTATGGCATTTTTATTATAATTTTTTTTTTTACTAGTCATGGCGACGATCTGCGATTTTTATTGGGACTGCGACATTATGGCAGACACATCGGACACATTTTTGGGACCATTGGCATTTATACAGCGATCAGTGCTATAAAAATGCATTGATTACTGTAAAAATGTCACTGGCAGGGGAGGGGTTAACACTAGGGGGCAATCAAGGTGTTAATTCTGTTCCCCAGTGTGTGTTCTAACTGAAGGAGGGAGGGGACTGTGTAGGGGAGATGACAGATCGCTGTTCATACTCTGTATGAACAGACAATCTGTCTCTTCTCCCCTCAGAGAACCCGGTTCTTCGTGTGTCAGCAGCGATCGCCCCTAGTTTTTGGTTCCAGGGGCGAGCAGTGGCCACAGGGAGAGGCAACGTAACATAACGTTGTTTCGACCAGCCGTGCCATTCTGCCGCAGTATAACTTCGGCGGCTGGTCAGCAAGTGGTTAAGAGAAAAAAGTGTGTTTTAATTGTCGGTAGAGGACATTTTCTGAATGCTTCCCTTCAAGGTCTCATAGTAATGTTAATGGGGGATACCCACACAAAAATGAAACAGCAATGGGTTTCCCCGATTCATACCAGGCCATTCAGGTCTGATATTAATGTTAATGGGAAGCACACTCAAAGAAACAAACAAAAACAATGTGAGGTCCACACACTTTCTATACCAAACCCTTTAGGTCTGGTGTGGATTTTAGGGTGCACACAAACATCAAGAAAAAAGTGTGAGATGCCCCTAAAAATCCATCACTGGGCATTAGTATTGGATGATTGGCGATGGATAAACCGTTTTTCTTTTTTTTTTTCTTTTATTAAAGGACTTCTCAAAGACTATGTCTGTTTTTTTACGCTTTACATTTTTTGTGTTCTGTGTATCCCATACTTATTCATATAGAAAAAAATTAAGGTTGGTTCCCCCAGTGAGATGGATAGAAATTGGTGGTGGTCTCATCCCTAATGTATAGATAAGAAAAGATCCCCTACGGTTGGGACTTTATATAGAGCACCACTCTCACAAGATTTTAATAAATCAAAATGTAAATGTTTTATTGATAAAAAAGATATAAAATCCTCAAAATTTGTTTAGCAGCAGGATGCACATTATACAATATGCATGACAATACACATATACAAAATAACATACAAAAAGAAAATTATACAAAAAATTACATAGAAATACAGAACAACATTAAAGAGATCACAGATACGGTACTATTATTCTCCCGGAGGTAGGAGTCCCCCAATGAACTCGACGCGTTTCCAGTTACCCAGATATGGGAACCTTCGTCAGGAGTGGGGAGTAAAATTTATAATGGAGAAGTACCTGTCGCTCAAGGTGGAGACAGCATTCATGGATCAGTAGCTTATATATCCGCGGAGGCGGAGAGAAGTGTGTGCGTCCCCCCAAAAGAAATGTACAAAGGGGGTGAGGATGTGGCAGCACACGCTAGGTTCGTTGACGGGTGATCCTACGTACGTGTGTCGTAGCGACCAGATATATAAATCACATGTATATCGTTGGGGGAATCGTCCTCCCCGAGAGTTAATGTCTCAGATGGGTGAGGGGGTGATCCCAAAGATGGGTACCCAAAAGACCCCGTCTTTTTTGCTGCTGGGGCAGCAGAGGAACACCTAGGTCGGACCAATACGGTCCAAACGAACGAGGGACATCGCACAAAGGACGGGGTCTTTTGGGTACCCATCTTTGGGATCACCCCCTCACCCATCTGAGACATTAACTCTCGGGGAGGACGATTCCCCCAACGATATACATGTGATTTATATATCTGGTCGCTACGACACACGTACGTAGGATCACCCGTCAACGAACCTAGCGTGTGCTGCCACATCCTCACCCCCTTTGTACATTTCTTTTGGGGGGACGCACACACTTCTCTCCGCCTCCGCGGATATATAAGCTACTGATCCATGAATGCCGTCTCCACCTTGAGCGACAGGTACTTCTCCATTATAAATTTTACTCCCCACTCCTGACGAAGGTTCCCATATCTGGGTAACTGGAAACGCGTCGAGTTCTTTGGGGGACTCCTACCTCCGGGAGAATAATAGTACCGTATCTGTGATCTCTTTAATGTTGTTCTGTATTTCTATGTAATTTTTTGTATAATTTTCTTTTTGTATGTTATTTTGTATATGTGTATTGTCATGCATATTGTATAATGTGCATCCTGCTGCTAAACAAATTTTGAGGATTTTATATCTTTTTTATCAATAAAACATTTACATTTTGATTTATTAAAATCTTGTGAGAGTGGTGCTCTATATAAAGTCCCAACCGTAGGGGATCTTTTCTTATCTACTTATTCATATAGAGCCTACAGTTTCTGGGTGCCCCCTAATTGTTCAGATTACGATAAGCCCCCCCATATTCAGACCCCTCACCACCAATGGGCCAGGCCCTTGTCATTATCAACACAGGTACCCCTTCCCCCAGGTTGAGGGCAAGTAACCTGGTATGGTTCAGAAAGGGATTACCCCCCCCCCCATCCCCATTTCCTGGTCGGCCAGGCTGCATGCTCAGATAAAGGGCTGGTGTGGATTTTTTGGAGGGACTTGTTTTACTTTACACATTGCTCTTTTCACAATGCGGGAGATATACTAAAACTGGAGCACTTAGACCAGGGGTTCCCAACCTTTTGAAGAGCGAGGGCCACTTAAGAGACTTGGTAACCGGTCGCGGGCCAAAATGAGTGGAGCGGGTGGACACGGACGCAGCCCACAATACTTTTTAGCGGATCGTATTGGAGGTAAAACACAAGTCGGTTTAGGTCTGCCACTACTTAGAGGTGAATGGAGGGTCCAATTGGTCGGACTGACCGTGTGAAAGGGGTCCAAGGCTGCTTTAACACTGATGCGCTGCGGTTTACCCGCACCACGTGTGCAACGCAGTGTACCTTTGGCTTTCCTGCAGTTTGCAATAGACTTCTATTATATTCTGCAGGTTTGGAGCACTTTCAGAGAGCTCACCAAACTCGCAGGCATTAATAGAAGTCTATGGCTCAGTGCAGGTAACCCGCAGGTAAACTGCTCTGCACCTGCAAATTAGTTTGAAAGCAGCCCAGTAACCACTGTAGAAAAGATATGCCCATATATACACTGTGATTTTAGTAATAAACTGACCTATAACAACAGTATTCTTTCTATTCTATCCCAGAGCAGGAGGTCACGGGCCACATCAGAGGTCTCCGCGGGCCACTGGTTGGGCACCCCTGACTCAGACTCTCATGCAACTGTGCATGGTAGACAATCAGCTTCTAATGTCAGCTTGTTTAATTAAGCTTTGATAATAAAACCTGGAAGCTGATTGGTTTCTATGCAGAATTTATGCCAGATTTTGCACTATCCAGGTTTAGTAAAAAAAAAAAACAATGAGTATTGGCTTTTAATATGCATTTGTATTCCTTTATTTGTATTTTTTGTTTTGCTTTTTAGATTTGCCATTATAGTCCTTCCTTTTAACTTCTGTTTGTTTGTAGCATGGCTTCAATGGTGTTTATCTTTGACACAAAATTACTACAAAGAACTACTGACCTGGTATAGGGCAAGATTGAGGTGACAATTGTGTGGCAAAGATCTCTAAAAGCTATGTATATTCATTGACTTTTTAGATTTCCATTTTAATATGCTTTTTATATTTACTAGCGAATGTGTGTCCATTCTAGAACAGGCACACCTGTGGATATTGCAAACAATGCTAAGGTGTCTTAGTGATCAGCATGTGCAGGAGATGGGTGCAGAGGGTACGGCACCAGCAATACAGGCAACAAAGGCATGTGGAAAGTATGACAGCAAGTAGTATGTGCAGGAAAGGCATGCAAATGGTATGACAGTGGGCAGTATGTGCAGGGGTGGAGTTAAAAGGCTATGCTAACAGGCAGTATGTCTAGAAGATGAGTATGAATGGTACGATAGCAGGCAGTATGCGCAGAAGAGCGCAAAAAGGCTATAACAGCAGATAGTTATTGCAGGAGAGAAGTGTAGAAATATAACAGTAGGCATATATACTGTATGCAGGAAAGGACTGTAACAAACAAGGCTTTTCATGGCAGTAGACTCAAATCCCACTGCTGCCACAAGGATGTGACATTTATGCTTTTAGCCTCACCCTGACAACAATGTCAGTGCCAACAGACTCCTCCAGTCCCATCTCCTCCATCCCATGTCCTCCTCCTTTTCCATCCCATGTCCTCCTCCTCCAGTCCCATCTCTCCCATCTCATGTCCTCCTCTTCCAGTCTCTTCTCTTCCATCATATGTCCTCCTACTCCTCCATTCCCATCTCCCCCATCCTATGTCACCCTCCTCCAGTCCCATCTCCTTCATCATATGTCCTCCTTTTCCAGTCCCTTCCCTCCCATCCCATGTCATCCTACTCCTCCAGTCCCATCTCCTCCATCTTATGTCCCCTCCTCCCCGATTCCCATTTTCACCATACCATGGGGTGACAGAAAGAAAGAGGGGCTGTGAGAGAGAGAGAAGGGCGAGAGAGATGACGGTGAGAGAGAGGAGCTGTAAGTCTGAGAGGGGTGAGAGAGAAGGGATAAGAGAAAGTGGGGGTGAGAGAGAGAGAGGGGGTGCAAGAAAGAGGGAGAGACAGGGGGTGTGAGAGAGACAAAGAGGGGGGATGAAAGAGAGAGAGGGTGTTGAGAAAGATAGGAGATGAGAGGGAGTGGGTGAAAAAAAGAGAGAGGGGGTGAGAGAAAGAGAGAGTGAGGGTGTTGAGAGAGAGAGAGAGAGAGAGAGGGGATGAAATAGAGAGAGGGGGTGTGAGAGGGGGGTAAGTGAGAGAGAGAGAGAGAGAGAGAGAGAGAAGGGGGGTGAGAGAGACGGGATGAGAGAGAGGGGTGGGGAGGATGAGAGAGAGACCCCTAGCCCTGTCCCTGCCTGCAGTCCCTCCTGTGCCCCTCTGCCCCAGTCCCTGTCTGTGGGTAGATGTGTATGATGCCTGGTTCCTTCCATGCCAGCAGTAGGACGTTTGTGATGGCCAGCAGCAGGCAGGGCTTGTTCTCTCTCTGGGTGATGATGGGGGATGCTCTTCTCCTGACAGCGGATCCCTGGTTGCCTGCACCTCCTGCCAGTCCCAGTCCTCCGGCTATGACTGTTGATGTTGGAGCTGGGGGCAGAGAAGAGGTTGAAGAAGAAATCCAGGCTCTGGGAGGTTCCGGGTATGCTGTGCCTTCTGCTGCTCACCTCTTTGGGGGTCAGGGAGGCAGTGGAGGACTTCTCCCTCCTGGACCCTCAGTTATAGCTGCCTTCGCTGCTCACCTCCCCCGTGGCTGCCTCCTTTCTGTGTGCAGATGACCAAGGTGCTATCATCCTGCCGGCACCCTGGGGACGCCGCTGTTTTCTGCCCTGCTCCTGCCACCACTGGACCTTTCAATTGATACTGAACTGATAGAATATATTGTCGCCAGGATCACCTCAAACAAATGATTTGCTGTCTCCCTGGTGCCAGGTTGCAAGTTTAAGGGAAGGACCTCCAAGGTTATATTCTCTGGAATACTAGCTGCACCATGCTCAGCACATAAAAGGCAAGGGGAGCTCAGAGAACTTAAAGCATGGCTAAAGACCTGGTGAAGGAGGGAAGGATTTGGGTTTCTTGAGCTCTGGGCTGACTTTTCATTGGGGTACAAACCATATGCTAAAGATGGTTTGCATCTAAATGGAAGGGGGTCTGCTCTGCTAGGGGAGAAGTTTATGGGAAGGATGGAGGAGTATTTAAACTAGAATTTAGGGGTGGGGGCAGGGTTCAAGCACTAATAGATTGTGGAATGGGGGAAGATAAGGGGAGGGCTACAGCAGGTGATAATGTTTTCCCATGTTACAAACAATCATTGGTAATTGTAGTACTATTTGTACCACAAAAGAAGATATGCAAAACAGAAGTGTGAAATATGACAATGGATTAAAGTGTCTGTGCACCATTGCCAGAAGTCTGTCAAGTAAAATATCAGGGTCCGGATCTGAACCTGTGACTGTAGTATCTGGCTGTAGCTCTTCTTGCTGTGTCAGCTGAGATGCTGGACAACTCCCTACCCGATCTCTTGAACAGCCATGCCTTGTATCTTGTTTCTGGTGAACCTTGAACTATTTGCTGCCCCCATGAACTTCTTGATTGAAGTCATGTCTCTGCACTTCCTGTTTGCCAGATTATTGTTCTCTCCCCAGCCGATATCTTAATCCTTTGCATACCTGCAGCTGTCCATATCTTTGCTGCCATTTGTTACTGACCTTTGGCTTGTTCCTCGACTACAGTTTAGCTTGATCCCAACCTGCAACCCCTTGTTATCGACAATTGGCTTGTTCAACTGACAATGCTTTGCTTGATCCATACCCGCTACACCTGTGACCGGACCCCGGCCTGCCCACCCCCTGGTGGGGTGATCCTGAGGACAGCAACCTGGCACTGGCATGCAACCAAATTCATCCCCAACATGAGCTCCGGTGAAACAAGTTAGTGCTTAGACCCTGCGCCTCAGTTGAGTCCACATCATGCACCAGGGTGACCTGCTTTTGTTTTTATCCCGATGGTCAGTGTGAACCTCTCTACTGCTATATACTGCTCTCTGAGCCTGACCCTTAACCTTGACACAAAATAGAAGAGTTGGAAGCTTTGGTTCATTAAGAGAACTATGATTTCATTGGTATTGCCTATCTTGGCTTTATTCTTCCTTGGATTAGGCTATTAATATTACTGACTATGCTCTCTTTCAGAGGGTAAAATGAAAAGGTGGCAGTATCTGTCTGTATGGGAGAAGTGTGAAAGAGGTCTTTATTGATGGAGAGTGTGATGGTGCTGAAGCATTATGGTTGAAGATGTATATGGGTGTGCCTACTTCAAAGTTAATTATACATCTAAGTTTGTTATAGGCCACCCTGTGTTAATGAGAACATGGATACTGAGCTCCTCACATAGATATAAAGGGCTGCAGAGACTGGAACAGTGATAATAATGAGAGATTTTAATTACTCTGAAAATGAGTAATGGCACTGCTGGAACAATAACAGAGTGTAAATTTAATTTATAAACTTATTGGTACATTTTATAGAAGCCCCAAGCAGAAATGATGATCTGCTGGACCTGTTAATCTCAAACATTGCAAAGCTTTTTACTAATCTGCATATAAAAGAGCATTTGGGTAGTAGTGACCATAACATGGTTTGTTTTAGCTGTAAACAACAAGCACATACTGGAAAGATAAAAAAACACTTAATTTTAAAAGAGTACATTTTCTAAAGCTATGGGCTGCTCTCCAAGATTTAGAGCAGGAAAGAATGATGTCAATAAAAACATAGAATAGAATTGGGAATGCTTCAAATCAACTGCATGCAAACACATTGCAAAATATATTCCCATGGGCAATACGTTTAAAACGTTAAAAATAAAACCTATATGGCTCACATCCAAAGTTAAAAAAAGCTATAAATAATAAGAAAATTAAAAAAATTAAGAAACGCTACCATCGTTTAAAAATTACAAAGGATATACCGTAAGATGTAAAAGGAAGTCAAGGCTGCAAAAATTGAAAACAAACGACAGGTTGCAAAGACCCCTCCCCCACACATAAATTAAAAATATTTAAATATATTATTAGTAAAAAGGTCAAGTTTGAGCATGTAGGACCTTTACAAGATAATTTAGAGCTGGTGACTGGGGACCAAGAGAAGGTACCCTTTTCAGCTCTGTGTATACAAAGGAAAATGGGGGAGCTCAAGTCCATAATAGGGATATTATTAATATAGCCCCAAGTGTTCCACAATGGCTCAAAATGTATGTGGTTCATAAACATAAAAAAGTGAATAAAACACCTGCACCAGATGGCTCACACCCATGTGGCCTCAAAGAATTGAGTTTGGTTATTGCAAAGCCCATGATTCAAATTCTTAGAGACTTGTTAATGACTGGTGTAGTACCACTGGATTGGTGTAAGGTCAACGTGATGCCTACATTTAAAAAGGGAAAATATTTACAAAGTAACTACAGACCGGCTAGTTTAACTTCTATAGTTGGGGAGATTCTGGGGAGTTTAATAGTAGACCATACTGTACAAAAGGGGTTTTGCTGGAAAATAATATTTTAACAATATTTAAGCAAAATACTGCATGGATTCATGAAAGATCAAATTTGTCAAGCAAATCTGATTTATTTTTATGAAGAAGTGACACGCACTTATAGAAAGGAGTGGCTGTGTATAGTACACTTGTATACTTGGTAAACATAATATACCTGGATTTTACAAAAGCATTTGACAGAGTTCCCTACACACAGCTAATTTGCAAGTTAATGTCTCCAGGCTTAGAAAAATCAGTTTGTGAATGAATATACAGTAAAACTGGATACAAGACCACATTCAGAGAGTAGTAATTAATGATTTATAATCTGAGTGATCTAAGGTTATTAGTGGTGTACCCCATGGTTCAGTGTTGGGAACTTTACTTTTTAACATCTTTATAAATGATATAGAGTTTGGGATTAAAAGTACCATTTCAATCTTTGCAGATGACACAAGCTATGTAGTGGAATAATGTCCTTACAGTATTTCTCCATTTACAAGTCAACATCAATGCACTGTTTAATTGGGCAATAATGTGACAACTTAAAGCGGTTCTGCACACACTTTTTTTCCTAAATCTCATTGCCTTCCAAATCTGGAAAAGAGTGCTAAATGGCCATTTTTTTATTTTTTTTTACCTTGTAATTGCTGCCGGTCTATGCACCCATTCCTCTGTCTCTGCGGGCAGGGTCTGTGCGGGGATCCTCGTCATTTCCTTTGAGTGCCGCACTGTCTCCTGGGATCTGGTGTCATTCATCCCAGGAGTCAATGCAGACATCCGACCCGAAATCTCGCGAGATTTGCGGACATCCGACCCGAAATCTCGCGAGATTTGTGGACATCCGACCCGAAATCTCGCGAGATTTGCGGACATCCGACCCTAAATCTCACGAGATTTTAAGGACGTGAGGTGTTTACACAGCTCGGTGCTGTTACCCGTGCGCATGCGCGGGAACCAGCGAGGCATGCTGGTTCCCATAACGAAAGGGAAAGAGGAAGTGATTGCTTGTGGGCTTCAAATGCCCACAAGCAAGATGACATCTGGCAAGAATTTTTTTTAAAACACTACATTGCTTCTAAAAACAGACGGAGAGAACGGGCCGCTTCAAAACAAGTAAGTAGATTCTAACATAGACATCATTTAGAATCATAGACCAAAAAAAAAAAAGGGAGTTAAGTCAGTGCAGAACCGCTTTAAGTTTAATGTTGATAAGTGTAAAGGTATGCACTTGGGGGCTAAAAGCATACATGCATTATACATTCTAGGAGGAGAACAGTCAATGGTGGAGCAAGATCTGAGTATTCTGGTAGATAATAGACTTAATAATAGCATGCAATGCCAAGCTACAGTTTCTAAAACTAGTAAAAAAACTTTTGGTATTTAAAGAGGTATAGACTCCAGAGAGAAAGAGACATAATTTTGCCCCTTAACAAATCATTGGTAAGACCTCATCCAGATTTATGATGACCCTCTGCCCTAGCTTGAGCTGTTACAATGGGATTCATGATGATCAGCTTGTGTCTGCAACTGACTTCTCAAACTGATCGTTTTGTTGCTGAATTGCTAATTTTTAAAGCACTGAGGGTGGCACTGTGTTCAGAACAACACCTTACTCTAGTAACTCAGTTTGAGGTTCATCAGACTTCATTATTATGGTCACAATTCTCACGGTGCTTGCTCTAAATAAATCATAATTTTTTTAACAAATGCGAGAATCTGACAGGTCTAACCTGTCAGAAAGTGATATGCAAATACCGCTTTGAGTTTCATGTGGTAAAGAGGATGCTGTGCCAATAGCTTATTACTACATTTTCTCATGTACATGTACAATTAGTTACTGTAATTAATGCTGATGTGCATTTCAGAAATGTATTCCCTGTAACATGCCTTTATTTTATTGTAATAAGAAAAGGGTACTTAAACCTGAACCCCAGGCACATATAAAAAGCACAAATGATTGCAGCCCTGGTATTGGTCTCTTGCAGTCCTCTGACCATCAGATCTTAGACTTGGAGAGAGAAAAAAAGAAAGCAATGAGCTAAGCAGTTGTGCTACAGTGCTCATTTGCAAACATGTAAAAAGGAAGAGAGAGCAGAGTGAAGGTGGGATGAGCTTATCAGTCTGCTGCTGCTTCTTATTTCACTGTCCAGTCACAGTCTGGGGGATGGACAAGACGTTTAAGTGTGACTTAACTGCAGCCAGGAAAATCAGGTCTTCTGTCCCACCAGACAGGGCTGATCTGTGTGGTAGAGCTGTATAAATCTCAGGACTGAAGGGGTAGAAATACCAATCCTTTGACAGATAAGACAATTTAAGTATATGTACCTCATGTATTTAGCTGTGTATCTTTAAAATATACTGTAAGTGTTATCTTGCAAATAGCCAAAGTATATATTTTCTTTTGATTTTTAAATTTTGTGCTATATTTTTAAAAACACCTGCAAGATCCTTTGGGTTTTTATTACTTTATTTGCAGAGGCATAGCTTTAAGAAAACATTTGGTGACCTGTCAAAACATATTTGAATGTTATGTAATGACATCATTGAAAACCTAGGCACACAGAAGCAGCACAGGAAGGGTTTTGGTCCTCTTTGAAACATATGCAGATGGTTTGATTACAGCTCACAGGAGGAGTGGGCATGAGTTCCAGCTCAACATTAAGCCCAAAATATACAAAAATACATAACAGTGCAGCGCAATCCCCCAAAGTATACAGTACAGATATTCACAAAAATTAGGGAAATAATCAAACAAAATAATAATATTCAATGTTTGAATCCAGTCCCAAAAGAACAATATGACATATCACATAGAGCTGGTGCTGAAGCGTTTGCTTCTTAGTGAAGCCAAAATAAAAAATAGAGAAGAGTCTAGCAAAACCAGGAACATGGATTATCAAGAAATCATGCAGTGCTGAAAAATCTTCTTGCAATCACCCAGTGCGTGAACTGTTTCCATATTCACCAGTGGAACGTCCAGGAGAAATTAGCAGCTTACCAGATATTATAGAGCATCACTTTCACAGCAAATGGTCAGACAACGCTTTCAGGGTTAATCCGGCCAGCCTCAGCCAATAGACTGCCATTGCTCCAGACTCAACCTCCACCAGGTCTCTTAAAGACAAAAGACAAGGAACTATCTCATAGCGTAAAACTATATGAGAAAATTTATTAAGTATAAAAAGATGTACACTCACAATGTCTTGAAGCCGAACCGGCTAAATAGCACATGAAGACCGAAATTATACAGCGTTCCTGTGGGCTGTTCTAGGTCCGTCCGCTCATCCAATCACTTCATGTGCGTGATGACGTCACTCCCGTAGCGGGACTGGATTCAGACATTGAACATTATTATTTTGTTTGATTATTTCCTATATATATTTGAATATCTGTACTGTATACTTTGGGGGATAGTGGTGCCCTGTTTATTATCAATTATCTGCTATTACTACCTGTAAAATTTACCACTATGCTAAAATCTGGAAGCACTCTAAATTAAAGTTCACCTACATGTTTTTAAAGGGTATGCTGGAAAAACTGGAAAAAAAAATGATTTGGTTACATGAAACTGAACATAAAGGTTAAAAGTTACCTTTTAGAATACGGTAACTAACAACTCTTTTTTGTTTCTGAAGTTGCAAGCTCCAGGGTTTTAATTTTTTTATACATGCTTTACTACTTGGCGAGTCACTAACACAGAACTGATATATAGCCCGACCCCATTGGCAGGGTGAGCTGACATTTACCCCAGGGCCGAGTCCATGGCTATTGATGTGGAATTGAAAAGCATTGAGTACATGACGCGTTAAGGTTTTTAAAGATTTTATTGAGAGAGGGTTAAGGGCTGCTGATACCCATAACAACACTTACAGAGTTCAGATCCATATCCAGCACGTACAGTGTAAAAAACCTTTGAGCCATCACTGACAACATTGTAAATAGCACCTTCAGCTGAATAACATACTTCTCTGCACTTTCTTCCAGGAGAGTCACCAGGCCCCTGCAAGGATCCAGCTCTATCCATCACCTACCTGTAGCAAAGTCTCCATCCCTGACCCTGAATTCTGGGCAGTTTCATTCTTCTTCCAGGTGAGAGCGCTTGTGGCCCAGCTCAAGGCCTCCATTATCCAGCAAATGTTAGGCCCCATGCAGGCTCCAGGTCTAACAGGTCAGACAACTTGACAGCACATTTTCCCAGCCTGAATCCCCAGGGAAAAAACACTCACAAGGTCAGCCCCAAATATTTATTCTCTACCTAGTGTGCACCAAGTGGCTCCTAGAGGTTGGCCAGAGAAAAAATTAATGTTCATAACCCAGCACTACTGTGGCCTTTCACTCTAATGCCAAAGGTACCAGTAACCTCTACTGGCAGCAGGGGATAACAACAGCAATACTGAGCTTAGGGAAAGACTTAGGCCAGCCATACACAGTGCAAATTTCTTTCCTGCCACCTAAGAAATTCACACGATTCGCCCATCAACATGGATAGTGCTAACAGGGGAATCTCTCCTGCCAAGCTATTATCTGCTCCTGGTGGGAAGGCGGGGTGGCGGAGGAAGCTATCCCCGCTGGGAGAAGACAGTGAGAAGGCAACCGCTAGCAATAGATGTAAGAGAATTCGTCCGGCTGGTTGTACCCAAGTTGAATGATCGATCACCTTGGTACATTCAGCCTATCCATTACCAGTTTGAATCTCAGCCAGTTCCTGCTGAACCAGCCGAGATTCGAATGCGTGTATGGTCGGCCTAAATTATTACAGCCTACAAATCAACTTGGAATGTTTACCACCCAGAAAACTAAATTTAGATAGTCACTTCTGCTTAGGGCAGGGTGGTCTCAGCACTTTTGATACATGCTTGTTTAAGTTCAGTAAAAAATAGAAGAGATTAAGTATGTTGGCCCTGGAGTAAATTCAATATTAAGTCAATAATGGCAGCTGTCATATTTCTGTCTTTAAAGGTTCCTTTCAAATAAAACCTAAAATGTATTGATCTGCTATAGTGAATAAAATGTAGGCACTTAAAACAGCCTAGTGAAAAACTTAGGAGGGTTTACATTAGCCTGTTTTCAGGAATGTATTATTCTGCTATTATAAATGTTAATAATTTCACACTCCCACCACTGTGATGCATAGCCTTACAGAAGGAGGTAGGAGAGCCTGGACTAGAGCTCAACTTTACCAGCAGAAACCACAATTTACATAATTGAGTGCCCTGGTTTTTGGTTCTCTCTGGACAGTCATGAAGACAAACTGTTTAACTGTTATTACCAGTTTTAGGTAATTATAAATTGGTGGAAGTGCCCTTATGTTATCCAAAGCCTAACCATATCAGGGAACAGTTGAATTTCTCACCTGGCTGTAGATCACTTGCCCAACTACCGCTACCTCAGGTGTGGCCTCTCTGAGCTCCTGAGATGGGAAGCAGAGAAATATATTTTCCTTGGGCATGTTCAGGAACCCAGGGAGTTGCTTGAAAAGTAATTAAAGGGGTCTGTGCCTGCATTTGAGAATGGTAAGTAAAAGGCATTCCGCTAGACTCTACCACCCTTGAACTTGCTGTTCCTGGAAAGTTTACAGGTCATGCAAATTCATCCTGCACAAAGGGTAAAAAGTTAGATCTCCATGACAGACAGATGAGTTGAGTATTGGCTCCATCATCTAGGGCAAGGGGCGACATGTCCCTATCTTTAGTTGAATCAATGGGTAATAGTTCTGCTCATGAACAGGTTCTTTGAAAATCCTTTATGGGCCTCTCTGTAGGTCTCAATGTGTTTGAGGCATTTACTGCTTACTGTGTAGATGTCTCATTTTTCTTTACTCCCTGGGTACCTGGGATAGGCTGTTGTAGAACAAGTCCAATTGTCTTTGCTGGTTTGCACCTATAAGTTGGACTAGCACTATATCCCCCAGGTCATGAATTGCAGTGCTGGCTGTACAGAATTTCAAATTTACCTTAACAAGGAGGTGCCAATGTCCATGTTAGATATATTATATTCTAGGGAAAGCAACAGGAATATGTAAACATGTCCTAAAACACCCAATTCTCCAAGGAGGACAGGAGAAGCGTTGGTAACTATGACAAGGATATCTCTCTGTTGTAGTATTAAGGATATAGAGGAGATCTTTAGGACTCCCCATCTCCTGTCCCAGCTTCATAATGTGATGGGTACAGCATTTTAAGTTATTTTCACAGTTATTTAAGAAGGACTTATGTAGAAGCTGAAGATGTTCTTTATATAGAACTCTACACAATCAAGCATTTTTTTTATGGACCTTTTATCAAATGAATATATATTAAGACAGCTAAAGATTACAGAATTCCTTTTTTGTATGGATTGTAAGAGTCTAAAAATAAATGTGTTTGTGTGTCTTATTAATGATGTTGCTAAGGACAAAATTAAACAAATTGTATTTAGTTTAGTGACTGGTCTCATTTTTTGTCCATTTGGCAGGACCTGAAATTCTTACGGGTTGCTGCTGGCAAAGTATATGTAATTCCATGATTACTCATGAATCTGGCCTTTTAGATAAATTGGACACTGCTAAATTGTCTAAACCAGAGTGCACTGGAGTGTTGTGCTGCTGCAAGGATTCCTGGACTTGTAGATATTTGTACACACCCATTGGAATCACTTTCCACGGCACAAGTAAGCACTTGTGTTCAGCTTGGGTCAGCCTACTCAGTTGCAGTGAAAAAAGCCTAAGGATCTGTACTCCAATTACATAACATGTACAAGTGATATCTGTAATGTGTTGCTTTATATACTGTCAATTTAGAGGTTGATCAGTTTAATTACCATATTTATCAGCATGATCATTTTCATAGTTGCCAAGTTTGCAGCTAAGCTAGTGTATAACAAAAAGTAATAGTCTGCAATAATGACTAAATAATAACTTAAAGTAAACCTAATATTACATGTAATGCTCTCAGCAATAGGATTCAGTAGAACATTTCCAAATCACGTTGAAGGCTGTTTATTCCATTCCGGCAGCATGCCTCCCTACTTCCTTTAATGAGAGAGCGGAACATTTTTTTCAAGAAAAAGTATGTAGACAAAGTTAATAAAGATAATTGTATAAACCACAAAAAATGTATATGTAAAATTGATTGCTTGAACCCACAGTGGTTAGTTTTACCACTACTTTTCCTTTGTATCTTTTAAAAATTACAAATGCAATCATTTGAAGGCTGGATTAAACATTTTGTGTGGTATAACACTTCTTGTCATTAAATAGTAAATTTTTACAGAAGTAAAATATCAGACCAAAAAGTAGGACAACTGAGGAAAGAAGAGGGACATTTCCTCCAAATGAGAGACAGTTGGGAGCCATAGGACAGACCTCATCTGGTAGACATGACGTGAGATAAAAGAGTCAGCAAGGAATTTGTCTTGATATATATTGATGAAATATATCTGTGCATGGGGAACCCATATTTAATTCATTTATTTACATATATCCATTATAGATATAGTTCTGTCACCGGAAAGAAACCCTGGGAATCCATCTCCCCATCCCTGAGGACCCTCCATTGGCTCACGGTAAAAGATAGGATCACATTCAAGACCCTCTGCCTCACCCACAAATGTACACAAGGAAACGCTCCTCAATACCTATGTGAGAAAATAAAAAAATACATACCTAATCGCAGCCTTCGATCAACAAACCAAAACCGCCTTCTCATCCCCAAAGCCCGCTACAAATCTAAGGGAGAACGAAGATTCGCAGTCCAGGGACCTCGGCTATGGAACGCTCTACCCACCAACATCCGCTTGCAGAGCCGATCCGCCCTATACGCGGACTACGCAAGCTGCGTAGGGCCCCGCGGCGGATCGGCTCTGCTCGGGGGCCCCTGGGGCCGCTGCCGCCACTGTGAGGGCAGCGGCGCCTTTAAAAAGATGGCCGCGGGGCCGACATGCAACTGCGCATGCGCCCGCCTTTCCGAAAATTGTTGAGCAGCGGCAACAGCGCTGGCGCATGCGCAGTAGCCCGACATGCAACTGCGCATGCGCCAGCGCTGTTGCCGCTGCTCGGCAATTTTCGGAAAGGCGGGCGCATGCGCAGTTGCATGTCGGCCCCGCGGCCATCTTTTTTTCAGGTGCCGCTGCCCTTACAGTGGCGGCAGCGGCACCAGTGACACGATGGCGCCAAGTGGCGCCATTTTTAAAAATAAAACGTCCCCTCCGCAGCCTCTTACCTCCTGGGCCCCCTCCCCCTCGCAGCCTCTTACCTCCTGGGCCCCCTCCCCCTCGCAGCCTCTGACCTCCTGTCCCCCCTCCCCCCCTCAAAGCCTCTGACCTCCTGCCCCCCCCTTTCGCAGCCTCTGACCTCCTGCCCCCCCCTTGCAGCCTCTGACCTCCTGCCCCCCCCCCCCCCCCGCAGCCTCTGACCTCCTGCCCCCCCTTGCAGCCTCTGACCTCCTGCCCCCCCCCCTCGCAGCCTCTGACCTCCTGCCCCCCCTCGCAGCCTCTGACCTCCTGCCCCCCCTCGCAGCCTCTGACCTCCTGTCCCCCCGCAGCCTCTGACCTCCTGTCCCCCCCTCGCAGCCTCTGACCTCCTGTCCCCCCCTCGCAGCCTCGGACCTCCTGTCCCCCCCCTGCAGCCTCTGACCTCCTGTCCCCCCCCCTGCAGCCTCTGACCTCCTGTCCCCCCCCGCAGCCTCTGACCTCCTGTCCCCCCCTCGCAGCCTCGGACCTCCTGTCCCCCCCCTTGCAGCCTCTGACCTCCTGTCCCCCCCCTCGCAGCCTCGGACCTCCTTTCCCACCCCCTTCGCAGCCTCGGACCTCCTGCCCCCCCCTCGTAGCCTCGGACCTCCTTTCCCCTCCCTCGCAGCCGCAGACCTCCTGTCCCCCCCCCTAGCAGCCTCAGACCTCCTGTCCCCCCCCCCCTCGCAGCCTCAGACCTCCTGCCCCCCCCCCTCGCAGCCTCGGACCTCCTGTCCCCCCCCTCGCAGCCTCGGACCTCCTGTCCCCCCCTTGCAGCCTCTGACCTCCTGCCCCCCCCCTTGCAGCCTCTGTCCTCCAGTCCCCCCCTTGCAGCCTCTGACCTCCTGTCCCCCCCCCTTCGCAGCCTCTGACCTCCTGTCCCCCCCCCCTTCGCAGCCTCGGACCTCCTGTCCCCCCCTGCAGCCTCTGACCTCCTGTCCCCCCCCCTCGCAGCCTCGGACCTCCTGTCCCCCCCCTTCGCAGCCTCTGACCTCCTGTCCCCCCCCTGCAGCCTCTGACCTCCTGTCCCCCCCCCTGCAGCCTCTGACCTCCTGTCCCCCCCCCCCTTGCGGCCTCTGACCTCCAGTCCCCCCCTTGCAGCCTCTGACCTCCTGTCCCCCCCTTCGCAGCCTCTGACCTCCTGTTCCCCCCCCCTTCGCAGCCTCTGACCTCCTGTCCCCCCCCCTTCGCAGCCTCTGACCTCCTGTCCCCCCCCTTCGCAGCCTCTGACCTCCTGTCCCCCCCCTTCGCATCCTCTGACCTCTCCTGTTGCCCCCCACAGCCTCTGAACTCTCCTGTTGCCCCCCCGCAGCCTCTGACCTCTCCTGTTGCCCTCCCCCGCAGCCTCTGACCTCTCCTGTTGCCCTCCCCCCACAGCCTCTGACCTCTCCTGTCCCATCCGTAGCCTCTGACCTCCCCTGTCCCATCCGCAGCCTCTGACCTCCCCTGAGTCAAGAGAGGGAGCGCAGCCAGGATGGGGGTCATGGGAGAAGTCAGACATGTATGGACTGTGGAGAGGAAACTATGGGATAAAACCAGAGCCACCAAGCTGGAGCCGACTGACTGAGCCCTGCATGATGCACCTGAGAGGAGGTCAGTGACAGCACCGCCAGGCCAGTCTAGGGGGGGTCAATACAATATTGTAAGGGGGCACTGATATAAAGGTTTCCCCCTTATCAGTAAACCCCCTTATCTTAGTGTTTTCTTTCTCTGGTCACCAGAGTCCTCCCCACATTCCCAGAGTTCCCCTTTACATCATAGTATGCAGGATTCCACCTTACAGTGCAAGGGGGAACTCTGATGTAAAGGGCAATGCTGCAGACCCTGATGTAAGTAGGGAGGGTCTCTGAGGACACTGATGTATGGGGGGCTCTCTGGGGACCCCGATGTAAGGAGGGGCTTTATAGGGATGCTCTCTGGGGACCCTGATGTAAGGGGGGTGCTCTCTGGGGACCCTAATGTAAGGGGGTGCTCTCTGGGGACCCTGATGTAAGGGGGGTGCTCTCTGAGGACCCTGATGTAAGGGGGTGCTCTCTGGTGACCCTGATGTAAGGGGGTGCTCTCTGGGGACCCTGGTGTAAGGGGGAGGCTCTCTGGGGACCCTGGTGTAAGGGGGAGGCTCTCTGGGGACCCTGATGTAAGGGGGGTGCTCTCTGGGGACCCTGATGTAAGGGGGTGCTCTCTGGGGACCCTCTCTGGGGACCCTGGGGACCCTGATGTAAGGGGGAGGCTCTCTGGGGACCCTGGTGTAAGGGGGGGGCTCTCTGGGGACCCTGGTGTAAGGGGGAGGCTCTCTGGGGACCCTGGTGTAAGGGGGAGGCTCTGGGGACCCTGGTGTAAGGGGGAGGCTCTCTGGGGACCCTGGTGTAAGGGGGAGGCTCTCTGGGACCCTGGTGTAAGGGGGAGGCTCTCTGGGGACCCTGGTGTAAGGGGAGGCTCTCTGGGGACCCTAATGTAAGGGGTTGCTCTCTGGGGACCCTGATGTAAGGGGGGTGCTCTCTGGGGACCCTGATGTAAGGGGGTGCTCTCTGGGGACCCTGATGTAAGGGGGGTGCTCTCTGGGGACCCTGATGTAAGGGGGAGGCTCTCTGGGGACCCTGGTGTAAGGGGGAGGCTCTCTGGGGACCCTGGTGTAAGGGGGGGCTCTCTGGGGATCCTGATGTAAGAGGTGGCTCTCTGGGGACCCTGATGTAAGTGGGGGATCCACACTCAGATATGTAAAGATATATATATTGTATACATGTCTGTTCTATTTTGTTGTACTTATTCTTTGACTGTTTTGTTGAAAGGAGGGAGGATTGTATTGGGAGCGCTGAAGTGTCAGGTGTGACTGTGTGGCAATGGCAAATGGTTTACATAGCTCACGGCATCACGGGTCAGGTAGAGGGCCCCTCAGCAGAATTTTGCTTAGGGCCCCAGGGAGGTCAGGATCGGCACTGTCCGCTTGGAAGAAAACCATCAGGCCTTCAGAAAAAAAAAAACTCAAGACCCACCTGTTCTAATAAGCAAGACAACAAAGGACAGACCAATCGCCTTGAGGCGATTCAGTACGCATTTGCAGCGCTATACAAATCATTCATTCATTCATTCATGATATGTTAGGCTGTGCTATATGGAATACGTACAATCATTGCATCAATCCCTATCCTCCAAAAGGGCTCACAATGTCCTTACCACACTCATACACACACAGAGACATATCGTCTGAAAGACTATCAACCTACCAGTGTTTTTTATGAATTGTGGAAAAAGCATCCAGAAAAAAAAACCTATATAGACATATGAAGAACATGACGTTTTCCTATATAAAATATTTACTCAGACACAGATATAAAGTATTTAAACAGATACAGATATTAACAACCAAGAGAACCCTTGTTTTGCCTATGCTGGAAGAAATAACAGGTTCACATTAATTCGAGCCCTTGTAGCAGTTTATAATTATCTTTCCTTTACTCTCCCACTAATCTCGTGGACTGTAGTAGTGGGGTGAAAAAAGCCCTGTATACTTTTTTAATTGTTACTAGTCAGACTTCACACAGGGATGAAGACTGACTCCCTTTCTGCTTGTTGCAGAGCTATAGCCAAAGTGAACTTTTCTCAAGCACCAGTTCTGTTAGGTGGAAGGAAGGGGAATTATATGGTTTTATTTTTCCTCCTGGTGTTAATCTCATTAAAGCTGAATTCCATGCATGGCATTTTTACAGAATTACATGTATACTGTATGTGTGCCATATCTGTGGGATCCCCCTGGAAGTTGGAAATCCCTGTAGTAGGTGCCATTGATACAGTGATTGCCACTAGCTTCCAGGACCTATGTAGAGCAGCTGTACTTCTGCTTATTGAACAGAGGAGTTTGCTTACTTAGCACAAGAGCCACTAAATGAATGAAAGCGTTCTCTGATTGGATGAGATGGAGATTTTGATGTCACTGCCCTCTCTTTCCACCTCGTCCAATCACAGAACACTTTGCATTCATTGAGAAAATGCAAAGTATACCGAATGGTACCGTGTCAAGCAAATGACCTTGTGTGTTCACATTGCAGCAGGGCAGCCACATGGGGCAAGTGGCGATCACTGTATTAGCAGTGTCTACTACACTGATATCCAGCTTTCACAGGAATCCCACAAGTATGGCACATGCTTACTTACATTGGTCCAAGCTGGATAAAAGTAAAAACTGTCATACCTGGATGTCATCTTAAATTTAACCACTTCAGCCCAAGAAGAGTTTCCCCCTTAATGACAAGGCCATTTTTTGCGATACGGCACTGTGTCGCTTTAACTGACAATTACATGGACGTGCGACGCTGTACCCAAACAAAATTGACGTCCTTTTTTTCCCACAAATAGAGCTTTCTTTTGGTGGTATATGATGTCCGGCGGACATCGCGGCCACCGGCCATGTGCATCGGGTCCCCCGCCGTGCAGGCACGCCTGCTATGGCTCTAAAAGGAGCCAACGTACCCATACATCGATTCGTGGGAACGAGCCAACCTGCCACCGTAAATGTGTGTGAGCTGGTTGGCAAGTGGTTAAGCAATATTATGGCACACACCCAATGTCTAAATAAAGAGTGTCAAACTCAAATGAAACAGTTGGCCAGTGGCCACATTCAGTGCAATACATTTTTAAAAGAGAAGCATTATGCACACTCTGTCCCACCTACAATTTAGAGAAAACATTATAGCATTTGTCAATTTATGGTAAAAATCACAATTTAAACCAACTGAGGGACACAAAGAAGTAGCTCAGGAGCTGTATATGACCTAATAAGCGCCATTTGAAATGCCTAGAGAGCAAAAAATAAAATAAAAATGATATACAATATATGATGCAGTCCTCCTTGTAACAATTGTGTTTTTACCTACTGATTCTTCTGTTAGGCCCCTTTCACACAAGCTGACCAATCAGACCACACATTGTTCTCTATGGGGCGGGGGATGTCCGCTGCCACCCGCCGGCATCCGATCTGATCCGGTCCGTTAAAACAGATGTATAGGGATTTGTTCGCCATCCATCTGGCGGATCGGATGACAGTCGGATGGAAATGGGAATGCAGTCCGTTTCTATCCGACCACCCCATTGAGACACAGACCCGTCATCTGCCTGCTCAGCAGGGATCAGTAGAAGCAGTGGATAGATTCCCCGCTGAGCAGGCAGATCCGCTTGGACGTATTCATCCCCGTGTGAAAGGGGCCTTTTCTTCAACTTCCTTTAACAGACCAAGCTTTGCAGCAAATGTGGAAGTTAGAGGGCTGAAACAAACCATTTACCACTGACCAGCTTTTATTCATTTATGTAAAACCTTTATCCCAAAAGGAGAAAAAATTATTTTTAGAACTGCATTAAAAGTGTTAGCTGGAGTTAGGCTTTGATTTTTAGTCACTTATGTAAAGTCCATCTATATCTACTAGTCCATCTAACACAACCCTCTCCAGACAGTGGCCCCAATGCTCCTTCATTGACAGAGGAGCCACCCTAAGAAAGGAAGGATGTTAAAGGCCAGATCACCAGACAACAAAACGTGATTGTAAAGTATTGTTTTTTTTCTATTAAAATAACAAACATGTTATACTTACTTGCTCTGTGCAGTGGTTTTGCACAGGGCAGCCCAGATTCTCCTCTTCTTGGGTCCCTGGCTGGAGAGTGCCCCCATAGCAAGCAGCTTACTATGGGGGCACCCGAGCCAAGCTACAACTCTGTGTATCCATTCAGACACGGAGCCACGAACCAGACCTGCCCCCTCTCTCTCCTGATTGGCTAACCGAAGTGATAGGAGTCAATGGTGCTGCTGCTGTGTCTCAGCCAATCAGGAGGGAGAGTCCCAGACTCACTAAGGCACTTGTGGAGAAATCTGGATAGAGATGGGGCTCAGTTAAGTATTGGGGGGGGGGGGCTGCTGCACACAGAAGGCTTTTTATCTTAATGCATAGAATGCATTAAGATAAAAAACCTTTTGACTTTACAACCACTTTAAGCCAGGAACGGTAAACTGATGCATCTAAGGACTGGTAGCTGAGATAAGCAGCTAACTTGTGCAAGTGTTAATGCATTTTTTACCAGGGTATGATATAGTTGTTAGTAACAAGCATTGTGGACAGACTTTAAGGCCCATGCCAATTATAATAATAAAAAAAAAAAAAAAAAGTCCTATCAAGGACTGCAGCTGTCTTTTAGTACACTACTGTGACCGGGTAAACTCGTGAATGACCGACGTAACACGGGCTCATTTGTCAGAAGGCGGGCTAGGCTGCATGGCATGCGTATCCAGGACGATGCCTAAGGACAAACAATGGGGATTTGTATGGCGCACATAGGTAAATAGCTTTTACAATACATCTGGCATATGACTGGGGGGGGGGGGGGGGGGGGGGGGAAACGGTAAATCTTGGTGAAGGGGAAAATAACGTATGTGTTAGTACAAGAATTAAATATTAGTCCAGGTACACATACTGGGATTTAAAACATATTTGCTGGGCATGAGGGGGCTGCCAGTCCATAAAAGCAAGAAGGAGCTCTGAAATAAAATAAAAGAAGGAGAGAGAGACGGCGCCCTCTAAGTGCAGCAAGTTAAAAACGATTTAATGTAAAAAAGAGGATTAAGAACACTCACACTTTAACAGTGTCATAAAGGCATATCTGTGGTTTAGATGGTCTTCCGTTTTTGGATCCCGGATAGGTGGATGTCATCAAGGCAGCTATCAGGTGTGATCGTCCTGTGTTGTCCAGTGCAGATCCGGTGGCGCTGTGGGTTCTCGGTGCCTCCGGATGTCAGGACAGCAGGCTGTGCGGACAGTGAATAGCTGGGTGTTGAGCGGCGACGTTGTTGCAGCGAACACTTCCGGGTACGGGTCAGGTGGGCGGCGCTTCGGGGCATGCGTGCCCCTTCATCAGGCTTCTGTTATGGCCATATTGGAGATGGGCATATTATACCCTCAGTGGGGAGTGGCTATAGACCGGATAGGAGGACAAACGGAGGGGGCGGGGCCAAGCGAAGGAAGGAATAGTTACTATGGGAACCGGGCCGGCAAATTAAATAGGGAGAAATATATTTTAGATTGAACTGGAGAGGGCCATGTAAACGAGCGGGTTATAAGGCGGGATATGTGGGTATGTATTGAGACAAAGTAAAGTGAGGAATAGGGTGTTTAAAAACAATGTAGTGTGAAATTTTATTTAAGTTCCATGGCTGTATTGGTTAGATGTTACAGGGGCAAAAGAGCGGTGATAGAGTAATTATATAGGAGATAAGAACATACAAAGATATATATATAACGAAATGTATGTAAACTATATATAAATAAAAGAATTGTCAGTAAAAGATTAATATACATGTATATATAAGTATTAAGGTATTAAAATATTAAAATATTAAGATACCTGCAAACCTGCCATAGGGGGGTATTATTGGATGATGAGGTGTGTAAACAGATGTATAAATGGCAGTAGAACACATGAGTGATACTAACGACTATGTGCTATATATTATATACTTACGACCAATTTGAATCATTATGTGTGGGCGACATGAGGAGATCTATATATATATATAGAAAATAAAAAAAAAAAAAAATTAAAAAGAGAACGTTATACATTATCATGTGGTGTTATTCAGTACTTGCATAATAATTAACTAACAGATTGAGTAAAAATGGTGGGGGAAATTAAGGGAGGGGGGGGGGGGGGGTTTTTTATTTTATATATTTTGGGGAGGGAGAGAGAGCGGGGGGGGGGGGGGGGGGGGGGTTTTTGGAGGGGGGGGGGGGGGGGGGCGGAAAATAGAGTAGGGGAAGGTTGGGGAAGAGGGCGGGGGGGGGGGAAGAGGAGGGGGAAAAAAATAAAAGAGGGGAGGGGGGGGAAAGGAGGTTTTTTATGGGGGTGGGGGAGGGGGAAATGAGGGAATGGGGGAGGGAGGGGGGGGGGGGGGGAAGAGGTGATTTTATGTAAGTGGTGGGTATATTCGGAGAAGGATAGCTGGAGGGTTTTCCCTATTTTGGAAGATGGAGGGCTATGGGGAAGATGGCGGTAGGGGTAGAGACGGGAATTATGTATTTAGGGGGTGCGAAAAAACTGGTAGGTGGCACGGGAGGAGATGATAAGGAAACATTACTGTATGTTTAAAAGTACAAGAATTGTCTGCCGATCAGCATATAGATAAACATTAACAGTGTATATGGACACCCATATGGGAATACATGTGAAACTTCGTATCTATGCTATATATATATATAGAAACACATACAGGTGAAGAGCACATATATATACATATATATAAAACATACACATATACGAAGAGATTACTATACATACACATAAATATCTTATAAACAGAACTGAATATAGGGGCCATAGTCATGATCATATAGAGGTGGTATCGCAAGGTGTCTGCGACGTACGGGGAACTGTACCGGGAATGAAAATTCAGAGGAGGATGTTGATTTCAATCCCCTCGTTTAGGCCCCCGGGCGATAAAGTGTCTAGTTTGTATATCCAATAATTCTCCCTCTCGCATAGGCGCTTGTATCGCTCTGCGGTAGGGAGAAGGTTGGAGATAGATTCTAGTACCCAGACACATAGGCCCAATGAGCTCTGTTCATGATGTTCCTTGAAGTGTCTGGGTACGCTGTGTTTGTCTTTACCTTTTTCAACCAAGTTGCGGTGCTCGCCGAATCTTTTACGGAGGGCTCTTATGGTGCGACCGACATATAGTAGGCCGCAGGGACAAGAAAGGCAATAAATGACATAATTGGAACTACAGTTGAAGAAATCGGGGATAATGTATAGTTTTCCTTTGTGATAGAAATCTTTTTGTCTATGGGTCACGTGGGAACAGGTGAGGCACAGGGGTTTCTTGCATTGGTACATACCTTTAATATTAAAGAATGTCAATGATGTGCTGGCAAATGGACGTGTTGATGAGATTTTACTGGGTGCTATTTGAGATTTGATGTTTCTTGCTTTTCTATATGTCACTAAAGGTCTGTCTGGTAAAGTATGTTTTAAATGTGGGTCTTCCCGCAGGATGGACCAATGTTTTTTGAGAATGTTTTCCATTTTCTTGAAACGATTGTGAAATTTAGTGATGAATCTCATGGGTTGGGTGGTATTGGTAGAGATGTTTTTTTCGGTGTGAGTGGTGGTCATGGTATTGTCATGATGATAATGGCTAAAAGCATCATCTATAATTTGGTCAGGGTAGCCCTTTTCTTTAAACTTGATTTTTAGCTGTTTGCCGTGTGTGTCGTAGTCTTGTAGTCTAGTGCAGTTATGCTTTAGTCGGCAGAATTGACTTTTGGGGATGTTTTTAACCCATCGTGGGTGGTGGCAGCTGTTGAAGTGTAAATATGAATTTCCGGAGGTTGGTTTGGTGAAATTTTGAGCGCATATTGTAGTGTTTTGGTGGAAAAGTTCTAAGTCTAAAAAAGCCAGTTTATTATCGTCTGTTACAGAGGTGAAGGATAGGCCCATAGTATTGTTATTACAGTGTTGTACAAATGGAGGAATGAGGGTATCTGGACCGTCCCAGATGATTACTACATCGTCGATGTAGCGGCCATAGAATATGATGTTTTCTGCGTATGGGTTATTGTTTTGTATATGTTTTAGTTCCCATAGACCCATGGTGAGGTTGGCATAGCTGGGGGCAAAATTGGCCCCCATAGCTGTGCCTTGTGTCTGAATATAAAACTCTCCATTAGCTTCAAAGTAATTGTGTGTTAGACAAAATTTCAGGATTTCCAGTAGGAATGAGCTCTGACGTGGATTAAGGAGTGGATCATTATGGAGAAAATGTTGTACAGCTTGAATGCCAATATTGTGAGGGATGGAAGTGTACAGTGAAACGACATCTAGCGAGAGCCAACGGTAAGTGGGTTCCCAGGAATAGTGTTGTAATGTGGAGAGTAACTGAATGCTGTCTTTGATATATGAGGGTAAGTTTTGTACAATGTTTTGTAGAAAATGGTCTAAGTAAATGGAGAAATAGCTGGTCACGCTTTCCATTGCTGCTACAATGGGTCTGCCGGGCGGATGTGTGGGATTTTTGTGTATCTTGGGTAAATGGTAAAAGTATGGCCTTTGGTAGAAGTCATGTTTGAGGAATGCGGTCTCAGGTGCTGTCAGGATTCCGTCTGCGGCCGCTTGGTTAATTATATCATGGGCTTCAATAATAAATTCAGGTAGCGGGTCTCTTGAGAGTTTTTTGTATGTAGTGCTGTCTGATAGAAGTCTGGCGGATTCTAGCAAGTAGTCTGTACGGTTTTGGACGACAATGCCGCCACCTTTGTCAGCTAGCTTGATAGCTAGTGTTTTATTGTCAGTAAGTGTTTTGAGTGATGTTTGTTCTGCTGAGGTTAGGTTGGACTGTCGATGTGTTTTCGAGTTTGATGATTCACACATCCTGAGTATGTCAGCATAGACAACTTGGTAGAAGGTTTGGACATAGGGTCCTTTGGAAAATGTGGGATAGAAAATGGATTTGGGTTTGAAGGTGGTGTGTTGGATAGGAGGAGAGGTAGGGAGGTGTTGTGTGAGTGACTCAATAAAGTCGTCCGTGTATAGGTCTTCTAGCTGATCTAGGGCCTGAAGTTCTGCTGGTCCTAGTATGGAAGTGTCCTCAATGGAGGTATTATATATGGAGGAGTTACTATTATTATTGGGAATTGTTGGGTTCTTTTTGAGGGCCTGGATATTGAAAAACCGTTTAACTGTAATGTTTCTGATGAATCTATTGAGGTCTAAGAATAATGTGAACGGGTTTGGGGATGCTGTAGGGGCAAAGGTAAGCCCACGTGCCAGTAGGGATTGTTCTGATTGTGTAAGGGTATGATCTGAAAGGTTAAAGATTTTTACAGTTTGCGCAACTTGTCCTTCCTCTTTGTGTCTGTGTCTCCCCCCTCTTCTGCCTCGTCTATGAGCTTTCTTTTTGGGCAGTGTAGGGGGGTGAGCACTAAAAAAGAAGGAGAGGTAATGATGTTACTGGTAGAAGTGGTAGGGTTGTTGGTGGGTGCCATGGGTAAATTGGCATGAGAGGATGATAACGATGCGGGATGTTCTAATGTTTGTGGGATCAAGTTGGATGTATCTGAATTCATTGACAAAGTGATGTTCATGTCGGTGGGGATGGGATTCCCATCACCTTTATTGTTACCAGCATCATTGGTGTCTGGGGTCCTAAACGTAGAGACTGAAGCGGGTGGGGTGGGGATACTGGGATTGTGGATCTTTTTTGGAAACTTGGTAGGCTGTAGTTTAGGTTTTTTCATCATGATGGGGGGAGGATTAGACAAGGTAGGTGGGCAATGGGTATACCCCTTTGTCGGGGGGGGGGGGGGGAGTTTTATACGAGAGTGGCGCGTTTGTGAGGAAGAGAGAAGGGGCCTAGGCTGTGCTAAAAAAGAAGCAGTGGGCCTGGGGACACACTTCATCAGTGGGATGGGGATGTGGGGGGGAGGTGGAACATGTAACTCAATCTGTGAATCAGGAGGTTCTGCATTAGGATTGTTTTGTTTAGGTTTTTTCCAACAGAAAACTCTATTGGAGTTATAATCATCGAAATCTCTGCGAATTTTGTGTAATTTATCGCTAATGAGGCAATCCTCTTGGTATTTAGTATTTAGTTTGAGTTTTTTATACCAAGAGATGGGTAATGACGTAATGTGTAATTTTAAATCGTCAATCAGGTTAGTAAGTTTTAGTGACAGTGCATGATATTGCAGGTTTCTTTGTTTAGTGATTATTTCCATCCATTTTTGGGTGCAGAATTCGGAAATGGCCGACCATTCGGAGGCTAGGTCTGCACCCAGGAATGAGCAGGTTTTTAGGTTTCTGAGACCTCTAGGAGAAATTTTATAATTTAGATATAACTCTAGAAAAAACTTATCCCACCATTGTTGGTTAATACTATTAATGGTGTCTTCAATTTTACGGAACTTGGCACATGTATGTTTATAAGTTAAACGGGGGACAGTAGAAGAAGGGAGAAAATAATTCTCTGGGAAAAGCTCGTATAGGTCATCTAAGATGGTGTACTTGACAGATTCTATTTTCTGTATAATTTCCATGGTTACCTTAGGGTGGTAAAGAGGGTGGGGGGGGGGGGGGGGGGGGGAAAAGGGGTATAAAAGGCGTAGAAGGGTACAGGGAAGGGGAGAGTGGTGGGGCGGTAAAAGAGGTTGGGCGGTAAAACACAAGTTTTTTGTGGAAGGTTAAGGAGATGAGTTTAACATATATTTAAAATATACATTAAAGGTACATAAAAAATATATTTAAAAAATGCAAAAGTAATACAAATCGCTATGTTCCAATGGCTGCACATATACAGGTACTTCTTTCAATATAGACAAACAATGGGGATTTGTATGGCGCACATAGGTAAATAGCTTTTACAATACATCTGGCATATGACTGTGGGGGGGGGGGGGGGGGGGGGAAACGGTAAATCTTGGTGAAGGGGAAAATAACGTATGTGTTAGTACAAGAATTAAATATTAGTCCAGGTACACATACTGGGATTTAAAACATATTTGCTGGGCATGAGGGGGCTGCCAGTCCATAAAAGCAAGAAGGAGCTCTGAAATAAAATAAAAGAAGGAGAGAGAGACGGCGCCCTCTAAGTGCAGCAAGTTAAAAACGATTTAATGTAAAAAAGAGGATTAAGAACACTCACACTTTAACAGTGTCATAAAGGCATATCTGTGGTTTAGATGGTCTTCCGTTTTTGGATCCCGGATAGGTGGATGTCATCAAGGCAGCTATCAGGTGTGATCGTCCTGTGTTGTCCAGTGCAGATCCGGTGGCGCTGTGGGTTCTCGGTGCCTCCGGATGTCAGGACAGCAGGCTGTGCGGACAGTGAATAGCTGGGTGTTGAGCGGCGACGTTGTTGCAGCGAACACTTCCGGGTACGGGTCAGGTGGGCGGCGCTTCGGGGCATGCGTGCCCCTTCATCAGGCTTCTGTTATGGCCATATTGGAGATGGGCATATTATACCCTCAGTGGGGAGTGGCTATAGACCGGATAGGAGGACAAACGGAGGGGGCGGGGCCAAGCGAAGGAAGGAATAGTTACTATGGGAACCGGGCCGGCAAATTAAATAGGGAGAAATATATTTTAGATTGAACTGGAGAGGGCCATGTAAACGAGCGGGTTATAAGGCGGGATATGTGTGGGGATAGGTGGGTATGTATTGAGACAAAGTAAAGTGAGGAATAGGGTGTTTAAAAACAATGTAGTGTGAAATTTTATTTAAGTTCCATGGCTGTATTGGTTAGATGTTACAGGGGCAAAAGAGCGGTGATAGAGTAATTATATAGGAGATAAGAACATACAAAGATATATATATAACGAAATGTATGTAAACTATATATAAATAAAAGAATTGTCAGTAAAAGATTAATATACATGTATATATAAGTATTAAGGTATTAAAATATTAAAATATTAAGATACCTGCAAACCTGCCATAGGGGGGTATTATTGGATGATGAGGTGTGTAAACAGATGTATAAATGGCAGTAGAACACATGAGTGATACTAACGACTATGTGCTATATATTATATACTTACGACCAATTTGAATCATTATGTGTGGGCGACATGAGGAGATCTATATATATATATATAGAAAATAAAAAAAAAAATAAATTAAAAAGAGAACGTTATACATTATCATGTGGTGTTATTCAGTACTTGCATAATAATTAACTAACAGATTGAGTAAAAATGGTGGGGGAAATTAAGGGAGGGGGGGGGGGGGGTTTTTATTTTATATATTTTGGGGAGGGAGAGAGAGAGCGGGGGGGGGGGGGGGGGGGGGTTGGCCTGGAGGGGGGGGGGGCGGAAAATAGAGTAGGGGAAGGTTGGGGAAGAGGGCGGGGGGGGGGGAAGAGGAGGGGGGAAAAATAAAAGAGGGGAGGGGGAAAGGAGGTTTTTTATGGGGGGTGGGGGAGGGGGAAATGAGGGAATGGGGGAGGGAGGGGGGGGGGAAGAGGTGATTTTATGTAAGTGGTGGGTATATTCGGAGAAGGATAGCTGGAGGGTTTTCCCTATTTTGGAAGATGGAGGGCTATGGGGAAGATGGCGGTAGGGGTAGAGACGGGAATTATGTATTTAGGGGGTGCGAAAAAACTGGTAGGTGGCACGGGAGGAGATGATAAGGAAACATTACTGTATGTTTAAAAGTACAAGAATTGTCTGCCGATCAGCATATAGATAAACATTAACAGTGTATATGGACACCCATATGGGAATACATGTGAAACTTCGTATCTATGCTATATATATATATAGAAACACATACAGGTGAAGAGCACATATATATACATATATATAAAACATACACATATACGAAGAGATTACTATACATACACATAAATATCTTATAAACAGAACTGAATATAGGGGCCATAGTCATGATCATATAGAGGTGGTATCGCAAGGTGTCTGCGACGTACGGGGAACTGTACCGGGAATGAAAATTCAGAGGAGGATGTTGATTTCAATCCCCTCGTTTAGGCCCCCGGGCGATAAAGTGTCTAGTTTGTATATCCAATAATTCTCCCTCTCGCATAGGCGCTTGTATCGCTCTGCGGTAGGGAGAAGGTTGGAGATAGATTCTAGTACCCAGACACATAGGCCCAATGAGCTCTGTTCATGATGTTCCTTGAAGTGTCTGGGTACGCTGTGTTTGTCTTTACCTTTTTCAACCAAGTTGCGGTGCTCGCCGAATCTTTTACGGAGGGCTCTTATGGTGCGACCGACATATAGTAGGCCGCAGGGACAAGAAAGGCAATAAATGACATAATTGGAACTACAGTTGAAGAAATCGGGGATAATGTATAGTTTTCCTTTGTGATAGAAATCTTTTTGTCTATGGGTCACGTGGGAGCAGGTGAGGCACAGGGGTTTCTTGCATTGGTACATACCTTTAATATTAAAGAATGTCAATGATGTGCTGGCAAATGGACGTGTTGATGAGATTTTACTGGGTGCTATTTGAGATTTGATGTTTCTTGCTTTTCTATATGTCACTAAAGGTCTGTCTGGTAAAGTATGTTTTAAATGTGGGTCTTCCCGCAGGATGGACCAATGTTTTTTGAGAATGTTTTCCATTTTCTTGAAACGATTGTGAAATTTAGTGATGAATCTCATGGGTTGGGTGGTATTGGTAGAGATGTTTTTTTCGGTGTGAGTGGTGGTCATGGTATTGTCATAATGATAATGGCTAAAAGCCCATGATATAATTAACCAAGCGGCCGCAGACGGAATCCTGACAGCACCTGAGACCGCATTCCTCAAACATGACTTCTACCAAAGGCCATACTTTTACCATTTACCCAAGATACACAAAAATCCCACACATCCGCCCGGCAGACCCATTGTAGCAGCAATGGAAAGCGTGACCAGCTATTTCTCCATTTACTTAGACCATTTTCTACAAAACATTGTACAAAACTTACCCTCATATATCAAAGACAGCATTCAGTTACTCTCCACATTACAACACTATTCCTGGGAACCCACTTACCGTTGGCTCTCGCTAGATGTCGTTTCACTGTACACTTCCATCCCTCACAATATTGGCATTCAAGCTGTACAACATTTTCTCCATAATGATCCACTCCTTAATCCACGTCAGAGCTCATTCCTACTGGAAATCCTGAAATTTTGTCTAACACACAATTACTTTGAAGCTAATGGAGAGTTTTATATTCAGACACAAGGCACAGCTATGGGGGCCAATTTTGCCCCCAGCTATGCCAACCTCACCATGGGTCTATGGGAACTAAAACATATACAAAACAATAACCCATACGCAGAAAACATCATATTCTATGGCCGCTACATCGACGATGTAGTAATCATCTGGGACGGTCCAGATACCCTCATTCCTTTATTTGTACAACACTGTAATAACAATACTATGGGCCTATCCTTCACCTCTGTAACAGACGATAATAAACTGGCTTTTTTAGACTTAGAACTTTTCCACCAAAACACTACAATATGCGCTCAAAATTTCACCAAACCAACCTCCGGAAATTCATATTTACACTTCAACAGCTGCCACCACCCACGATGGGTTAAAAACATCCCCAAAAGTCAATTCTGCCGACTAAAGCATAACTGCACTAGACTACAAGACTACGACACACACGGCAAACAGCTAAAAATCAAGTTTAAAGAAAAGGGCTACCCTGACCAAATTATAGATGATGCTTTTAGCCATTATCATCATGACAATACCATGACCACCACTCACACCGAAAAAAAAAAAAACATCTCTACCAATACCACCCAACCCATGAGATTCATCACTAAATTTCACAATCGTTTCAAGAAAATGGAAAACATTCTCAAAAAACATTGGTCCATCCTGCGGGAAGACCCACATTTAAAACATACTTTACCAGACAGACCTTTAGTGACATATAGAAAAGCAAGAAACATCAAATCTCAAATAGCACCCAGTAAAATCTCATCAACACGTCCATTTGCCAGCACATCATTGACATTCTTTAATATTAAAGGTATGTACCAATGCAAGAAACCCCTGTGCCTCACCTGCTCCCACGTGACCCATAGACAAAAAGATTTCTATCACAAAGGAAAACTATACATTATCCCCGATTTCTTCAACTGTAGTTCCAATTATGTCATTTATTGCCTTTCTTGTCCCTGCGGCCTACTATATGTCGGTCGCACCATAAGAGCCCTCCGTAAAAGATTCGGCGAGCACCGCAACTTGGTTGAAAAAGGTAAAGACAAACACAGCGTACCCAGACACTTCAAGGAACATCATGAACAGAGCTCATTGGGCCTATGTGTCTGGGTACTAGAATCTATCTCCAACCTTCTCCCTACCGCAGAGCGATACAAGCGCCTATGCGAGAGGGAGAATTATTGGATATACAAACTAGACACTTTATCGCCCGGGGGCCTAAACGAGGGGATTGAAATCAACATCCTCCTCTGAATTTTCATTCCCGGTACAGTTCCCCGTACGTCGCAGACACCTTGCGATACCACCTCTATATGATCATGACTATGGCCCCTATATTCAGTTCTGTTTATAAGATATTTATGTGTATGTATAGTAATCTCTTCGTATATGTGTATGTTTTATATATATGTATATATATGTGCTCTTCACCTGTATGTGTTTCTATATATATATATAGCATAGATACGAAGTTTCACATGTATTCCCATATGGGTGTCCATATACACTGTTAATGTTTATCTATATGCTGATCGGCAGACAATTCTTGTACTTTTAAACATACAGTAATGTTTCCTTATCATCTCCTCCCGTGCCACCTACCAGTTTTTTCGCACCCCCTAAATACATAATTCCCGTCTCTACCCCTACCGCCATCTTCCCCATAGCCCTCCATCTTCCAAAATAGGGAAAACCCTCCAGCTATCCTTCTCCGAATATACCCACCACTTACATAAAATCACCTCTTCCCCCCCCCCCCCCTCCCTCCCCCATTCCCTCATTTCCCCCTCCCCCACCCCCCCATAAAAAACCTCCTTTCCCCCTCCCCTCTTTTATTTTTCCCCCTCCTCTTCCCCCCCCCCCCCCGCCCTTTTCCCCAACCTTCCCCTACTCTATTTTCCGCCCCCCCCCCTCCAAAACCCCCCCCCCCCCCCCCCCCCCCCCCCCCCGCTCTCTCTCCCCCCCCAAAATATATAAAATAAACCCCCCCCCCCCCCCCTCCCTTAATTTCCCCCACCATTTTTACTCAATCTGTTAGTTAATTATTATGCAAGTACTGAATAACACCACATGATAATGTATAACGTTCTCTTTTTAATTTATTTTTTTTTATTTTCTATATATATATATAGATCTCCTCATGTCGCCCACACATAATGATTCAAATTGGTCGTAAGTATATAATATATAGCACATAGTCGTTAGTATCACTCATGTGTTCTACTGCCATTTATACATCTGTTTACACACCTCATCATCCAATAATACCCCCCTATGGCAGGTTTGCAGGTATCTTAATATTTTAATATTTTAATACCTTAATACTTATATATACATGTATACTAATCTTTTACTGACAATCCTTTTATTTATATATAGTTTACATACATTTCGTTATATATATATCTTTGTATGTTCTTATCTCCTATATAATTACTCTATCACCGCTCTTTTGCCCCTGTAACATCTAACCAATACAGCCATGGAACTTAAATAAAATTTCACATTAAATTGTTTTTAACTTGCTGGACGATGCCTAAGGAACCTATGAAATGTGCTGGCCTTCCACTATGTGTTTGGCTATAGGCATATTGAGATTGTTGAAGACCACTCTTAGCTTGTCTAGATCTACCGGGGGGGGGGGGGGGGGGTTGTCCGGCGGTTTGATGAGCAGAAAATTGTCCAGATAATGGATAACCCTGTGACACCGGGCGTGACAGGAGTTAAGTAAGGGAAAGAAATGTCAAACAGCCACAGGCTGCTTTTAGACCCAAAAGTCAGCTTGGTGGGCAAAGTGGCGACAAAAGAGTTCTGTGTCTGTGAGGCTCCAGTCAGAGCTGATCTGGAACTGGGCAAGTCTCGCCGCTGCTTGGGCTGAAAATGACAGATGGTAGTCGTAGAAGGCAAAACCTCCATATTTGTAAGCAAGATCTGTCACTGCATGAAGGTATAAGTCCTGCTGGGGGTGACTGAACAAAGTATGTCTCTGAACATCCAAAGGCCAGGGCGAACTCAGTGACTGACATCTTACAACTGAGGCTCGGGTCTCTCGACTTGACAACCACTGAGACGTGCCCCCAGCCGTATGATTTGTTGTCAGCTAAGTCATGGGCTGAGATGAGAAGGGTTGCCAATTGACGTCTTTGCCCTCCAATATATCCTCCCCGATGCTGGCTGTGACAAGATGAGCTGGGAGGAAGATAGGTGTAGGGCCTGGTGTACCTGCAGAAGGAGAAGCTGTCATCGGGACCATGACTGGGTCAGGAAGGGCCGTGGGTGGGCGAACTTCCAAAAGTGTGACTCTGGTCTGGACATCCGAACTGTTGCGGCTAAGGAGGAGACCAAAGAGTGCAGCTGAGAAATGGCCCCGGAGATGGATTTGAGGGATGCCTGCTGGATGTTGGGCCCATCTGCAGCTGGAGGCGGGAAGAGGAGCCTGAATAACTCTGGACTTCCTGGCCGTAGCGGGAAAGGGAATATCCCTACGTCTCAGCTCAGCTATGAGTTTGGGGATGGTCTGTCCCCTGAGGGACTTCATGCTGCTGCACTCTGAGCCTGCGGAGGGTGACAGAGGGGCAGGTGTGAAGTCCTCACTGCCGGCCTGCAACATGGCTCTGGTCAGAAGACAAAAGGGGGCAGGGTGATCATGTTTAAGAGGAGTCATAGCTGTAGGTTAGAGAGTGGAGTGGTAAAGAGAAAACTCAGAGATGAGGAAAAAGCGAAAAGAACAGTAAAAGGAATGATAGGCGTAGACAGGGGCTGACAGAGTTCTGTTGTGCAGAACTTATGTAGAGTGGAAATTTAGAAAACTCAGAAGAGTGCGAGGTGAACGAGGTGGGCTAGGAGGTGACTGGCCAGATAACCGATAGCTCTGGTGCCGGTTTGTTGCAAGCACAAACCTGAAGACCAGAACTCCAGGGCGTACTGGGGCGAGAAGTAGAAGTCTGGTACGGCCTACGTAGGAATGTCGCGGTCTGTAGTGGGTGACGTATGCTCGGCCTGCTAACACTTGCATTGCGAGCAAGCCTACTGTTAAGCGACCTTGTCTGCGAGGTGAAGGGACGCCCTTCGAAAACAGAATGTCATGTATAGACATATGTGACAGAACTAACGTCTGGCGGTCACGTCCAATGATGTGTGTGAAGTAACAGTATAGTGAAAGGGTGCTGCAAAATGGTGTGATAGAAAAGCCTGTGAACTAAGCCCTGACTCATGCTCCAGTAGCGAGGTCCTGGTTAGGATCCAAACTCGGTCGACCGGGAACACCTGCAGTAGGGGTGACATGAGTGCAACAAGATTTCTTTACTCTTTCTTTTCTTTACTCTTTCTCTTTTTTTTTTTTTTTTTTTTGTGTCCCCCTTGTGCGACTGGCCCTGGTGAAGGTGTAGCGTTTTTTGTTTTTTTTACCTGGGAAATAACGTCCAACCTGGTACAGTATGCAACCTGAACTCGACTGACGTGAGGGAGAAAAGACAGACGAAAACGATGAGTGTTTTGTATGAATGACACTGGAGACAAGTGACCAATTAAGTGCCACTAAAAAATGAAGTGGGCTGTATGAGCACCACTGAGTGTGCTTGCAGCGATTGCAAGGAGTTATACTGAGACGTGTACTTGCAACGATTGCAAGGAGTATATATATTGAGATGCATGTTTGCAGTGATTGCAAATGGGTATATGCTGAGATGCGCATTTTTGCAGTGATTGGTAATACTAAAGCCCCATACACACGGTCGGACTTTTTCATGGATTCTGTCCGATCGGACAAGGTTGTTGAAAAATCAGACCGTGTGTGTGCACCATCGGACAGTGTTCGTCGGTTTGACCGACGGAAAATGAAGTGGGCTGTATGAGCACCAAATCCGATCGTGTGTACGGTTGTCCGACCGGACAAAGTGCTACGCATGCTCAGATCACATTACAAGACCAAAGCTATTGGCTACTAGCCTCTACGTAGTCCCGTCGTAGGCAACAAACGTCACCACGTTCAGAATGATCGGATTTTCCGACAACTTTGTCCGACCGTGTGTACGCAAAACCAACATCGGACAAAGTATGACGGACATGGTCCGACGGACCTGGTCCGCGGATTGTCCGACCGTGTGTATGGGGCTTAAGATGCATGTTTTGCAACGATTGCAAATGGGTAAATGGTAAGATGTGTGTATTTGTAGCAATTGCAAGGAGTTTGTACTGAGATGCAGGTTTTGCAGATATTGCAAATTGGGTATATGCTGAGCTCCATGTTTTTTGCAATGAATGCAAAGAGGTAAGAGATGCGTGTCTTGCAGCGATTGCAAGGAGTTGTGATGAGATGCGTATTTTGCAGCGATTGCAAGGAATTATGATGAAAAGCGTGTTTTTTGCAGCGAATGCAAGGAGTTATGATGAGATGCGTATCTTGCATCGATTGCAAGAAAAGGTCACCTACTGATAGGCGAAAAGAAAAAGGATAGTAGAACGTGCATATGTAGGAACGAACTGCGAAGCAGCATACGTAACGAATCATAGATTTGTGATAGGGACTATTACGAATTGGTGTGTGTGATACTCGTGATGCGAACTGTTGTGCCGCCAGTGCGACTAGGTTCAAATCGGAAGACTAGGTTCGGATTGGACTGTAAAGCATGTAGCGCCCGCTGCGATCTGAATCGGTCAGTAGAAATTATGGTATGTTAGGGTATGGTATGGTAAGAACCGCTATGAATCGATGTGCGGTATATGACCGATGCGAACCGTTGTACCGCCGAGGCGACTAGGCTTGAATCAGAGTGATGCGTATGGCATGAAAGTGATATGAATCAGTGAGTAACATGACATAACAACGAATCGTTTGTATGGTACGAGAGCGAGCGGTATGAATCGTTGCGGGATGTACTTGATGCGAACCGTTGTGCCGCTGACGAGACTAGGTTAGAAACGGACTGTGGTAGGTATGCAACGTATCAGATACGAATCGGAGTAGGGTAAAATAAATTGGTTGAAAAGTATGAAGTGAATCCGTTACGAATCGGTTGCAGAGTGTATGCCACCCCTTACTCTAAAACCGAACCCATACCAACCACTCAGCCCCCCAGGCTAATCAAGTGCAGACAAGGCACCAGGCGGGTCTAATTACCACCTCAATCAGCCACAGAACCCATGCAAACAATACATGCTCATCTCCAAATGGATGAGAAGGCAACCCCATAGACTGTGAATCCTATGAGCAACAAAGCCTGTAACGAGTGAAATCAGGCAACTACCGACAGTGGCTTTGTGGGTGGGATGACAAGCAAGGCCGAGGGAACATGCAAAACAACTCAGAGGCAGCTAAGAACGAAAGGTATGCAGGATAGGAAACATAACGAATCGTAACATGCATATGAATGAAAAAGGTTTGCAACAGCGAGCGAGAACTGCAGACGAACTGCCGACGAAGACCATGAACGGAGAAGCTGAAAGACATATGTAATCGAACAAACAGACTCACGAACACGAGGTGAGCTGGGAAGAGTCAGCCCAGTGACGTGTAGTATTGTGCACTGGAACCTACAAAGAGGAAGGGGAAGTGGTCAGCTTAAATGCCTTTACACACACATGGAACGTAAATCCATGCACCAGGAAGGCGGCCAAGAGGGAGTCGGGTGCGAGGAAAGGTAAAACCCCAGCCACTGGACCTCCACTCGGCCTGGGCACGAAGTGTTGCGCTGCTTGAGGTTGCACGCGGCTTTAGGATGCACTCTGTGGCCCGTGACTCAAATGTGAAGCAGCCGTCATTGGCTAACGCTGCAGGTCCCATAGTTGAAATTCAGTTGCATTGTGTAAGATTGTGAGTAAATACGAATGGACGGACTGAGTAACGACTGGTAGATTGTGGCAGGTGCCTCCCGATGGAGACCAGGCTGCAGAAAGCTGTACGACAAATGGAATCGTGTTGTGTCGTGCTGAGGATTCAGATCATTGTGCCGCTGACGCAGCTAGTTTCGAATCGGGAAGTAGGCTGTGTGAAATTGAGCTGTCAGGGTACAGTGCTTTGCAAAGGTATTCACCCCCTTTGCTTTTTAACAATTTTGTTACATTACAGCCTTTAAGTCAATGTTTTTTTTAATCTGAATTATATGTGATGGATCAGAACACAATAGTCTAAGTTGGTGAAGTAAAATTAGAAAAATATATACCGTACATAAAACTATTTTTCAGAAATAAAAAACTGATAATTGGCATATGCGTATGTATCCACCCCCCTTTGTTATGAAGACCATAAAAAGCTCTGGTGCAACCAATTACCTTCAGAAGTCACATAATTAGTAAAATGATGTCCACCTGTGTGAAATCTAAGTGTCACATGATCTGTCATTACATATACAGAACTTTTTGAAAAGCCCCATTGGCTGCAACACCTAAGCAAGAGGCACCACTAACCAAACACTGCCATGAAGACCAAGGAACACTCCAAACAAGTAAGGGACAATGTTGTTGAGAAGTACAAGTCAGGGTTAGGTTATAAAAAAATATCCAATCTTTGATGATCCCTAGGGGCACCATCAAATCTATCATAACCAAATGGAAAGAACATGGTACAACAGCAAACCTGCCAAGAGACGGCCGCACACCAAAACTCACGGACCGGGCAATGAGGCCATTAATCAGAGAGGCAGCACAGAGACCTAAGGTAACACTGGAGGAGCTGCAGAGTTCCACAGCAGAGACTGGAGTATTTGTACATAGGATGACAGTAAGCCGTACGCTCTATAGAGTTGGGCGTTATGGCAGCAAAAAACTAAATGGCACGTTTTGAGTTTGTGAAAAGGCATTTGGGAGACTCCCAAAATGTATGGAGGAAGGTGCTCTGGTCTGATGAGACAAAAATGTAACTTTTAGGCCATCAAAGAAAACGCTATGTCTGACGCAAACCCAACACATCACATCACCCAAAGAACACCATCCCCACAGTGAAACATGGGGGTGGCAGCATCATGCTGTGGGGATGTTTTTCGGGAATGGGAAACTGGTCAGAGTTGAGGGAAATATGGATGGTGCTAACACTCCTAAATACAGGGATATTCTTGAGCAAAACCTGTACCATTCTGTGTGTGATTTGAGGCTAGGACGGAGGTTCACCTTCCAGCAGGACAATGACCCCAAACACACTGCTAAAGCAACACTTGAGTGGTTTAAGGGGAAACATGTAAATGTGTTGGAATGGCCTAGTCAAAGCCTAGACCTCAATCCAATAGAAAATCTGTGGTCATACTTAAAGATTGCTGTTCGCAAGTGCAAACCATCCAACTTGATGGAGATGGAGCAGTTTTGCAAGGAGGAATGGGCAAAAATCCCAGTGGTAAGATGTGGCAAGCTCATAGAGACTTATCCAAAGCGACTTGGAGCTGTGATAGCCGCAAAAGGTGGCTATTGAAATGAAAGTTGTGATGTTCCCTGCTCTGATCATCCAGTGGCGGCTCTCTTCTCTTCCCCTCTGTGATTGGCGGTGCTCGCCCCCCCCCCCCCCCCCCCTGGATCATAGGCAGCCCTTCTCGCCAGCCCTCAAAATCCACTCACAAAATGCGAGCGTGCAAGTGGAATTTTTGAGGGCTGTGCTGTGGTATATACACAGACAGGCTAGTGTAGTATACAGACAGGCTAGGGTATATACACAGACAGGCTAGTGTAGTATACAGACAGGCTAGGGTATATACAGATAGGCTAGTGTAGTATACAGACAGGCTAGGGCATATACAGACAGGCTAGTGTAGTATACAGACAGGCTGGGGTATATACTGACAGGCTAGTGTAGTATACAGACAGGGTGGGGAATATACAGACAGGCCAGGGTATACAGACTCGCCTGGTGCCACCCCTGCTCAGAAGCTCATGTGAGAAATTTCCTCCTGGCAAGGAGGAGACTCGCTCTCACACTGATCTCTGGGCTCTGGCTGTCACTCAAGCATCGGGTGCAGACTCAGTGCGGGTGCCTGTGTTGGACAGCGCTGTGTCAGGCAGCCCGCAACACTCTCACTGAGTCTGCACTCGGTGCGGATTGTGTAGGTAGCGGTGGCCCTGCTCTGCCTCCCCTCACAATTTGCCACCTGGGACCCATGTTAGGGCAGACCCTGGCTATGACGCACTGAGAAATTAATCTCGTGGTTGGTACAAAATTAAAATATAACAACTGTGCTCGGAGACATACGACGATTCGTAAGTTCCGCTGCGAAGGGCGTAAACATGAAAGGGGGAACATAAAGGATCACAAGAACTATTCTTGCTATGAGAAATGGTTAGGAATCCTACATGCACCGGTGAGCAAGACTTGATCAAAAAACACGAATAGAGCAACCGCAACACACTGAATTCGGGAACACAGACTCACAAACACACAAAGTGAGCTGGGAATTGTCTGCCTGGTGACGTAACGAATCAAGCACTGAAACCGACAAAGACCACAAGTGAGTGGTCTGCTTAAATTCCCCCGGACTTCTTCCATAAATTCAGGCCACCATACTGGCCTTCTTATATTTACAGTAGCTCACAAAAGTGAGTACACCCCTCACATTTTTTGTAAATATTTTATTATATCTTTTCATGTGACAACACCGAAGAAATTACACAATGTAAAGTAGTGAGTGTACAGCTTGTATAACAGTGTAAATTTGCTGTCCCCTCAAAATAACTCAGCCATTAATGTCTAAACCACTGGAAACAAAAGTGAGTACACCCTAAGTGAAAATGTCCAAATTGGGCCCAAAGTGTCAATATTTTGTGTGGCCACCATTATTTTCCAGCACTGTCTTAACCCTCTTGGGCATAGGGTTCACCAGAGCTTCACAGGTTGCCACTGGAGTCCTCTTCCACTCCTCCATGATGACATCACGAAGCTGGTGGATGTTAGAGACTTTGTGCTCCTCCACCTTTTGTTTAAGGATGCCCAACAGATGCTCAACAGAGTTTAGGTCTGGAGACATGCTTGGCCAGTCCATCACCTTTACCCTCAGCCCCTTAAGCAAGGAGGTGTGTTTGGGGTCGTTATCATGTTGGAATACTGCCCTTCAGCCCAGTCTCCAAAGGGAGGGGACCATGCTCTGCTTCAGTATGTCACAGTACATGGTGGCATTCATGGTTCTCTCAATCAACTGTTGCTCCCCAGTGCCGGCAGCACTCATGCAGCTCCAGACCATGACATCATCTGAACCAAATATGTTTATCTTGGTCTCATCAGACCACAGTACCAGTAATCCATGTCCTTAGTCTGCTTGTCTTCAGCAAACTAACTGCAGGCTTTCTTGTGCATCATCTTTAGAAGAGGCTTCCTTCTGGGACAATAGCCATGCAGACCAATTTGATGCAGTGTTTGGCGTATGGTCTGAGCACTGACAGGCTGACCCCCCACCCCTTCAACCTCTGCAGCAATGCTGGCAGCACCCATACGTCTATTTCCCAAAAGACAACCACTGGATATGACGCTGAGCATGTGCACTCAACTTCTTTGGTTGACCATGGCGAAGCCTGTTCTGAGTGGAACCTGTCCTGTTAAACCGCTGTATGGTCTTGGCCACCACGCTGCAGCTCAGTTTCAGGGTCTTGGCAATCTTCTTATAGCCTTGGCCATCTTTATGTAGAGCAACAATTATTTTTTTCAGATCCTCAGAGAGTTCTTTGCCATGAGGTGCCATGTTGAACTTGCAGTGACCAGTATGAGAGAGTGAGATCGATAACACCAAATTTAACACACCTGCTCACATGACACCGGCGAGGAAAATGGCTAATTGGGCCCCATTTGGACATTTTCACTTATAGGTGTACTCACTTTTGTTGCCAGCGGTTTAGACATTAATGACTGTGTGTTAAGTTATTTTGAGGGGACAGAAAATGTACACTGTTATACAAGCTGTACACTCACTACTTTACATTGTAGCAAAATTTAATTTCTTCAGTGTTGTCACATGAAAAGATATAATAAAATATTTTTAAAAATGTGAGGGGTTTACTCACTTCCTCGATAAATTTTTTTGATCGATCAAAATTATTTTGATCGGTACTCACCTCTCCGCTGGCTTCCGGGTCTTCAGAGAGTTCCGTCAGAGTTCCGGTGACGTCACGGACATCTACGTCACCAGACTCCTCCCCCCTTCCCCAAGTGCCTCTGTCTGCTAACGAAGGGAAGGGGGAGGAGTCCGGTGACATCGAACTTCATATTGAACGTAACGCGGGGAGGAGCTGCGCATGATGTCACCCGCTGCTGCCCTACGGAACTAACACGATTGTCGGCTTTACATGCTGTGTTTTTATCATCTTTATGTGAGTAGTTTGTGTTTGAACACAAAAATGTAATCTTATACTTAAGCGGTGAGCACTTAGATCTTTTCTTTCTACCCATGACCTGGCATCCTTGCTGAGATCTAAGGAGACGTGAGAGAAGTTTATGGTCCGTGTTAACCCTTTTGATACCCGCTTGCATGACCACCTGTTTGCACAGGGGTCTGTTGCCTTATGCGCTTATGTGAAATCTACATTAATATCTGTACAATATTGTAATTAGAAATATATTTCAGTTAGAGGGAAATATATATATTTAAAGTATTGAGGGTTGTGTTGGTGTTACTGTAATTAGTTCAACTTCAAAGCTTGGCCTTTTGTTTTCCCTGATAACACCTGGGTAGTAAACAACAGCCTTCTTTGATTCATCCAATCAGGCTGTGCCCAATAGACATGTACTAGGTGACCAATTAGGGAGAATTATATTAGCCACACTACAGGAAGTAGGGGGGATATAATGCTTTGTGAGAAAGCTAATGATCCCTTTTTTCTGGTGTGGGAACGCACAGCAGTCATCATGGGCTGAACTGAAGTTAACAGGTAATATAACTCTATACTTGCACCTTATATATATTGTATTGTAAATATGGTTCTGTGAGTAATATGTAAATATCATGTAATCCAGGGGACCTACACTGTACATTGTGTTGTAAATTCTGTCTGGTGTGTAATTTGTATATATATTATGTAACCCCATCAATAAATGTGTATTGCGGATTGAACTACCTCTTTTGTACAAAATCTCTCAGATCTAGATATGTATATGTCCATACTACTACAATGATTGAGGTGTATGAACATATACAAATACTAGACTACAAATGGCTACCGACGAAGGGACAGAAAAATTTGGTGGTCTCTTTCAGCAATATCAAGGGATTGCAAATATCTACAAAAAGCACACTATGAAAGGGTTTCTCATTTGAATGCTAAAAATGAACATTGGTGCTATACTTAAGCGGTGAGCACTTAGATCTTTTCTTTCTACCCATGACCTGGCATCCTTGCTGAGATCTAAGGAGACGTGAGAGAAGTTTATGGTCCGTGTTAACCCTTTTGATACCCGCTTGCATGACCACCTGTTTGCACAGGGGTCCATGCCATAAGGTGGGAGTGATTAGTTAGACCGGAGGTGGAGGGATTGTCACGCTACTGTGGGAAAAAAAATTACTTACTTCAGTGCTACAGTTTGGATTTAAAACGTATTTGTGTGAACTGTGAAGTTAAATCATGGATTGTGGAAACTAACTAGTGTCGGGTGATTGTATATAGTGTATACCACATTTACCACTGACTAATTTGAAGGCCGGGTACCGGCCTGAAGTTATGGGAGGAGCCCGGAGGGTATTTAAGCAGCCCAAAGGCCGCTGGTCTTTGTCGGTTTCCTGTGCGAGATACCCACCCACCCCCCCCTTTTTAAAAGCTTCTTCCAAGTATTCTTACCCCAGACTGAATACTCATTTCACATTATTCCATAGCTACTTATTTTATCATTCCTTATCTAGGGTATGCCCCCCTTATTTTGGTGTACCATACAATAGACCAAGGCACGCTTTCAGGTCTATTTCATGTTGGTAAGTTTTGTGTTATTCTTGTGCGTCATCGTTACTCATATCGTCCGTAGGGCTCTAGACCATAAATGCAGAGTTGCAATGCAAGGAGATCAGCTAAAAGTAGTTGGATCTGTATGTGTGTTATAATTAATCAAAATTAGTCAATTCATCGATTAAAAAAAATGTGATTAATCGAACACAAAATTTTTAATCACTAACAGTCTTAATATATATATATATATATATATATATATATATATATATATATATATACATATATATATATATACACACATATCTCAATATGCATAGCGTTAAATGGGTAGAGTTTGTGTTTAATAGGTATACTTATGTTTTTTTTTTTTTCTCAAAAAGGATTTTATTGACATAAACCAAGTGAAATACATGTTCTTACAAAATACAAAAAAAAGAACAACCTTATCATTCCATTGAATCATTAGTACATACAAATAGTGGAATCAAGTACCTGCTGCAATCCATCGTATGTCAGTCATATTTGCGTTATTAGCACACGGACGTTCCCCTCCAGGTCTCTGTTATTATACCTACAATGCCGACAGCTTCAGCCCCCTAATACATTTCTTAGATTAGTAGTCTATCCATAACCAGTTCCAGGGGGGATAGCCCCGGAGTATTTAGCCATGGGTCCCATAGAAGATTAAACTTTTCAGGGCAACCTCTGTGTTGGTAAATGTACCTTTCCAGGCGCAGTGTAGTACCCATCTGAGCTATCCATTCCCGCAGCTCAGGAGGATCACTTGCCTTCCAATGATGAAGGATACATTTACGGGCCTGGAAAAGTGATCTACCAATGGCCTTCTTGGGATTGTCTTCAATTGGGAGATCATCCAGAATACCTAGGATACACACTTTAGGGTCTTGTGGGATCTCCACAATGAATACATCATTTATAGTTTTGATGACCCCCACCCAGTAGCGATGCAGTTTGGGGCATCGCCGCAGTAGGTGAATCAAATCCCCGTGGTCCCTGGCGCACCTAGTACAGGCGTCACTGTCCCCGATGCCCATCTTATGCAGTCTAGCTGGCGTGAGGTGTACCCTCATTACTATAAACAGTTGTGACAGTCGCTGTGCCGAGTTCAGTGAGCACCCTTGTATTGCCTGTAGGGCCTCTGCCCACTGGTCCTCCTCAAATATTCCTACATCTCTCTCCCAGAACGCAGTCACCCTTGCTGGGAAGCCAGGCAGAAATGCCGTAAGTAGCATAGCGTACGTTCTAGATATGAAGCCCTTATAACTGGAAACTTCTGTCATGTAATGGAAGATCGGGGCAGGGGATAGCACCCACGGATTGTCCCCTGCCTGTGCTTTGACAGCATGTCTTAGCTGCAGGTAGTGGAAATACATTGATTGGGGTAGCCCAAACTTTCCCTGTAGCTCTGAAAAGGAGAGCAATTTCCCATTAGCGAAAATATGGACTAAGTGGGTGACTCCGTACCTTTTCCACCGTTCCGCGCAAGTCAAAAGAAGATACTTATGTTTTTAATATGTGTTTTGTGTCTTTAAAACTATTTTACAAATAAAAATATGTATGTTAAGCAGTTGGTTGCATATCGATATACAGTATGTTATATTTCCTTATATTTGAACTCCCATGTTAACCCTGAAACGTTGATATTTTTACAGTTCTGATATTGTTGTTAATGGATTGACTTTCTAAAGCAGAAGAACGCTCCGTTATGCTTAAAAATGTCTCTAGATGTCTTGAAGCTGGTGCTAGATCCGGACAGTATTTTTCAAGACCAAGTACCGATACTATGTCCCGAGGCACCTGCAGATACTGCTGGGACAGAGAACTAAATCTAAAGATTGCAAGGGTCAGGTTGAAAAAATGATGTGGTTACTATTTTTTACACCTGAGTTACGTTAGCATTCAACGTGTGTGTGTGCACCCCTCCCCTTGTTCTTTGTAGACATACACACAAATGCTAAGCAGGTGTGACAAGTATGTGAAAAAGTTTGTTCATGCATTTGTCCAGGAAGTCATCCACAAACAAACGTGCCTACACATATACCCCACCCCAAGATTCTCAATAACCCTACAACAGCCACAAGCCATAAGATGATCTATCTGAGCAGTTAATAAACAGCATGTTGTGCTGTGTAAGAGATTACAACATGCAAAGATTACATGTAACAAAATAAAAATAAGGGTAAGTGGTTGGATATATATACATACATACAATGAACTGTTTGCCTACTATAAAGCAGTGATATCTTTACAATAGATTGCACGCTTTAACTAGTGCAAAACACTTGTAGAAGAACAAAGGTGATCAGGATGTTTGTGTTCTTTGGTGTGCACATACCATTGTTAAATAGCATGCTATTATCTGTAAATATCCACTATCACTATCCATTTTTGCTAGTCAATGGCCCTGACCCATGGCCATCAACCAAGGCTCCACACAATGCAAAAGATAAACAAGAATGGGCAGCCATAAGGTTGTCTGCAGTTGGCCCCAAGAGGCCAGATTACTTGTCATGTTACATCTTTTATCCAGTAGACTGTTCTTGTCTGTTTATTAGTGCAGCGGTGGCGTCTCTAATGTATACCTAGCTAAAATGATTGGATTAACCTTTTCAAATCTGACTTTTGTTTGAAGGACCATGCACAAGCCACAGATAATCCAATGCAAGGATCCGCAAGTTAGACTGCAGTTGCACTGCAGTTGGACATTACAGCAGCCTTTCTCAACCTTTTTAGGTAAATTACTTGAAATAACGCTGCCAATATTTGTTATATCTAAAGCTCATGGTCCATTGGTAGTGTGATAGTCACTAGGAAGAATGCTCCTTACATTTGAGATCATTGGGAATACTCCCTCCCTCACAGATAGCGAAGTAAATTGGATTGCTGTCAGTAGTTACTTAGACCCCTTTCACACCACACCGCCCATAGCATCGGCGGTAAAACGCCAATATTTTTAGCGGTGTTTTACCATCGGATTTGCGGCTCATTTCAGCCACTAGCAGGGCTCTTTTACCCCCCGCTAGCGACCGAGAAAGGGTTAAAACCCCCGGCAATATGCCGCAATAGCAGCGTTTTGCCGGTGGTATTACAGCGCTACCCCATTGATTTCAATGGGGAGCAGCAGGTGGAGGAGCGGTAAACACACCGCTCCTTCACCGCTCCAAAGAAGCTGCTGGCAGGACTTTTCCTGACGTCCTGCCAGCGCACCGCTCCAGTGTGAAAGCTCTCCGGCTTTCACACTGAAGACAATGGTGCAGCTGTTTTAGGGCGGATTGCAGGCGCTATTTCTAACGCTATAGCGCCTGCAAAACGCCCTTGGTGTGAAAAGGGTCTTATCCAAGAGGCAGAAATTGCTTCTTTCTCAAGGAACCCCTAGCATCCACTGGAGGAACCCTGGGGGTTATTTACTAAAGGCAAATCCACTTTGCACTACAAGTGCAAACTACACTTGAAATTGCACTTGGAAGTGAAGTCGCTGTAGATCCTATGGGGACATGCAAGGAAAATAAAAAACAGCATTTTAGCTTGCACATGATTGGATAATAAAATCAGCAGAGCTTCCCCTCTTTTCAGATCTACCCCTCACATTTACAGCGACTGCACTTCCAAGTGCACTTTCAGTGCAATTTCAAGTGCAGTTTGCACTTGTAGTGCAAAGTGGATTTGCCTTTCGTAAATAACCCCCCCGTGTCCATTACAGAATCAGTGAAGAAAAGTTGTTTATTGTAGTGCTGTGGCAATATAAGATTTGCAATGCCCTGTTTGGTTTTAATTCTGCTCTGTATATCTTAAACCCTTGATTCGGTGTATAGTTTGTAACTGTATATATACACAGTAGCAGCCATACTTTCTCATAATGGATGCTGTAAGCAGCCCAAAAATTATTCAATTTTCTTTCCTTCCACCACAGTTGAAATATAAGAAAAACACTCAATTTCCCCATCAGCACAGTCATTGTTGATGGGGGAATGCTTCCTGCAGCGCTCTTGTGTTCTGCCGGTGGGGGCTCAGAGAACGTCCCTGCTGGCAGAACACAATGATTACTGCTAGCGGCTATAGCCACTGGCAGTAATCACATGTAAAAAAATCAAAGAGGATGGTTGTACCCAAGTCGTCAGTCAATGGATCGACTTGGGTAAAATCAGTCTGCCCATACATAGATTGAAATTTGTCCGGTTCCTGCTGAACCAGCCAAATTTAGATCCATGTATGGCCGGCTTTACTGATTCCTGCATACAGTAGTTGTGCTGTACAAGGACTGGACTTCAGGGCTTCCCTACGTGACTGTAATTTTTGGTCAGTGCTAATTTCATTGACATCAGTAGACACTCATAGGCATACCTTAGTAATTTTTAAAGCTAAACTAAAGCCGCTGTTGATCACTGTGGTGGGTAAGTCTAACATCATAATAAACAGCAAATATCCCAAAAATTAAAAATTTACCCCCTTGCAATTGGGCCCTCTCCCTCACATGCTTATTATGTTGATGGGTTCAAGTGCAAGCTGTACTGCCCAAAGCTCTGGCCTAATGGTGGAGCCTTGGTGTCTTCACACACAATACAGTGGCTTTAACCCTGAATTGTATGCTGAGGAGGCTGGAGGCACATTGCAGCTTACAGAGCAGACTGCGAGAGGCTGATTGCAGTTCTGGAGGGCCCCTGCTGGACCGAGATATATGGTAACTAGAGATGGGCCCGGTGTTCGATTCAAACCCATGTTCGAATCGAACATCGGCTGTTCGTCCGCTCGTCGAGTTCAGAACTCTGAGGGCTGTTTGCATCAAATTCGTTTGATGCGAACGGTCCACAATGCACTGCGCCAGTCGCAGTGCATTGCTGGCTGATGATTGGCCAAGCATGCACTGTGACCCCGCATGCTTGGCCAATCATAGAGGCAGCAGCGAGGAGAGCAATAATTGGCCACAGGCAGGATGCCTGTGGCCAATTATAGCTCAGGGGGTTTAGTACACACCCCACACTATATAAGGTCGCCACGCCGGCGGCCTTGTGTAGTGTGTTCCGGCGTTGAGGGATAGAGGATTGATAGGCAGGGACAGTCTAAACTATTTTTCAATCATTTCTGTGTGGGGAAAGTGTAGGGAAAGAGGAAAAATAGGCAGGGATAGTGTGTTCTTCTCAGGCATTTGCATGTGGGGAAAGTGTAGGGAAAGAGCAATAATAGGCAGAGATAGTGTGTTCTTCTCAGGCATTTGCGTGTGGGGAAAGTGCTGTTCTCTACCAATACAGCCATCTGCAGGAGTTAGTGTGTGTGCTGTGTGAGTCTAGCACAGCACAGTATACAACCTGCACCTGTATCTGCCCTTCTGGCCTGGTGTCATCTAATCCAGCCATCTGCAGGAGTTAGTAATTGTGTTGTGTGAGTGCAGCACAGCACAGTATACAACCTAAACCTGTATCTGCCCTTCTGCCCTGTTGTCATCTAATCCAGCCATCTGCAGTAGTTAGTAATTGTGTTGTGTGAGTGCAGCACAGCACAGTATACAACCTGAACCTGTATCTGCCCTTCTGCCCTGTTGTCATCTAATCCAGCCATCTGCAGGAGTTAGTAATTGTGTTGTGTGAGTGCAGCACAGCACAGTATACAACTTGAACCTGTATCTGCCCTTCTGCCCTGTTGTCATCTAATCCAGCCATCTGCAGGCGTTAGTAATTGTGTTGTGTGAGTGCAGCACAGCACAGTATACAACCTGCACCTGTATCTGCCCTTCTGCCCTGTTGTCATCTAATCCAGCCATCTGCAGGAGTTAGTAATTGTGTTGTGTGAGTGCAGCACAGCACAGTATACAACCTGCACCTGTATCTGCCCTTCTGCCCTGGTGTCATCTAATCCAGCCATCTGCAGGAGTTAGTAATTGTGTTGTATGAGTGCAGCACAGCACAGCAATTAGATTTGATTTGGGAAAAAGATATCTCCTCTCTACTGATGCTTTATCACCAATCCTTGTTTCAATAAAAACCCCACTTTTCCAAAAGCATTTGTCATTGGGACGGAAAGTGAGGTGAAATGTTCTGAACAGGTGCACAGACAGCAAAACAAATGTTACAGGGGTGAAAACCCTTCCCTATGTTCTTCAAAAAGCGTAAAAATAGATTTTTTTGGATGGAGCTACACTTAAAAATGTACCTGTTCAAAATTACAAACAGATTCTACTTAAGAACAAACCTACAGTCCCTGTCTTGTTTGCACCGCCTGTATACTGCTGTTCAGAGTATATAGGGTTGTAGGTATAGGGTTTTATTTTGGGTGCGGGGTTCCCCTTAATATCCATACAAGACCCAAAGGGGCTGGTAATGGGCTGGGGTGGGGGGGGGGGGGTGATGGGGTAGCCATGCCATGTTTCTCAAATATTTTCATCCATATTGCCAGGACAAGACATGACATTAAAGCCTTAAGCAGTTTTAAATGGCTTATTTTTTTCCTTTACAAATGTAATTCTTTGCAGGGACAGTTCTAAACACGGGAAACACATGCCACTTCACAGGCATAATTTAGACACCCCCCAGGTACCATATTTAAAGGAATATTTCACTTTTTTTTTTCACTTTATGCATCATTAAAATGAGTGCTCCAGAAAAAACGTCCATTTTTAAAACTTATTTTTGCATTGATACATGTCCCCTGGGGCAGGACCCGGGTCCCCAAACCTTTTTTATGACAATAACATGCATATTGGCCATGATAATTAGCACTTTAGATTTCGAATGTTCGCGTCCATTGTAATTAATAGGGTTCTAACGTTCGTGCGAACTTTCGGTCCTTTTGCAGGTTCTGGTGCGAACCGAACCCGGGGGTGTTCGGCTCATCCCTAATGGTAACTGTTTCCACCTTTAAAACACATATTTATATGTCAGTTTCTCCCATTGAAAATTCTATGACACTAAAAATGCCCCATTTTGCCATCATGCTCAAGTGTGAATGGAGACCCTGTGGACTGCACATGTGCCACTTTAAATGGTTAGGAACATAAGGCAAGCCACAAATTATTTTATTTTCTTTCCTGCAACTGTGGTGTGTGTGTTCTACCGGTGGGGGGGGGGGGGGGGCGCGGTAGAACACAATGATTACTGCCAGCGACTATACAACCAGCCTGCCCATACATTGATCGAATCTCGGTCATTCTCTGCTGAACCAGCCAAGATTTGACCCATCTATGGCCAGCTTAAGTTAGACATTTAAGTTTGCGATATGGATATGGATCCTGGAAGTCTATAAGTGCCGTTTACACAATTACACAAGAGTGACGCTCATCTCTTACTACTCATAGAGGCTATACTGTGTAAAGAGGCAAGTACTTCCATGATAACAGCTACATATGTGGGTTTAAAAAGTAAAAAACCTAATAAAGGTTCGTACGTCATTTCTGGTGAGCTGGAACGCAGGTGAAGCGCAAACCGGCGTTTCCAATATTATACATGCTGATTGTTGTTCTTGTTAGATGTAAGTGCAATACAATTGTTTTTTAAATAAATTATTTTAATTACTATACTATGAGGGCCCTCTTTCCTCTCCCTCTCCAATCTCATATGGTATTATTGGAGTTTCAGTACAGCTTCATCTACTAATAAATGGATGTCAGCGGTGACTTGGATTCTTCTTGGTGACCTTACTTGTGATTCTTTGGGATTGTCCCTTTATGCAGATTTTGACTCCCTGTAATAGGGGTCAACTGAGTCTGGTGAGTGTGTAGTCTTCTATACTCGCGATGGACGCTATTCACTCTTGGGACTTATTTTGTATTCACTTTGGACTGTATAATACACATTCACTTTTCATAATTTTGAAGTTACAGTTGTGCTCATAAGTTTACACACCCTGGCAGAATTGATGATTTCTTGGCCATTTTTCAGAAAATATGAATGATAACACAAAAACTTTTCTTTCAATCATGGTTAGTGTTTGGCTGAAGCCATTTATTATAATCAACTGTGTTTACTCTTTTTAAATCATAATTTAAATAGAAACTACCCAAATGACCCTGATCAAAAGTTTACATACACTGGTGATTTTGGCCTGATAACATGCACACAAGTTGACACAAAGGGGTTTAAATGGCTATTAAAGGTACCATCCTCACCTGTGATCTGTTTGCTTGTAATTAGTATGCGTGTATAAAAGGTCAATGAGTTTCTGGACTCATGACATACCCTTGCATCTTTCATCCAGTGCTGCACTGACGTTTCTGGATTCTGAGTCATGGGGAAAGCAAAATAATTGTCAAAAGATCTGCGGGAAAATGTAGTTGAACTGTATAAAACAGGAAAGGGATATAAAAAGATATCCAATTGAGAATGCCAATCAGCAGTGTTCAAACTCTAATCAAGAAGTGGAAAATGTCCCCATATAGTCCTCTCTGGTTAAATCCGAAATTTTCAGAATTTGCATCCATTCCCGACCCAGGTGTATGGGCTGGTAGGGGCATCAAATATATAAATCAGATCTGTCTTGAGGGCAAATTACAGACGTTTGACAGGTTAAAGGAACAATATAATTTACCTAATTCACACCTGTTTAGATTCCTACAACTTAGACATGCCTTCAATACTCAATTTGAAAATATTATCCACCTAGAGCAAAGTGGGAGGTAGATTTCCCTGCATTAGACACGGAAGATTGGGAGGAAATGTGGGAGTATCCATTTTCACAATTAGTATCAGCCAGAGATAAATTAGTGCAATTTAAAATACTACATAGGATATACTACACGCCTGTACGCTTACACAGAATTTATCCATCTGTTTCCGCCTCCTGCTGGAGGTGCAGCTCACCATCAGCGGATTTCATTCATATTTTCTGGAACTGTCCTAAGATTGAAACTTTTTGGGTTGAGATAACCAAATTTATTTTGACTGTCACCACCATTCCTGTGCCATTGTCTGTAGCGATATGTCTGCTGGGACTAGTTGAACCACTGGCCCCAAGCCGGGCGATCAGAACCCTGCTGGGACTATTATTATACTATGCCCGTAAATCTATAATACTCAAATGGAAGGCCCCAGCCGCACCTACCATAAATTTCTGGAAGAGGTTAGTGAATACGGCTCTACCACTATATAAAGCTACTTACCTATCACGTGGTTGTGGGAAAAAATTTCCCAAAGTATGGGATATTTGGACTGAATCCCAGTCCACTAATGCAGACTCAAGCGATGATTGTTAGCACTCTATTAACTGTTAAGCACCAGGAATAGCTTGGGGCGGCATTCCCTGATCTCATAAACATTCCTAGGCTCCTGAGATTATTCTGTGGGGAGGGGGGGAGTAAGAGTAAGATGGTATATGGCTAGTAAACACTTCATCCTGTGAATAACTACTGAAAGCTTGCAGGGTATCGATGGAAATAATAGTCTTTGTTTTCTACACATACTACGTAGGTGGTTGAGCGTACAGTGGTTTTGTTAGATTGTATAATTTATGTTTTTTTTTTTTTTCTTCATGTTAGTTTAGTATAGTAGTGCTTGTGCCTGGGTATGCCCAATAGGCTGTTTTGTTCTGTATTTACCAGAAAATTCAATAAAAACAACTTTCAAAAAAAAAAAAGAAGTGGAAAATGAGGGGTTCTGTTGAAACCAAACCACGGTCAGGAAGACCAACTAAAATTTCAACCACAACTGCCAGGAAAATTGTTTGGGATGCAAAGAAAAACCCACAAATAACTTTAGGTGAAATATAGGTCTCTGCATGGACAAGTTGCCAGAAGAAAGCCATTACTACGCAAATGCCACAAAGTATCCCGCTTACAATACACCAAACAGCACAGAGGCAAGCCTCAAACCTTTTGGCACAAAGTCATTTGGAGTGATGAGACCAAAATTTAGCTTTTTGGCCACAACCATAAACTCTTCCTTTGGAGAGGAGTCAACAAGGCCTATGATGAAAGGTACACCATTCCTAGTGTGAAACGCGGAGGTGGATCGCTGATGTTTTGGGGATGTGTGAGCTACAAAGGCACAGGAAAATTGGTCAAAATTGATGGCAAAATTAATGCAGTTTGTTATCAAAAAATACTGGAGGAACATTTGCATTCATCAGTCAAGAATCTGCGCATGGGACATACTTGGACATTCCAACATGACAATGATCCAAAACACGAGGCCAAGTCGACCTGTTATTGGCTAGATCAGAATATAATGAAGGTTCTGGAGTGGCCACCTCAGTCTCCTGACCTCAATATCATTGAGCCACTCTGGGGAGATCTCAAATGTGCAGTTCCTGCAAGACAGCCCAAGAATTTACAGGAACTGGAGGCTTTTTGCCAAGAAGAATGGGCAGCTTTACCATCTTAAAAGATAAAGAGCCTCATCCACAAATATCACAAAAGACTTTGAGCTGACATTTATGTTAAAGGAGGCAATACACGGTACTAAGAACTGGGGTATGTAAACTTTTGATCAGGGTCATTTGGGTAGTTTCTGTTTTCATTATGATTTAAAAAGAGTAAACACAGTTGATTGATAATAAATGGCTTCAGCCAAACACTAACCATGAGTGAAAGAAATGTTTTTGTGTTATTCATATTCTCTGAAAAATGGCCAAGAAATCATAAATTCTGCCAGGGTATGTAAACTTATTAGCACAACTGTATTTATACGTATCTGGTGGTGGTGGTGGTGATGTTTAATCAATGATTTATACACTAATAGGAGCATGGTCATCTTGACTTTACACATAGGTGGGTGAATTAACGGAATAGAGGATACAGCACTAGTAAAGTCAGCAAATAAAGCACACGTAAAAGCCACTTCTCTGTTGCTGTTCTGCAATATTTATAATATTTACAATATTACAATTGAATCTTCCTAAGGACATTTTATATGTCTAAGCAGGCTGACTGAGATAAACCCTCAATTCCTCCTTCCACATTAAACAGCGTGAATGGAGGAATCTCCTCTGCTGGCTATTGTATCCATCTGTTTGGATACAGTGCTGTTTGGCTAACGGTTTCTCACCAGGCTCCTTTGATTTTTCAAAGTTTGCCAAGCCAGGTGATGCTGGCAAGACCAACCACTGCTTAAATTTTGACTGATTGCGGAGAAATTAGACAAAATTGAAAAAACTTATGGCCGACTTTATACATGTCCCATGTCTTTTGTGATCCATGTGTTGATGTGCCTCTGTAAGAAGTTATATAGTGGTAAGAATTAAGGATAGAATAGCGCAGTACAGATGTACTATCAGAGAGTCTCAACAAATTTTCCGGTGTCAAAACACATGAGAGGAATTTGATCATGCAGGCAGGCTTCTGAGATTTATGGTTCTAAACAATGTGCCCAGGCCACAAAGACATAGCAATCGTATTGCCAAGTTGAAGAGGAGAGAAGTTTGGTGGATTAATAAATTACCCATTTTAGACCATGTGGGGTTTTACAATTTCAAACATTATGACCTGTATTTAATTTTGCAACTATTTTTTTTAAGCAAATGTCATTATTACATTGTCATTTTGTTTCACATGTTTCTCTTGTGAACCTATGTGCTTGGCCATTTCCTTGGAGCTTATTTGGTGGAGTCACCAGAAAAAGGTATGCTCTACCTCATTATATGTAGTAAGCTTTATATTAAACTGGCCATGTCCCGGTAGATTGTTATACAAATATTCATATAAAAAAAGCTTGTCAGCCCATTAGATAATTCCTACAGAGATGTGAAGAAAGTCTTAAGAAAGTACTTTAAAATATTGTTTACTTATAACATTCAGTTTTGGTAGTAATGGATTTTTGCAATGAATGGCATTTGCTGCACTAAAAACACAGACACAGTTTTTTGGTCTGTTTGTTAGTTGATTGCACCCAACTAATGATTTAGAAAATTGAACATTCCAAAAATGAAAATTTTTGGATGAAATTCTACTAATGTACGACCACCTTTAGTTGCATTTACCAGTGAGCCAAAGGAACAGAAGGGAATCTGGACACCATCACTAGATTTATGATTGTAATAAATCAGCAATAAACCCTTTAACTGCAAAGAAGCTGGTCTGGTGCCACATCTCATTTAGATGTATTTGAATATTTATTGGCATTCACTAGAATGCAAACAATAGCAGATGAAAGCTTCCTATCAGGATTCTTGCAATATTGCAGATATAATGAAAGCATCCGCTACAAATCCGAAACAATGAAGTCAGCTGTGCAGGTCAGGGCTGAATTAAATGATGATAATGGGAAGTGCATGATTCTCTTACCTGATCTAAATTGCCCAGAAGGTAAACACGGAATGACATTACCCTGAACTATGAGATCCATAAACTCATAAATCCAAACAAGAGATAACTTAATTAACATCCCAGCCAGTGCAGGATTGTAAAGGCGAGTCTCCAAAAAGTCCTTCACATAAATTGTGTATAAAGGATGCTTATTGTTCCAGTTTAGTTCTAGTTTTTCTTATAGCAAAAAAGGGCTTATTTAAAGGACAAGTATGGCCAAATGCTTTTTTGGCTATCCTTCTCATGTGGGTCACAGAAGTGCAGTTCTTTCTGCACTCCTGTGTCCCATTTTCAGCTAAGTTCGCTGTTGGCTGACATCACAGAGCCGGTCCAGGCTCTGAAAAGATCCCAACCATATGGTCAAAGAAGCCTTGACCGGCAGCTGGCTCAGCCTCTCAGTGATCCGCTGAGAGCCTGAGACAGCTGCTCCCACCCTCTCCACAGCCCAGTCCCCCAGCAAGCACTGCAGGGGCAGAGCAGAGAACCGTAGACTGACAGTCACCAGCTCTCTGCAGGCTGAGGATCGAGAGCTGAGCGATTGTGTTTTTTGGGGTTTCTTTTTTTTAACGGTTCCCATACTTCTCTTTTAAAGTGTACGTACAGCCCAACTTGTATTCCTAATTTTGGCTAGAACAAGGAAGGGTTAGAATCCCTGTCAGTTTTAATTGATCCTTTGCTGCATACACTAACACCATCATAACCTGCTCTTTTGAAACTGTTCCAAGCAGTAAATCACAGTGCAGATCTATTTGGTATCTGCTCACCTGAGTCTATTTAGGAACAGTCAAAATTCTTAAACCCTGATGAAGAAGGAGTGTTTTTGACGCACGAAACACGCTGACTTTATTCTGCTATTAATTTTAGTATGAAGTTAACTCCCACTCTTGTACGGTGCGCTCATTCGATTGTATGTATGTGGATTCTCTGCTCTGTTCCTGAGGGTAGTCCCCATTTTGTGGAGTGCTGTTGAATCAGAGCCAATGTGCCCAGTGACAATTTCCAAAACCCTTAGAAAATCTAAATTAAGCGTCTCGTTTGTTCTTGTGTTTGGAGTTTCTTATTGATGCCTGTGTCCCCATTAAAGCGATTCTCCTTACCTTTCCATTTATATCAAAGAATTGTATTTAGAGACTGTATGGACTTAAATGGTACTCCCATGGACAACAACACATAAATTGGTCTAAAAAACATTATTTTATTACATCAATCAAATAAAACATATACATTATTGTCCCAATCCAGAGGCACTGAAATGCTCTCTTTTAAATGGATAATCACATAGTGATACCAATAGCTGGATATTAGGGTCTATCACATAGAATTGATCTGTTTCTTCTCAACATGTTTTGCGGTTCTATCCGCTTCTTTAGGAGTTAGTTTAGAGAGCAGAATTATCTATAGAGAGAGACCTGCTGTGGACCTCCTGGGTTGTGGGTAAGTTCATATGCAGCTCTAAGAACTGGCTTTAAATGTTGAACCATATATGTTGTGTTCTACAGTGGTGTGAAAAAGTGTTTGCCCCCTTCCTCATTTCCTGTTCCTTTGCATGTTTGTCACACTTAAGTGTTTCGGAACATCAAACCAATTTAAACAATAGTCAAGGACAACACAAGTAAACACAAAATGCAATTTGTAAATGAAGGTGTTTATTATTAAAGGTGAAAAAAAATCCAAACCATCATGGCCCTGTGTGAAAAAGTGATTGCCCCCCTTGTTAAAACATACTATAACTGTGGTTGTCCACACCTGAGTTCAATTTCTCTAGCCACACCCAGGCCTGATTATTGCCACACCTGTTCACAATCAAGGCATCACTTAAATAGGAGCTGCTTGACACAGTAAGGTCCACCAGAAGATCCTTAAAAGCTACACATCATGCCGAGACCCAAAGAAATTCAGGAACAATTGAGAAAGAAAGTAATTGAGATCTATCAGTCTGGAAAGGGTTATAAAGCCATTTCCAAAGCTTTGGGAATCCAGAAAACCACAGTGAGAGCCATTATCCACAAATGGCGAAGACATGGAACAGTGGTGAACCTTCCCAGGAGTGGCCGGCCGCCCAAAATTACCCCAAGAGCGCAGCGACGACTCATCCAAGAGGTCACAAAAGACCCCACAACAACGTCCAAGGAACTGCAGGCCTCACTTGCCTCAGTTAAGGTCAGCGTTCATGCCTCCACCATCAGGAAAAGACTGGGCAAAAATGGCCTGCATGGCAGAGTTCCAAGGAGAAAACCACTGCTGAGCAAAAAGAACATCAAAGCTCGTCTCAATTTCTCCACAACACATCTTGATGATCCCCAAGACTTTTGGGACAACATTCTGTGGACCGATGAGACAAAAGTGGAACTCTTTGGAAGGTGTGTGTCCAAGTATATCTGGCGTAGAAGGAACACTGCATTTCAGAAAAAGAACATTATACCAACAGTAAAATATGGTGGTGGTAGTGTGATGGTCTGGGGCTGTTTTGCTGCTTCAGGACCTGGAAGACTTGCCGTGATAAAAGGAACTATGAATTCTGCTGTCTACCAAGAGATCCTGAAGGAGAATGTCCGACCATCTGTTCGTGTACTCAAACTGAAACGAACTTGGGTTCTGCAGCAGGACAATGATCCTAAACACACCAGCAAGTCCACCACCGAATGGCTGAAGAAAAACAAAATGAAGACTTTGGAGTGGCCTAGCCAAAGTCCTGACCTGAATCCTATTGAGATGTTGTGGTATGACCTTAAAAAGGCCGTTCATGCTCGAAAACCCTCTAATGTAACTGAATTAGGACAATTCTGCAAAGATGAGTGGGCCAAAATTCCTCCAGGACGCTGTAAAAGCCTCATTGCACGTTATCGCAAATGCTTGGTTGCAGTTGTTGCTGCTAAGGGTGGCCCAACCAGTTATTAGGTTTAGGGGGCAATCACTTTTTCACACAGGGCCATGATGGTTTGGATTTTTTTTCACCTTTAATAATAAACACCTTCATTTACAAATTGCATTTTGTGTTTACTTGTGTTGTCCTTGACTATTGTTTAAGTTGGTTTGATGTTCCGAAACACTTAAGTGTGACAAACATGCAAAGGAACAGGAAATGAGGAAGGGGGCAAACACTTTTTCACACCACTGTATCTTATGCACTTTCATCATGACCACTATTGTCTCTCTATAGATATTTCTGCTCTCCAAAAATACTCCTGAAGAAGCAGATAGAACCACAAAACATTTTGAGAAGAAACTGATAACTTCTATGTGATAGACTATATTATCCAGCTGTTGGTATCACTTTCGTTATCACAAATTTATTCTCGCTGGAGAAGAGACACTTGAAAGGGGACATGATAGCAATTTACAACTGCCTCAATGGTGATCCCAGCATAGGGAAAAAATGATTCAGTATCAGGGAGTGTAAAAGGACACGGGGCCACACAATGAGATTGGAGGAGAAGTGGTTTAACCTTAAGCTGCGCATGGGGGGTTTTCACTGTCAGGGCGGTACGGATGTGGAGATGTCTTCCACAATTTATGGTGGCAGCGGGGAGTATTGATATTTTTAACCACTTACCCACTGGGGACTTAAACCCCCTTCCTAACCAGACCAATTTTCAGCTTTCGGTGCTCTCACACTTTGAATGACAATTACTCAGTCATGCAGCACTGTACCCAAATGAATTCTGTGTCCTTTTTTTCACACAAATAGAGCTTTCTTTTGGTGGTATTTAATCACCGCTGGGTTTTTTATTTTTTGCGCTATAAATCAAAAAATACTGAAAATTTGGTAAAAAAATTTAATAAAAATTCTTTGTTTCTATTAAAATTTATTGCAGAGTATTGGCAGAGTATTGGCAGAGTATTGGCAAGTATTGACGAGTATTGGCAGAGTATTGGCGAGTATTGGCAGAGTATTGACGAGTATTGGCAGAGTATTGACGAGTATTGGCAGAGTATTGGCGAGTATTGGCAGAGTATTGCAGTGTTGCAGTGTTGCACAGTATTGGTAGAGTATTGCACAGTGTTGGCAGAGTATTGCACAGTGGTGGCAGAGTATTGTACAGTGGTGGCAGAGTATTATACAGTGGTGGCAGAGTATTGCACAGTGGTGGCAGAGTATTGCACAGTGGTGGCAGAGTATTGCACAGTGGTGGCAGTGTAGCTGTCACTGGTCCCGCTGGTCCCATCTCTCCCCCTCTCCGCTTCTCCCCTGTCACTGTACCGATCGGTACAGAGAGGGAAGGGAGGAACCGGCATCATGACGTGAACATGTGATCGCTCCGTCATTTAAAGAATGCAATCACATGGTAAACGGCCGCTATCAGCGATACCGTGATCCGAGGACCCGGCGGTCACGGATGTTCCCAAGTGCGCGCCCCAGGGGGGCACGCGGGAACAAGTTTCTGGGAGGACGTCCTACGTACGTCCACCCAGAATAAGCCGACCGCGCTGTAGCTGTCTTTCGGCTATGGCCCGGTCGGCATGTGGTTAAGAGACTCTTGGACATGCATCTTAAAGAACACAACATACAGGCATATGGGAAATCATTATAGACACTGACACACGTACATTCACAGGTTGAACTGGATGGACAATTGTTTTTATTCAACCTTATCTACCTACTATGTGATTATCCATTTAAAAGAGAGAATTTTTAGTGCCTCTGGATTTACACAATATTGCATATGTTTTATCTGATTGATGTAATAAAAGAATGTATTTTAGACCAATTTATGTGTTGTTATAGTAGCATAGTAGCAAAGAAAAAAGAAAACAAATGCAGTCACTTTGTCTAAAGAATGGTAAACTGCAATGGTTTACATTTTTGCTCTTAGGTTTAGATATTTTAATGACAGGGAACAAGGGGAAATTTCCCTAATGGAGATGCAGACTGCAATGAAAACCTTACAGATATTCATCTGTCTAATTAACTAGGTATATGGCGAGCTTAAAGGAAGTATTCAGAAGTATGTCAGGAGTGGTAGCATGGCATATTTCCCTCATGTAAAGTTTTTGGCACCCAACGTTTCAGCTTTTGTACTCAGTATTTTATCAGGGCAGAAGCCAAGTTACATTAATTTGTTGTTATTATTATTCTTTTTTTTTCTATAAATATTATAGATAGGAGCTGAAAATGTTCTCTGCCCATTTTAGAGTGTAAGTTCCTTGACAATCTTCACATTATTGGTATTGTAGCTCTGGGTGCCCTGCTTATTTTCTGCTAGACAACTTGCTGCAACTTGTTTTTGAAGGACAAAAACAGTTCCCACCATCCCTACATCCATCGAATCTGTGCGCATGTTTTTTTAAAGCTTTTAAACCCCGTAATCTGTGGTCACGTGATATTGTGCTATAGTCAGCAGCACTGATCACATACAGTAGACCACATAGACGAGTTCTTGCTGGAAAAAAATATTTTATGCAACAGACAGCATGGATTAATGAAAGACAGAAGTCCATGCAGAACCTGATTTCTTTCTATGAGGAGGTAAGTAAAACCTTGGACAGAGGGGTGGCTGTGGACGTGGTATACTTGGATTTTGCAAAAGCGTTTGACACAGTTCCCCACACACGGCTCATGTGTAAGCTAAAGTCTACAGGCTTGGAAATATCAGTTTGTAAATGGATAGAAAACTGTCTAAAAGCCTGAATTCAGAGAGTAGTAGTTAATGAATCTTACTCTGAATTGTCTAAGGTTATCAGTGGTGTACGCCAAAGTTAAGTGTTGGGACCCTTACTTTTTAATATGTTTATAAATGATATTGGGTCTGGGATTAAAAGTACCATTTCTGTCTTTGCAGATGACACCAAGCTATGCAGTGGAATAACGTCCTTACAGGATGTCTCCAAATTACAAGCTGACCTCAATGCTCTGTCTAATTGGGCAACTATGTGGCAGATGAGGTTTAATGTTGATAAATGTAAAGTTATGTACTTGGGGGGCTAACAATATGCATGCAACTGGGGGAATCAATGGTGGAGAAGGATCTGGGGGTTTTGGTAGATCATAAGCTCAATAATAGCATGCAATGCCAAGCTACGGTTTCCATAGCAAGCAAAGTCCTTTCTTGTATTAAGAGAGGTATGGACTCCAGAGAGAGATATCATTTTGCCCCTGTACAAATCATTAGTAAGACCTTATCTGGAATATGCAGTTAAGTTTTGGGCACCAGTTCTCAAAAAGGATATCGGGAACTGGAGAAAGTGCAGAGAAGGGCAACCAAACTAATAAGAGGCAAGGAGGAGCTCAGCTATGAGGAAAGATTAGAGGAACTGAATTTATTCTCTCTTGAGAAGAGGAGATTAAGGGGATATATGATCAACATGTACAAATACATAAGTGGTCCATATAGTGAACTTGGTGTTGAGTTATTCACTTTAAGGTCATCACAGAGGACAAGGGGGCACTCTTTACGCCTAGAGGAAAGGTTTCTTCACAGTAAAGCCCCATACACACGGTCGGACAATCCGTGGACCAGGTCGGTCGGATCCTGTCCCTCATACTTTGTCTGATGTTGGTTTTGTGTACACACGGTCGGACAAAGTTGTCGGAAAATCCGATCATTCTGAACGTGGTGACGTTTGTTGCCTACGACGGGACTACGTAGAGGCTAGTAGCCAATAGCTTTGGTCTTGTAATGTGATCTGAGCATGCGTAGCACTTTGTCCGGTCGGACAACCGTACACACGATCGGATTTGGTGTGATCGGACCGTGTTGTCGGCAAATCTTTCCAGCAGGAGATAAGACTTTGTCCGTCGGACAATCCGACGTACACTGTCCGATGGTGCATACACACGGTCTGATTTTTCAACAACATTGTCCGATCGGACAGAATCCATGAAAAAGTCCGACCGTGTGTATGGTGCTTAAGAGCTGTGAAAATGTGGAATAGACTCCCTCCAGAGGTGGTTCTGGCCAGCTCAGTGGATTGCTTTAAAAAAGGCCTGGAATTTTTCCTAAATGTACACAATATAACTGGGTATTAACATTTATAGGTAAAGTTGATCCAGGGAAAATCCGATTGCCTCTCGTGGGATCAGGAAGGATTTTTTTCCCCTGCAGTAGCAAATTGGAGCATGCTCTGCTGGGGTTTTTTGCCTTCCTCTGGATCAACTGTGGGTATAGGTTTGTGTATATGGGATTGTATTATTATTATATTTTTTTTGTCCCCCCACTTTAATACTCAAAAGTGCATAAGGTGCTAAGTAATAATAACAAGTGATACGTGCTAATGAAACAATCTAAGCAATAAATGATTGTCTTCAATAACCAGTGTTGAGGGTAAACATCACCCCTCCAGACTCTAAAAAGCTAGTCCAGGTAGCAATAGTCCCAAATACTAAGTGATGGAATGGTTCACAGGGATAGGAGAAAGACAATTTCTCAGTGTTCATTTTTGAAGCTTCATATGACAAGTGGTTGACAGATGGAGCAGGGGACAAAGAGGTAGACGTGCTTTGTGCAAATGTTAGCGCTTAGTCATTACCTTATGCCTACATATTTTTACTTATAGGTGTCCCTCGTTCCCATCTCAAAAAGTTGGGAGGTATGCATATATACACAGCAACAAAGACAGGAGTAAGAATTCTTTAAAGTGGTTGTAAAAAGTTTTTTTTTTTTTGTTCTTTTTTAATAACGTAGTAGTGACACTTTTGCAAGGTGTCCGCTATGTGTAAATTTAGTAATTTTTCTCTCAAGAACAGTAAAGGGATTCTGAGAGTTAATTGTGTAGGTTAACTTTGGCATCAGTTTGGCTGGGCTGTGCTAGGGTTCTGCCTGGTCATGGGTACAGTTAGGTGCACATGACAGGTTCAGAACCAGGCCTGGTTGGACGTTTTGGGTATCAACATTCCCCGGAGCCAATCAGTGGGTGCGGTTGGCCCCGCTGAGGATTCTGGGGAAGGGTACTTAAGATGCTGGAGTCACGTGTTTGTGGGTTAGTTTTTCATGTGGTCGGAGGGCATGTTTCTGGATCTGGACCGGGGTAGCCCCGCGAGGGGTCCCGGTCACAGGAGCGTGTGCCGCCCCGCAACATGGTTATTTTGACCAGTCCCACAGACCTGCTTGGTCTGGGGCAAGGATCCATCTGTTCCCGAGTCTCGGAACCGGCTGGTCCGAGGCGCAGTAACTGAGGGAGGATTCAAGGCGTCCGGGTGCGCTCTCAACTTGGAGGGGCACCGCTGCTCCTGTAAGCGACCGGGGGAGGACTCTTCGGAGTAGGGCCAACAAGCTGGCATCCTGAGAAGTGCCTGGTTGCTGGGTTGTCAAGGACACTAGAGAATCCACGCTTCCCCAATACTGCCAAGGAGACGGATAACGTTCCAGGTACTGAGGAAAGGTTCCTGTTTACTTCTGATTGCTACCTTAATTCAAGGTCAGAGACTTTGCGAATTCCGAATTCAAGCGCTGACTGCCATAATCTCTGGCTAGAGATTTGTTCAGCTTTGAAGCACCCAGCTGCGAGTGGCTACTCTCTGGGTTGGCAATTAGAGACTTTCACATACTTAGCAGTTCAAGGTGCCTGAGTTTATTCACCTTATCCTCTGTTCCCACATGAGACTGTGTCTGTTGGATGTTACCCCTGCAAATAAAAAAACCTTTCTAAAGGACTTTTATGGTGTCAGCGTCCAAAGTTGTTGGGTACTAACCCTGGGAACCCTTAGACCTGGAAGGACAAGCCAAGCGGAGGTAACCGGTAAGCCCAAAAGTTAAGGCCGCCCCATCGAGGGTTATGGCCGCTACAATAATAAACATGTTATACTTACCTGCTCTGTGGGGATCCTTCTCTTCTATGAATCCCCCGCTGGTGCTCCTGGCTCCACCTCTTCTGCGAGTGCCCCCATGCCCCATAGGAAACCAGTTGTTATGGAGGCACTCGTGTTTCCCAGATGTTTTTGCAAAGCCAGATTTTATCTTGTAAAGAATACAGTGACATCATCAGTTTGTGCAGAGAGCGGAGCTGTGGGAGGAACCCAACAGCTCCGCCCACTACAGGCTGTCTGCAGAACACTACTGGGACTGGGCGGAGACAAGACCAGTCACCCTGCACAAAGAGAGGGAGCAGCAGTGACTGGTCTTTATTACAGAAAGCTCCTGCACAGAGGCAAAGTGTCACACTTGTACACTGCACAGATTTGGAAGAAATACACAAAGTAAATCAATTTTCAAGTAAGAATACACATGCATGCCTCTTGTGTTTAGACAATATTTGCTTATCCTGGAGTTCAATGTTTTGAAGATGATTATCTTGGGATGATAATTTCCTTGGCTAGTTTACTGTTTGACTATTTTGCACACATCATAGTTTACCATAATACACTAAATATCCAAATGGTTACTCACATTCTGTAAACACTAATCCATTTTCCCATGTGACAAACCCCAGATCACAGGATGCAATCACATGCACTTTCAGGTGTCAGACATTCCTGTATTGTTATAATAGAACGTCATTAGAAGTGCTTTCAGAACAGACATAGTAACGTCAGCGTAAGCCCTTTATTTACAGTTGTAAGACAGCAGGTACTATAAAAGGCAGCGTTCAGCTTCTTCACTCATGCTTGTCACATCGCTCTGTCCTCTGATTAGCTATATGAAGGAGGTGTGTGCAGGGGGTGTGTGAGCAAACAAGCAATCATTGCAGCGCCTCTTACATCACAATATTCATGTATTAGATAACACAAAGAATGTAAAGCAACTTGGCAAGCATGTATTGTTGAGTAACTGGCACAGTCACTAAAGCAAAGGTTGACAAACCAGATTTCCAACGCAGAAAGAATTGTCGATGGGCTCTGGCTAACATGCGACTCGGTTTATCCAAACATTTGTAGAAAGATCTTCTGCCCAGATAGCAAGGATAATTGGTACAAATTTGTGGCAGTGTTGAATTGTAAGTCTGGTAACTTGTTTAAAACAAACGTGTTATAAGAATATCATCTACACCGCTGAATTCTCTTTTATAACACTACACACCTAGATAGCAAGCAATTGTGCTGCAAGTTGGAAAATGACTTGCTAAGCTATTGTAAGGCCCCTTTCACACTGACGGACCGTTCATGCTAGTCTATAGAGCGACGGATGTCAGCGGAGACATGTCTGCTGACATGCGACCCGGTCCGATCCACCAGCTACGGATCTGGTTGTAGGGCCAGATCCTTAGCTGGTGGATCGGATCGGGTGAGATCTGATGAAAACGGACACGCTGTCCGTTTTCATCCAATCTCTCCATAGAGACCAGCGTTGCTGGACAAGCCCCTCCCCACTCAGTGAGCAGAGAGGGACCTGTCATCCGCCGGCTCAGCGGAGATCAACAGAGAGATCTCCCGCTGAGCCGGCGGACAGAGGCGGACTCCATGGAAGCGGAGTCCGTCTAGTGTGAAAGGGGCCTAATGCCCCGTACATACGGTCGGATTTTCCAACGGAAAATGTCCTATCGGACCATGTTGTCGGAAATTCCGACCGTGTGTAGGCTCCATCGGACTTTTTCCCTCGGATTTTCCGACGGACAAAGTTTTATCTCCTGCTCTCAAATTTTCCGACAACAAAGTCCGATCAGACTTTTTCCAATCGTGTGTAGCGAATTCCGACGGACAAAGTGCCACGCATGCTCAGATCAAATTACAAGACCAAAGCTATTGGCTGCTAGCCTCTACGTAGTTCCGTCGTACGCAACGAACGTCACCATGTTCAGAATGATCGGATTTTCCGACAACTTTGTCCGACCGTGTGTATGCAACACCAGTATCGGACAAAATCCGTCGGAAAAAATCCGACGGATTTTGTGATCGGAATTTCCGACCGTGTGTATGGGGCATTAGACTTGCCAGGCTTCACAAGTTTGTTGCACAATTGCAGCAAGTCCGCACTGCATGACTCCAGATCAACTTTCTTTGCAAACATTCTGCAAGTCTTCTGCAAGTTCTGGTTCAGTTATGTTGTGCAATAGTCATCCCACCACAGGGGTCACTGTGGCTGAATTTTCATACTGTAGACTTGCAGCGTTCTTGCTGTAGATTCACCACTGCAACTTTGCTCTTGCTAGAGACTTGCCACGCAAATTTGCTTAAAATTGGAAAATTTTCAACTAGAACTTGTGCTTCAAGTGCTCTGCAAGTGTACAACTTACCAGTGAAAATGTGCAGCAAGTTAACAAGACTTACAATTTAATTCACACACAAATTTGTGGCAAGTTATCCTTGCTATCTGGACAGAAGACTTTTCTACAAATTCTTGGATAAACCACGTTGTATGTTAGCTAGAGCTCATCAACAACCTCAGCAGAAAACTTATATTCCTCAAACAACCTCCTATCACAAACTTTAACATTTATCTGCGCAGTCCCCGGCATCAAAGAGAGGCCCGTAGTACACCCCAAAAGCAATAAACGAAGGGCCGGCATGACAGGGGTTAATTGGGCTTGAGACTGGGAGGAATGGTAAGATGGGAGGGGAGTATGTGGTTAGGTTTTGTTAGAGCTTTGCTGAATGGTTTACGAGATATGGGTGGAGCTCTGGAGGGAAGTGAGCTGAAAAGGAAAGAGGGGTGGTGATTCAGTTGCAGGGGAATAGCCGGTGAATCAGCTTCCCACCCTCCCATCCTACATTTTTTGGTCCTTTTAAGTCATATGGGCACTTAAAAGGTATGGTGTAGGGACCTGTCTGAGGTACGGCTCCCAGTTGGTAGGGACCTGCCTGAGGTACGGCTCCCAGTTGGTAGGGACCTGTCTGAGGTAGGGCTCCCAGTTGGTAGGGACCTGTCTGAGGTATGGCTCCCAGTTGGTATGGGTACCTGCTAGTTGTCTCCGAGTAGGTGGTTTCGCGACTGGAGGCCTGAGAAGTGACTAGCAGGTATGGTTATGATTTTTATGCCTATTGGGACCTTGGGCTCCATTATCTTTAATAAAGTTGTATGTTATGTTTTGAAAGGTTATTGACATGTTAATTATTGGTATTTATATTTGGTTAATAAAACAGCTGTTATGGCCAATTTATTCCAGTTATGTGTGCTGTGGTCATTAAAATGAATAGGGGGTGGGGTTATTGGTATAGCAGGTAACAAGCCATGGTTAATACCATAGTCATGACTGGTAGACAGCCTCTTATTGATGCTTTTCTTACTGCTTCAGGTCTTCCAAAACTGGCCTCTGAGACTAGGGAGACTCCCGAGGCTTCGATTTTCACAGAAGAATTGCATCTGGCTATTGCATCAGCCAATATTTGGTAAACCCCCGGGGGCCAGAGAGCCTCTTTGTACCATACTACAAAACATTCAAATGCAATCTCACAATCTATTTTCAGCGGGCTTTCAATTCACTTACAGATGTTATGTCACTCCCAGGAGATTCCTTTTGAGTACACATCACTGTACTTCTTAAGCAAGGCAAAGATTTGACCCAGTGTATCAATCACAGACCAATTGCTTTGCTCAATGTAGATCTTAAAGTGATTGTAAACAATCACCTTGTGAAACAGCCCATTCAGTTTAACCACTTCAATACGGGGCACTTTTGCACCTTCCTGCCCAAGCCAATTTTCAGCTTTTAGTGATTTTAAATGACAATTGCGTAGTCATGCTACACTATATCCAAACTACATTTTTATCATTTTGTTCCCACGACACTGATGGGCACTGAAAGGCTGCACTGATGGTTACTTATGGGTGGCACTGATAGACGGCACTGCTGGTGATATAGAGATCAAGTTTTACTCTGCTGAGCTCAGTGAAAGCTGATTAGAGGGAAAGAACACACCCCCTTCACACAGCACACAGGAACAGAACTGAGGTTGTCAATCATAGGTGGTGTGGTGGAGCTCCTTCCAGTCACCTTTTTTCTCTTAGTGTAAAGAAAACTTGTTCTCCTCCTGTGACTCCTGCAGATAGCAGAGGAATAAGGCAGCAGGCAGAAATTACACTTTGTGCTCTGGATCGATACAAGTGCACACTATAGAGGGATAGGCTTTGTTCATATTTTATGTCAGAGGTTTACAACCTTTTTAATAATGTGCTGCTTTCCCATTACAAGTCTTCTTTAACAATCCACCTCTTATACGCTGTGTATTCCAGCCTTATGAAAGCTGAGGTTGTCAATCATAGGTGGTGTGGTGGAGCTCCTCCCAGTCACCTTTTTTTCTCTTAGTGTAAAGAAAACTTGTTCAAAGTGACTACTGCAGATAGCAGAGGAATAAAGCAGCAGGCAGAAATGACACTTGGTGCTCTGGATTGATACAAGTGCACACTATAGAGGGATAGGCTTTGTTCATATTTTATGTCAGAGGTCTACAACCTTTTTAATAATGTGCTGCTTTCCCATTACAAGTCTTCTTTAACAATCCACCTCTTATGACGCTGTCTTCTCTCCTCTCTCTTCTACCTGTCTCTCTCCCTCCTGCCCTACTTCCCCTCTTTTAGTTTTTCTCTTCTTCTAGTTTTGTCTTATTTGGGAAAAATTGGAGAAAGTAGTAGCTTACGTATCTTGGTATCTTACAGGCACGCTCCTGTGGAACGCCTATCTTACTGTTAATTATTGTTTTTTGCATGAGATTGATTTTCCTTGATTATGATTTAAAGTGGTGCTTAATCCGCTTTGTGATTTTTACCTACAGGTAAGCTTATAAACGTGCACCATTTAGGAGATATTCACTCTTTTGGCAGTCGATGACATCACCGGCGCATGCGCTCTGAAGTAATGGCATACCAGTGGCGTTTCTTCAAAGTGTTGTGCCGCGGCCATGACTCCCACGCGCATAAAGATGGAAGCCCGTCTGAAATGACAGCGCACCGCTGGAGGGCTTCATTCTAAGGTAAGTATTTCATAATGTGCTAGTATGCGATGCATGCACATTTTGTAACTGCTTTGCAGGGGATTTTTTTTTTCCAATGCGGCACTTTACTACCGCTTTAAATTAGTATGTATATTGTGTGTCGGCTTCAACTCTCAGCTGTGCTTGAGATAATCTGCTCTGTGACTATGCATGTCTCATGTCTCTGACTTTACTTAAATAAAAAAAAAAAAAAGAGAATATCATCTAATTCTCTGACTCATGTCATGGCAAAGTATGGCTGCCATTGCTGACTTCTACTTGGAAAACTCTTTGTCCCTGGATGTCGTGCTGATGTTTTGGCTTTAATGCTGTTTGAGTTGCTGAACAAATATAGACATAAGGAATTCTGACACTCGTTTACAACATGCTTGATTTGTGACTCAAAGTACTCAAGGGATGTGTATTTGTGTGGCTACGGGGCAGGAAATGCCCGGCTTCAGATGGTGACATTTGGGTTGGGGTCCTAGGCATCACTGTTCAAAGGTATAGAAGCCACACATAAGCTAGCAACTAATATTTGCAAAAGAAGGACAGTGATGGCAACCCCTACTTTTCTTACGACAGAGCCACTTTAACCACTTGCTTACTGGGCACCTAAACCCCCCTCCTGCCCAGACCAATTTGAACGACAATTGCGCTGTCATACAACAGTGTACCCAAATTAAATTTTTAGCATTTTTTTCCCACAAATAGAGCTTTCTTTTGGTGGTATTTGATCACCTCTGTTTTTTTTTTTTTAATAAATTAAATAAAAAATACAAAACCGTTTTATATTTTGTTAATACATTTTGGAAACAGGTAATTTTTCTCCTTCATTGATGTATGCTGATGAGGCTGCACTGATGGGCACTGATGAGGTGGCACTGGTGGGCACTGATAGGTGGCATTGGTGGGCACTGATGGTGGCACTGATGGATGGCACTGATGGATGGCACTGAAGGGCATTGATAGGTGGCATTGAAGGGCACTAATAGTTGGCAATGATAGGTGGCATTGATAGGTGGCAGTGATGGGCACTGATAGGTGGCAGGGATGGGCACTTATGGGTGGCAGTGATGGGCACTGATTGGCACTGGTAGGTGACACTGATAGGCAGCACTGCTAGGTGGCACTGATGAGGCACTGATTGACACCACTGGTGGGCATTGATAGGTGGCACTCGTGGGCATTGATAGGTGGCACTGATTGCTGGCACATATGAAGATTAGTGGCACCGTGTGGGCACTGGCAGGTGGCACTGGAAGGCGGTATTGGTGGGCACAGATGAGGCGGCTTTGCCCCTTCATCTTCGGGACCAATGTACCTTGCACTGAAGCCGGTGATAGTCTTTTTTTCTCCTCACGCTGTCAGCGCGAGGAGAAAAAAAAATGATTACCGATCTTCTGTTTACATCACGTGATCAGCTGTCATTGGCTGACAGCTGATCACGTAGTAAGGGGCCAGGATCACCTCTGATCTGTGATCACCCGAGTCTCATTGACTCGGTGATCACAGCGCGTGCCGCGCGCGCCCTGCAGGGGGCACGCGGGAGCGCACAAATTGACAGCCTCCTGGCAAAGTAGATCCGCACTGTAGCCGTCATTCGGCTATAGCGCGGATCAGAAGGAGTTAAATTATAAGTATGAACTTTAAAGAGGATCTTCAGTCAGTTTAAAAAAAAGGGAAGAGGAGGTGGGAGGAAGAGGATCAGCAGAACTTTCCTTTTAAGGTGAAGTTCCATTTTAAGTGGTAGTAAAATCTTATTAATAATTTGTACCTACAGGTAAGCCCATATAAAGGCTTACTGATAGGTACTGTAAATGTCCTCTAAACTTGCGGCATTTAGAAGATATTTACAGCGGCTACAGTCGGTGACATCACTGGCACATGCGCAGTAGCTCTGAATTCAGGGTACACTGAGTGTGCCATCAATGCAGAGAGTGCTGCGCTGCTATTGTGGCTCTTGTGCGCATGTGCAGAAGTGACGCCATCGCTGCCTGGTTATTCAAATGGCCGGGGAGCGCAACCTAGTTAGAAAGACCGGGTAAAGATGGAAGTACCAACAGCAGTGACAGCGTGCCACTTGAGAGCCCCATTTAAAAGGTTAGTTTGTCGTAATGTACTAGTATGTGGTGCTAGTGGCAAAAGTCTGCAGGGGGACCATAAAAAACAAACTGTAGAGTTTACTACTGCTTTAAAGCTGAACTAAGAGCACAAAAATGTTAATTTAAAAATAATGTTTAATAGCCTCACAGAATATTAATATACTTTTCGTGCACCACATGTCTTTTCAAATCAAGGTATTATGATATAAAAGTAGCAGTGACATCATCACTATGCTGTATATAGCCTGTGCATAGAGCAGAGCTGTGGGAGGGGCCAAAGAACTCCACCCACTAACGGCTGCCTGTAGAATACTACAGGAGGAGGTGGAGACAAGACCAGTCACCCTGCACAAGCAGAGAGAGCAGCACTGACCGGTCTTTTTTACAGGAAGCTTCTGTACAGAATGTATCACACTGGATTACTGTACAGATGTGGATGAAATACACAAAGCATACCAAGAGTCAACTAAAAATATGCATACCTCTCGTTGGACAATATTTGCTTATTCCGGAGTTCAGCTACAAACATATAAATTGGATTCTGCCAGTGGCAAAACTCATATGTATACCTTGTGCAAACACCTCAGATCATCTTTTTTTTGGGGGGGGGGTGGGGGGCTGGTTTTGACAGGTACGACTCCCACTTCTAGGAGATCTAAATGGAAGTTCTCCTCTCCCCCTCCCTCCCTGCAGTCTTCTAGGACACACCACAGGTCCCATAAGACTGCAGGACCATTCACAATGCGCACTGCGGCTCCCACATGTGCAGTCAGTGATCTACTAGCCATTTGCTATGGGGGCACTTGTGCGAGCTCGATCCATTGACACACAGAGCACGGCGCTCCCCCCCCCCCCGCTTTATGCTCATTGGCTGTGATTGACAGCAGCAATAACCTGCTCAGACACACTATAGAAAAGATTGGGGGACAAATATCTTGAGAGTTCACACTATTTACTGTGTTCATTTCAGTTGGCACCACAATGCACTATAAAATATCCCTAGTAGTGAAATTCGATGTTGTACAAAACAAATATTCAAGTGCGCTGTCCAAATGTACTACGATCCAAGGTAATAGGACTCTCTAAACTCCTAAGGCAAAAACACGCAAAGGAGGGGATTTAAATACAAGAGGGGTCCACATAGTGTATTTTACCAAACAAATGTATTAAAACAATAAAAATACACTTACAGAATGCATAATCACAAACAGCATGTAATTCAAACAGCCAGCATGTCTGAGCTTCAACCCAGCTTGCGGTATGACGTCATGTTCTCCGTAACAAGTGCCATCTAGGGAACCTCCTTGGAGTGTTTTTGCCTTAGGAATTTTGAGAGTCCTAATACCTTGGATTGTAGCACATTTGACTGCAGAGCAGCAAGGCATTTTGTGATCTCCTTGCGAGATCAGAATATCTGGTAAGGAGCTGTGTTAACTATTTGTGGTGAAGAGGCTTCGGGGACACTTTCTTGTGGTGGTATATTTCAATATTTTCCTCATTTAGGCCTCTTTTCACTTGCTCAGCGGGGATTGCCGGAGCGATCTCCGCTGAGCAGGAAGATGACAGGTCCGTCTCTGCACACTGCGCAGGGACGGACCTGTCAGAGCGCCGCTCTCCCCTATGGGAGATCGGGTGATGACGGACCGCAGAGTCCGTCGTCACCCGATCCGATGACGGATGGAAAAATAGTTTTTTCCTCCATCACACTTTTTCGGATCGGAGCAGGTCGGATGTCAGCGGACATGTCACCGATGACATCCGACGCTCCATAGACCTCTATGGAGCATCCGTTCAGGTCCACCTGAAAAATGTGAAAGAGGCCTGAGAGAGAAGATTGTGGAGGATTATCAACTGAGCACTACTTTTTGCACTTTAATTGTATTTTAATAATATATGGACCTTTGCAATTTATTTGCTGTATAATGCACTTTCGTTTTTTTGGTTTATATGCTGTTGCTACGCTTTTTGTTTACTTTGTTTTGCATGAAATGTATTGATCATACTTTTTGATATGTATTAATTGTTTTTTGGACAGCGCGCTTGAATATTTGTTTTCTATTTAGTTGGTTACACATCCTACCTGGATAGGTGATTTGATGCGGCAGTCCTTTATTTTAATTGTTCATTTTTAATAATTTATTTAGGAAGTAGATGAGGGAATTGATTGATATTATTGAATTATATCACTATATAATAAAACTTTTTCATTTACTTAGCAAGAGCCCGAAAATTCTTTGGTTTATAAATGCTATATTGTGTTCTGAAAAAAAGGTCAGGTGAAGCTTTGGTCACATATTGGCAGATCATTCAAATCAAATAGAATGGGTTGCCTTGATGTCATGCACATTTATGCGCTCTATAGCTCGTGTTGATGCTTTTGCATTAACGCTTCTCAAAAATTAAAACCCAGCCTAAATGTATGGATACCTTACCAAGAGATGACTTCTGCTTGGCAGGTAGGGCCTTATGCACATCCCAGCTGTGTAAACGACATTGTTAAATAAAGTTTGTGTTGAATACTACTCTATTTTGACCTGTCTGTATTTCTAATTATAGACAATTACAAGGCTTTAGGGCATTGTTCTTGAGTGCTCCAACATATATTTGCTTCAACAAATAATTAACTGTTGTCAGTACATATTACCGGAACTCAACCTATTCAGGAGCCAGACCCATTATTGTGTTTGGCCTTCTTTATTCTCGTCTGCAATGTGACCTTCCCTTGAACTAAGTGCTACTTGAGCTCTTATTTATGGACTTTGTAAAAAAGATTAATGCCTTCAGCTAGCATTCACTGGACTATAATTTCAAGAGGACATGTCAACATCATTCTAAAAGAAAAATCCACACCAGAGGGCCAGCACTCAATGGTGTGCAGGTTATCAGAGCCAATGAGCATAAATATCCAGCTTGTCTAAAAGGCCACTCATTTGATTATCAGATTATCATGCTCTACACCTACATGTGCTCAAGAATACACTGTTAAGCTGGGTACACACTGTTAGCTCTGGTCGGAGGCGCTGTACTAACCATGCAAGGTTAGTTCAGCGTTCTCCTACGCTGAGTTGTGTTCTGCCATTGGCTGAAAGAGCCAAACGGAAATCGGTCGGCTGCTAGTTCTTCAGCATGCACATCCAACAGAAGCTGGCCGAATGGCGGACAGACCGACATACACATGAGTCGAATGTCGGGTGCTTGTTCTTGAACCGGCAAATGTCTCCCTGACATTTGGCCCGTGTGTACGAGGCTTTAGTCATCAAAAGTGATTAGAACCAGGGGCGGGCTGTCCATTAAGGGCGCATGGGCGCCGCCCTCCATCCATCGCCGCCTCCCCTATACATGTGTCAGGCTCCTTTCAGGGCACTGGTGCATAGATTCCAATGCGGAGGGGCTGTTTTTTTAAAGCACCAGTTAGAGCCAGAGGCTCTAATAGGCTTCAATATATGGTGGGTTTGGGTCACAGAGAGTGCGCTCCAATCCCACCCAGGTGTGTTACAACGGCAAATGAATAGTCACTGTTGTAACACAGATCCTCCTCCCGGTCAATTAGGAAGCAGGTTTTGACAGCGGTCACCTGATTGGCTGAAAGGAGTGGAGATCCTATTGGACGCCTAGGAGGAGGAGGGAAGGAGATGGAAACCGCCATGGAGGAAAGAACACAGGAGCCGAACCACCGTCAATTAGGGGGTGAATTTAATACAATTTATCAAAGTCGGAATGATTTCACTGCGAGTGATCACTGAAATGTCGGAAGCACATTATCATGTCATAGAGGGACCTGGACATGACAGCTGAAAAAATTGCCATGTGGTGGATGGGGTTGGTAGACCAATATGCATGCACTTTGTTTTTTTGTAAGCCCCATGTTGAGCGAAAGGCCTAAAAACAATCTAAGCTCCTCCACTGTTAGGGGTCTCCATTCGAAAGGGCGGGCATAGCTTGAGCTGGGGTTGTTTTCTATAAATTGACGGACAAAAAGATGTGTTTGGTCCACGATGCTTTGAACTAATTCATCGGGGAAAAATAAATCAAAAAAATAGATTTCAGAAAAACCTTTGGTGTTGGCCTGCACACCTGGCTGTGTTGTGAAAGGGGGGATTGTGGCTGACCCTGTGCTAGAAGGCAGCCACAATGGGTTTGCCAAGCCATCCGGAAGATGGGTTTGTGCCCTAGTTCTTGGATTGAAATTCCGGCGCTTGTACTGGGCCTTTCCTCCTAGGGTCTAGCACAGTTGGCATTTGCCGATTGGCCATTGGGGTGTATGGCGCTGCTGGTAGCTGCCTGGTCTTCAGACCATCTTGTTTTAGGACGGACTACTTCCTCCTCTGATTCGGACACCGATGTACTGCCTTCGACTTGCTCGTATTCTGAACCAGAATCTGAACTGGAATCGGAACTGTGCTGGGGCGGTGAGAGCTCCCCGCTGCTCTCATCGGTCAGGCTTAGGATTTGATATGCCTCTTCTGGAGTGTAAACTTTTTGGGATATGGTGGCTGTTTGACGGGTGACACTGATGGGCTGCACGACAGGTAGTGATGGGCTGCACGTCAGGGACTAATGGGCTGCACGTCAGGTAATAATTGGCTGCACTGGACAGGTCCTCCTGATGGGCTCACAGAACAGGTACTACTGATGGGCTCACGGGACAAGTACTCCTGATGGGATCACGGACAGGTACTCCTGATGGGATGTCGGGTACTCTGACGGGATGACATGTAGCCAAGTTTACACTGCAGTAAGACCGTTGAGGACTACAAGTTCTAGCCGGCTAAGAGAGAGAATGCTGGGAGAGGAGATATATAGCCTTGTCTGGGGAGGAGTCACTCTCTTGGGACCTTGGCCTTCAGCTGGGAGCAGGCATTTGGATACTCGGAAGGTCTCGAGGAGTGCCGAGGCCTAGTCAGTGTGGCAAGCCTTTGGCGGATGTGTGAGAGGATTCCCTTTTGCCAGCTTCCTGTTGGCCAAATGACTGTCGTGGGTCACTCTCATCGTCACAGATCCCGCTGAATCCCAGCGTCGCAAGGTGTGCGGTCAGGCACCCTTTTCTGGTGACAGATTCTACAGGGGCTTGACCTGGGACCTCCTATTCCCATGAGCCTGGTATTGTCAGGATTGGTGAGCGGGCAGAAGCCCACCCTTTATACACCCTCAAAAGACACTGCATGCAGACACCTTTTTTCTACTTCTTTGCACTAAAGCTAAACAAGGAGACACTTTGCACATGCTATTTGCAGTACTGGATGTCAATGTACAGAAAAAACATCTGGGCCCTTGTTAAGCTAGCTGAAGACACTGAACATCTACATCAACAGGACTTTACCACTCCCCCCCCCCCTCCACCACACACTTAAAGGATGTTGTGTACAATATCTGCACATATTAACAAAATTATTTTCAGAGGTTAAATGTTATGTTTTTTGGTAATTTGTTAAACTATATTTTACAGTGTTAAACTGGCCATACACCTATAGATTATCTGCAGATTTTCTATGGTTAGATGGAAAAAATGGGAGATTCCTCCATCCACACAGTTTAGCGAACATGGAGAAATCTGTTGCACTTTTTCCATCTAACCATAGAAAATCTTCAGATAATCTATAGGTGTATGGCCAGCTTAACAGAGTTTGTTGGGCCCGTGACGTCAGGAGTTAAAGGGAATAGTCTGACATAAAGGGTCATTCTCCTTTTTTTATACCTGCTGTGATAGGCTCTACCAGAGTCTACTGGTTGCTACTATTCATCTTACTTTAATCCTCTATGCATTGCATACCTGTTTATGTGTGCCCTACCCCCAGAGGAGCTATTGAATAGTTTTGTGATTTCTTGGCACACCTGAAGATGACACACTTCACTTACCCGGCACTTACTGATGCACCTTGAGGTATTCATTAGGCCAGGCATAGCTATAGCCATAGTTTCTCTATCTAGCTTTAAGCTTATTAGTTAACCACTTTAATACCCGCCCATTGTCATATGATGTCCGCAGATGGGATCTCCCATCCTGGGCGGGCGTCATATGACGTCCTGGGCTTCCCGGCAATCTGGGGGGCGCATGCATGCCCCTGCTGCATCACTCGGGACCCAATGCACGTGCCCGGTGGCCGCGATGGCCGCCAGGCACCCGCAATTGACCGTTAACCGAGCAGGACCGTGGATCTGTGTGTGTAAACACACAGATCCACGTCCTGTCAGAGGAGAGGAGAATGATCATGTGATCCTAGTACAGAGGAACACTGATCGGTCTCCTCCCCTTGTGAGTCCCCTCCCCCTACAGTTACAATCACTCCCTAGGACACACAGTTAACAATTTGATCGCCCCCTAGTGTTAACCCCTTCCCTGCCAGTGATATTTATACAGTAACCAATGCATTTTTATAGCACGGATCACTGTATAAATGTCAATGGTCCCAAAATGGTGTCAAAAGTATCCAATGTGTCCGCCGCAATTTCGCAGTCAGGATAAAAAAAAAAAAAAATGCCAAAAACTATCCCCTATTTTGTAGACGCTATAACTTTTGCTCAAACCAATTAATAAACGCTTATTGTGATTTTTTTTTAACAAAAATATGTAGAAGAATACATATTGTCCTATTTTTCATATAGCAAAAAGTTAAAAATATTATGTGTTTTTTCAAACTTATCGCTCTTCTTTTGTTTATAGCGCAAAAAATAAAAACCGCAGAGGTGATTAAAAACCACCAAAAGAAAGCTCTATTTGTGGGGAAAAAATATAAAATTGTAATTTGGGTACAGCGTCGCATGACCGCGCAATTGTCATTCAAAGTGCCACAGTGCTGAAAACTGAAAATTGGCTTGGGCAGGAAGGGGGTGAAAATGCCCTGTATTGAAGTGGTTAAATGTAATACACAAAAGGACATTATAACAGGGTAGACACATGTATTTTCCTGACATCATGTATTTTAAGGTATGTGTGCTTGCATATGTGTATATAACATTTATAGAGGATAGGACAGGGATTCACCTACCTGTTCTTAACACAAAGATACCTCATTACCTTTAACGTGAAGATGATGTCTAATCCAGTTTTGTAACATGGGACATGTTCCACAGCCTTTGGGTAAACTTGACCTGGACTTGGTATTTGCACATGATAGCTAAAATGCGGAGGTAGAGGTTGAAGCCACAAAGAGCAAAGTGCGATAAAAATGTAATTAAACTCAAATCACAGTTCCAAAATGAAAAAGTGCCTTAAAACACTCATGCAGTCAGATTTAAAAGACACAAATTAACCCAGCTCTGTATTCATGAATTTATTGTACAAGGCATTCTTTTTTTAACTTGGTATCAGCCACTTGGAGTTCCTCTACAGCTGAGCTCAGGGAGGGGGAGGGTGAAGCAGCAAAGGGTAGCTGCTTCAGGGGAGCAGTCCTGCAGCTGGTCAGAAGGATAAAAAGCAGTTAACTCTTGCAGTGCTGTGGGAGTCACAGCTCCCGGAGTTCAAGCAGAACTTACGCTATTCTTAATCCTTATGCTACTAGTCAGGCATGTACTGGCCATCGGGGACTACCGGGAGTTTCCCGGTGGGACCATGGCTCAGTGGGTCGGTTTAGTGACAGGATGTCGGTTCGGTGGGCGGGGCAGTCCACTGAAGGGCTTGGCTCAGCTCAGTTCAGGGGGCGGGGTGGTCCATTGAAGGGCTCGGCTCAGCTCGGCTCGGGAGGGGGGGCAGAGCGGTCCGCTGAAGGGCTTGGCTCAATTCGGCTATGGGAGCGGGGCGCTGTAATTCAGGTACCCAGCATCCTGAAAGGGGCCGGATGCCTGAATAGGGGGTGCTGATAGATCCATTATTTATATAGGGCCTGGCGAGGATGGAGGGGGCCGCGCCCCGGGTGCCCCTCATGGACGGGCCACCACTGTCAGAGACCACCTTACAGCAGAGTCCCCCTTTACACCAGCATGTCCATATACTATCCTAGCCTGTCTGTATACTACCCTAGCCTGTCTGCATACTAGCCTAGCCTGTTTGTATACTACCCTAGCCTGTCTTTATACTGCCCTAGCATGTCTGTATGCTACCCTACCCTTTTTTTGCAAAATTGCGTATAGTTTTAATACTGTTTTTGTGCGTGTTTTCAAAATTAAAGTGGACCGGTCTGGATGAAGTCCAGGGCCAAATTTTTGTCCCAGTCCAGCCCTGCTACTAGTCATAGTAAATAGATAGAAAGGTATTTTAGATTTACTTGTGTAAGGATCTGTGGCCCTCTACTGTCTGAATTTGTAAATGCCTGTAAATATATTATGTATGCACTTCTTGACCCTGGTTGTTGGTTTTGAAACCCCAGAACGAGAAAAAAATCAGCCAAATATCTTGCCCTTGTTGTTAAATTCTAGACCAGAAGAGACTATTATAAACTACTAGGAAGGGACTAAAGCAAAGAGTAGACAGGCTGACCCTGATTTCCAGTGTCACACCACAGTTCTTGCCGGTGAAAAGTTTGATTCCGGGCTGGTTGGAGAATACCCCTGTTACCACTGATCTTGTATACAGGTTTCTGACACATAGACAGACTCCGCATCACCCTCAGGGTCCCCTGCAACTGGACTTTGGTGCAACATTCATCTGGAGGTATCTCTATTATTAACTATATATACCTGAGTATATGTACACAATTCCACCAGCACTCCTATAAGGTCCCTTGCTGATAATACCTGTTTGTACATCGGATGTATGTACTGTTATTAATCTCTTCTTATATAAAGTTTGTATTTTTTCTATACAGGCATGCATATGTTTATGATTAATACTGTATTCTGTTTGCAGAAGCCCCTCTGCTCCCAATTACTTTGCTTAGCTTGCTGATTCATTTCCCGGGAAGGGAATCTCCTGTTCACAGAGGCCCTGTCCTGGGTGGAGGCACTGCCAACTTTGATATAAAACCCACTCTTCCACTTAGCGAAGATTTAAATTCTCCTTTTTACCTCCAGCTTTAATGCAATATCCTGTTTGGGGAGGGTCATTTCCCATAACCCCCCCCCCCCCCCCCCCCCCCAAAAAAGAGTCCTACACTTATATTAACCTTTTTTATTTTTATTTCTTTACATTACTTCAGCTGCTTTCTGGTTTCTTGTCTAGGCCAAAATTATGTCATACATCTCAAGAATCTTCATGGCCATTTTTTTTAATTTTATCTAGATGAGAGAAGGTGGGGCTTTGTAACCACTTGCCACCCGCCATATAGCAGAATGGCGGCTGCAAAGTGGATTCAATATCCTGACTGGGCGTCATATGACGTCCTCAGGATATTAAGCTGCTGCGTGCCCCCGGGGGCGTGCATCGCGGCGATCGTTGTTGTGGGGTGTCAGTCTGACACCCCGCAACACCGATCTAGGCAAAGAGTCTCTGACGGAGACTCTTTACCACGTGATCAGCCGTGTCCAATCACAGCTGATCACGATGTAAATAGAAAGAGCCGGTGATCGGCATTTCCTCACTCGCATCTGACAGACCAGGGATGCCACCACACTGGACCACCAGGTATGACCCCCCTAGATCCCCAGGGAAATGCTCATCTGTGCCAAGGCAGCTGCCAATCAATGCCCAGGCAGCTGCCAATCAGTGCCCACTGACAATTCCTACCACTGCCAGTGCCACCAGGGATGCCCATCAGTGCTTCATATCAGTGCCACGTATCAATACCCATCAGTGCCCAGCAATGCTGCCTATCAGAGCCCATCAGTGCCCAGAAGTGTCACCTATCAGTGCCACCCATAAGTACCCATTTTTTTATCCTTTCAGTGCCCATCAGTGTCGCCTATCAGTGCCCATAAATGCCAACCAGTGCCCACCTGTGCCACCCATGAGTGCCCACCAGTGCCGCCTGTCAATGCCCATCATCAGTGCCACCCATCAGTGCTGCCTACCAGTGCCCATCAGTGCCGCATATCAGTGCCCATCGTTGGTGCCCGTCAGTGCCCGTTCATTGGTGCCACCTCATCGGTGCCGCTTTATCAGTGCCCGTCAGTGCCGCCTTATCAGTGCCCGTCAGTGCCGCCTTATCAGTACCCATCAGTGAAAGAGAAAACTTACTTATTTTCAAAATTTTATAACAGAAACAAAACCAACACTTTCATTTTTTTCAAAATTTTCAGTTTTTTTATTTGTTTAGCAAAAAATAAAAACCGCAGAGGTTTTTCAAATACCACCAAAAATAAAGCTCTATTTGTGGGAACAAAATGATAAAAAATACATTTGGGTACAGTGTAGCATGACCGCGCAATTGTCATTCAAAGTGCGACAGCGCAGAAAGCTCAAAATTGTCCTGGGCAGGAAGGTGTATAAGTGCCCTGTATTGAAGTGGTTAATGAAATAACTTGGATAGTTGAGTTTGCTTTAAATATTAAAAATAAATGAAATAACTTTTTTAGTTTGTGGTGGTCAGATGCAGCTCATTTACACTTTCGGTTTTAAGGTTAAAATCCAGATATTCCCCTGGAAAGGACTGAGGTAAGTGTAACGTGTTGATTACATTTTTCTTCTATTCTTTTTAGACATGTGCACAATAGAAAAATTTGTTTTTATTTTCGTTTCTTTCGTTTCCGTTGATTCGTAATGATTCGTAAATTCGTAAGTCGTCGGTGTTCGTATTCGTAAAGATTCGTATTGTCGTAAGAGTTATTTTTTCGTTGATTCGTTTTTCCATTAGTTTAATTTTCGTTTATTCGAAATTAGTACGCATTCGTATTTTCGTAGATTTTGTTACATTCGTACTTTCGTTAGATTGATTTATTCGTACTTTCTTAACATTGTTTTCGTAGATTCGTAATCGGAGCATAATTCATAATTTTATATAATGTGTATGCTATTATTACATTTTAAGAGACACGGAAAATTACGAATCGAAAAAAAAAGTTACGAATGTACGAATTTTTTCGTTCAATCCATTCGAAGCACGTTAAGCAGCGCCATTGTAAGAGACCCGGAAAATTACGAATCGCAAAAAAAAAAAAAAAAAAATTCACGAATGTACGAATTTTTTTCATTCAATCCATTCGAAGCACGTTAAGCAGCGCCATTGTAAGAGACACGGAAAATTACGAATCGAAAAAAAAAAGTTACGAATGTACGATTTTTTTTCGCTCAATCCATTCGAAGCATGTTAAGCAGCGCCATTGTAAGGCTGCTTTCACACTGGGGCGGTTTGCAGGCGTTATTGCGCTAAGAATAGCGCCTGCAAACCCACCCCGAAACAGCTGTTGCTGTTCCTTCAGTGTGAAAGCCCGAGGGCTTTCACACTGAAGCGGTGCGCTTGCAGGACGCTCAAAAATGTCCTGCAAGCCGCATCTTTGGCTCGCTATAGGAGCGGTATATTTACCGCTCCTATAGCGCCCGGTCCCATTGAAAACAATGGGGGAGCGCGCCGAACCCGCCCGCAAAACGCCGCTGCAGCGGCGGTTTGCGGGTGGTATTGACCCTTTTTCGGCCGCTCGCGGGGGGTAAAAACACCCCGGGGGCGGCCGCAATGTGCCGCTAAAACGCTGGTAAAGCGGCGCTAAATAAAGCGCCGCTTTACCGCCAGCGCCCCCACCGCTCCAGTGTGAAAGCAGCCTAAGGGACACGGAAAATTACCAATTCAACAAAAAAAAAAAGTACGAATGTATGAATTTTTTCGTTCATTTTGGTTTTTGTTGTTCCTGTTTTCGTTTTTTGGATTTTCTTCTTTCGTAGTTTCGTTGTTTCTAATTTGGTTATTTCGGATTTTCGTTGTTTTTTGTATTCGTTCGATTCGAACATTTGTTATTCGTTAACATTTTTAGCGAATCGTTCGTTCATTCGTACGATAACGAATGAACGAATATAACGAATTTTAACGAAAAACTAAAAAAAAAAAAAACAAAACTAATTGCACATGTCTAATTCTTTTCAGCTCTCCGGTGGGAGTCCAGTGGTAGCGTGGTCTTGTACCCTTGTACCCCTGCTTTTACTACTGATGGGAACATTGCCAGTGTACAGTGCTGCCCAAAAACCTGGGGTTCTAAGGTGAAGAGAAATGTTCAAAATGTAGTAACCCATAGGCACGTAATCAATGTTGTTTTATTGCTGTGAAATAAGAAAATTGAAAGCTGATTAACGTGCCTTATTGCACATTACTGCTCCTTGCACTTCCCTGTACAGTAATCCCAGTATTACTGTACAGGATTCTCTGGAGAGCCATGCAATACCTCTATTAGACCCATCTTTTCTATATCTCATATTCTTCCTTGTAAGTGAATTTTGTTCCCATTTTGAACCTGACCTCTTGGTCATTTTTCCTGTGTCTGCATTGTGGTCCCATCTGTTCTTTGCTAAAATATTGATATATAAAGGCTTATGCATGGTGACATTTAGCCTTTAGAGAGGTTAAAAAAAGAAAATTTCCCAAAATATCAGCCCCTAATTGAACGCATTATAAATTCTCCAAAAAACATAAAACACTCCAAGTTATCATGAACATCTGTTCCAGCAGCATATGTGTCACAGCGAATCCAAGTCCTGCAAAGGAAATGTTCGGTTCTCACAGGCTGTGCCAACATCGAAGACCATATCTGGAAAAGGGGTGTTATCATTGCTGATGCACAAGTGTGTGATTGCTTACACAAATGCTTTCATGCAAACATTATGGTTATGGTCAAATCCTGGATTCAAGTCCAGAAAAAGTAATCCGCTCTATTTACTTTGCAAAGTTTAAAATAACTCTTGGCATTGCTCAGCAAATCATTCTTCTGTTCCATATGCTAAGTTACAAAAGTAACATCTCAGCAGAATAATGGGCCAAATGTGGGTATAATGTGGTGGGGCATAAAGTATTTTTGCATGGGTTTTGGAGTAAGGAAAATTCTGAGGTGTTAGTATATCTTGCATTTTTTATGAGGTGTGATTAATCTCAATTTGGCAGCGTATCACAAATCTGTAATAAAAAGATCAAAAGTTTAGCACAGATATATCAGCCTAGCGTGGTTCAAATAACTATAAATATGCACAGTGATTTAGTTTAAGTGGGCATGGCTAAAAGTACAATATATCACTCATCGGTACAAAGCCTTCCTTAACCACTTGCCTACTGGGAACTTTCACCCCCTTCCTGCCCAGGCCAATTTTCAGCTTTCAGCGCTGTCACACTGTGAATGACAATTGCGCGGTCATGCAACACTGTACCCAAGTAACATTTTTATAATTTTTTTCACAGAAATAGAACTTTCTTTTGGTGGTATTTAATCACTATTGGGTTTTTATTTTTTACTTAACAAACAAAATAAGATTCTTTCATTCATTCATTCAAAAATGATTTTTTTTTTTTTTTTTATAGTTTGTTATAGAATTTTGCAAACAGGTAATTTTTCTCTGTCACTGATGGTTACTGATGAGGCGGCACTGATGGGTACTGATAGTGGGCACTGATAGGTGGCACTAATGGGCACTGATGAGGTGGCACTGATGAGAAGGCACTGATAGGCGGCACTGATGGCCATTGACAGGTGGCACTGATGGGCACTGATAGGTGGCACTAGTGGGCACTGATAAGGTGGCACTGGTGGGCACTGATGAGGATACACTGATAAGTGGCACTGATGGCCACTGATATTTGGCACTAACGCTCTGCTAGGTGGCATTGATAGGTGGCACTTATGGGCAATGATGGGCAGCATTAATAGGTGACACTGATGAGTAGGGAAATTATGGGCACCAATTGGCAGCACTGGTAGGCACTGATTGGCAGCACTGATGGGCACTAATTGCAAGCACTGATGAGCACTGATTGACAGCACTGGTGGGCACTGATTGTGTCGATGTCCCTTTAACACAAGCAGGTTATCGGCTCTCTTTTGTCAGCATGAGAAAGGAAAAAGACGATAACCAGCTTGTCTTGACATCCGTGATCAGCTGTCATTGGCTGATAATGTGGTAAAGCCCCCCCCCCCCCCCCCCCTCGCCAGAACACTCTGGTCAGCACTCTCAGCCATTGGCTCCCAGATAGCAAGGATAACTTGCCACAAATTTGTGGCAGTTTTAGATAATAACTCTGTTAACTTGCTGTACATTTTCACTGGCAAGTTTTACACTTGCTGCCCCCCCCCCACAGCCCCCCTAATACTCACCTGAGCTCCCTCTTGATCCAGCGATGTGCATGAGAGCCTTGGCTGTCCCGGGACTCCCTCTCATTGGCTGAGACAGCAGTGGGAGCCATTGGCTCCCACTGCTGTCAATCACAGCCAGTGAGCCAATGAGGAGAGAGCGGGGTGGGGCTGAGCCGCAGCTCTGCATCTTATGGGCGCATAGAGCAGGGCTCGAGAGCGAGCATGTATAAGTGCCCCCATAGTAAGCGGCTTGCTATTGGGGGCACTGGTCATGAGGGAGGAGCCAGAAGCGCCGACAGGGGACCCGAGAAGAAGAGGATCGGGGCTGCTCTGTGCAAAACCACTGCACAGAGCAGGTAAGTATAACATGTTTGTTTTTGTTTTTTAACCACTTCAGCCCCGGACCAATTGGCAGCCAAAGGACCAGGCCCCTTTTTGCAATTCGGCACTGCGTCGCTTTAACTAACAATTGCGCGGTCGTGCGATGTGGCTCCAAAACAAAATTGGCGTCCTTTTTTTCCCACAAATAGAGCTTTCTTTTGGTGGTATTTGATCGCCCCTGCGGTTTTTATTTTTTTTGCGCTATAAACAAAAATAGAGCGACAATTTTGAAAAAAATGCAATATTTTTTACTTTTTGCTATAATAAATATCCCCAAAAAATATATAAAAAAAATTTTTTTTTTTTTCCTCAGTTTAGGCCGATACGTATTCTTCTACATATTTTTGGTAAAAAAAATCGCAATTAGCGATTATTGATTAGTTTGCGCAAAAGTTATAGCGTTTACAAAATAGGGGATAGTTTTATAGCATTTTTATTAATATTTTTTTTTCATTAGTAATGGCGGCGATCAGCGATTTTTATTGTGACTGCGACATTTTGGCGGACATATCGGACATTTTTGACACATTTTTGGGACATTTGTCATTTATACAGCAATCACTGCTATTTAAATAGCACTGATTCCTATGTAAATGACAGTTGTAGTTAGGGGGTTAACCACTAGGGGGCGGGGAGGAGTCAGTGTGACGTGTTGTGTTTTTTTTTACAGTAGGGGGGCGTGGCTGTACGTCTGACGTCATTGATCGGCGTTCCCGATGACAGGGAACCGCCGATCACTGACAGTCAGTGTAGGAAGCGCGGGGAGAGGTTTGTTTACATAGACCTCTCCCCGTTCTTCAGCTCCGTAACCCGATCGCGGGATACCAGCGGCGATCGGGTCCGCTGGTCCCGCGGCCGGGGTCACGGAGCTCCCGACCGGGTCGCGAGCACGCCGCTACAGGTACGTGATTCTGCCTGCCCGTGCCATTCTGCTGACGTATATATGCAGTGGCCGGTCGGGAAGCGGTTAAAGCCCGACCTTTAATACCACTTTAATCCTTTTTACCAGTACCGCTAATCTTTCTTTTTCGCAGTGCTGGTAAGTATTATTAAAGTACTTTTGCCAACAGCCAGTGACTTGTTGCTTGAAGCATAGATCGCATTTGATGACATAAAGGACCTACGGAGGGAATATTTGCGAACTGAGCAAATAAAGTTGTGAATCACGTGTAAATACAATAATGACACGTGTACTTACTGAAAGTATACAAGTTTACCTTTAACAAATGTATAGAGTAAAAGTATTGAGCCTCTGATGGTAGGAATATTAGTATGCTCATTAATGAAGCCTCATGGAAATGCTTCCAGCATCAATAATTGAACCGTTGTACTGCTATAACTTTGTTCTGTGTGACTTTAAATTATAATTGGGTTGGAAATATAATTTATGGAACCTGACTTTTTAAATGACAAAATATTTGCTATTCAGATTTAGTACTGCTTTCCATGCAATAAAATGGTTTTATGTAGGTTAATGCAACATACTGTATATGGACTTCTCTGTCTTTATGTGACCTAAATGAGGGGCAGCCCCCCTATAAATAGCTGGAAACATTTAGGAATGGCTCATTTCATGTGTGTTCCCTCCACAGTTCAAATCATTTGCATCAGTAGGAGCAATTTCCAGTGTTTCAGTAAGAGAAAAATTATCTGTATTCATGGGAAAATAAATGAACCAGTGAAGCAGTTATTAAATGATCTGTACTTGATATGACTGTTCACATGGGCAGCTGTTTGAAGTTTGAAGTCATTGAAAACTTACACTAGCATCTCCCTATGTCTATAGATACCTTTATCAGGACCCCATTTAGACATTACATTGTCCTAGATACACGTGTATGGATTGGCGATGCCTTCTATGCAAGCTCTGCACCTTGTGTTATCTGATTACTTAAAGCAGAGTTCCACCCTAAAGTGGAACTTCCGCTCATCGGAACCCTCCCCCCCTCCGGTGCCACAGTTGGCACCTTTCAGGGGGGAGGGGGGTGCAGATACCTGTCTAATGCCCCATACACACGGTCGGATTTTCTGACGGAAAATGTCCTATCGGACAATGTTGTCGGAAATTCCGACCGTGTGTAGGCTCCATCAGACTTTTTCCGTCGGATTTTCAGACGGACAAAGTTTTATCTCCTGCTCTCAAATTTTGCGACAACAAAGTTCTATCGGACTTTTTCCGATCGTGTGTAGCGAATTCCGACGGACAAAGTGCCACGCATGCTCAGATCACATTACAAGACCAAAGCTATTGGATACTAGCCTCTACGTAGTCCCGTCGTAGGCAACGAATGTCACCACGTTCAGGATGATCGGATTCTCCGACAACTTTGTCCGACCGTGTGTACGGGGCATTAGACAGGTATTTGCACCCACTTCCGGGCATAGACTCCCACGGGAGTCTATGCCTCTTCCTGTCCCGCCGCAAGCTGCAACGCTTCACTTCCTAATTCCCTCAACGAGAATGGCTGCGGCAGCAGCTGAGAACCGAGCGATTTCTCGGCTTCGGCTGCCGACATCGCTGGACCCTGGAAGAGGTGAGTGTTCATTTATTAAAAGTCAGCAGCTGCAGTATTTGTGGAGGAAGCTACTGAGCAGCAAGAGTTCTAATAGACAGAGCCAGGTAGCACTGAACTGTGGGAACTGGAGGAGAGAGACTCTACCATAGATGTGCACAGGGGGGTTTGCCAGGTGTGCCTGGGCACACATTAATCACTATGTGTGGATTCCCGCTACTGCCCAGGCTTCTGCCTGTGTTGCACCTTTTCCCCCAGAAGTGCTGCTGGCTTCCCTCCTCTCCTCTCCGACTACTGCTGTGGGGGATGTTTCAGAATGGAGAGCAGGGAAAGTAACTAGTAAATGTGTAATTTACCTGCCCCTTCCTTTTTTAAATGAACACAATGAACGCACTCACTGTGGTCATTCATGACTGAAGCAAAGTAAAAGTTTACTATGCCTCAGTTTGTGAATGAACCGGAAGCTGTCCAGTGTGCACCATCACTGCTACATATGGGCGGCCTGAGCAGGATCTGGAATGCTGAGTTGGGGGGTTATTAATCAAATATGGGTGAATTAATAAAAAAAAGTGTACTATGCAGAGAATTGTCATTGTCTTTAAGGCCTCATGCACACGAGACGCTGTTAAACGCGCGTTCAGAGGCAGTTGGACACTTTTTTCAACTGCACCTGAACGCATGCAATGTTATCCTATGTGGCAATGTACGCAGTCTCTTTTTTTCCCATTTTTATGCAGTTGCGTTTCACCTCGTTTTTCCAAAAGCAAAAAAATGCGTTCAGACACTTTGCTTTTCCACGTTTCAGATGCAAAACGCGGCTAAATGCGGCACCCGTGTTTAGCCACGTTTGCGTTTATAAGCCTTTTTAACCACTTCAATACTGCCTCATGCTCATATGACGCCCACAAGGTGGATCTACCATCCTGGGTGGGCGTCATATGACGTCCTCGGATTCCCGGCCGCCTGGGGGCGCGCGCGCGCGCCCGCGGCATCGCTCGGGACCCGGTGCGGGTGCCCGGCGGCCGCGATGTCCGCCGGGCACCCGCGATTGCCGTTAAAACAACGGGACCGTGCGGGACCGTGGAGCTGTGTGTGTAAACACACAGCTCCACGTCCTGTCAGCGGAGAGGAGACCGATCATGTGATCCCAGTACGGAGGAACACATGATCGGTCTTCTCCCCTTGAGTCCCCTCCCCCCACAGTTAGAATCACTTCTATAGGGAACACATTAACCCCTACAGCGCCCCCTAGTGTTAACCCCTTCCCTGCCAGTCACATTTACACAGTAATCATTGCAATTTTATAGCAACGATCGCTGTGTAAATGTGAATGGTTCCAAAAATGTGTCAAAAGTGTCCGAAGTGTCCGCCGCAATGTCGCAGTCACGAAAAAGAAATCGCAGATCGCCGCCATTACTAGTAAGAAAAAAAAATAAAAATTCAATAAATCTATCCCCTATTTTGTAGACGCTATAACTTTTGCGCAAACCGATCAATATACGCTTATTGCGATTTTTTTTACCAAAAATATGTAGAAGAATACATATCGGCCTAAACTGAGGGAAAAAATAGTTTTTTTAAAAAAAAAATGGGATATTTATTATAGCAAAAAGTAAAAAATATTGTGTTTTTTTTCAAAATTGTCGCTCTTGTTTTGTTTATAGCGCAAAAACTAACAAAAACCGCAGAGGTGATCAAATACCACCAAAAGAAAGCTCTATTTGTGGGAAAAAAAGGACGTCAATTTTGTTTGGGTGTAACGTCGCACGACCGAGCAATTGTTAGTTAAAGCGACGCAGTGCCGAATCGCAAAAAGTGCTCTGGTAAGGAAGGGTGTTTAAAAGCCCTGTATTGAAGTGGTTAAAGGAACCCAATTTTTACTCAGAAAATTCAGAAATATGATGGTAAACCATAAAAACTAGAAAAATTGGTTTAAAATTACGTAATTCGTTTAGATAGTTCATAGAGCATATATACTCACTAATGCAAACATGTTTGTGAAATATCCAATGGACATTCGCTGTGCCATCAACGGATGGGTCCAATATTGACGAGCTCTGACTCTGGACCTCTCACGCAATTTGCGACGACGTTGCTGCCTCATCAAGAGCAACATCAGGAGCATTTCCTGACATATATTCAATATGGGATCCATTTCCAAAAAAAAAACACAGAAAGAGAGGCAAATGCAAGTGTACAACTTCTCTCTCTGCTGCTTCTGCTCACTCTGATCAAAATGGCAGAAATAGTTAATAATACATGCTTTCTGAGCTTGGGGAGGGTCTATATGATGTTATCTTTACAAACGCTTATAGACGCAAACGCGGCTAACTGCGGCATGAAAACGCGGCAAAACGCGCGTTTTTAAGCGCAGGTTTCTGCTTTTTAAAACATGCGTTCAGCAGAGTTTGCATCTGTGTCTCGTGTGCATGGGGCCTAATACTGTAGTTCTAATACACATATACTAAGCATGTTAACCAACAACAGCCATTGGATTATAGCACTACCCCTGTAAGAGCCACTTAGTAGTTTGCCTGGATCCTTTTCCCAGTAGATTCCACGCAGGTCCAATCACTCTTCAGGCTCATTAACCAGTCTAGGCGTATGCTTTTCTGATGATTTATTAAGAGCTAGGATAGGTAGTGGGTAATGGTAGGATACTCCAGTAACCCTTAGCAATGATTTCAGGACATTGAACTTTTTCTTGTAGAACTATGAATTAAGCCCATGGAAAGGATAAAGTGAACTGGGCTTTGAAGTAGCAACTTTAGAAGATTTATTTTCCTCTCTGGACAGTCCAAGCAAAGTCCTTTCACTAACAATTAAATAGACTAGGCTGTTCATGACACAGGACACGATGTCCCCTTTAAAGCGGTAGTAAAGCGCGGCTGGCAAAAAAAAAGGCAATGGTATAATGTGCTAGTATGCATCGCATACTAGCACATTATGAAATACTTACCTTAGAACAAAGCCCTCCAGCGGTGCAATGTCACCGCTGACAGGGCTTCCATCTTCACCCAGTCTTCCTTCTGGGGTCATGGGCTGCGGAGCCGCAATGACGTTGCTTCCATGCATGCGCGCAGGAGCCGTCGGCTGCAGCGCAGAGCTCTGTGCTGGTGACGTCACCGGCTGCATCTATTGGGGACCCCCAGGTTACTAGAACTAGTGTCCCCATTGGAAGATGTCCCCTCTTTTACTTTTCTGGGGACAGCTTTTCGTTTTTTTTTTTATTACGTTTTTTGAAAAAAAAAAAAAAAAAAAAAAAAAAATACACCTCGGGCTATTAACAGAGAACAACATACACCATAAGAACATAAAAACAAAACTACTAAACTACTTCCCCAATGTGGAGAGTGGGGTCAACTCAGAAGTAACTAGGCTCAAACATTGATATCCAGGATACAGAATGAGTAGGTGGTATCATGACTGGGTAGTAAATCGAGATCTATACTTTGATTCACTGCTTGCTGTAGACGAGTCACTAAGCCAGCATGCCCAAACATTATTACATTTATTGGGGCAACCCCTGTTAGAGTAGGTAGCTTTGTTTAAAGGTAGGCTGGCATTAATCAAACCCCTCCAACATTGGAAGGAAGGAGGGGATGATTTCTTCCAGTTTATCACTTTACGAGCATAAAACAGTAAAAGATTAATGAGTATTCGTCTGGCCACAGTTACTGACAGCTGCTCCACCAGCCCTAACAAACAGTATCTCGGGTCACATGGTACCTGTGTCACACTCTTCATCACTGTAAGAACCTTTTGCCAAAAAATCTCCAAAAAATGTGGAAGTTTAATGCGCAGACATCCTGTGGAGCCTGTGCAGTGTATAATATGCTCTGCGCAAAATTTTGTACTGGACCATCTTGTCTCTGGCTGAGACAAGGGAGGAAAAGGGGAAATCCCAAATCTCCATCCATTCATCATCATCCAGTCCCAGAACATCCCCCAGCCATTTCTGGAGAAGGGAGGACAGATTAGGACTCCCTACAGTGGAGAACCCCTACAGTGAAGACCCCCCCCCCCTACAGTGCAGACCCCCCTACAGTGGAGACCCCCCTACAGTGCAGACCCCCCCTACAATGCAGATCTCCCTACAGTGGAGACCCCCCCTACAGTGCAGACCCCCCCCCAACTACAATGCAGAGCCCCCTCTCAGACCCATGTACCTCAGGAGCAGAGCAGCACACGTGTGGACAGACTACAAGGAGGAGGGGGAGGCGGCGCAGGCGGCTTCACTCTGCTCGGCTGTATGAGACAGCCGAGACAGATCAGAGCCGCTGATAGAAGGGGATCGTTGCGGCGAACACCCCCTCCCCTCACCTAATCTGCCGCTGCCTATGACCGCGCCGCTGCCGCTCTACTTTAAATCCGCGATGTCTCCGATTCAATCGCGGAGGGGGGGCGCCGACCTGACACCCCCCCAGTGTGTGGCACCCGGTGCGGCCCACCCCCCACTTAGTACGCCACTGGGTTCTGGCTCTGTTAGCCAAAATCCATGATCCAAAGTAGAAGACACTGAGTTCAGCTCAATTTACACTGGCAGTAATACCACCTCTGTAGCAACAGTAGTTCAAACGTGGCAAAGGATCCCTCCCTTGCTGGGTAGAATGTAAATTCTTGCAGTGAATGAGCTTTTGCCCACCAGAAAGGCAACAGCTTGGGTAGTTTGAACAACAAAAGACCTCTCCTGGGAAATAGCAGGGGTGTCCCCCTATGTTGGGCAACAGTTCAGTTCCTGCATAAAATAAATTAAGGACAAAAAAACTTCACAAGTGTTTCCTCCCTTGCGTAAAATTCTTGTAAGAAGCCACTGCCTGACACCACAGCAATTACTCACTCAAATTTACTTACAGTGCTTGTAAAGTCTCATTTTTTTTACTATAAAAATAACAAACATGTCATACTTACCTGTTCTGTGCAAGGGTTTTGCACAGGGGAGCCTGGATCTCATGTCTCTCTTCGGTGCTCCTGGCCCCTCCATCCTGTTAAGTGCCCCCACAGCAAGCAGATTGCTATGGGGGCACCCCAGCTGAGCCGCAGCTCTGTGTATCCATTCATACACAGAACTGCGGTTCGGCCCCACCCCCTCTCGCCTCATTGGCTAACTGACTTTGTGTCTCAGCCAATCAGGAGGGAAAGTCCCAGATGGCCGAGGCACTCATGGACATCGCTGGGTTGAGATGGGGCTCAGGCAGTGGCAGCTGGTGCTTAAAATTTTTGGGGGGGCGCAAACAAACTTAAAAATTCAAAAAAATACTGAAAAAAAAAAAACATCAATTGCAGCCACACTGCCCATAAAATGCAGCCCCTGTGTCCCATAAAATGCAGCCACTGTGTCCCATAAAATGCAGCCACTGTGCCATCAAATGAAGCCACTGTGCCCATCATATGCAGCCACTGTACCCATCAAATGCAGCCACTGTGCCCATCATATGCAGCCACTGTGCCCATCATACAGCCTGTGTGCCCATCATATGCAGCCTGTGTCCATCATACAGCCTGTGTGCCCATCATCTGCAGCCTGTGCCCACCATATGCAGCCTCTGTGCCCATCATATGCAGCCTCTGTGCCCATCACATGCAACCTGTGCCCATCATACAGCCTCTGTGCCCATTATATGCAGCCTGTGCCCATCATATGCAGCCTCTGTGACCCTCATATACAGCCTCAGTGCCCATCATATGCAGCGTGTGCCCACCATATGCAGCCTCTGTGCCCATCATATGCAGCCTCTGTGCCCATCATATGCAGCCTGTGCTCATCATACAGCCTCTGTGCCCATAATATGCAGTATTTGTGCCCATCACATGCAGCCTGTGCCCATCATATGCAGCTTGTGCCCATCATATGCAGCCTCTGTGCCCATCATATGCAGCCTGTGCCCATCATATACAGACTCTGTGCCCATCATATGCAGTCTTTGTGCCCATCACATGCAGCATGTGCCCATCATATGCAGCTTGTGCCCATCATATTCAGCCTCTGTGCCCATCATATGCAGCCTGTGCCCATCATATACAGCCTCTGTGCCCATCATACAGCCTCTGTGCCCATCATATGCAGCCTGTGCCCACCATATGCAACCTCTGTGCCCTTCATATGCAGCCTCTGTGCCCATCATATGCAGCCTGTGCCCATCATACAGCCTCTGTGCTCATCATATGCAGCCTTTGTGCCCATCACATGCAGCCTGTGCCCATCATACAGCCTCTGTGCTCATCATATGCAGCCTTTGTGCCCATCACATGCAGCCTGTGCCCATCATATGCAGCCTCTGTGCCCATCATATGCAGCATCTGTGCCCATCATATGTAGCCTCTGTGCCCATCATATGCAGCCTCTGTGCCCATCATATGCAGCCTGTGCTCATCATACAGCCTCTGTGCCCATAATATGCAGTATTTGTGCCCATCACATGCAGCCTGTGCCCATCATATGCAGCTTGTGCCCATCATATGCAGCCTCTGTGCCCATCATATGCAGCCTGTGCCCATCATATACAGCCTCTGTGCCCATCATATGCAGTCTTTGTGCCCATCACATGCAGCATGTGCCCATCATATGCAGCTTGTGCCCATCATATGCAGCCTCTGTGCCCATCATATGCAGCCTGTGCCCATCATATACAGCCTCTGTGCCCATCATACAGCCTCTGTGCCCATCATATGCAGCCTGTGCCCACCATATGCAACCTCTGTGCCCATCATATGCAGCCTCTGTGCCCATCATATGCAGCCTGTGCCCATCATACAGCCTCTGTGCTCATCATATGCAGCCTTTGTGCCCATCACATGCAGCCTGTGCCCATCATATGCAGCCTCTGTGCCCATCATATGCAGCATCTGTGCCCATCATATGTAGCCTCTGTGCCCATCATATGCAGCCTGTGCCCTTCATATGCAGTCTCTGTGACCCACCCCCCTGCTCGCCATCTGACTGGCACACACTTATCCCATCCTGTGGCAGGTGACAGCGGCGAGCTGTGTGACATGTAGCGGGTCAGGTGACGGCTCCTGTGTCCTCCGTGGTTCTCTGTCCTCCCGTGCGTCTCTTCTTCCTTTCCTTTAGGTGTCCAATTGGATCACCTGTGCCTTCAGCCAATCAGGTCATGGCTATTAAATCCGTGCCTCCTGATTGGCTGAGAGGTGGTTCACCTGGGTGAACTGCAATCGCAATGCTTTGCGCTCCAGGGTCACCTTTTTTTAAGCCTATTAGAGCCTATGGATCTAACCAGGTGCTTCAAAAAAACACCCCCGCCGCTGTAATTCAGGGCCCGGCATCCGTAAAGGGGCCGGACTCCTGAATAGGGGTTGACTACAGTGCCCATGTATAGATTCATGTTATGCATGAATCTATCTAGAGGGGGGCGGCGCCCGTGTTCCCTTAATGGAAGCAACGCCACTGGGCTCAGGTAAGTATTAGGGGGACTGAGGGGGGCTGCTGCACACAGAAGGCTTTTTATCTAATGCATAGAATGCATTAAGATAAAAAAAAACTTCTGTCTTTACAACCACTTTCAGCTTGACAATGAACATAGTATGGACCACCTTAAGGTAGAACAAACAGAGGTACAGGTAGACTTTCCTCTGGATCCTCAATGGTGAAACTAAGGATTCGGGATTTGTACTATCCTCCCATCTGGGCCTCAGATATTGATTGACCATTCCTGGTCTCTGTGGCTAAGCTTCCTCACAATGACTTTGTCCTTGTGGATTGACCTCCCCAGACTCCAGCTGGGGGAGGTCCAGTTGGTAGGGCTTAGGCATGTGCATGAAGTTCCAAACATCTCCTTCGCAATGGGCATATTGTGTAGACTCCGCTTCTCCCATGATTTCCCTAGCACATAAGGGAAGTTGTAGCCATATTTAAGAGCCACCCGTCTCTGTACAATACGCTGGAAACGGGAGAATCTAGGCAGGTCTTCAGGATTTCCTTTGGCTCAATCCTGTACCCACTGAAACATAGAACAGGCCAGGACAAACAACACAGCCAAACTGATTACAGGGAGCCAACACTAAATGTGCCTAACAATTAAATGCAGCTCCACTGGTTCCTCCACCCACACTCGCTCATCCATGTTATGGACCTTGCTTTGTGCACTGGTTCGCAGTCATGTTGGCACAGGAAGGGGCCATCGCCAAACTGTTCCCACAAAGTTGGGACCATGAAATTGTCTGAAATGTCTTGGTATGCTGATGCCTTAAGAGTTCCCTTCACTGGAACTAAGGGGCCAAACCCAACCCCTGAAAAACAACCCCACACCATAATCTCCCCTCCCCCAAATGATTTGGACCAGTGCACAAAGCAAGGTCCATAAAGACATGGATGAGCGAGTTTGGGGTGGAGGAACTTGACTGGACTACACACAGTCCTGACCTTAACCCGATAGAACGCCTTTGGGATGAATTAGAGCGGAGACTGTGACAGGCCTTCTAGTCCAACATCAGTGCCTGACCTCACAAATGCACTTCTGGAAGAATGATCAAACATTCCCATAGACACACTCCTAAACCTTGTGGACAGCCTTCCAAGAAGAGTTGAAGCTGTTATAGCTGCAAAGGGAGGACCGACTCAATATTGAACCCTACGGACTAATGCCATGTACACACAGTCGGAAATTCTGACCACAAAATCCATCTGACGGATTTTGTCCGAAACTGGTGTTGCATACACACGGTTGGACAAAGTTGTCGGAAAATCCAATTGTTCGGAACGTGGTGACGTTGAACACGTACGACGGAACTACGTAGAGGATAGTAGCCAATAGCTTTGGTCTCATAATTTGATCTGAGCATGCGTGGCACTTTGCCCATCGGAATTCTCTACACACGATTGGAAAAAGTCCGATCGGATTTTGTTGTCGGAAAATTTTAGATCCTGCTCTCAAATTTTTTCCTATTCCGACGGAAAAAGCCCGCTAGAGCCCACACACGATCGGATTTTCCGACAACATAATCCGATCTGACTTTTTCCATCAGAATATCCGACCGTGTGTACGGGGCATAAGACTAGGATACCACTGGACCCCTTTCACACTGAGGTGCTCAAAAACTGCCCATAAAAAGTTGGGCATTTTAGAGACGTTTTTGCGGTGTTAGCTGTGTGCTTTTTTTACAGTCACGTGACCTTAAAAAAAAAAGAAATAGCCATTTTGCGGTGCTTTTGAAGCGCTTCCCATTTATTTCCATGAACAGGGGCGTTTTTGAGGCGCTCCAAACATGCCCCAAAGATGCTGCTTGCAGGACTTTTTTCACCGTCCCGCCACCGCACCGCCCCAGTGTGAAAATATCCATTGAAATGAACGGGAAGACGTTTTCAGGCGCTTTTAATGCGCTATTTTTAGCACAAAAGCGCCTCCGTGTGAAATGGGCTCATGTGCTATAAAGGCAGACATCCCAATACTTTTAACAATATAGTGTGTGTGTGTATATATATATATATATATATATATTTTTTTTGTTTACATAAAAGCCGAATATCCCAATGATGACGTCAGTGATAGCATTAGGAATCCAGCTGGTAACATGATGAGTGTTGGAATATTTGGCGGAACGTGCAGGCGTGTGCTGTACACGTATAGCGGGGAAGGCTGCTGGGAGATGTCCTCTATATCGCACACACAGGCCGTAGCAGCATCTCCCATCCTATAGGACAGCGGTGACCGCCCATCCTCCTCCGTACAGCTCTGTACTGGGAGCACCTGTGAGGGAGGAGCCAATCACTGACATTCCCGGCCACATACTCCGAGCTTCAACCAATGGCCTCCAGCATCGCCCAGGACTGAGCACAACATGGAGCACATCAGGCTGCCGAAGGTTAGTGCGACAGAGGTGATCGGAGGATGGGGAGGAGGACCTTCCCCGGAGCATGCATCGTGCACCCCGCTACTCACCCTCCATCCATCCTCTCCTTGTGTATTCTTCCTCCCTGACATCAGCCCCGGCACCATCCATCTCTATGATATCCCAGCATAGAGTGAGATCAGTGCTCATGGTGACAGTGTGGGCTCCATCCATTCACAGCATGTAGAGCCCAGAGTAGAGATGGAGGCCTGTCTAATCTGAGATTAGGATGATGTGCTTAGTGCTGCTATTCTCATGGCTTTCCTTTACATTGCTGATGGCTAGTGATGTCTTCCCTCCCTTCCTCCTTCCTATATGTGTGATCCTCATACAACCCATCCCTCTTGTTATGGGGGACAAACATTGACAGTCATATCCATCCGACGTCTCTGTATCCACCATACATCCCATCTACAGTCATATCCATCCGACATCTCCGTATCCATCATACATCCCATCTACAGTCATATCCATCCGACATCTCCGTATCCATCATACATCCCATCTACAGTCATATCCATCCGACATCTCCGTATCCATCATACATCCCATCTACAGTCATATCCATCCGACATCTCCGTATCCATCATACATCCCATCTACAGTCATATCCATCCCACATCTCCGTATCCACCATACATCCCATCTACAGTCATATCCATCCGACATCTCCGTATCCATCATACATCCCATCTACAGTCATATCCATCCCACATCTCCGTATCCACCATACATCCCATCTACAGTCATATCCATCCGACATCTCCGTATCCATCATACATCCCATCTACAGTCATATCCATCCGACATCTCCGTATCCATCATACATCCCATCTACAGTCATATCCATCCCACATCTCCGTATCCACCATACATCCCATCTACAGTCATATCCATCCGACATCTCCGTATCCATCATACATCCCATCTACAGTCATATCCATCCGACATCTCCGTATCCATCATACATCCCATCTACAGTCATATCCATCCGACATCTCCGTATCCACCATACATCCCATCTACAGTCATATCCATCCGACATCTCCGTATCCACCATACATCCCATCTACAGTCATATCCATCCGACATCTCCGTATCCATCATACATCCCATCTACAGTCATATCCATCCGACATCTCCGTATCCATCATACATCCCATCTACAGTCATATCCATCCGACATCTCCGTATCCATCATACATCCCATCTACAGTCATATCCATCCGACATCTCCGTATCCATCATACATCCCATCTACAGTCATATCCATCCCACATCTCCGTATCCACCATACATCCCATCTACAGTCATATCCATCCGACATCTCCGTATCCATCATACATCCCATCTACAGTCATATCCATCCCACATCTCCGTATCCACCATACATCCCATCTACAGTCATATCCATCCGACATCTCCGTATCCATCATACATCCCATCTACAGTCATATCCATCCTACATCTCCGTATCCATCATACATCCCATCTACAGTCATATCCATCCGACATCTCCGTATCCACCATACATCCCATCTACAGTCATATCCATCCGACATCTCCGTATCCACCATACATCCCATCTACAGTCATATCCATCCGACATCTCCGTATCCATCATACATCCCATCTACAGTCATATCCATCCGACATCTCCGTATCCACCATACATCCCATCTACAGTCATATCCATCCGACATCTCCGTATCCACCATACATCCCATCTACAGTCATATCCATCCGACATCTCCGTATCCATCATACATCCCATCTATAGTCATATCCATCCGACATCTCCGTATCCATCATACATCCCATCTACAGTCATATCCATCCGACATCTCCGTATCCATCATACATCCCATCTACAGTCATATCCATCCGACATCTCTGTATCCATCATACATCCCATCTACAGTCATATCCATCCGACATCTCCGTATCCATGATACACCCCATCTACAGTCATATCCATCCGACATCTCCGTATCCATGATACATCCCATCTACCGTCATATCCATCCGACATCTCCGTATCCATCATACATCCCATCTACAGTCATATCCATCCGACATCTCCGTATCCACCATACATCCCATCTACAGTCATATCCATCCGACATCTCCATCATACATCCCATCTACAGTCATATCCATCCGACATCTCCGTATCCATCATACATCCCATCTACAGTCATATCCATCTGACATCTCCGTATCCATCATACACCCCATCTACAGTCATATCCATCCGACATCTCCGTATCCATCATACATCCCATCTATAGTCATATCCATCCGACATCTCCGTATCCATCATACACCCCATCTACAGTCATATCCATCTGACATCTCCGTATCCATCATACATCCCATCTACAGTCATATCCATCCGACATCTCCGTATCCATCATACACCCCATCTACAGTCATATCCATCCGACATCTCCGTATCCATCATACATCCCATCTACAGTCATATCCATCCGACATCTCCGTATCCATCATACATCCCATCTACAGTCATATCCATCCGACATCTCCGTATCCATCATACATCCCATCTACAGTCATATCCATCCGACATCTCCGTATCCATCATACATCCCATCTACAGTCATATCCATCCGACATCTCCGTATCCATCATACATCCCATCTACAGTCATATCCATCCGACATCTCCGTATCCATCATACACCCCATCTACAGTCATATCCATCCGACATCTCCGTATCCATCATACACCCCATCTATAGTCATATCCATCCGACATCTCCGTATCCATCATACATCCCATCTACAGTCATATCCATCCGACATCTCCGTATCCATCATACATCCCATCTACAGTCATATCCATCCGACATCTCCGTATCCATCATACATCCCATCTACAGTCATATCCATCCGACATCTCCGTATCCATCATACATCCCATCTACAGTCATATCCGTCCGACATCTCCGTATCCACCATACATCTCATCTACAGTCATATCCATCCGACATCTCCGTATCCATTATACATCCCATCTACAGTCATATCCATCCGACATCTCCGTATCCATCATACATCCCATCTACAGTCATATCCATCCGACATCTCCGTATCCATCATACATCCCATCTACAGTCATATCCATCCGACATCTCCGTATCCATCATACATCCCATCTACAGTCATATCCATCCGACCTCTCCGTATCCATCATACATCCCATCTACAGTCATATCCATATGATGTCTCCATATCCATCATACATCCCATCTATAGTCATATCCATCCGACATCTCCGCATCCATCTACAGTCATATCCATCCGACATCTCCGTATCCATCATACATCCCATCTATAGTCATATCCATCCGACATCTCCGCATCCATCTACAGTCATATCCATCCGACATCTTCGTATCCATCATACATCCCATCTACAGTCATATCCATCCGACATCTCCATATCCACCATACATCCCATCTACAGTCATATCCATATGATGTCTCCATATCCACCATACATCCCATCTAGACTAAAGCCATATGACATCTCCATATCCACCATACTTCCCATCTACAGTCATATCCAGCTGACTTCTCCATATCTACCCTATATTACATCTCCATATCCCCCATATTTCCATACACAGTCATGTCCATATGATGTCTCCATATCCACCATACATCCCATCTACAGTCATAGCCATCTGACATCTCCATATCTACCACACACAGCCATATCCATATGACATCTCCATATCCACCATACTTCCCATACACAGTCATATCAATATGATGTTAATAGGAGGAAAGATTGCACTTGCAAATTTAAATGAATAAGGTAAGGTAAAGACAAGAATAGTAAGCAGCAAGTTTCATATGTGATATCACGATAAAAGCATAGGTTCAAGAAAAAAAGTTGTGCTTTAACATTTAAAACTACAAAATGTTCATAAAGAATGTCAGCATACATATTTACAATATTGAGGCCCCCTGCTATAATTGCTGGGATGTATATATTATATGTATATTCAATAAAGTCTTGTACAGTGGAGAATGAGATGTAGAGCCAAGGCGGTTAAGGGATAGAAACGTCACACTCCTTAATCCCATTTAAGATCCACAGCTTTCAGAAATCCATGTATTGTCACCAGGTGTCCCCATCACCATAAACAAAATGCCTTCTTACCAGATAGTTAGACCTATAGAAAAGGTCAGCTGCGCCTGTGGCTGATTACCCTGCCAGGGCCTTTGAACTGCAGTAATTTCGGTGCACAGTGATCCCATGGATGTTCCCTCTTATCCTCTCACCTCCGCTGTCCACGGATGTCTCACTCAAAAGAGAAGGAGGCTCCACATACTATAAGATCCAACAATATTTTATTAGAAGTTTAAAATTTTAAAAGATGAGAGCACCTCTCTATCACATACAGAAATATACTGGCCGGTACATAAAACGTTCACCGCGCTTCCCGGACTTCGTATGTAACGATGATGTCAGCACGTCGTCCGCCCGACTAGTTTTGTCACAGATTGACGTCGTCCTGGGGCACGGGCGACTTGCTACATCATCGCCTTAAATATACACATAAACAAAGCCAAGCCTCTTCTTGGTCATACAGGGCAAGCCTCCCTATGAGGGTTAACTGGACCCCTCTCATATTGTATGTTTAGCTCAACTCAGCCACATTAACACATAACGCTAATAGTGGGTAAGTATATACCGCTAAAATTAAACTAGAAAAGGGAAAGTAGGTGCGAAAAAGGAAACAAAAAAACACCAAATTGTGCGGACCGCATCAGGAATCCATCCACAGATACTCATGTGCTGCCCTCTATAGGCCACCCACAGGTTGCACCCAGAGACTACTCTATTATTACCTTGTAGGCATGTACTTAGAAAATTCTCTAAGTGAGGAAACCAGAAGTTTCAGTGAAAAAGCAGGAAGGAGACACACTGATACTGGCTCCGCTTGGAAATCCACCTGAATCAGGTCGGATGGTCTAAAGACACAATAAAGTGTACTGCTCGACACTATTAAAAATAAAATGTATAAAAAGTGCTTACTTAGACATTTGCTCTAAGGAATAAAAATGAAGAATACACTAAATGGATTTAGGTGTGTGTGTGTGTGTGTGTAATAATAATAATAATAATATATATATATATATATATATATATATATATATATATATATATATATATATATATATTAACATATTATTTGGCACATAACAAAGACCCTAGAAATATGATTTTTTTTTGGGGGTATTTATAGGCACACCCCACCATGGAGGGGGGGGGGGGGTTCACTAGTTAGGGGGATCTCACAACTTGAGATGAAATGGATCTACAAAGTGAGTTGCTTTTCTCCATTAGGCCTCAATGTAGACGTTGATGTGAACACCTTTGTGGACAATTCCTAATACTTTCATGTCTCTTGTTATAAGTAATACACTGAGAGATTGTTGTCACTTATGTAACGTATATGCAAATTTTATATGCTACTGTACATCTTTGAGAATAATCTGGACCCTGGTCAGAGATGTCATTGCATAAAAACAGACAGAGTGGCTGACCATGATGTCAGAATATATGTGTATTATATACACGTATACATGAGTATCCGTGGATGGATTCCTGATGCTGTCCACACTTTTTGGTATATTATTTGTTTCCTTTTTCACACCTACTTTCCCTTTTCTAGTTTAATTTTAGGGGTATATACTTACCTACTATTAGTGTTATGTGTTAATGTGGCTGAGTTGAGCTGAACATACAATATGAGAGGGGGTCCAGTTTACCCTCATAGGGAGGCTTAGCTTCCGTGCTGAGATCTCGGAGCTCAAAACGAGGCTTGGTTTGTTTGTGTGTATATTTAAGGCGATGACGCAGCACATCGCCCGTGCCCCAGGACGGCGGCAATCTGTGACGAAACTAGTAGGGCAGACAACGTGCTGACTTCATTGCAACATACGAAGTCCTGGAAGCGCGGGTGAACGTTTTATGTACCGGACGGTATATTTCTGTATGTGATAGAGAGGTGCTCTCATCTTTTAAAATTTTAAACTTCAAATAAAATATCCTTGGATATTATACTATGTGGAGCCTCCTTCTTCTCTTTTGAGTGACATACAAGGGGGATTTTGTATGGCGCACATAGGAAATAGCTTTTACAATGCATATGGTGGGTGACGGTGGGGGTGGTGAGGGAAAAATGGATAATGTATGTGTTAGTTCAAGAATTAGATATTGGTCCATGTACACATACTAAAATTTTAAAACATATTTGCTGAGCATAAAAAGGCTGCCAGTCCATAAAAGCAAGAAGGAGCTCTGAAATGAAATAAAAAGAGAGAGAGAGACGGCGCCCTCTAAGTGCAGCAAATTAAGATCAATTTAATATAAAAGAAGATTAAGAACACTCACACATTAGATGTGTCATAAAGGCATATCAGAGATTAGAGGATCTTCCGTATTTGGGTCCCGGATGAAGTGATGTCATCAAAGCTGCTGTCAGATGTGATATTTCAAACGTCCTGTGTGATCCAGTGGAGATCCGGTGGCGCTGTGGGTTCTCAGTGCCTCCGGACGGCTGGAGAGCAGGCTGTGCAGACAGTGGGTAGCTGAGTACTAGGCAGTGGTGTTGTTGCGCAATCACTTCCGGGTACGGGTCACGTGGGCGGCGCTTCGGGGCATGCGTGCCCCTTCGTCAGGCTGTGATCTCAGTGATCACAGCCTGACGAAGGGGCACGCATGCCCCGAAGCGCCGCCCACGTGACCCGTACCCGGAAGTGATTGCGCAACAACACCACTGCCTAGTACTCAGCTACCCACTGTCTGCACAGCCTGCTCTCCAGCCGTCCGGAGGCACTGAGAACCCACAGCGCCACCGGATCTCCACTGGATCACACAGGACGTTTGAAATATCACATCTGACAGCAGCTTTGATGACATCACTTCATCCGGGACCCAAATACGGAAGATCCTCTAATCTCTGATATGCCTTTATGACACATCTAATGTGTGAGTGTTCTTAATCTTCTTTTATATTAAATTGATCTTAAATTGCTGCACTTAGAGGGCGCCGTCTCTCTGTTTTTATTCTCTTTTGAGTGAGACCTCGGTGGACAGCGGAGGTGAGAGGATAATGCCACGTACACACGAGTGGAAATTCGGCCAGCAAAAGGCCGATGAGATCTTTTGGTCGGAAAATGCGACCGTGTGTATGCCCCACTTTTGCTGGCCGAATTCCCGCCAGCAAAAGATTGGGAGCAGGTTCTCAATTTTTCGGTCAGAAAAAGTTTTGATCGTCTGTACCAATTCCGATGCGCAAAATTCCTACGCATGCTCGGAAACAATTCAACGCATGCTCGGAAGCATTGAACTCAATTTTCTCGGCTCGTCGTAGTGTTGTACGTCACCGCGTTCTTGACGGTCGAAAGTTCAGCGAACTTGTGTGTATGCAAGCCAAGCTTGAGCGGAATTCTGTCGAAAAACAAAAAGACATCCAACATTTTTCCGACGGAAAATCCGCTTGCGGCATAATCAGGGTAATCAGCCACAGGCGCAGCTGACCTTTTTTCTATAGGTCTAACTATCTGGTAAGTAGGCATTTTGTTTATGGTGATGGGGACACGTGGTGACAATACATGGATTTCTGAAAGCTGTGGACCTTAAATGGGATTAAGGAGTGTGACGTTTCTATCCCTTTACCGCCTTGACTCTACATCTCATTCTCCACTGTATAAGACTTCATTGAATATACATATGTACATCTCAGCAATTATAGCAGGGGGCCTCAATATTGTAAATATGTATGCTGACATTCTTTATGAACATTTTGCAGTTTGAAATGTTAAAGTGCAACTTCTTTTCTTGAACATATCAATATGATGTCTCCATATCCACCATAAATCCCATCTACAGTCATATCTGTATGACCTCTATATCCACCATTATTCCCATCTACAATCATATCCATATGACCTCTTTATATCCACCATCATACATACAATCTATATAGTGATATCCATCTGACAGCTTTATATTGATCATACATCCAATCTACATATAGGCTCATGCACACAGCACAGTTCTTAAAAAATGCCTCTCTTACAGGCGTTTAAAATTTTATTTTTCAGCCTGTAAAAGCACATCTATGTTAGCCTACTGTATGTGTCTATGTACACATTTACAAGCATATTAGTAGAGGAGGGTTTCGATTCTTAAAAAACAAAACAATCACCAGTGTGTACAGGAGAGGAGCTTTTGAGCTGAACAAAATGTGAAACACGTTTAAATCCAGATGCGTTTGGGAGTTTTAAGCGTTTAACGCGTTCTAATGGGCAAAATAATATTTCTGCCCAATAGAATGCATTAACGCCCAATGCCTGAATGTGCATAAATGTGTGCGCACAACATGGATTTAAGTGCATTTTTTAAGCTGCCTTTTATTGGTAGGAGTGAAAGAAGTTCAGAGGGAAAATTAAATGCCCAGGGTGCATGAGCCCTATCCATATAGCATCTCCATACCCACCATACATCCCATCTAGAATTATATCCATATCCATCATACAGCCCATCTACAGCCATATCAATGTGATCTCTCCACATCCACCATACAGCCCATCTAGAGTTATATCCATATCCATCATACAGCCCATCTACAGCCATATCCATGTGATCTCTCCACATCCACCATACAGCCCATTTACAGCCATATCCATGTCATCTCTCCATATCCACCATACAGCCCATCTGCAGCCATGTCCATGTGATCTCTCCACATCCACCATACAGCCCATCTGCAGCCATATCCATGCCATCTCTCCATATCCACCATACAGCTATATCCATGTGATCTCTTCATATCCACCATACATTCCATCTACAGCCATATCAATGTGATCTCTCCACATCCACCATACATCCCATCTAGAGTTATATCCATATCCATCATACAGCCCATCTACAGCCATATCCATGTGATCTCTCCACATCCACCATACAGCCCATCTACAGCCATATCCATGTGATCTCTCCACATCCACCATACAGCCCATCTACAGCCATATCCATGTGATCTCTCCACATCCACCATACAGCCATATCCATGTGATCTCTCCACATCCACCATACAGCCATATCCATGTGATCTCTCCACATCCACCATACAGCCCATCTACAGCCATATCCAAGTGATCTCTCCACATCCACCATACAGCCATACCCATGTGATCTCTCCACATCCACCATACAGCCCATCTACAGCCATATCCATGTGATCTCTCCACATCCACCATACAGCCCATCTACAGCCATATCCAAGTGATCTCTCCACATCCACCATACAGCCCATTTACAGCCATATCCATGTCATCTCTCCATATCCACCATACAGCCATATCCATGTCATCTCTCCATATCCACCATACAGCCCATCTGCAGCCATGTCCATGTGATCTCTCCACATCCACCATACAGCTATATCCATGTGATCTCTTCATATCCACCATACATTCCATCTACAGCCATCTCCATGTGATCTCTCCACATCCACCATACAGCCCATCTACAGCCATATCCAAGTGATCTCTCCACATCCACAATGCAGCCATATCCATGTGATCTCTCCACATCCACAATGCAGCCATATCCATGTGATCTCTCCACATCCACCATACAGCCCATCTACAGCCATATCCATGTGATCTCTCCACATCCACCATACAGCCCATCTACAGCCATATCCATGTGATCTCTCCACATCCACCATACAGCCCATCTACAGCCATATCCAAGTGATCTCTCCACATCCACCATACAGCCGTATCCATGTGATCTCTCCACATCCACCATACAGCCATATCTATGTGATCTCTCCACATCCACCATACAGCCCATCTACAGCCATATCCAAGTGATCTCTCCACATCCACCATACAGCCATATCCATGTGATCTCTCCACATCCACCATACAGCCCATCTACAGCCATATCCATGTGATCTCTCCACATCCACCATACAGCCCATCTACAGCCATATCTAAGTGATCTCTCCACATCCACCATACAGCCATATCCATGTGATCTCTCCACATCCACCATACAGCCATATCCATGTGATCTCTCCACATCCACCATACAGCCCATCTACAGCCATATCCAAGTGATCTCTCCACATCCACCATACAGCCATATCAATGTGATCTCTCCACATCCACCATACAGCCATATCCATGTGATCTCCCCACATCCACCATACAGCCATATCCATGTGATCTCTCCACATCCACCATACAGCCCATCTACAGCCATATCCAAGTGATCTCTCCACATCCACCATACAGCCATATCCATGTGATCTCTCCACATCCACCATACAGCCATATCCATGTGATCTCCCCACATCCACCATACAGCCCATCTACAGCCATATCCAAGTGATCTCTCCACATCCACCATACAGCCCATCTACAGTCATATCCAAGTGATTTCTCTATAGCCACCATACATCCCATCTACAACCATAGCCATATATTCTCTCCATATTCAGTATACATTCCAACTACAGTCATATCCATGTGATCTCTCCATATCCACTATAACATCCCTTCCACAGTCATGTCTATATGTATGCCTACTGTTTACTAGGACAGCAGCATACACGTATGGAGATATAAGCAGAGGTTGTCTGTAGAATGGTACGTGTTTTCTCTTCTCATCTCCTCTTTTGGCCATTTCCTGTTATCTGATTCATAGTGTCCTCATTGTCTGGGGAAGTGATGTGATGGGCAGAGTACCGGGAGATGAGCTGAAGGAGATGATGCTGTAATGAGGTTACATATAAGTGGTAGCTAATGGGACCCTGGTCCTTCACAGAGAAAGCAAAAATCATTCTTTGTAGTAGGCAGTATATGCAATGTTTCTGTATTTTCTGAATAGAATAGAACATGCATTTCATTCTTCCTTTATTTTCTTAGTTAGGCTTGTATACTGGACTTAATAGAGTGTACAGTCTTCCAGTTGTGATGGTTTCATATAAGGCTGAATATTAAACAGTATGTAGATATACACTGATCAGCCATAACTTTTACAGTGTCTTGAAAAAGTATTCATACCACTTGAAATTTTCCTTACTTTGCCATGTTACAACCAAAAAGGTAAATGGATTTTATGTGATAGACCAACACAAAGTGGCACATAATTGTGAAGTGGAAGGAAAATGATAACTGGTTTTCAATTTTTTTTTACAAATAAATATGTGAAAAGTGCATGCATTTGTATTCAGCCCCCCCGAGTCAATACTTTGTAGAACCACCTTTCGCTGCAATTACAGCTGCAAGTCTTTTTGGGGATGTCTCGACCAGCTTTGCACATCTAGAGAGTGACATTTTTGCCCATTCTTCTTTGCAAAACAGCTCAAGCTCTGTCAGATTGGATGTAGAGCATCTGTGAACAGCAATTTTCAAGTCTTGCCACAGATTCTCAATTGGATTTAGGTCTGGACTTTGACTGGGCCATTCTAACACAGATATGCTTTGATATGATCCATTTCATAGTAGCTCTGGCTGTATGTTTAGGGTTGTTGTCCTGATGGAAGGTGAACCTCCGCCCCAGTCTCAAGTATTTTGCAGACTCAGGTTTTCTTCTAAGATTGCCCTGTATTTGGCTCCATTCATCTTCCCATCAACTCTGACCAGCTTCCCTGTCCCTGCTGAAGAAAAGCCTCCCCATAACATGATGTTGCCACCACCATGTTTCACAGTGGGGACAATGTGTTCAGGGTGATGTGCAGTGTTAGTTTTCTGCCACACATAGGGGTTTATTTACTAAAGGCAAATCCACTGTGTACTTGAAAGTGTAGTCGTAGATTTGAGGGGGAAATGCAAGGAAAAAAACAGCATTTTGCTTGCACATGATTGGATGATAGAAATCATCAGAGCTTCCCCTCATTTCAGATCTTTCCCTCAGATCTACAGCGACTGCACTTCCAAGTGCACTTGTAGGGCACAGTGGATTTGCTTTTAGGCTGCATTCACACCTGAGCGTTTTGTCGCCCTAAGCCGCCCTACGCCTGAAGCTACAAAACGTTCGAGGGGATAAAATACATTATTCTCTATGGAGATCGTTCACATCTCCACTCCAAAACGCCTGAAGCCGAACGCCTGAAGCTCAAACAAGTTCCGGACCCTTTTTTGTCGCGCGAATCGGGCAGATTTGGGCGTTCGTGCCCCCATAGAAACTAATGGAAACGCTCGATTCAAGCGACTAGCGCGACAACGAGCGTTTCTACGTCCGTTTTGTCGCTGCATCTGCTCAAGTGAAGTCAATTTTTACATGAAGGAAATGACATAACATAACAGGAAGTGCACAGATAACCATTTTAGCAGACATACAGACCAGCAATATGGAGGATGAAGATACTGTATGCCTGCTGGATCAAGAGACATTTATTGGAATGGTCAAGGAGCACCCCTGTCTCTATGATACCAGAGATCCCACGTATAAACTCAGAGCGAGCAAGAGGAGGGCATGGACCCAGATTGCCATGAAAGTTTTCTCAAACTGGGCAGACCTAACTGGCCATGTTAAGGATGTAAAAGGTAAGATAAACCCCTGCAAACATTAGTACATTATAGAAAAACAGTACCACTTCACACCTGGGGCCAATTATGACATTTCTCTCCTACATGTAAAATCCATAATTTCTTGGCTAGAAAAAGACATAGAACCCCCAAATATTATATATGATTTTTTAGAAAAGACCCTAGAGAATACAATGTCGGTCGTTGCAACTTTTTATATTGCACGGTATTTTCGCAGCAATTATTCAAATACGTTTTTTTTTCATGCTTAAAAAAAAAAAAAAAAGTAAAGTTATCCCAATTTTGTTGCATAATGTCAAAGATGAAGATACGGCGAGTAAATAGATACCCAACATATGAAAAAGTCATGCAAGCCGCATCTTTGGAGCGCTAAGCGCCCCTTCCCATTAAAAAAAATGTGGCAGCGCTCCAAACCCGCCTGCAAAGAGCCTCTGCAGCGGCGATTTGCGTGCCTTTCTAACCCTTTTTCGGCCGCTAGCGGGGCATTTTTAACCCCCGCTAGCGGCCGAAAAAGGGTTAAAACAAGCTGCCCCATTGATTTTAATTGGTAGGAGCAGTGAATAAACCGCTCCTTCACCGCTCCAAAGATGCTGCTAGCAGGACTTTTTCTTACCGTCCTGCTAGCGCAAAGGAGTCGCTTTTGTCAGGCGCTATACAGGCGACTGAAAAACGCCTCAGTGTGAAAGGGGCCTATGCATAGGACTATGAGTATAGTATAGTCAGCATGTCACAAATACATGATGGCACACTCTGACCCCTAGTGTATATTGTATGGATACTGCACACAAAGATAAATATATATTTAAAAAAAAAAACACGGAACTTCTTCACAATAAATCAAGCAATTTTATTAATTATTCACCTAGCATAGTATACGGTTTTATTATTATAACAAAGAAATAATTTATTGAATTGCCTCAAGCTGCCATGGGACCTGTCCTGCTGGAGACATGAAGTAGGATGCAAATTGATCCCTGACATGTGTCCCTTGTCTGTTTCCACGCACACCGGTCCAATGCGCTCTTTCCATACTCTCAAGTACTGGCTCCTCAAAATCATATCCATCCCGCTGCCTTACAAAATTATGCAATGCACATGAAGCCTTTACAGCAGAGACTGCATTTTGCATATTCAGAACAATCGGAGTGTGCAGTACCCGCCATTTATTTGACAATATGCCAAATGCACATTCTACCACACGACGTGCTCGTGTTAGACGGTAATTGAACACACTCCTCTGTTCATTTAGATTGTGCCCTGAGTAAGGCCGTAGTAGATGCTCACTCAGAGCAAAGGCCTCATCTCCAACAAACACACTGGGTAGGGGAGGGCCATTTGTGCCTGGGAGTGGCCTGCTTGCCGGAAGGTCCAGACAATCGGTACGTAGGAGGTGTCCAAATGAGGAATTGTTAAAAATAGCCGAGTCAGCGATGCTGCCATACGAACCAATGTCAATGTACCGGAAGCAATAATTGGCATCCGCAACCGCCATCAAAACAAAAGAAAAATATTTTTTATAGTTGAAGTATTGGCTTCCGCTTCCCATGGGCTTAATGATCCTGATATGTTTCCCATCGATTGCTCCGACACAATTAGGGAAATTGCAGCGTTGCAGGAAAACCTCTGATATCTGTGACCACTCTTCTGATGTCGGTTTTTTAAACACGATATCCTTCAAAATCTCCCAAATTGCAGAGCAGGTGTCACGGACTATATAACTAGCTGTTGATTTCCCTATCCGAAAGCTATAGTGCAGACTTGATATAGATTGTCCAGTTGCTAGGTACCTACAAAGAAATAAATATATGTATTTTAATTTGTGTTTTGACAGTTAAAATGCTAAAACTGAAGTGGAAAAGCTTACGGGATGCCTACACACGACATGTACGCCTGACCAGGGAATGTAGGAGTGGATCTGCAGCATGTGCTCCAAGAGAGTACATGTATGCTAGAGAACTGGAGTTCCTTCGGCCATTGGTGGCTTTGGGGCGGTAAGCTATCATCTGTACGAATGTCATTAACAAATGTAAAGAGAAAGTTCTAATAATTAATTTCTATTTTCAGTACTGAAAACAGCTGGGAGGACAGCTCCCAAAATAATTTGGACCCACAAGCAAGCCAGGCATCAGGCGGTGAACAAGAAGGACAAGATCCGGAGAGCCAGTTGTCTACTCCGGCACGCTCTACAGCAACAACACCTGTGGGAGACCGTGACGAGGAGTCCACACCACCTATTCCTGTTCGTGTGCCAGCTAGAGGAACACGAAGGAGGGCTCCGGAACCGGATTTTAACAGAATGCTGGACATTATGGCCGGTATGTCGGACAGGATGACCAGCAATAGGTCCCATGTACAAGTGTCTGCTAGGTGTCTGGAAGGTCTGATGGAGAAGGTTCCATCAGAGCTCCAGGCAGACATGCTGTCAGGCACTATACGCTACATTGCGACCTTCATCCCGCCAACCACCACATATAGGTCCTCTGAACCTCCCCCACCATATGGTCCTTATGCTAATCCCCCCCCGCCCCATCTGCCAGCACTTCCTCGGTTTTCAGCACCACCTCCTAATTACCCTCCTCTGCCTACACCGCCACCAACCAACTACTACCGTCTGCCAACACCACCACCACCTTCTAATTGGCAGCCCAATGACCATGCATCTACCTCCACCTGGTCACAATATGGCCATGCCATGGATGTGGTCAATGCACCTAACGAGGGAGTCAACTCCTCCCAAACCTTTCAGCACCTCTGATTTTTTATTTTTTTTTATGAGCTACGTTAGCTCCGGTTGAGCTGTATATTTTTCAAATTAAAAAAAAAGAGAATAAGTTTTATTTAGTTAATATTTGATAGTAACAAATAAAGTTTTTTGTTTAATATTAAAATTGTGTGATCGGATGTTTATTTTTCCCTCAATTCTTTACAAAAGTAGGAATTTTATTATAATAATCATTGTAATATGTTATTTTTCGCAGATGAAATGTGTATACCACTAATAACGCCCCAAAATACATACATTGCACTGATGACACGTGGCACTGACAGGTGGTACTGATACGTGGAACTGGGGACACGTGGCACTAACATGTGGCAATGATGACACGTGATATTGACAGGTGGCATTGATACGTGGCACTGATGATACGTGGCACTGGGGACACGTGGCACTAACAGGTGGCAATGATGACACATGACACTGACAGGTGGTATTAATACGTGGCACTGGGGACACGTGGCACTGGGGACAAAAAGAAATAAGAAGAATTTACCTCAGTGTGATGATTAGTCGTTCCACTGGGGGTATACTGTTCCGGAAATAGGTGTCCATTCTTTGCAACCGGCTACTGAGTAAACCCAGTAACTCATCAAAGCTGTGAGCAAGAAATATGGGGTTTATTAGTGGACATTATAAGACAGGAACAATGTCAAACATCATGAATCCAAATTACTTTGACTAACCTTTTTATGGACATCCTTGTGTAGTCCAAGAATTTCTCATCATGCTCACGTAGATCACTATACATGACCCAAAATTGGCCTCTCTCTTCACGTTCGGCAATTACTGGGTGGATCCAATATCTGCGTGCCCTCTTCTTTCTCCTCTCTCTTTCATGTAGAAAGTATGAGGTAACCGTGGCTGCTGCCAGAAAACACGCCATCTCATTGTCACTCATCTTTGTGCAGAAGATAGTACAATATGGAGCAGGAAGCACAATGATGACCCGGTAGTACAGTATTCACCCAGGAAGCAGATGAACAAAATCTAAAAACATAGCAACAAATGATGACAGTGATGATCATTTTTCCTATTGGCTATCCAGAAAAACGATGAAGTTGAAAAACGCCTGAAAACGATGTATGCAAATATGCAAAAACGACCGTATTCGCGCGACAAAACACCGGTAAAAACGCCGGTAAAAACGCTCGTTCCGCTACGCTCAGGTGTGAATGCAGCCTTAGTAAATCAACCCCATAGTGTTTGCTTTTAGGCCAATTTTGGCCTCATCTAACCAGAGCACATTCTTCAAAATGTTTGCTGTGTCCCCCACATGTTTGCTGTGTCCCCCTCCTAGGTTACATGCCTGAAGAAGGGGCCCTGCATGGCTCAGAAACGTCGCTTTTATTTTTTGATACTATGTGATTAAAGTTTTAGACCCATTCTTGGAGATCCTGATGTGCTGGTGACATTTCCTTTTTCAAGATTGCATTCGGCTATAGCCGATGGTCATTTCAGCACCCAATTTAAAATAAAGCCGTTTGTGCAGGAACGTGTGCGTTGGGAGTATTGCATTTGACCCCCACATGGCTTCTCGCAAACTGCAAATGGGAGTTCTTGCAACTTTCTTTCAACAATGGCTTTCTTCTTGCCAGTCGTCACTAGGGTTGGTGTCACCTGGTGCGGTAAACCCGGCATTAAGCCAGGTTAGTGCATCATGTGTCTCTCCCCCCTTAACCTGCCACAATGGATGGAGCCGGGATGTGAGGGATTGGAGGGGTGGATGGGGATGGGGATGGGATTGGGGGGGGGGGGTGGATGGAGCCGGGATGGGATCGGAGGGGGGTGGATGGGATCGGGGGGGTGGATGGAGCCGGCATGGGATAGGGGGTTGATGGTTATGCCATACTCTTTCCATTTTCTGATGATGGATTGAACAGTTCTCCGTGAGATGTTCAAAGCTTGGGATATTTTTTTATAACCTAACCCTGCTTTAAACTTCTTCACAACTTTATTCCTTACCTGTCTGGTGTGTTCCTTGGCCTTCATGATGCTGTTTGTTCACTAAGGTTTTCTAACAAACCTCTGAGGGCTTCACAGGACAGCTGTATTTATACTAAGATTAAATTACACACAGGTGTACTCTATTTACTAATTTGGTGATTTCTGAAGGCAATTGGTTCCACTAGATTATTATCGGAGTAAAGGGAGCTGAATACAAATGCACGCCACACTTTTCATATATTTATATGTAAAAAAAATTGAAAACCATTTATCATTTTCCTTCCACTTCACAATTATGTGCCACTTTGTGTTGGTCTATCACATAAAATACATTTACTTTTTGGTCGTAAAATAAAAAAAAATTGAAAATTTCTTTGTGAAGGCAATGTATGTCTATAAAACAGCATTTTCTTCATTTAATATCTTTCCCTAAATGTTTTCTGTTTTAAGGTTGAAAACGTCCGTCTACTGGACCGGATATCTTCTAGAAAGGCAGCATTGGGTACATTATATCTTACAGCAACCCATGTCATTTTTGTTGAAAATATCTCAGAGACCCGCAAAGAAACTTGGGTATGTTCATACTTTATCTTCACTGTTGCAGAAATTACCGGTTGTGTAACTAAAGCTGACTATAGATTGGTATCATTTTGTTTGAAAATTTTGTTTTTTGAAAATCGACATTCGTTTCCGACCGCAGTGATGAGAAAACTCAGGAGCAGGATGTAAAGCATGTCTCCAATGAATTTCTAACAGTGAATGTGGTTTTCATTCAGTAAAGTCCAAAATCGAATATTATACACCAGCCTTTCTCAACCGATTTGCCCCCAAAGAAACCCTTGAAATAATTTCCAGATCTCAGGGAACTCTTAGTAAGATTAGTCTTTCAGGGGTCATTAGGAAAATGCCCCTTACATTGGTGGTGGTAAGAGGGAAGAACCCCCCCCTACAAGGGTAACTAGAATGACATTGTTGCAGTCATGCTGCTGGCGCTAGAACCATGAAGACACCATCAGATGGGGTTTAGTTACCCACAGCTCAAGGAACCCTTAGCCAACCTTGGAGGAACCCTAGGGTTCCACGAAAACCCTGGTTGAGAATGGCTGTTATACACAAATTCAAGCAACATTCGTCAAGCCATGGAATATACTGAGAATTTTCATATGAGTGTTCTTTTGAAAATCTATTATTGTATGGGCAGCTGAAAGTGGTAATAATCCCTGCTTGGTCATTTTTTCCTACAGGTATGCCTATAATAAGGCTTACCTGTAGGTAAAATATCTCCTAAACATGCACCGTTTAGGAGATATTCAACCTGAATGCAGCCAGTTACGTCACCGGCGCATTGCGCTCTGAAGGTCTGGCATACCTTGCCCGACTTTCAAAGCTTTGTGCTGGAACCAAGGGTCCTGTACGCATGCGCGGGAGTGACATCATCATCGCGGCTCCGGCCAATCACAAAGCCAGAGCGTGCAAACCCGGAAGAAGGACCGGGGGAAGATGTCAGCCATCTCAGCGGTGACAGTACAGTGCTGGAGGACTTCATTCCAAGGTGAGTATTTTATAATGTGCTGGTATCACGCATCACGCCTTGCAGGTGTTTTATTTTTTTATTTTTTTACAACCACTTTAAGTATGCTTGTCTTTAGGGGCAGTCAAGGGTCGGGCTATGTACATACGGAGGTTCATATGTTTTAAGAAAATGCGCCTTGGGATCACAGTTTGATTTTTCAATATTCATGCTTTATAGACATAACAAAATCAGAACCAGATAGCGATTGGTTATATTTTAGGACTGCATTTTCATCATTGAAGCCTGTAAATGGTAAAACCGGCCCTGGTTGGCAATGAACAGCCCAAGCAGACTTTGATGTGATGGCCTGATGCAAGTCTTAGACAAGGATTGTGTCATTTAGACAAACCCCTGGGAGCAAATGGCTAGCATTTTCTATATACTGTTTGTAATTATGGGTCTGGCCAAATGTGTTAACTGTGTATGCATGAGAACAGAATAGCAGGTCTCAGCAGTGCCGATGATGGGAGATTATTTTACTACCCATAATTCTCAGCGATTACATCTTTCTGTCTGTGACAAGCCCAAGGTAAAGCTTGTTTTTGCTTTGACTGTTCATGAAATTTAGTACATATTAGGTAGTTTTTATATTGGGACCTTTGCATTTTTCACGATTAGGAGTTGTCCCATTTGTAAAGCATATTTAGCAGTATCTTGTCTTTCTTATTCTGGTAACACTTGGATACCGCTAAAGATATACTTGGACAGGCTGAAAATGATGGTGGTGATCCACAGCCCAACCATCACATTTTCTAGATCCTTGACATCTCCAATGTTCTCTACAGCAGGCATGCTGTTAAAAAACAGAAATTGTAGGGTCATTGGAAAATTACAATCTGTTGGTTACATCTGACTAAATCCATAGGATGTCAACTCTGCGGTATTATGAATATTATTTGCTTAAAGTGGTTGTAAGCCTCAGACATGAAATCTGAACAAAGCATATCCCTCTATAGTGTGTACTTGTCTCAATTCAGAGCATTAAAGTGATTGTAAAGTCTTGTTTATTATTTTTATAGAAAAAAAAATACTTACCTGCTCTGTTGCAGTGGATTTGCACAGAGCAGCCCAGATCCTCCTCTTCTCGGGTCCCTCTTCTGTGCTCCTGGCCCCTCCCTCCTGTTGAGTGCCCCCACAGCAAGCAGCTTGCTTTGGGGGGCACCCAAGTCGAGCTGCAGCTCTGTGATTCCATTCAGACATGGAGTCCCGGTTCGACACCTCCCCCCTCTCTCTCCTGATTGGCTAACTGAGTTTTATTGACCGGAGTGGGAGCCAATGGCGTCGCTACTGTGTCTCGGCCAATCAGGAGGGAGCTTCTCGGATGGCTGAGACACTCGTGGACATCGCTGGATAGAGATGGGGCTCCGGTAAGTATTAGTGGGTCCGAGGGGGGCTGCTGCACACAGAAGGCTTTTTATCTTATTGCATAGAATGCATTAAGATAAAAAACCTTCTGACTTTGCAATTTTTTTAAGTGTCATTTCTGTCTGATGAATCACTTTTGACAAGTTTTCCTAACACAAGAGAAAATGGGTGACAGGGGAGGGACCTCCAGCAGATTGACAGCTTCAGCTCTGTTCCGGTGTGCTGTGTGAAGGGGGGTGTGTCCCTTCCCTCCAATCAGCTCTCAGAGCTCTCCTCACTGAGCTCTGCAGAGTGTGACTTCAGCTATCTGCCCCTTTTTTTCTAATGGCTCAAGACAAGCTTTATAAATTCTGGACTTTGAACAGATGTAGAAAAGACTGCAGATAAACAGGTACAACTTATGTAGGAGGATTTGTTTCATCTCTGTGTATCACCTGAGTCCAGTAGCTTTAGAACCACCTTAAGTATATGCAGCACTATTGGCAAGAGGTCGATTGATTGAACTGATTTGTCCCTTATTACATATCTTTAGATTCTTCACAGCCAAATCTCTTCTATTGAAAAACAAGCTACAACTGCATCAGGCTGTCCTTTACTTCTCCGCTGCAAAAACTTTCAAGTAATTCAAATCATCATCCCCCAAGAGAGAGATTGCCATGACATCTACATATCGCTAGCCAGATTGTCACGACCAGGTACTGTATGAATTGTTTTGTCCTAAGTACCCTTAGGCTAGGTTTCCACTAGTGCGACTTTTCATGCGATTTGGGACTGTAAAGTCGCATGACAAGTTGTACCCCATGATTTCCAATGAGTACCGTTCATATCTGTGCGACTTCAAAGTAGTCCCTGCACTACTTTAGTCCCACTTTGATGCGACTTGAGGTCGCGGTAAAATCGTGCAACTTTGGGGATGCAATAGTGGAAACATAGCCTTAGAGCGTCCTTGAGTTTACCTGAACAGAGCACACAAAGTGGGCATAATCGCTTTGTTAAAGGGGATGTATAGTAGTCTATGCATACATTTTGATTTCTTTATTGTAGTCCTGATCAATTATTTTTGCTTTTTTAACAGTTAAATATGAAGAGCTGTACTGCTTCTCCTTCAACCCCAAACTGGACAAGGCAGAGCGGGAAGAAGGCTGGAGGCTGATTGATATGAGTGGAGAGTACAGTAGAATGGGGGTGTCCAAGAGCCTGTGGCAGCTCAGTGAGGTTAATCGTGACTATCGAGTAAGTCTCATGTGGCACATGCCATAAGTATTGGGATGACCATTACCAGAATACATGTAATGTAGCACATACCATAGGTGTTGGGATTACCATTACTAGACTATGTGTAATGTAGCACATACCATAGGTGTTGGGATGACCATTACTAGATTACGTGTAATATAGCTCATACCATAGGTGTTGGGATGACCATTACTAGATTACGTGTAATATAGCTCATACCATAGGTGTTGGGATGACCATTACTAGACTACGTGTAATGTAGCACATACCATAGGTGTTGGGATGACCGTTACTAGACTACGTGTAATGTAGCACATACCATAGGTGTTGGGATGACCATTACTAGACTACGTGTAATGTAGCATATACCATAGGTGTTGGGATGACCATTGGCAGAATATCTGTAATGTGGCACATACCATAGGTGTTGGGATGACCATTACTAGACTACGTGTAATGTAGCACATACCATAGGTGTTGGGATGACCATTACTAGACTACGTGTAATGTAGCACATACCATAGGTGTTGGGATGACCATTACTAGACTACGTGTAATGTAGCACATACCATAGGTGTTGGGATGACCATTACTAGACTACGTGTAATGTAGCACATACCATAGGTGTTGGGATGACCATTACTAGACTACGTGTAATGTAGCACATACCATAGGTGTTGAGATGACCATTACTAGACTACGTGTAATGTAGCACATACCATAGGTGTTGGGATGACCATTACTAGACTACGTGTAATGTAGCACATACCATAGGTGTTGAGATGACCATTACTAGACTACGTGTAATGTAGCACATACCATAGGTGTTGGGATGACCATTACTAGACTACGTGTAATGTAGCACATACCATAGGTGTTGAGATGACCATTACTAGACTACGTGTAATGTAGCACATACCATAGGTGTTGGGATGACCATTGGCAGAATATCTGTAATGTGGCACATACCATAAGTGTTGGGATGACCATTACCAGACTACATATGTTACAGCTCCTTCTGGAAGAGATAAAGTTGCCCATATACATGTGTTCTTTAGTAGCTGTTCTGGACATTGTTTGGTGTGTTTTCAGGACGCATATTATGACCATGCTCACCCATTATCCATTCCATATCATTTGTGTGGGTTAGAAATAGTGCAATCTTTTCTTTGCTTCTCTCTGGATTTAGAAATTCTGGAGTAAGTAAGGATAACTAGATTATTAAGTCATAACCATTTAGGCTGCGTTCACACCTATGCGAGTTGGACGTGGGTTTCTACGCATAGCAGGAGATTGTGATTGGCTCTCTATGGAGCCAATTCACATATCTCTGTTTCAGCTGAGGAGCGGCTTGCACAGGAACGCTGTGCGTCTTTGAAGAAAAGAAGGCTGGACAGCCGCACTCCTATGCAATTTCTTTATCAAGTGCCGGATACAAAGGTGAACTACAGGTGTTGGCTTACATGTTTCACACCAAGATCAGGTGGGATAGAGGCTTTTTGGAGCAGTAGGGTAAGAGAAACTGCCTTAGAGCGATGTACATGTACAGCTGTGCGTCTTTGACTCCATTCAGGGCCGAATTCTGGCACAAATTGGTGCGCAAACCCAGTGGAACTAACACTACAACATATCCAAAGATAGGGTTGCTAGCTCCAAGTGGCCCCCGAGATACGGGGCCCCAAAATCAGTTCGGAAAATGTCAAGCACTTTTTTCTGCAGCAGAGAATGACATTTTCTGAACCGACTTTGGGGCCCCGTATCTCGGGGCCACTTGGTGCTAGGAACCCCATTGGATATGTTGTAGTGCTAGTTCCACTGGGTTTGCACACGAAATTTGGGGTTCCTAGCACCAAGTGGCCCGAGATACGGGGCCCCAAAGTCAGGTCGGAAAATGTCATTCTCTGCTGCAGAAAAGTGCTTGACTCGAGTATAAGCCGAGGGGGGCATTTTCAAGACACAAAAAAATGTGGCTTATACTCGAGTATATACAGTATACAAGGAAAGGGGGTGGGGGGTTTGTATGAATGGTTCAAAAGCGTGAATGTCAGTTTGTCTCTTTTTGTACTGTACTCTAAATTTTTAAATGCAAAAATAATTTTAGAAAAGTGTAAATGTTACACCTTACCTTACCCTTACCAAACTGCTTTTTTATAGTATGATGCAACATAATGTCTTTCTTTTAGGTTTGTGACACGTACCCGACTGAACTCTACGTACCAAAATCTGCTAGCGTGCCAATCATTGTTGGGAGCTCAAAGTTTCGTAGCCGTGGTCGTTTTCCTGTTATGTCCTATTATTATCAAGATAATGATGTAAGTGTCTTTGTAAGCGCCCCCCCCCCCCCCCCCCCCCCCCCCCCCATCTTCATAGCCTAATTTGTAAAGACATTTCCAATATTTCATGCATCGCATTGTCTTGGCTATCTTAAGTGTTACTAAACCCACAACAGTAAAATCAGTCTGTATATGCAGTAAAGCAAGCTTGTTATACTCACTGTGGAACCTAATAATCCTCTGTATTGTGTAAAAAAAGGCTGTTTGATACTGTATGCACAGATCCTCCCCTTCTTGTATTGTCTCCAAAACATGTCCGGATAAGACAGAGTTACTGGAGTCAGGCTGCACATGCTCAGTTTGGTGTGTATTGCTAGAGTTTTTTTTTTTTTTTTTTTTTTTTGGGAAGGTGCATGTGATCAGCACAGGGCCAATCAGCACTGTCCAGACAGAGGGTCAGGAGTTCTGCATCCTGATAGGACATCCAGTGCAGTATAAAAACTCCTCCTACAAGCTTTAACCAGGCACTGATGGAAGTCATAAGACTGCTATATACTGCTGATGAGAAAACTTATTCAGCAGTTTATCTTTACTACTAAAATGATTGCATTTCCATGTTCTGTGTACTGTGAAAGACCAGATATAATGACTTGTGGGTCCTGGGTATAGTAACACTTTATAAAGCCTAGTACACACGGGAATGAATGTTGGGCAGCTTCGGCTGGTTCAATAGAAACCGGGCTAGTTCATTTATGAGGAAAGATTAGCTGAACTGAGTTTATTTTCTTTTGAGAAGAGTAGATTACCCACATGCCGACTGGGCCATAGCCGAAAGACAGCTACAGCGCGGTCGGCTTATCCTGGGTGGACGTCCTACACGTCCTCCCAGAAACTTGCTCCCGTGCGCCCCCTAGGGCGCACACTCGGGAACATCCGCGACCGCCGGGTCCCGAGGACCCGGCGCATCACGGATCACGGTAAATGGCCGCTGATATCGGCCGTTTACCACGTGATCGCTCCGTCAAATGACGCAGCGATCACATGTACACAAACCGGCGTCACGTCATGACGCCGGTTCCTCCCTTCCCTCTCTGTACCGATCGGTACAGAGAGGGGAGAAGCGGAAAGGGATGAGATGGGACCAGCGCTGTGGGCTGGATGTGTAGTGCCCACAGCGCTGGTCAGTGACAGCAATACTCTGCCACCACTGTGCAATACTCTGCCACCACTGTGCAATACTCTGCCACCACTGTGCAATACTCTATTAATACTGTGCAAAACTGCAATACTCTGCCAATACTCTGCCAATACTCGCCAAACTCTGCAATAACTAGTGGGTATTGGATAGTGTATATGGAAGCTTTCTATTTGTGGGTGTTTTTATTTTTTTCTTCTTTTTCTTTATTGGTTGAACTGGATGGATTTGTGTCCTTTTTTTTTTTTTTTTTTTTTCAACCAGACTAACTATGTAGGCTAACAGTGTTTTTTTGTGTTTGCTTGTAAATTGAACCTCAAAGCTGGCCTGTTAGATTTCTTAATAAAGTAGAATTATTTTCATTTTGGATACAGCATAGGAGGGTTATAATCCTTGTCAATTTTTTTTTTTTTTTTTTTTTTCGCCATGTGTGTCCCATTTTGGAGCTTTCCCTTCACTTCATGTCCCATAGCCAAACAGGAAGTGAGAGGAAATCCCTGCAAATTAGGGGAATACCTTGGGGATTTTACTGGGGACAAAGCAAAATATGGGATTTTCTTTACTTTCAATGATAGTTGTAAAGGGGACAAATAGTGAGGGTGAATCACCTTAACGGGGCATAGACAGCAATAGAAATCTCGACACGTTCTAATCTCTCTCCAAAACGTTTTTTCCATTAGTTGTACTTTAAGCACTCCAGTGGCAAGGTAATTCCTACTGAATTCCTAGTTCTGCTCAACTTCTACAGCCTGGTACCAGGGTAGATGACAATGTCCACTTCCAGATCACTTCTCCAGAATACAGGGTCCACAAATAACCCAGCTAGAAATGTGACATTTCTGCTTTGCAGGTAAGTGGATTCCACTGTGGGAATATCTTGCCTCTGGAGTCCTCAAGAGGTTTGTGAAGCAGGTGGGTGATTGTAAATCTAGAGATCACACAAGTGTAGCTTTCAGTTTTGGGTGACGTTTTGAGGTTTGCATACATTTTAGACTTTAAACAGAATTTTTGTCAGGACAAAGGTATGGGAACCGTTTCTGCCATTGCTGTATTTGAAGGTGAAAACTTTTAGGGTCATCATCCATAGTTACTTTTTGCTATGCAGTAAGTCACTTACCTGGCCCTGAGACACCTAAAATGCACATGATCCTTCAAGGTCAGTGACTCACTAAGTAAAAGATATAATTATGACCTGCCCTATAAACCTATTTATGACCTATATAAACATGGCGGTTACCTAAAAAAAAAAAATGGTTACCTAGCGACACTAATGCAGCGATCAGAAAAACGATCGCTTAGTGACACTGGCAAAAGGGGGTGAAAGGGTTAACTAGGGGCAATCAGGGGGTTTAAAACCTTTATTAGGTAATATATGGGGGTACCTGACGCTATATAAAAACCTGACGGGGAACCTAAATAACGAAATAACTAACTGGCTAACCAGCGTCACCAGTGACAGTTATACAGTGATCACTGGTGAAAGGGTTAACTCTAGGGGCAATCAAGGGGTTAAAACCTTTATTTTAGGTTGTAATATGGGGGTACCTGACCTATAAACCTATTTTATGAACCTATATAAACATGGCGGTTACCTAAAAAAAAAAAATGGTTACCTAGCGACAGCAGTGACACTAATACAGCGATCAGAAAAACGATCGCTTAGTGCTAAGTAAAAGATATAATTATGACCTGCCCAGGACTTGCCTTCAGAAACCAGTCAGCAAGAGGGCTGACATATTTTCTCTCCTGAGAGCCTTCTATTGAGTATGATGAGTGATCAATAATAGAAGTACATTAAAGAAATGATGGAAACCCGTTAACGTGTCCCACTATTGCTAATCTGTGGGGAACTTCCTACTATAAGGTGCTCAACTCTCTTTAATGTGGTTTCACAAAGCCATCATTTTATAATGCATGCAGATCCTGGCCTCCCACACCCACTGAGAAGCAAGAGGCTCTACTGCACTAAAGCAGTGTTTCTCAACTCCAGTCCTCAAGGCGCCCCAACAGGTCATGTTTTCAGGATTTCCCTCAGATGAAACGGCTGTGGTAATTACTAAGGCGGTGAAACTGATCAAATCACCTGTGCAAAATAATGGAAATCCTGAAAACATGACCTGTTGGGGCGCCTTGAGGCCTGGAGTTGAGAAACACTGCACTAAAGAATAATGAGCAGCTACTAGAGGTGGTGGCCTGAAAACGTCTCAGTACTGCTGTTAGAACAGCGGATATGTGGAGGTTCTGAGTGTGGAGAACCTGGGTAATCTACATGGGAATGTTCTGTAATACAAGTTCTGCTTTCTACTCCTTTATATAAATGTTACTGTATAATCTAAGTGTAATTTTTGCAAGATAAATAAGCTATCTGGCTATTATTGCTGGTCACATCTTGTGTTGCCAGTGGCCCGTCTCCTTCCCATATGTTTATACTAATTCCCATGGGCACAAACCAGTGCCAGAGTATACAGGCAGATGAAGTGATTAACTCCGGTGACATTGCAGTTCTTCATGTGGTTTGTCTTTCCCTGCAGGCCTCTATATGTCGTAGTAGTCAGCCCCTGTCCGGATTCAGTGCTCGCTGTCTTGAGGATGAACAGATGTTGCAGGCGATAAAGAAAGCAAATCCTGGCAGTGATTTCCTCTATGTCGTTGATACCCGACCAAAAGTAAGTCAGCTGGAATTAGTTTTTTTGCCTACAGTGGCCTGAATAGTTTTTAATGAGCTTCATTTAGTTGATGTACCGTATATACTCGCGTATAAGCCGAGTTTTTCAGCACATTTTTTTGTGCTGAAAGTGCCCCCCTCGGCTTATACTCGAGTCAAGCACTTTTCTGCAGCAGAGAATGACATTTTCCAACCCGAATTTGGGGTCCCGTATCTCGGGGCAACTTGGTGCTAGGAACCCCACATTTGGTGTGCAACCCCAGTGGAACCAACACTACAATGTATCTAAATTTATATCCAATATCCAAATAGCACCAAGTGACCCCGAGATACAGGGCCCCAAATTCGGTCAACTGTGTCCATCTGCAGCAATGCCTTTTCGGGACCCTTTGGGTTCAGAGACCCCAAATTTTGGCTGCACCTAGGGGGCATCTACGAACCCTTAACTACCAAGTTTGACGTTCGGGGACCTATGGCTGAAAATGGGCACAGTGAGGCATGCAAATGGGCACAGTGAGGCTGCAAATTGGGCATTGTTGACCCTCTTTTCCACTTACAGTAGCTGCGCATTTCTCACCCTAGGCTTATACTCGAGTCAATAAGTTTTCCCAGTTTTTTGTGGTAAATTTAGGTGCCTCGGCTTATATTCGGGTCGGCTTATACTCAAGTATATACGGTAACTGTCAGCAATGGGGGGAAAAGGACAAATGAAGTAAAAAGTTGATGCTACAGGGTTATTAAAAGTAATACAGTATAACACATTGTACATAAATGCTATACTAATCGTTTTCCAATTCAATGCCCTTTTCATTTCAGTCTATCAGGATTTGCTATAACTGCCAAAAATGCCATTACAAAAGTGTTTTTTTTATTTATTTTTTTAACCACTTCAAGACCAGGCCTAAGTTAAAATCAGTATTTTTTGCTAGAAAATTACTTAGAACCCCCAAACATTATAGAGAGAGAGAGAGAGAGAGAGAGAGAGAGAGAGAGAGAGAGAGAGACTTTTAGCAGAGACTCTATAGAATAAAATTGCACTATTTTATGTCACACTGTATTTGCGCAGCTGTCTTGCAAATGCAATTTTTTGGGGAAAAAATACACTTCAATGAATAAAAAAAAAAAACTGTAAAATTAGCCCAATTTTTTTGTATAATGTGAAAGATGATGTTACACCGAGTAAATGGATACCTAACATGTCACGCTTTAAAATTGCGCACACTCGTGGAATGGCGACAATTTACGGTACTTAAAAATCTCCATAGGCGACAATTTAAAACATTTTAACGGTTACCCGTATAGGCCCCTTTCACACGAGGCGGGCTCCGCTTGCATGGAGCCCGCCTCTGTCCGCCGGCTCAGCGGGAGATCTCTCCGTTGATCTCCGCTGAACCGGCGGATGACAAGCCTCTCTCCGCTCACTGAGCGGGGAGGGGCTTGCGAGCGCCGCTGATCTCTATGGAGAGATCGGATGAAAACGGACAGTGTGTCCGTTTTCATCAGATCTCACCCGATCCGATCCGCCAGCGACGGATCTGGACGTATAGCCATGCGTCTGCTTTTGGCGGATCGGACCGGGTCGGATGTCAGCGGAGATGTCTCCGCTGACATCCGACGCTCCATAGACTAACATGGAGCGCCCGTTCAGATCCGCCGTCAAAACTGACAGGCGGGGGGGGCGTGGCTTTGGCATGGCGGCGAGTGGACGCTAGAGCAGAGAGCTCCCGGCCAGCGGCACCCGTGCAGCATACCACAAACAATACCCCGCATTGACAGCACCTACCCGCACCCCCGACAGCCTGGAGAGCGACCCGCCGCACTCAGCTCACCTCCCGCGGCATGGATCGCTATTTAAAACAGCGCAATTTGACTGCCTCTACCCCAGCGACACCTAAGATGGCGCCGGCCGGACACGCGACGGGGGATACCAGGAGGGAGACCGCCACCCCTGAAGGCTTGCGGCAACAAGAGGAGGACTTCACAATGCCGCCCTACTCCCCTCTCAGCGATTTATCCCCCTGTCTACCTCGATCGCTGGCAACATCAACCGACCTGGAGGAAGAACTGTTCGGCTCCAGACAGACCTCTCCCTGTGCCACTACATCCCTTGCTGCTCCTGGTCTCAAACATGCTCAAACTTCAAGACCACAGGACACAGTGAGTACCCCTGCTACACCTTCCCAGCAGTTAGAGCCCGCACTTCATGCTGACCCCACACATAAGTTATGGGCTCTATTACAGCAGCTCCCCACTAGGAATGACTTTGAATCACTAGCCTCTAGAATGGAGATGGCCATGAGGGGAGAGATGCAAGCCATTAAGCAGGAAGTGGCAGCCATAGATACGCGCGTTGCAGCGGTGGAGCAGGAACAGGGAGAGATGTCCCAAAGTATACTAGATGTACAGACCTCGCATTCTGAAATTAACGACCAATTTCTCCAACTACAACTGCTTCTTGACGATTTAGAAAACCGGAGTCGCAGACAGAACATACGCCTGAGGGGAGTTCCGGAATCCATCCCACAATCTGAGCTCCGTGCAACAGTAACCTCCGTCTTTAACCGGTACCTAGACCGTCCGCAAGACACGGCTATTGTCTTAGACCGTGTTCACAGGACTCTTGGCCCTAACCCTAACTCGCCTGACAGACCCAGAGATGTCCTCTGCTGCCTGCACTCCTTTAACCTTAAAGAAGAAATCCTGAGACAGGCATGGCGGGTGGGCGTCTTGGAGTTTGATGGCGCGGCCATACACCTGCTTCCGGATATTTCCAGGAAAACCCTCCTGATGAGACGGGCGCTCAAACCTCTCTTAGACGGCATTGGAGAGAAAGGTCTCACATACAAATGGGGCCATCCGTTTCATCTGATTGTCCGCAAAGGCCCTGACACTTTCGCTCTGCGTCATCCCTCAGAGCTCCCACACCTGTTCACTTTTGCTGAGATGAACCCAGTTGCTATTCCAAACTGGCTCCTGGTGACCGTTCAGCCGATCCCACAACGTCGTCCGTCAGAAGGAAGACAACAAAGGGCCCGGTCCGGACGACGTTCACAGAGAGGCCCACCACAGGCTCCCCGCGATCCAGATCTTTGATTTTTTTATTTTTATTTTTTCTCTGGAACTAAGCACTCGGATGCCCCCTCTTACATAGAAGGCCCAACCACCTCTCAGTCAGTTTTACCGGAGCTCACTAGTTCCCCACAATGACCTGATCTACCCTGAGGAAAACCCGCTCACCCCGAAAGAACACCCCACAGACCTTCCCATACAAACAGAGTATCCTATGCTACCCCAGAGTCAGGGGGAAAAATCCTGTAAGAGGGGTTGACTTTCACTCTCCCCCCTCCCTCCCATTCTTTTTTTTTTTTTTATTTATTTATTTTTTTTTTTTCTTCTTTTTTTTTTTTTTTTATTTGCTTTTGTTGTTTCAGCCCAGAGCACAGTTATCGGACCCGCCATATGAAGACAGAGGGAAACTGAGGACTTCTCCAATGCTCCGGGCAGTGGGGTATATATTCACTGGTACAGTTGTAGCAAAGGGACCTTCTCACCACTGTATTATATTACTGTACTGTGTTACTGGCTATCTGGGGCTGTTTTTGATTTTTGATTTGTAAGTAAGTGTAATTTTTTTTTTTTTTTTTTGATTTTTTATTTTTTTCTTGGGGGGTGAAAGGAGATCTGGGGGGCTCGGTTCGTAGATTGGCGACGGCCTTACGTTTCCACACTGCCTCCGCCCACCTGCCTTACAGTGGGGATAGGGAATAGTATTGTACAACGTTTCCAGGAGGCATTCACCTTCTAGGTACTCCATTAGTGGAAGACATGGCACCAATTTTAGGGGAGACCGAGTAGCAATCCAGGGGACGTTGTATTTTTGTTCCGGTTATTTTCCTACAAGACACGGGCTACCCCGGATCAGATTTTTTTTTTTTTTTTTTCTCTTACCGTACCCGTACTCCCGAAAGCATCTGGGCGGTTCACCTTCCTTTTCAGAGGCCCACTGGTCACCTCAATGGGCTTCATGCCCACACGTGATGGCCACCTACGATGGGACCCACTTGGGGAGACGCTTTTAGCTATTGCAAGGGAATATTCGAGTCTCTCCCCAACTGGGCCTCGGTCACCAAAGTAGGGGAGGGAGAGACCATGAGGAGACAAAAAAAGTCCTGGTCAGAATGCCAGGGTGCCCATGGCGCTCACCTGGAGACGTTAAGAGGTTAACCCTTGTACTTTACCGCAGGCCACTAGTTATGCAAGACCTGAATCTGGTGCCTTAGAGAACCGTTAACTGTTACCTTTTCTGTTATCAATTCGCTTGTTCTCATGTTCTATATATGGTTTCCCTACATGGGACTTAAGTTGAATGTATTATCTTACATGTTGGTATTATCTTACATGTTGGTGCTGTTATACCGCTCATTTATCGACATTGCTGCGGGGGTCCCGATGGTCGGGGCTCCTCGTTTGACTGTGCCTTACCACCTCACGCAATAGGAACACTCTGCCCTGGTGGCAGTAGCTCTCCTTTACGGAGTATCATCTCTTGATAGACCCCTTTTTACCGTTTTCTTATCCTACTCTCCAACTTCTCTTTGCTATCTAACCTCCCCCCTATTTCCCGCTTCCATCTTCCCCTCTCCCCTCCCCTCTCCCCTCCCCTCCCCCTCCGTACCCCCCCCCCTCCCCCACCTAGGGAGCAGGCACTCCGCCATTATGGCTCTTAAATTCCTTTCATGGAATATTAAAGGACTGAATTCTCCTGAAAAGCGATCCAGCTGCCTGTCCGAACTCTGGAGAAACAGGGCGCACATAGTCTTTCTCCAAGAGACTCATTTCCAGGTGGACAAGGTCCCGAGGATTACTAACAGGCACTTTCCGGTGGCTTACCATAGCCCATCTAATTCCTCTAAATCCAAAGGGACAAGTATCCTAATATCCAAATCTTTACACTGGCAGTTTCTGGACGAACTCCGAGATCACGAGGGCAGGTTTCTGCTTCTGAAGGGTAAAATCGATTCTCACACATTTACCCTTGCGAACTTTTACTTACCCAACACGAATCAAGTTCAGGTTCTGGGAACTTTCCTAACAACACTGGAGCCCTTCTGCGAGGGTACTCTCATCTTAGGGGGCGACTTTAACCTCACCCTAGATCCGTCTAAAGACTCATCGGCTCAATCATCCTCCTTACCCCAAGGAGCAAGACGAACCCTTAAAGATCTACTACATGATCACCAACTGGTGGACGTTTGGAGAATTTTTCATCCTCAAGAACGAGATTTTTCCTTCTACTCTCCCACGCACGGATCCTATTCCAGGATCGATTTTTTCCTAATACAACACTCTACAATTCCCATAGCCTCCAAAGCAGAAATTGGCCAGATAACACTTTCTGATCATGCTCCAGTTCTCCTGGAACTCACACCCCCACATTCACACCCAAAGACGCCATTTTGGCACCTGAATGAAACACTCCTTAAAGATCCAGAAACGGTAGCAGAGATCAGCAGAGAACTTCGCTCCTACTTTGCAAATAATACGGGTTCCGTGTCTAACCCTCTCTCTATGTGGGCAGCACACAAATGTTACATTAGGGGGATCCTCATAAAAATTGGCCATGCGGCCAAGCAACGCCGCGCCAAAACTCTGACGGATCTTTTAGGAAAACTTCACATCCAGGAGAAGCAACACAAAGCTCGGCCCGACTGCACATCAGAAGCAGAATTGCTTCGAACTAGAGAGGCGATTAGAGAACATTCTCTCTATAAGGCCAAACATGTTCTGCTCAAGGCACGCCGCTCCTTCTATGAGTATGGAGACAAATGTGGCCGCTTGCTGGCCAACGCATTGAGGGCAAAACGAGCACAATCGTACATTCCTGCCCTCTTGAACCCCGCAGGGTCCAAGATACATGCTTCTCCAGAACTCGCAGCTGCCTTTCGAGACTACTACTCAAAGCTTTATAACTTAGACCCAGCACATGCAGCTAATCCCTCTGCCCCCTCCATTTCAAATATACAGGAATACCTTCAGGAAGCCAAACTTCCTTCTCTTACGGAGGCCGAACAAGAACAATTATCCCAACCTCTCCACATAGAAGAGCTTACAGCAGCCATAGCAGATACACAGCCGGGGAAGGCCCCTGGGCCAGATGGCTTTACGCTTCTGTACTACAAAACTTTTCAGACACATCTAGCCCCCCAATTCATTACAGCCTTCAACGCCATTCTGGAAGGGCATAGCGTCCCCCCAGATATGTTGCAGGCCTCTATCTCTGTACTCCCCAAGCCAGGAAAGGACCCGTTACTGTGTTCCAGTTACAGGCCCATTTCTCTTTTAAACTGTGACATCAAACTTCTCACGAAAATCATAGCTTCCAGGCTCAACAGCTTAATGCAGCGCTTGGTTGCGCTTGACCAGGTGGGCTTCATACAGACAAGAGAAGCAAGAGACAACACTATCAGGACATTAAACATCATAGAGAAGGCGAAGAGATCAAGCACCCCCCTCTTACTCCTGTCCACCGATGCCGAAAAGGCATTCGATAGGGTGGACTGGGTGTTTCTCAGGGAAGTGCTGGGTTCGTTTGGAATGCCGAGATCTATCTTGGACTGGATCTCCGCTCTCTACTCCAACCCTACAGCCACTGTCCGGGTGAATGGGATGAACTCTGACACTTTTACGATCTCCAACGGTACTAGGCAGGGATGCCCACTTTCCCCTCTTCTATTTGTTCTCTCCCTAGAGCCTTTTATTCGCCATATAAAAGACAACCCTAATATCAGTGGTGTCCATTCTGACCACTATGAACACAAAGTAGCGGCGTACGCGGACGATCTATTATTTTTCATTACCAAACCTATAACGTCCCTGCCTTCATTGCTACAAGACTTTAAACGCTATGGTACTTTATCCAACTTTAAAGTCAATCTCCAAAAGTCGGAAGCTTTGAACATTTCCATACCAGACCGTACACTGACAGGTTTACGACCTTTCTTCCCGTTTAAATGGGCTACCCGATCTATTCAGTACTTGGGCACCAGAATACCTGCAAACCCCAAGGATATCTTCTCCCTAAATTTTCAACCTATTTTAACCACGCTTACTACGGACCTCAAGAGATGGGACCCCCTCGCCCTGTCATGGTTTGGCCGCTGTAATGTATTAAAGATGAACGCAATGCCACGACTCCTATATTTGCTACAAGCCTTACCTATCAAGATACCCCAGACTTTCTTTCATGCGGTTCGCTCAACATTTATTAAGTTCCTCTGGCGTGGCAAACATCCACGGATTGGTAGGGCGATGCTACTACGGCCGAAGTTGAGGGGAGGTATCGGCTTTCCTGACCCTGCTCTTTACTACACAGCGACGCACATGACACGGGTAGTGGACTGGTGCCGCCACGGGGAATTGAAACTTTGGGTCACACTAGAGCAGGAGATGGCACGGGCCCCACTGGCTGGTCTGCCATGGGCGGGCAGGCAGTTAGAACCACATGTCACTACTCACCCACTGATTGGCCCCTCACTCACCGAGATGGAAAGATTCTTCCGCCTTTCCTCCTTGACTAACTTTCCCTCTCCCATGACCCCAATCATTGGGCATCCTGGATTTCCCCCGGGTTTGTCAGACCCGGCCTTTACCGGACAAGCCCCGAAAGGGCTTCTAAGAGCATCCCAATTCCTAAGACCCACAGGCTGGATCCCCACAGAGACCTCAATTGTAGAACAGGCACCCATCGCGTTGGATAGCTGGAGAACCAGACAGCTATCACATTTTCTCGGCTCCCTACCCAAACATTCGCTCTTCTCGCGTCAACTCCATTCCTTCGAAGAACTTTGTCTGCTCGATGGCCCAATTCGCGGTACCCTTTCTAGGTCCTACAAAACTCTGACAGACATACAAGCTTCCACAGAACCTCCCTGCTTAGCCAAATGGGAAAGAGATTTACAAACCACATTTACCACTCCACAGAAGGAACGCATACTCTTTTTTGCCCACAAATCATCACTTTGCAGCAAATATCAGGAAATTTCCTACAAGTTGATCACACGCTGGTATCGCACACCATCGGTGCTGGCCAAAATATTCCCCGGTCAATCTGACCGTTGCTGGCGCTGTGAGCAACAAGCCGGCACTATTCTTCACATTTTTTGGGAATGCCCTAAGTTACAAACTTTTTGGCAACCCGTCCTACGACTCATTCACAAGTTCACAGACATCTCCCTAACCAACGATCCTGCTGCTGTGCTCCTCAATCTAACTCCCATGTCAAGCAAGCGGTACCACAAATCCTTACTTAAACACCTCCTCAATGCTGCTAGAGCTTGCATCCCAAGTCAGTGGAAGCAGCAATCTGCTCCCACAGTGGCCCAGTGGTTCGTAAGGGTTAATGACATTGAGCGAATGGAGGACCTGACTGCCACGATCCGGGATAAATCTGAGGAACATAAGACCAGATGGTTTTATTGGACCCAGTATCGCTTTTCGGAAGAATACCTCCGCGACATATAGCATGGCCGTCTTGACTATCAGAGGCTCTTATCCCAAACCATTGCCATCTAACGGCTCGATGAGCCGAGAGTGGCCCCTGCTCCCTAGGTGGATTTTCCAACATCTCCACCTCTCCCATAATTACCCCCCCACCCCCACTTTCCCTTCCTCCTCATTTCTTCCCCCAAATTTCTCTCTTTCCTTACCTTTTCTCCTATTCCCACTTTCTCCCATTTAATCTCAAAATCTGGTATGTTTCGACCCCAACTGATCACTGCATGATTCGCTTCCCCCATTTTTGGATACCCAAACTCTCCAAGGGTACCAAGGCTAATACCTATTGTAACATAAGTGATGTGTTGACCCGACAAGGTGCAGCCATAATCTCCCACCTCCTAGGTGTCCGGGAACCTTGCATACTTACAGAGTTGTACTTGTTCTACTATCATCAGAATACTCATCATTCATTCAGACATCACTAACAACTGATCATATGTATGTAACTGTTTATATCCCATTTTCTGTGAAGTTATCTTTTCATTGTATGTCGCATACCTTTAAATAAAAAATATAAAAAAAAAAAAATAAACTGACAGGCGGATCTGAACGGTCCGACCGTGTGAAAGGGGCCTTAGAGTTACGGATGAGGTCTTGTGATCATTACCTCACGTGTGGTTTGAACACTGTTTACATTTGTGGGTGCAACTTGCATATGCATTTTCTTTGGCACGTGAGCACAGAGGGATGGGGCACTTTAAAAAAAAAAAAAAATTCTTATTTCATTTATTTAATTTACACCGTCTCTTAAAAAAAATAAAAAAATTCTGATCACTTTTATTGCTGTCACAAGGAATATAAACTTCCCTTGTGACAGTAATAGGCAGTGACAGGTACTCTTTATGATGCGATCTGGGGGTCTAAAAGACCCCACACCCTCTCTCTGCACTTCAAAGTGCGTGCTCTCCTCACTTAATGACCAGGTTCTGTTCCAATGACCAGGTCGTTAAACGAATTGGTCGTTAAAACGAGGAGCCACAAGTATTCACTATTTTAAGCCTTTTTAACTACTGTACTATATTGTGAAAAAAATGTCTACACACAACTCCAGCTCAATAATGTTGTTTTAATTTGCATAAGTACAGAACCCAAATTAAAATACTGTACTGTACAATACAATGATGTATAGTGGGTCGTTAGGGTGTGGAGAGCTAGTCGTAAGTCCGAGTGGTCGTTAAGCAGGTAAGTCATTAAAACGAGAAGTATCTGTATTCAAAATGCCAAAATCTTCATTTTTGAATACTTTGGATTTTTTTAAACTGGCACTGTTGGCTGCTGAGTAAACCGCAAGTGACGTTGTGACCGGCTTTGTTCGAGGTCTCCGGCCAGCTGGCGGATGTGCTGGCTGGTGGCGGAGCGTCAGAAGGCAGTGGGAGGGGGGGGGGGCCCCTCCTGCTGCTTGTTGTTATAATGTCCGAGCAGCTTAGCCGCATTGGTCGTTATCATAAGAAAAAAACGGTACCTGGGTGATGCCTGCAGCCCGGTACAACCACTTCAGCAAATGACATACAGGTACGTGATTTTGCGTGTAGTGGTTAAAGTGATACTAAACATACATTGTTCAACTATCAATTACCATTATCTTATCTCTTCTATTTAGGTATAAAGATCATGCCACTGTATTTGATTTAATATAAAAAAAATGTAATGGTCAGGTGGGCCAGTGTGTGTCTGGGTCAGTGTAATGGTCAGTTTGTGTCAGGTAGGTCAGTGTAGTGGTCAGTGTGCATCAGGTAGGTCAGTGTAATGGGCATAGAATAGAGTGCAGCGCTAAATAAACAACAAATTAAATAATTGCAATACGACAAGTGAAAAGATATGTGAAAGGGAAAACTAAGGCAAAGTCCTAATAAGAAAAATGTATTCCAAATGTATGGTGTTAGACAAAATACGAATGACGTGAATTTGTTAAGTGTCCAGTGCAGAAATAATTTTTCAAGTTTGCACTAAAAAAATTAAAAATATAAAAAAAAATGTGAAGAAAATTTAATATATTTTTTTGAATTCATGAAAAATTGTTTATGACAAAGTCCAAGTGCAAAATCAATCCATAAGAACAAAAATCTCCATCCATGTGTGATGATGACAAATAATGAGAAATCATGCAGGATCTTCAAATGAAATGTGCATCCAACTCCACACCCAAGTGAAAAAAAATGGCCTGCTTACCAGCTATCCATGACTGCTAGAAAACAGTCTCACCTAGCACAGGGAAATCGGTCTCCCCAAGACCATTAAAGTTGTATGGGCTTGCTCAGAAAACAAAAGAAAGAGCTTCCATAGTGCAATATGTATAAAAATGGCAATTAAATGAAACATAAGTGGGTTACACTCACAAGAACTATGAAGTTTAAAAGCAGTATATCAATGATTCCATGTTCCATGATGATTCCAATCATTGATGTAGGACAGTAAGTTTGCAGACACAACCAACTTTTGCGCATAGGGTGGAGCCTACATCGTGACGTCATTACGTTTTTACAGGATTTTTATGGGCAATAGGAAAAGGAAGTGAACAGAAGCCTTAGGAGATGCCACGGACCTCATTGATGAAATATTCGGCTTATACTGCTTTTTAAACTTCATAGATCTTGTGAGTGTATCACACATGGATGGAGATTTTTGTTTTCTTATGGATTGCCTTAATTTTCCCTTTCACATATATCTTTTCACTTGTCGTGTTGTAAAGATTATTTCATTTGTTGTTTATTTAGCGCTGCACTCTTTTCTATGCCTATTTCCTTAGTTTTTGTATTAGACTTTTTAGTGCTGGCAGCTTACTGTATTTTATTATACCTTATATTTATTTTTTATCTTCAAATTTTCGATTTCCTAGCACAGTGTTAACCCATCTGGGTTTCCCTTAGAATTAGGTCAGTGTGCGTCAGGTAGGTCAGTGTGAGTCTGGTTTAGTGTAATGGCCAGTGTATGTCAGGTAGGTCAGGGTAATGGTCAGTGTGCATCAGGTAGATCAGTGTAGGTCTGGGTCAGGTAGGTCAGTATGTGTCAGGTAGGCCAGTGTAATGGTGAGTGTGCATCAGGTAGGTCAGTGTGGGTCAGGTAGGTCAGTTTTTAGTGGTCAGCATTGATGGGCACTGGTAAGCCAGGCAGAAACCAGCAAGTAAGCTTTTCCCACCCCACCTCACCCCCGCCACACAACACCATGGAAAAATCATAATTATTTTGCTAAAAAATTTACATAGAACCCCCAAACATTATATATGTTTTTTTTTTTTTTTTTATAGCAAAGACCCTTGAGAATACAGCAACTTTTTATCTCGCATGGTATTTGCGCAGCAATTTTTCGAACGCGTTTTTTTTTTTTTTGGGAAAAAAAAAACAAAACAGTAAAGGTAGCCCAGTTTTTTTTGCATAATGTGAAAGATGAAGTTACGCCGAGTAAATGGATACCTAACATGTCACGCTTCAAAATTGCACATGCTCGTGGAATGGTGCCAAACTTCGGTACTTAAAAAATCTTTCAAATTTTTTACTGATTGCATGTTTTGAGTTGGAGGAAGTCTAGGGCTAGAATTATTGCTCTCTAACGTTGGCGACGATACCTCACATGTGTGGTTTGAACACCGTTTTCATATGTTGGTGGGACTTGCGTATGCGTTTTGCTTCTGCGCTTTAAATTTTTTATTTTATTTTTTATTGTTCATTTTATTTTTTAATTTTTTTTAGCTTGACACTTTTAAAAAAAATATATAATAATTTTTGATCAATTTTATTCCTATTACAAGGAATGTAAACATCCCTTGTAATAGGAATATGGCATGATCGGTCCTCTTTACAGTGAGATATGGGGTCAATAAGACCCCACATCTCACCTCTAGGCTGGGAAGCCTGAAATAAAAAAAAAACGATCTTGACTTCCCAGCCGAGGTGGTGCCGTTTGTTTGAATGCAGAGGCCGGGCATGACGTCATAACATTGTGCCCGGCCTACAAACGATCCTAGAGACTCCGGCGACCATCTGGTAGGCGGAAATCTATATGGTAAACATCCGGGGTTGGCGGATCCTGTCTTCGACTCACCGATGGAAGCGGAGGAACACCTGCTATGATCATTCTTATGGTGTAGGGAATCGCCGGCTGAAAAAGCTGCAGGCATCATTCAGATATACCCACACAAAGTCAAGGACGTCATATGACGGCCGGCGGGAAGGAAGTGGTTTAAGTGGTTGTAAACCCCATTCATGAAATTTGACCTAAGCATATATATCTGCCGTGTTTACTTATCTCTCTCCAAAGCTCTAAGTGCTGTTTTTCTCTGATGCTCCATTCCTCTGTTATCAGGAGAGTCACTTCTGACAAGTTCTCTGACACTGGAGATAACAGCAGCTGAAAATTTGTGTCAGGGAGGGAACTTAGAGGGAGATTAGCAACGAGCTTGTCTATTCAGAATACAGCTCTGCATGTTCCTTTGTTCCTTTGCCTACGCGGAGGAGGGGGGTGTCCCTTTCCTTCAATCAGCTGTCACACAGTGTAAGTGCAGACTCCCCACCCACTGCTGAAAGAGTAAGAAAGATTTCGAACACAATCTGCACATTTCAAAGAGTGTAGAAAGGGCAGGTATACAAGTAAAACTTATGTATGAGGATTTGTTTCATCCCTGTGTATCATCTGAGGTTGTTCACTTCACTGGGTATATGTTAAAGTTTACAACCAATTTAAAGCAGTTGTAAACCGCTGGACCTTTTTTTTTTTTTTTTGCTTCCTGGATCACAGACTCCAGTTCTGTGACTGGCCAGAGCCGCGATGTCACTCCCGCAGCCGCCATTCATGGCACAGGGCTTTGTAGGAATGGCACAGGTGGCCGTTCCTTCAGAGCGCATGTGCCAGTGGTGCCCGTTTTAGGAAACATTTACACTATCTATAGGTAAGCCTTATTATAGGCTTACCTATGGGTAACATTTAGTGATGTTTACTTCCACTTTAAGTTGCCTGACAATAGCTTTCAGGCATGTACTGATAGTTTTATAATGATTTGGGTTTACTGACACTTTAGGGGACTTCAGAATCCTTAAAGTGGAAGTCCGGTCAAAAGCGAACTAAGCTTAAACCTACTTCCATCCCCATTCTAAGCCCTATGCTAACTACCCTGTAAAGGAAAGATGTGCATACTTACCTAATCTGTGGGTGCACCGGTCATGTGATCTTCCCAGTGGCCAGCTTCAGGGGAGAGGAGAGATCACAGCCAATGGCTGCAGAGCCTGGGCAATGACGTCTCCCGTTAACCTACTATGGGGCATCTGTTGTCTACTGTCCCACCTCTACACTGAAGCTGGCACTGGGACCCAGTCATGTGACCAGACCAGAGAGAGGCATGGTGAAATTTCAGATTAAACACTAGATCACCTCATGGGTTGAACCAGAGGTGGGATTTGGACTTGCGTCTGCACCAAATCTCCTCTCTCCCTAGTTTCCTCTCTTTGTTTTGGCTCGCATACATACCTGTCTCACCCTCTCTAGCATACATTTACCATATTAAGGCTCCATTCACACCTGATCGTGGGCGCAATCACTGTGATTTCAAATCGCTGCAAAACACAGAATGCGTTTGCGATGCCATTACTTCTTAATTGCACCCCAATCGCACTGCGATTGTCACGCAGTAAATCACGCTGGAATCGCAACGTGGTGATGCTTGTCGCTCACAAAGGAACATGAGCTTCTTCTGGGCGACAGCGCTGTGCGTTGCGATTTGCCGTGATTGCAGCGCGATTTACCACGCATTAAAGTCATGCCATTGCAAACTCATCCCACGTTTTGCCGTGATTCCGCCTGAGATCAGGTGTGAATTGAGCCTACTAGTTTTATTATTTTGTTTTTGAATTTTTCTTTTATACATTGCGCCTTGTACACACGATTGGATTTTCCACAGACAAAACCTCTGACTTTTGTCCAAAGGCGTGTGCCTGGATTCTGTCTTGCATACAAACAGCAAGGAATTGTCGGCAAACAAACACGAATGTAGTGACGTACTACCTGTTTTTTTCAGCTCTTTAGCGTCACCCTTTGGGTTCCCTTTGCTAATTTGATGTTAGTAGAAGTTTGAGTGATTAGCGCTTTTCATTTCGCGCTTTTCAGTTAGTTTCTGAATGGCCGTTCGTTAACCAGCCATGTTGCGGAATCAGGAGATAACGTGTTATTTATTATTGGCCTTGGAGTTATTGCTTAGACCCAAGTTCAGTCCAGGAACAGGAGGAGGTTAATGAGCATTTCGCAAAACGAGCACTGTATTTCTAAAAATCCTAACTCGGTTTGCGAGTGTTATCTTGCAAAACGAGCAGGATTCAGGCCAAAAGCAGTGTGCAGTGCCGCTTTTGGCCTGAGGTGGGGGGATGTCGGAGCCGAACAGTGCCGATCGTCGTGTTAGGAAATGCCCGAGCACAGTTCGGCTTACCTCTGCAAACCTCGGAAAGGCTCGTGAACGGAGTCTTTTCGAGGTTTGCCGAGGTCAGTCGAAGTGTGCTCAGGCCTTTTTTCGACCGTTTCCGAGGCTCTCCGGCGCCCCCCGCCCCTGGCCGCATGCTGCATTGCATCCCATTGAAGTCAATGTATAACAAATTATTTTCGTTTCCATTGACTTCACTGGGAAAACTCGCTTTGATATGCGACAACTTTGGATTCCAAGCATTCTCCTGGAATGGATTATGCTCGTAATCAGAGGTTCCACTGTAATTATGTTATGGATAATGTTGAGTGTTCATAGCTTTATGCAGTTCCTTGTAAAGCAGACAGAAACAAATCTATGGATAATGGCCCTCCTGGTTCAAGGAACGTCCAAATATATTTAATATGAAAATAAGGAAGAGAAGAGAAAATTTAGGAAAGGTATTGCCTTAAATGTAATTAAAGCAGAACAGAGTGAATGTATCTAGTGACTGTAAGCAGCACATATGATGTTTTCTTTCCGTTATTGACTTCCATGCTTTGTTCCATAGAATGTGCTGCCACCTGGTGTTTTCTATGGTTTGTGCAGTCTAGAAATACAACCAATATCAGTCCCAACTGATTGTCCTGTGTTTTTTTTTTTTCCTCCTTCTTTTTTTACAAAAAAATTTAGTTGGTTAGTGGTTTTCTCATTGAATTTGGACTGAAGCAAAGCTGGTGAATCTCCAGAGAGGGAGAGGCAATATTGCCTGTAATAATAATTGCCGTGACTATTGTAATGTACTTTTCCCGCAGTGGGTTTTCCCGAATTCAAATTGTGCAATTTTCCATGAAATGTGGGCAAAAAAAAAACCAGTAGCTGAACTATAAATTGCATTGGGGGACTTGACCTGTGAGAAAGCTTTTATAAATGGGTCATGTTGTGAAATGGAGACACAGAAATGAATTAACCATTGGGAATCTTTATATTTCACCATCTGAGCCTAATCCTGAATTATTATCCAAGGAGCTTCAGAATTCACTTCTTTCTTTTCATGGACAAAAGTGTATTTGATATTTGAAGGTTCATCTGTCCCTGAATACAACTAAAAAGACAGCACAGGATTGATAAAAAATTCTATCAGATTAGATTGGCCATTTTGTTCTATAAGTAGGATATGATGGGATAAGTTATTACAGTGACCCCGATGATAAATGTGACATTTTTCTAGTTCCCTTTAGCCCACCAACAATGTTGGCAGACATGCACACAAGTTGCATCTCTAATCCATATATTATTTTAAATTGCATTCTATGAGCCAATAAAACGAGTAGCTGCTTTTATGCAATTTGGAATGGCAGAACATTGGACTATCTGTTATGAATAATTTTGTCTATTTGGGTGGATAATTCAGTCTAATAAACTTTCTAAACAAGGGACCAATTTACTGTCCATCAGACTTTAGGGGGGCCGGAGTGTGGCCAGTGGGAGTAGACAATGTCCTGGTGTCAGTGGGAGTAAACAATGCCACATCTTTAGTGGGTGGAATAGTGCCCCATTATTGGTGTCAGTGGGAGGAATAGTGCCCCATGATTGGTGTCAGTGGGAGGAATCGAGCCCCATGATTGGTGTCAGTGGGAGGAATCAAGCCCCATGATTGGTGTCAGTGGGAGGAATCGAGCCCCATGATTGGTGTCAGTGGGAGGAATCGAGCCCCATGATTAAGGAATAGAGCCCCATGATTGGTGTCAGTGGGAGGAATAGTGCCCCATGATTGGTGTCAGTGGGAGCAATAGTGCCCCATGATTGGTGTCAGTGGGAGAAATAGAGCCCCATGATTGGTGTCAGTGGGAGCAATAGTGCCCCATGATTGGTGTCAGTGGGAGCAATAGTGCCCCATGATCGGTGTCAGTGGGAGCAATAGTGCCCCATGATTGGTGTCAGTGGGAGCAATAGTGCCCCATGATTGGTGTCAGTGGGAGGAATCAAGCCCCCTGATTGGTGTCAGTGGAGCGGAACAGTGCCCCATCATTGGTGTCAGTGGAGCGGAACAGTGCCCCATCATTGGTGTCAGTGGAGCGGAACAGTGCCCCATCATTGGTGTCAGTGGAGCGGAACAGTGCCCCATAATTGGTGTCAGCGGCAAGAAATATGCCCCCATTGTTGGTGTTAGTAGGAGGAATAGTGCCCCAAGGGCCAGAAGGCAAGCAAAGGGCAGCAGTATGGAGACCACTGGTGTAGCGAATGCAGCTTAGTGGCAGCACCTTGCAGCCCAGGTCTTACCCCTATTAAAGAATGTATTTTGTTTTCTATATTGCATTGTTTATGCATGTTCATTATGTATTTATCAGTACAAGAAAATTTGGTGTGCAGAGGTTGTTATAGTATAAATGGCCTCTGTGTATATAACCGAATGCAGGCCGTCACTACTTCATAAAAGCATTATAGTGGGTCCCCAACTGACGCGTTTCACCCCCAATGGGTTTATTGGCCTTTGTGCATATCCTAATATTAACAATCAGGATATATTGTGGCATCTAGTTCACACATATACTGTATACATTATGTCACAAAAGTAAGTACACCCCTCACATTTTTGTAAATATTTATTATATATTTTCATGTAGGACAACACTGAAGAAAGGACACTTTGCTACTAAAGTAGTAAAGTAGTGAGTGTACAGCTTGTATAACAGTGTAAAATTGCTGTCCCCTCAAAATAACTCAACACACAGCCATTAAAAAAAAAAAAATATATATATATATATTTATATATATTGATGTTGGTGTATTAAGCATTATTTACTTGAGTTTTAAGAAACCTTTAGAACGGTCGCAGAAGGACGCAGATTATGCAGATTACCTTAGAATTAGGACTGTGAAGAAGAGATCTGGGGTCATATATATTTCTAGGTCACCTCTAGGCACCTCTTGTGTGCTGGGATTGGGGTAAATGTCCTTTTACCACTGTATGAGCAATAGTGGTAAATGAACACCAGGCAGGTGGGTCAGTAATGGTAAAGGTTTTTGATTTTCTTCAATTTATGCAATACATGAAGATTTGTCCAGTCCGCAGAGAATCATATAGTGGCCATACACATAGTGCTTGGTTATTGATCTAGTTACAAGCGATCAGACAAGCCATTCATCATCCATTAAAATGACACACACACACAATTTTTCTCACAACTTGTGATCAGATCAGCCTAAAATATGGGAAATGGTTCATAAATGTAAGTGATCATTGTAAGTCGATCGGCTGGTGCACACGTATGAATGTGTTCATGTGGTCAGAAGCTATTGCCAAAATTCTGTTGTGGTGAAGCAACAAGGCAGTCAAAATTTTGCAAAAGCTCTCTAAATCAATGAAAGTGGAGGGTCTCTGGTTTGCTATTTTTATTAGTGACATTGAATGAATATCACAAATGCTTTTTTTATTTGTTCTTCATTTTTTGTTTCTAGTTCTAGAATAACCCCTTGATATCTCTTTATAGCTGAATGCCATGGCAAACCGAGCAGCTGGGAAGGGCTATGAGAATGAGGACAACTACTCCGACATAAAGTTTCAATTTATTGGCATTGAGAACATCCATGTGATGAGGAATAGTCTCCAGAAGATTTTGGAAGGTAAATCCATCTGTAAATTGCCTTATTTGTTCAACAAGATAATAAACTGATAGAAAGGGGACACACAAGAATATGCACGTGAAATGACAATGGCTTGTTTACTGGAGTGTGCAGAGAATTCTATATCCATTGTCTTTCTATATCCATTGACAGAGCATATAACTGTTATATGTTCATTGTCTGCTAGCACACATTGTCCTAGGACATGCTTATGTTACGCACACTGTCACAGACCACGCTACTACCATTGGTTCACGGTGGAGTCGAAAATGAAAGGTCACGGCTAATGTGGAAATTTGCAAGACTGAATTTTTCTTTCTTGCAACCGTAATGCACTGTCTGATCTTTCAACTGTGGTCAGCCGGGTTAAAGTGGCCAATATAGGGACTTTGTGTGTCAGTCTCCTCAGTATTAAAGAGTGGGTTCCAGCAGCTATTGTCAATGCTTTTTTGGAGTAGTTTAGGAAGAGCGGACAGCCTGTATAGAGAGAATTTGTTGCTATACTGTGCTATATTGCACTAAATTACTGTGGTTTGTGGTGTGATGGGCTGCACCCATACCCTCACCACCAATACCAGCTCTTGCCACCTCATCTGGCCTATTTCATTTCTTTAAGGGCTCATTTACACTTGCTTCGGCTTCAACACACATTAACGGCTAGCTTACACTTGCTTCAAAACAAGACTTCGGACACGCTTTGTTAAAGCTCTCTGAACACTAGTCAAAGCTCCTGTCACTAAATAAAATGGTTAGCTTACAGTCCTGTTTACACCTTGCTTTTGCTTTGCCTTTGTTTCAAAAATGATACCCCATGTAGCTTTAGTGATGCTTCAAAGCGTCTTCAAAGCCTCCATAGAAGTCTATGACAAAGCTCGCTTGAAGCCTCACCAAAGCCCCACCAAAGGCTCTTTGAAGCCCCATCGAAGCTCCACCAAAGCCTTATCAAAGCACCAAGCAAAAGCAAGGTGTAAACAGGACTGTAAGCTAACCATTTTATTTAGTGACAGGAGCTTTGACTGGTGTTCAGAGAGCTTTAACAAAGCGTGTCCGAAGCCATTTTTTGAAGTCTAAACTAGCCCTAAAGGTGCCACATAACCCATAGGACCCTTTCCAGCTCTACGGTAAAACTTATTTGCTTTGTTAAATGTCCAACTCACCATGCCCTTTTTGGACAATAGCTTACCTATTCGCTTTGAATATGGCCAGAAATTAGTAGAAAGATCTGCCCTCCCCATAGACTAATGCATTTTGCTCCTAAGTTTTGGGTTTCATTAATTTCAAAAAGTATTTGAAAAAGTCGTGAAAGTGAACTTGTTTTTGTCACACAGGGCAAGGCACCTTACCTTCCCCCCAGTATAACACCTCCCACAGTTAGAAAGGACTCCCTAGGAACACAGTTAACCCTTTAATCGCCCCTGATGTTAACCCTTCCCTGCCAGTGTCATTAGTGCATAATGACAGTGCATATATATGTGGAAGGCCAACATGGTGGCCTGAATTTATGGGAGGAGCCCGGGAGGGTATTTAAACGGCCCACTCACCTGTGGTCTTCGTCGGTTCCGGTGCGCGATATACTACGTCACTAAGCCGACTACTCGATTTCGCTAGCGTTCGTGAGTGCCAGACGTCTCGTGGATTGCTCTCGTTCGAAGGTTTTGTACACTGTATCTGGCTCGGCTGCCGCAGGTAGGGGTCTCGTTTGACCACCATTTCACTTATGAACGTTACTTACCTTGTCACGAATCTCGCTGTTCACATACGCACAAGTCATTCCGTTAGTACCCGTACGTTGCATCCGTACCGCTATCTGCATACAGTAGCCGGTCGCTTACGCATCACCTGATTCGGAATCAGTCGCAGTATCATGCCATACGGTCACATTTCAGCCATTTCAAAAACATTTCAGTCATTTCACCATTTCACGGTCCTACACCGACACGCCGTTCGAATCTAGCCACATCCGGTTCGTCCCGGCATGTCCCAGCAGTGGAACCCCATTTCAATACATGACCCAGGGAGCGGCCGTTAGCCGCAATTTCTCGACTCACCGGTCGAAAAAACACCTCTGTCATGGCATCATTTCACTGTCACGTATTACGTTCCGATTCAAGTCTAGGCGCACCCGGTGCCTCGATTCGTACCGGCACGCCCCAAGGTGCTCCCAGGCCCCATTTCATTCCGTGCTCCAGAAGTACGGTCGCTGTCAGTCGAAAAGTTTTAGGCTCACCGCTCGGCGCCTCTGTCACGAGGAAAACATTTCACCTCACGAGTCACGTTTTGATTCGAAACCGGTCGCACCTTTGCGGATCGGTCTTCGCCTCCAAACGTACCCCAGGTTTGTCGGCCCCATTTCAGTAACCACCCCTGAGTCTGCTCGTCGTCGGTCGTGAGACCCGACCGACCGTTCAGCACCTCAGGGAATGGTTCCCCTCATCTTCTCTCACCGCCAGGCCGTACCTCGCTTCGAACCCAGTCGCGCTGCGCGCCGGTTCGGACCGATGCGCCCTGAACATCCGTTGGCCTCATTTCAGTACATGCTCCAGAAGTCTGGTTCGTCTACAGTCGCCATCGCGGCTCGACCGTTTCATACTTCTGTCATGCCGATCAGTTCGCTGTCACACAAAAACGTCCTGATCCGAATCCGATGGCATCTACCATGCATCAGTTCGCCTCAAACGTACCCCAGTCGAATTTGCCTCATTTCATTCCAAAACTCTCGGCAATCAGCAGTCACACTCATAAAACGACACCTTGCGCCCACGACATGGCACAAACGTTTCTCATTTCACTCAAAAAAAAAATAAAAAAAAAATAAAAAAGTAGTGTATATGCACAGACGGGGGACACACCCCACGAGGCACACCTCACCAGTTCTCTTTATTTTTCCTTCCCTAGGTCAGTCCAAGTTCAGTAGGTCCACCCTGCACAGGTTGGACGGTGTTTTTCCAGGTAAAATATAAAAACTTACCGTGTATGCACGTCCACGTACGTGCGCACACTTGTCCTTCCAGAGCACAGCAGTTGGGTACGTATGTTTACACAAGGAAAGAAACAGTCTTGGCTTATCTCATCCCCTTGAACAGCTCCGGTCGACCTTCTTACGACCTCAGACGCCTCAAGACAGCGCCTCAGGGCACAGCCCATCCGAGGACCATGTCGCAAGCGGGCAGCGAGGATCTCACCGCCCCCTTGTCACGTTCCCCAGTGTCCATGAGTGACAGCATCCAGTCCCTCAGGGGATGGACCATCCCCAGACTGACGGCAGAACTTAGACGCAGGGGCGTGCCGTTCCCCGCCACAGCCAGGAAGGCGGAGCTCTTCAGGCTCTTGTTTCCTCCTCCTGCCATGGCCGGGCCCAGCACTCAGCAAGCCTCCCTCCAGTCTATATCTGCGGCCATAACACAACTCCACACCATGGTGTCGTCCTTGGCGAACACAGTCACGGACGTCCAAGCCAGAGTGACTCTCCTCGAATCTCACCCGGCCCCGGCCGTCCCCGGCCCCGCCGCGATACAGCCACCTACAACAGTCGCCACAGGTACCGCAGGGACATGTCCCCTGGTCTGCCCAGCACACCTGGTTCCAGCCAGCATTAAGAAGGACATACTGGATGGCAAGGACGTCAACCTCGCCTCCCTTCTCATTTCAGTCCACGACCTAGCCGAAAACAAGGCCTATACCTGGGGAGATGTCTCGGTGGTCCTCAAAGCTAAAGACCCCAGACTCAACCGCAAATTGTCCGTCCCAGAATTTGCGTTGTCATTTGGGATGCTTAGAGACATCATATGCTCAGCTTCCCCCGGCAGGAGGGAAGAGCTGGATTTATATCTCCACACCGTGGTAGATTTGGGCTACAAATACGGCGGGTTCTCATTTTATGACTACCACCGCTCCTTTTCCGCAAAAGCAGCCGCCAGGATGGCGCAATTCCAGTCACCCACAGATTGGAGCCTAATGGACACAGAATTATTCTGTCGCCATTTCGCCGGTCTGCGCTCACCATTGTGCGCAGTCTGCCAATCCTCCACGCACACCGCCGCCTGGTGCTCCAGTGCAACACTCCGCCACTCGGTCGAGTTTCCCTCGACCTCGGCTCCAGCACAAAACCCGCCAGCACCGACACAAAAACCCCAGCTCGACAAACTCGGACGCCCCGTCCGGACCATGGGAGGAGCGGCCATCTGCAATAATTACAACTACGGCTCGTGTAACTTCAGCCAATGCAGGATGCTCCACGTGTGCGTCGTATGCCACAGGGCGCACCCGAAAAATCTATGCGAGCTCAAACCGAAAAATCTGTGACTGAGCCGCATAAACATCCTATGGTTAGGAGTCTATCTGGACTCACACCCCATCCCCTCACTAGCCACGTTCCTCATACAAGGATTCACGGCGGGCTTCCATACCGGCCTTGTCTCCCTGCCCCACACTACTTACGAGTGTAGGAATCTCAGATCAGCGGCCACCGACGAGCAGGCCATAGACCAACTACTCCTAGCCGAGCTGGAGCGAGGTTTCGTCATTGGTCCCTTCACACAACCCCCCTTCAATACCTGGAGAGTCAGCCCTATTGGGCTTGTCAAGGGCAAATTCTCAAATAAAGTTCGCTTGGTGTACGACCTGTCTGCGCCTCATTCTTGCCACGTCCCCAGCCTCAACTCCCTAATTCCCTCCGAGGAGTTCTCCTTAAAATACGCCTCCGTCGACTTGGCGATCCAGGCCATCCTCAAAGCAAGCACAGGGGCCTGGCTGTCCAAAGCCGACATATCGGACGCCTTCAAACTTCTGCCGATTCACCCGTCTCTTTGGTGTTGGCACGGTATCAAGTGGAGAGACAGGTACTACTTCGCCACCAAGCTCACGTTCGGCTCCAAAAGTAGCCCCTGGCTCTTCGACACGTTCGCTCAATCCCTCACCTGGATTCTCCTACACAAGGCCAATGCACAGAAGTCATCCACTACCTAGATGACTTCCTACTGATAGAGCAGCCTAACGTTTCACCAGTAGACCTCGACAAATTAAGAGTCGTCTTCCAGAATATCAATGTCCCCATAGCCGAGCACAAGGTCGACGGACCCGCACACTCCATCACCTTCCTCGGAGTTGTCTTGGACACATGCTCCATGCAGGCCAGCCTACCTCTCGACAAGCTGACCCGCATCAGGGCAGCTCTTCAGGACTTCACCCGCACGAGAGGGTGCACAAGACGACAGCTCCAGTCACTACTTGGCATGCTCAATTTTGCCATGCGGATCGTCCCTCAAGGTCGTTCCTTCATTTCACGACTCTTAGTCCACCTGTCACAGGCACAAGACCCCGATCAGATCCTCAAACTGGACGCCGCGGCCATAGCAGACCTAGCGATGTGGGAAGAGTTCCTTTCCTCGTGGAACGGGATATCCATGTTTATCCCGGCCGTCTCACCCTTCTCACCACAGGTGGTGACAGATGCCGCGGCCTCCACGGGCTTCGCAGCCATATTTGGCCTCCATTGGTTCGCTGGCCCTTGGCCCCCGCAGATACTTTCAATTCCAGGTTTCAGCCGGACTTCCCCCCTTTTCGAGCTCTACCCAATCGTGGCAGCTGCCAAACTTTGGGGTCACAACTGGACCGGGCAGACGGTAAACTTCACAACGGACAACCAGGCCACGGCAGACATCATCAACAAAGGCAGGTCCAAGTCACTCCAGGTGATGTCCTTCTTACGCAGGCTGGTCCAACTGTCACTACGGCTCCAATTCAACGTCCATTGCTCTCACATCCCAGGTAAATACAACGTGGCAGCAGACGCGCTGTCACGCTTTAACTTCGTCTCCTTCTTTCGACAGATACCAGAGGCCGATCGGGTGTCCGCCCCTATCCCCGCTTGGTCTCAGCTGACCCTAGACTAGACCGATACCTACGTGGGGCCACCCAGCTCATCAACCAGTCCCTGTCTCACAACACACTCAAAGCCTACCACGCAGCCTGGGACACCTTTAACAAGTTCCTAACCACCAACGCCGTGCCAACACCCACAGACACCAGGCACATTCTGGCCTTCGTCTCACATTGTCACACACAGCTAAACCTATCCTACAACACCATCCGCCTATACCTGGCCGGCATACAGCACTTTTTGGCCCTTCAAGATCCTACTAGACCGTCTGTCTTCTCGTCCCACGCCGTCCGAGCCGTCCTACGCGGCGTCCAGAAGCAGCAACCAGCAAACAGAACCAGACGTCGCCCCATCACTGGCGCCATCTTCCGCGAGATGTCCGCCATACTCGCTGGTTCCCCCTTTGGTGTCCTCCTCAGCCAGGTCATACAAGCCGCCATCTACCTGGCCTACTATGGGTTCTTACGTCCCAGCGAATTCACCCGTAACAGCTTGACCAACCAAACCCTGTGCAGACGCCACCTAGTTCAACGTCCATTGCTCTCACATCCCAGGTAAATACAACATGGCAGCAGACGCGCTGTCACGCTTTAACTTCGTCTCCTTCTTTCGACAGATACCAGAGGCCGATCGGGTGTCCGCCCCTATCCCCGCTTGGTCTCAGCTGACCCTAGACTAGACCGATACCTACGTGGGGCCACCCAGCTCATCAACCAGTCCCTGTCTCACAACACACTCAAAGCCTACCACGCAGCCTGGGACACCTTTAACAAGTTCCTAACCACCAACGCCGTGCCAACACCCACAGACACCAGGCACATTCTGGCCTTCGTCTCACATTGTCACACACAGCTAAACCTATCCTACAACACCATCCGCCTATACCTGGCCGGCATACAGCACTTTTTGGCCCTTCAAGATCCTACTAGACCGTCTGTCTTCTCGTCCCACGCCGTCCGAGCCGTCCTACGCGGCGTCCAGAAGCAGCAACCAGCAAACAGAACCAGACGTCGCCCCATCACTGGCGCCATCTTCCGCGAGATGTCCGCCATACTCGCTGGTTCCCCCTTTGGTGTCCTCCTCAGCCAGGTCATACAAGCCGCCATCTACCTGGCCTACTATGGGTTCTTACGTCCCAGCGAATTCACCCGTAACAGCTCGACCAACCAAACCCTGTGCAGACGCCACCTAGTTCGCCATCAAGACCACTTCGTGCTCCACCTCAACGTCTCCAAGACTCAGCAAGCTGGCCACGGGGTGGACATCCATCTATACAGAACCGGCAATGCCTGGTGCCCAGTAACGGTTCTCAACCGCCTGCTCTCACTCCTGCCAGAACAAAGGGACACCGATCCCCTTCTGCCTTTTCCAGTCAAACCCTTGAGCACCTGTCAGTTCATGACACACGTAAGAATTCTCCTCCGCAACCTACGCCTCAACCCCAGCGAATACTCCGGTCACTCTTTTCGGATCGGGGCCGCCTCAGCCGCCTCACAGCAGGGGTCCCAGGCCACATCATCCAGAGACTCGGCAGATGGAAGTCAGCCTGCTTCACCCGGTATATACATGACCCACAGGCGGAAATGTCACGGGCCTTCGCCCAGCTCACGCAGTAGTCAATACTAAAAGGCAATAAATATCTTCAAACCCTACCTCAGTTTTTGCCCCCTTATTTCTGGCGTACCGGCCATAGACCAAGGCACACTTCAGGTCTCCCTTTTCATGTTATAGATCTTATTAGTTAAGTTATTTCCCTTCAGCTACGTGTCGGCCATAGGGCTTCAACCATAAATATATATATATTTTTTTTAGCACTAATCACTGTTTTATTGTCACTGGTCCGCAAAAAGTGTCAGGTGTCCAATTTGTCTGCCACGATATCGCAGTCCCGCTATAAGTCGCTGATCGCCGTGATTACTAGTAAAAAATATCCCATTGTTTGTATACGCTGTAACTTTTGCGCAAACCAATCAATATACACTTATTGGGATTTTTTTTTACCAAAAATTTGTAGCAGAATACATACTGGCCTAGATCTATGAAGAAATTTGATTGATTTTTTTTGATTGGATATGTTTTATAGCAGAAAGTAAAAAATATTGTTTTTTTTTTTTTTCAAAATTGATGCTCTTTTTTTGTTTATAGCGCAAAAAATAAAAACTGCAGAGGTGATCAAATAGCGCCAAAAGAAAGTTCTATTTGTGGGGGGGGGAAAAAAGGCAAACATTTTATTTAGGTAGAGCATGGCATGACCGCGTAATTGTTAGTTAAAATAACGCAGTGCCGTACCGTCATGAAGGGGGTTGAATCTTCCGGAACTGAAGTGGTTAAGGGTGTTAAAAAAAAAAAAAAGGTTTAGAAAGTCTTTTGGATTTGCATGGGGGAATCACTCCTGCTGATTTACTATGTTCTGATAGCAGAGAGACTTCCCCAATGTCCGAATACACTTATCAGCTCCAATGGCTTTAGTCTGCAGCGCTGATTGAATGGCATTAACATGAAAAACTGTTCTCATACATGGATCAAAAGTCCCTGTGGAACCATGTAGGGCCAGCTTAACTCACAATTCTACATACAGACGGGAGCCAATTAACCTACCAGCACAGGGCTTGACAAATTTGCTTGGAATCTAGGAGCCAGCTAAAAAAGTTAGGAGCCAGGTTTTCTTTTCTTTTTTTTTTTTTTTTACGACATGGAGACGAGTGAGGGGAAGATGGCCCCCGCCTGTCTCCAAGTCATTGCAGGGCAGAAGCGACTTCAAATAGTCACTTCTGCCCATAGCTCTTAAAAGGGACATTTTATTATTTTTTTTTCAAATGGCAATTTTTTTTTTTTGCATTTTTGTGTAAACAGGAGATCTGAGGTCTTTTTTGACCCCCAGATCTCATATTTAAGAGGTCCTGTCATGCTTTTTTCTATTACAAGGGATGTTTACATTCCTTGTAATAGGAATAAAAGTTACACAATTTTTTTTTCAAAAGAACAGTGAAAAAATTAAAAGTTAAAACAAACAAGAAAAAAAAAATAATTTTAAAAGCGCCCGTCCCGCCGAGCTTGTTTGCAGAAGAGTAGCGCCCGCATATGAAAGCGGTGTTCAAACCACACATGTGAGGTATTGACGTGATCGGTAGAGCGAGAGCAATAATTCTAGCCCTAGACATCCTCTGTAACTCAAAACATGCAACCTGTAGAATTTTTTTAAACGTCACCTATGGAGATTTTAAAGGGTAAAAGTTTGTCGCCATTCCACGAGTGGGCAAAATTTTGAAGCGAGACATGTTTGGTATCAATTTACTCGCCGTAACATTATCTTTCACAATATAAAAAAAAATTGGGCAAACTTTACTGTTTTATTTTTTAATTAAAAAAAGTATTTTTTCCCAAAAAAGTGCGCTTGTAAGTCCGCTGCGCAAATATGGTGTGACAGAAAGTATTGCAACGACCGCCATTTTATTCTCTAGGGTGTTAGAACCCCCAAACATTATTATATATTTATTTTTCTAAGTGAAGGAGATAGGCAGGCAGCGAACACAAAACAGCTCCATTAGCATTGCTGGGTGTCATACCAACGGCCACCACAAGAGGGCGCCAGATTCTAGAAGGTACCATAGGACTGCACAAGGCCGCAAAGCCGGGGCCTCAATTACCGGCCGGCGCGGCCCATCGCGATTGCGTGTGCGGCGGGGGGGTGCACTATGGAGACAGGATACCCCCAGCTGTGCTGCCCCAGGCGCCAGGTCGCTAATTCTATTTGCCAATGCGACCTGGCGCCCGGTATTCGTCGAGCACTGTACCAGCATATCTTTGGAGTGTGGAAGGAAACTCATGCTGGAAGAACATGCAAACTCCAGGCAGGTGGCGTCATGGTTGGGATTTGAACCGATGACCTCAGTGTTGCTGGGCAGAAGTGCTAACCACTACATCACTGTCCTTTTACGCTAGGTCTACACTATGCCAGTTTCCCAGCAACCACATTCATGTTGTCTTTGGCTTTCAGTTTTCTTTGTGTTTCATGGCATAGTGTTAAAGTCAATTTTTCAGTCTTAGGGCTCTTTCACACGGACGTGTCCGTGTACAGAGCCTGAGGAGCGATCCCCCGCTGTGCAGGAAGATGACAGGTCTGTCTCTGTGCAGGGACGGACCTGCCAGAGCGCCGTCCTCCCCTATGGGGGATCAGATGACGACGGACCATAGAGTCCGTCGTCACCCGATCCGCAGACGGATGGAAAAATAGCTTTTTCCTCCGTCACACTTTTTCACCGCTGACATCCGTCCCTCCATATAGTGTCACTAAATCCACAACATAAAAAAAACGACCAATAAATGGTGTATTACATGCTGTTCAGTCACTATGAGATTAGTTTTCTGTATTCTGCAAAAAACCTGGTTTATCCTGCTCCTCTTTATCTCCACTTTCTGCTCCATGTTCCCAATTCAGCTAGGGATTTTGCAGCTGTGGTGGCAGCTCTGCACATGCTCAGTTTTTAGTGAGTTTCTATGCTGAGTATTTCCTCCCTATCGCATCTGAATAGCCCATGTGACTATAGAGTCACAAATGTGGGAGTATGCACAGTGGTAAATGACAGGCCACTCGATCCCTCTTCCTCCATGCCCACTAACCAGCTAAACACAATGGGGGTCAGATATTGCATGTAGATTAATGGTGGCTTCATCTCCCTGTTATTCTAAGACACAGGCGGTAGGAGTGTGACCTGCAGAAATCTGCCCACACCATGTTTTTTCCACAAAATAATAAAGATTTGATTTCAAATATATATCTGTATGAAGATTTAAAATAGTTTTTTTTATTTATTTCTACTCTGTATCCTAAGACTGTTTGTTTTTTTTTTTTATTTTTTTTTATTTTTTTGAACATGTGACCAGCAGTGGAGGACTAGTAGCTCCTCCTGCTTATGTTTCCCTGCAGACAGGCTGAGAAAGATCTGGGTCATGTGACAGCTATATACAGATTAGTCTGTACTTAGATGTGATGTGTTTTTGTGTCATCAGCTCTGTGTGTACTACTGTCTGTCCTACAGAAGCTGGTCTAACCACCGGCTTTGGTTGAACGGTCATGCTGGAAACTCACTCCCCCCGATCCAGAAAAAAATAAAAAATTCTAAGACATGAGAACATGCAAACCCCATGCAGATTATATCCTGGGATTCAAACTTAGGCCCGCTTTTCTCTCTCTTTTTTTTTTGTTTTTCATTTATGATAGATTATAATATGCCTGTTGTGTCTATATTGCTGTCCTGATAAAAAAAAATTCTTGAGCCTTATTTCAAGGCATTGTTTTTAACTGCTGTATGTTGAATGTATGAGCCTTTGCTATGTAGTGTGTAGCTGTTTTCAGTAAGTAGCTAGTAAGAAATCCAAGACGTTCAGGTAACCTGATCTGGGTGAAGAGTGACACCAGCAGGACTACGGCACTAATTTTAGAAGGACGTGCGTCAGTAACCTTTGGCGTGTCAGATAAACAGATCACATTAGTTCACTTTCATTTTGGATCTCAAGTCTAACCGCATGTAGTACGTGAATGAAATACCTTCATAAAGGGTGTCCAAACTTTCCACATACATCAGTCATTGCACTTAGTATAGAACTGCCTAAGATCAGAAGTTTTCCTTTCATTGGCAAGAATTGATACACAGAAAGGTGTCCCTAGACATTAGATGGCCATTATCTGATCAGATGCTACTTGCCTGGCTGTCATGGTTGACCCTCTGGTTTCAATACTTGGAGTCACAGACGTGGAGCAGATATATTGATAAGGACTTTCCTTGATCTGCATAATTGTTCCAGGTTAGTGGCTCATAACGTATTCAACCGCAAAGACAGCCAGGCAACTAGCTTTTTCAGAAAGAGATCAGAAGTAGCAGCGTTTATATTGCCTAGATAGAGTGAGGATCATGACGTGTGTGTGTGTGTGTGGTCCCAGTCCTCCGCAGACCTCTCATGCCGCGTACACACGGTCAGAATTCTTGTTGGAAAAAGCTCTGATGGTTTTCCCGTCGGAATTCCGACGGAATCGCTCAAACTGTCTTGCCTACACACGGTCACACCAAATTCCGACTGTCAATAACACCACGCCTTAAACGTTCAACTGCACTATAAAAGGGAAGTTTAATGCTTCTGAGCATGCGTCGGAATTTTGCGTGTCGGATCTGCATACACACGATCGGAAAATCCGATACAAAGGTTTTCCGTCGGAAAAATTAAGAACAGGTTCTCAATCCAAAGTCTGTCGGAAATTCCGACAGAAAAAGACCGATGGGCATACACACGGTCGGAAAATCTGATGAAAAGCTCCCATTGGACTGTTTCCATCGGAAATTCCGACCGTGTGTATGCCGCATCACAGGTGAAGTTGCTTTTTTCACCTTCCTGCTGTTCCCCCTGAAAAGATTAGCAGGGGTCTCAAACTGGCAGCCCTCCAGCTGTTGTGAAACTACAAGTCTCATGAGGCATTTGCAAGTAGTGGCAGCGGCGGCTTTCCCTGCTCGATGGTGGCAGCCTCCTGTTCCCCTGCTCTCCATGGGTCATCGTGGCGGCGGCGGCTTCCATTTCCTGCCTCCTCCTCAGCGGCCAATTGGAAAACAGGTCTCACACCCGCTTCTGATTGGCCGGATTGAGGATCAGTGTTTGAACAGTGAATATTCATTCCCTGTTGTAACACACCTGGGTGGGATCGGAGCGCACTCTCTGCGACCCGAGCCCACCCTATTTTGAAGCCTATTAGACCTCATACACACTATTAGATTTGTGTCTTCAGATTTACCAAAACCATGTAGTGCAAGGGCCTGCCTGATTGCATACAAATTTAAACTCTTAAGGCAGGGTTTCTCAACCAGGGTTCCTCCAGAGGTTGCTAGGGGTTCCTTGAGCAAAGAGCAGTTTTTGCCTCTCAGCTAAGTTCCCACTAACACCAATGATCTTTTTGGCTATCTACAAGGAGGTAATTCTTCCCAATGACCATAGTTATGAGGAGCATTCTTCTCTATGACCATCACATTCATTTATCATGAGTTGTAGATAAAGTAAGTTTTAGCAGGGGTTCCCTGAGGGCAGAAAGTCATTTCAAGGGTTCCTCTGTGTTGAAAAGGTTGAGAAACGCTGTCTTTTTTTTTTTTTTTTTAACAAAAAGTGAACTTTATTCATGTTAAGTACATACAGGTCAGCTTACAGTACATGGTAAATTAAGAAGAAAGGGTGCAAATGCACTACATACAGGTTCCTTAATTAAAACAACGATTCTTGTAATCTAGTCAATAGGTACATAAATATTCGACTTTCTCTGTCCCACATCATTAAGTATTAGAAGGGGAGGAACAGGAGAAACAAATTATCTGTCCGGGGGATTGAAGGGGAAGGCTATTTTAGGAGATAGGAGGGTAGAGGGGGGAGGAGAGGAGCAAGGAAAAAGGAGGGGGAGGGGAGAGGCAAGAGGGGGAAGGACGGGGTAGAAGGGAGGAGAAGGAGAGGGAAAGGGAAAGGGAAAGCAAAGGAAGGATGAGGGAGAGGGGAAGGGAGAGGACGGGAAGGAAGGGAGACAGTGCAGAGTATACACTCCGCCATCCTAGACATCCAGATCCCTGCCACCGGATCACATATCAGCATCTGGTTCAGGAGGAGATAAATCCGGTGGCAGGGATCCCCAAGAGTCTATCCAGGATGACCAAATTTTATCGAATTTGTGTGGACAGTTCCTATTGACATAAGTTATTTTGTACAGTGGTAATACCGTGTTTAAGGTGTTTCTCCAAGTAGTGATGGTGGGCAGGAGCTCGGCCCTCCATTTCAACAGAATCTCTCTACGAGCGTAGTATGTAGCAAATGACACAAATAGCTTCTTATACTTCCCAACCGAGGGGTCGCCTATCACATTTAGGAGCAGAACCTCTGGCTGCAGTGGGAGGGAAAGCTCCGCAGATTGATTAATATCAGCCAGTACCTGTTCCCAGAATTCCTGCAGCGCCGGGCATCACCAGGTCATATGTAGGAAGGAGGCGTCCCCCCCCCCCCACATCTCGTGCAGTTAGGGGACCTGTCCCTGTAGATAACCGCCAATCTCCGAGGTGTATAATAGGCTCGATGAAGAAACTTCAGCTGGATGAAGCGGTCTCTAGCAGAGATTAAGGTGGAGACATAGGAGGAGACACATGAGTCCCTGTCTCCCTCCTCAAGGGACGGTATGTCCTCCTTCCATTTTTTATACACCTTGGGTAGTGGGGCAGAAGAGGAGGCTGTCATATGGAAATAAATTGTGGACAAGGGGGCCGGTAAGACCCTAGAAGCGAGAAGCCTCTCAATCGGATCTGACTCAAGGATGATCCCCCCTGGGAATTGGTGCTGAAAGGCGTGTCTCACCTGGAAGAACCGGAAGAGCATTGAGTTTGGTAGATGGTATTTAGCTTTTAACTCTGGGAACGTACACAGCCTACCTCCCACCATCAGGTGTTGTAGATTTGTGATTCCCCTAGTGGCCCAGATTTGAGGATCTGGGATACTGCGAAAATGGGAGAGATTGGGGTTGCCCCATAGTGGCATGTGAAGAGAGATCGTTCCCGGCGTCCGGTGTACCCCTCTAACTTTACTCCAAACCATAATAGTCGTGCGCATCAGGGTAGTCACATTGGGATGTGCTCTGGCCCCCCTAAACACCAGGTTACTGAGTGCTGTGTACGACCCCAGGATCGCAGCCTCCAGGGTCACCGCTGGGTTGTCCCTTGGCTGTGCAAACCACCATCGGGCCGTCACTAGGATGGACGGCCCAGTAATAATATAGGAAATTGGGAAGAGCAAGCCCCCCTTGACCCACAGATAGTTGTACAGTGGTAAGCGCCAACCTGGGCACTTTGCCCAGCCATACAAAGGAGGAGATTATAGACTTAATCCTGGCAAAATAGGTCATTGGGATCGCTATGGGGCTGTTCCTAAAGAGGTAAAGAAACCTCGGCAGGAAAACCATCTTGATGAGGTTAACTCTACCAACCAGAGTCAAGGGGAGCAATTTCCAGTCGGCACACTTCTTTGAAAAATTGTTGAGTAGGGGGTTTAGATTAAGTTCCATGTATTTGGTCACCGGTCCACCCATATGTATCCCAAGGTATTTAAATTTATCCACCCAAACTAGGGGACTCTGCATAGTAGGTCTAGGTCTGTCAGGGCTTAGTGGATAGATCAAGGATTTATCCCAGTTGACTCTGACACCAGAATAGGTTCCGAAGTCGTTGACCAGTTGTAGGGCAGCTGGGAGTGAGGAGGAGACATCGCTCAGATACAGGATGGTGTCGTCTGCATATAAGGATGTCTTCTCCTCCGTCGCTCCCACCTGTATTCCCCTCACCGTATGTGCGGCTCGTATTTTAGAGGCCAAGGGCTCTACTGCCAAAGCGAAGAGCCCTGGCGAGAGTGGACACCCCTGGTGGGTGCCCCTTCCTAAAGGAAAGGCCTGCGAAAGGGAATTATTTGTTCTGATACGGGCACTGGGGGAGGCGTACATCATGCGTAGCCACTGAATAAACACCGGTCCAAAACCAAATTTCCGGAGGACAGCCCAGAGGTACCCCCATTCAACCGAGTCGAATGCTTTCTCGGCGTCCAGGGATACCACAACCCCTAGGCCGTCCCCCGGAGCTCTATCCATGTGCGTCAACAGTCTGCGTATATTGATGTCTGTCCCTCTGCCCGGCATGAACCCGGACTGATCTGGGTGCACCAGAGCCGTGATCACTGTTCAAGCGACCCGCCAGAACCTTAGCTAGTACTTTTAAATCCACATTCAGGAGCGATATGGGTCTGTACGATGAACACAGGTCGGGGTTCTTGCCAGGCTTAGGGAGGACTACAATAACCGCCTCAAACATGGAAGCGGGCAGACTGCCCCCCTCCAGTGCTCCCACCAGTACCTCCCTAAATACGGGGAGAGCTTCTTCTGCGTATTGTTTATAGAATTCCGCCGGGAACCCGTCCGGGCCCGGCGTCTTCCCACTTTGCAGAGATTTAACTGCTGCTTGGATCTCCGTCAGTGTTAGGGGACTATCCAACTTTTCTTTAACCAAATCTGTAAGGCACGGTAAGTCAATCTGGTCTAAATATGTACTGAGGTCCTGCTCGGTGTAGTGAACCCTGGAGCTATAAAGGTCTCGATAATAAGATGCAAATCGGGCGTTAATTTGGGATGGATCCGTTAAGATTTCCCCGTCTGGGGATAATATCCTTGATATAGAGGCAGAGGAAGAATGTTCCCTGGACAGCCATGCCAACAATCTACCGCTTCGTTCGCCCTGCTCAAAAATCCGCTGACTCTGGTGGAGTAAGCGAACCTTAGTTGCAGAGGCCCGAAGAAGATTGACATTTCTCAAGGCTTCCCTATATCTCAGATACAACTGGGGGGTACGATCCCGGATATATTCTGATTCCAGGGTTTGCACCCTGCTCTCAGCTCTGCGTAGGTCTTTGCTTGCTTCTTTACGGATCTGACCAATGTGAGTTTGGAAGTGACCCCGCATACTTACTTTAAAGGCATCCCAGGAGTCCGTAAGAGAGATATTCCTATCCCTCGTACTCCAGAAGTCACTTATGTCAGCCTTACCCGGGAGATCAATCCTTGAGTCAGCGAGCCAGAATCTGGAGAGGCGCCACAGACTATCCGGCGGGGCACAGGACAATTATATTGTTAGGAGAACCGGGGCATGGTCCGAGATTCCTCTGGGTAAAATGGTCACATCCCTCACTTTCGAGAGAATGGGCCCTCCAGAGTAGACCAGGTCAATCCTAGAAAAGGTTTTGTAGGACGCTGAGTGACACGTGTAAGCTCTGTGTCGGATGTCGCCAACGCCAAACGTCGGTGAAATCAAATGTCTCGGCCCATGCCCTCAGCTCTGAGGACAAACCCGATGTCTGAGTCATTCTGTCCATTTGAGGGTCCGGGACCATATTAAAGTCGCCCAGCAGTAAGACATTGTCAGTGGCATATTGTGCGATTTTCGTGACAATTTGGTACAGGATGGATATTGAGGCGGGGGGGGGGGATGTACAACCCCACTATCACTACTGTCATTGACAAAATACTGGCATGAATAATCACATACCGCCCCCCTGCGTCCACCTCTAATGCCAACAGTAGAAAGGGTAAGGATTTACGTACAAGGATACTTACGCCTCGTGCTAGATTGGAGTAAGTTGAATGATAAGCATATCCTACCCAAGGCCTACGTAGGCTCATGGTTCTGCCCCCAACTAAATGTGTCTCCTGGAGGATGCAGATATGCGGAGAATGTTTTTGTAGGAACTGGAACACCAGCGACCGTTTAATCTTAGAATTCAGACCCCTGGTGTTCCAGGACACTATTTTACAACTAGACATTGAGCAAATTCATACCACTCTGCAGGGTTGAGGACCATCACCGGAGATTTAGGAGCTCCCACCACACCACCACCTGTACTTCATTTCCTGTGCGAAATATTAGACAAATAAGACATACAGCAAACTGACTCATGTAAACCATAAGTAGAAAAAACATAACAAAAAGCCCCCCCCCCCCCCACCCCCTCCCCGCCACCCCCCCACCCAAACCAGAGGGGGCTTCATTCCCGTAACATTAAGGGGCAACAGGCCCCTGTGGGGATGCAATGTGCAAGAAGGCACCGGAGCCCGGCCCTCTGAAATACAGTACATGGACCAGGTATTGGAGTCCGGCAGTAAGGCAATTGAGAAAAAACTTTTTTTCGCCCGGCCTGAGCCGAGGGTAGTAGGCTTAGTTGCAAACAAACTGTCCAATTCAAGGAAAACTTGCCAGCGAAGGGTCAGCTGCTCCGGATCCACAGTCCTCCAGGATACATATGGTCTCAAAGGCGTGCAGTCTCACAAATAGTGAACAGCCGTATCAGCCTACTGTGGGACGCAGGAGAGGAGGAAGAGGGAGAGGAGGGGGGTAAGGGCTGCGGGGAGGGGGGGAGGAGGGCTGGCCAGGGAACCATCCCAGTCAAGTCTTCAGCAGGGGCCCTGTATTTCTCCTTCAGGTATCGTTCAGTACACCCCCCACCCCTCCACCACCCCCAAAAACTGCAGGGCAGGATCACCCCATCACCCCTCCAGAAAAGTCCAGGAGACCGTAAAAAACTAGACCCCCCCCTCCTAGTCCCCAAAAAAGTACTCACGATCAGGGAACATACGGTCCTCCCCTAAACATCAAGGGGTACTCAGGTTGGTAAGTGGGGGACAAGCATCAGCATTCCTTTACGTCACACGTCCGCTGGCAGCAGGCAAATCTTTCAGTCAGACCCGCACCGCAATGTAAGCAGTAGAGGTCACCTCATGGCTGGTTTAATTCCTGCGCAGTGTTTCAATCCAGGATGAGGCCTCAGCAGGTGATGTAAAAAATCTTGTGGACTCACCATCTTCCACCCGCAGTCTGGCAGGAAATAACATGCTGTACTTAAGGCCCTTGGCCCTTAGCTTGGCTCTGACCGCGTCAAATGATTTCCTTTGGCGCTGTGTCTCCATGGTATAATCAGGAAAGATCATCAGGCGTGCATTTTCAAATTTAAGCTCCTGAAGTGCTCTGGCCTCCCTCAGCACCAGGTCTCTGTCTCTATAATGTAAGAGTTTGAATATGAACGTGCGGGGAGGGGAGCCTGGCGGGCCGCGGGTGGCTGGCATGCGGTGGGCCCTCTCTACTGTGAAGAAGGGGGAGAAATGGGCCCTCGGCAATAAATCTTTCAGGAGATGCTCTACAAAGGCTACAGGGTCTTTACCTTCGAAACCCTCCGGGAGGCCTACGACTCGCAGGTTATTGCGGCGATTCCTGTTTTCCGCGTCCTCAGCACGGCTCTCCAGGGCTTTGACTCTGGCCTTCAGGGTATGGAGGTCCCCTGTATGCTCCCTCGCGGTATCTTCCACCGCCGACACCCGTTGCTCCACCTCCGCCACGCGACCGCAGAAAGAATCAAGGTCCCTGCGGATGAAATCCACATTGGTCTGGAGGTGGTCCATCTTATCCATCAGGGCCGCCTGACCTGTTGCTATAGTCTGCAGGGCCGTGGCCAGGTCCGCCGCCGTTGCCGGAGGTGAGTCCGCGGCTTCTGTCTGGGATGCCATGTGGGCCGAGATGGCGGCCCGGCATCGTGTTCTGGCCTGGTCTTTCGCGGGAGTCGCTGAGGCTGAGCGCTGAGATTTACCCCCGGGCATGTCCCGGGGTCAGCGCTGGAACTGGGGTTTGTTACGGCCGTTTAGGGTGGCCCAGGGGTGCAGGATCAGAGGATCTAGCTGCCGGACTCCAGGAGCTCAGTTATCGAGCGTCCTCTCCCGTCACCATCTTGGACACGCCCCCGAGAAACGCTGTCTTAACGTTTGACCTCCATATTATATGGTTTTGGTAAATCTGAAGACAAAAATCTGCAGAAAATCTAATAGTGTGTATGGGGTCTTAGAGCCTCCGTGGGCTCAAGGGCTTAAAAAAAAAAAACCCTAGCCGCTGTAATTTATGAGCCCGGTGCCTAGAAAGGGGCCGGACGGAAAGGCCCAGTGATTGCATCTTCCTGTTTCCTTATTTTTGTAGTTGCCTCTCTTCTTGCTGGTCTCCAAATGGTCATGTCGCCAAACCTCTCGTTCATGTCATCACATACAATGTAAGACTAGTGGTCACTACTTGTCCTGCGGGGTACATGATGTGCCCACCCACATTATGGGGCTGGAGAGACAAGAACCCTTAATACTTTGTTAAAATGATACTAAAGTCATGTTTTTTTTTTTGTTAAAAATAACAAACATGTTCTACTTACAGTACCTGCTCTGTGCAGTTGGTTTTGCACAGAGCAGACTAGCTCCTCCTCTTCTCAGGTCCCACCCTCCTCTGCTTCTGGCCCCTCCCTCCTGTTGAGTGCCCCCACAGCAAGCAGCTTGCTATGGGGGCACCCAAGCGAAGCCAGTCAGACACAGAGCCACGGCCTGGCCCCGCCCTTCTCTCCTCATTGGCTCACTGACTTTGAAAGCAGCAGGAGCCAATGGAGCTTCGCTGCTGTCTCAGCCAATGAGGAGGGAGAATCCCGGAGAACCGAGGCTCTCGTGCAGATCGCTGGATGGAGATGGGCTCAGGTAAGTATTAGGCGGGCTAAGGGGGAGCACACAGAAGGCTTTTTATTTGAATGCATTAAGATCAAAAAACCTTCTGCCTTTTACAACCACTTCAAGTCCTTCCCATGGATATCCTTGAAACAAGCCTTATAATCTGCATAATTTGTTATCATTTATCAAGTGCCCAGGGTTCTCCTTTAAACCGTGCATTTAGCTGTTTGCCTGGACTTCTGCATTAATTACATTTTCCTGGAGTTTACTTTAATGTAAGCCCGAATTCACTAGATATTAGCAGTTACTTATTGATATATAGGCAGAATTGGTAAAATTGTATTTGTAACATTGCTTAGCAATACATAGCAGTACTGAAATAATGAGCTGAGCAGAAAACATGCTGAAATCTCTTCACTTCCTCCCAGCTCTGTCCATAATAATTTCCCACTGGAAGATTCTTGCTTCCCATAACGCTGCATGCAGCCGCTGGGCTCTGTACAGTATGATTTCAGTTCTGTGAAATGTCAGATATTCTCCCTTCCTTTTAACTTTTATTGTCCTAGAAAGAAGCCAGCAATCTGCAGGAGGTCAAATCATGAATCATCATTTCATTTTCAGCCATATTTCTCAAGTCCTTCCACAGCGTGATGCTTTCCCTTTAGCGGAAGCTTTATATTTAAGATGTCACAGTTATGTATTGTTACTACTTTTTATGTTATGTGAATATTTAATATCCAAGGAGCACAGACTGCCATGTCTTTCTAATTATATATTAGAAAGATCTGATGATTCACGTGGAGTTTGGTTCTCTTTATTGAAACACAAAAAAAAAAAGAGGAAAGCAGGGCTCGTAGCTGCTAGTGTGCTCCATAGTATAAAATGAAAAGTGCGGACCTGAACATGTTTTTCCTTTGATTGGCAGTTTTCATACGGGGCGTGTGTGTGTGTGTGTGTGTGTGTGTGTGTGTGTGTGTGTGTGTGTGTGTGTGTGTGTGTGTGTGTGTGTGTGTGTGTGTGTGTGTGTGTGTGTGTGTGTGTGTGTGTGTGTGTGTGTGTGTGTGTGTGTGTGTATGTATGTATGTATGTATGTATGTATGTATATATATATATATATATATATATATATATATATATATATATATATATATATATATATATATATATAAATAATATGTGTATATGTATTGTAACATGGGGGGCCATTAGCTCTCGTGGTAGATGCGTTTGTTAGTGATTCAAGCCAGTCGAACTATATTTAAGGGCACGGTAGCCCATTTTTATTAAAAAGGCAAATGAAAGTCTTTGACATAAAGGTTTCCCACACAGGGGTTCTTCTCCAGCAAATAAACACTCACAGAAAATGCTAGCCCACCTGGCTCTTTAGCAGTACCTCTGCGCTTTGTCCTGGTCACACAGACCACAGGATTTCCTCACTATGGATGGCTTCTCTTTAGCGCCCACAGCTTCGCTCTGGCCTTAGTCCTCAGGCTGTTGCACTGCTTCTTGCAGTCGCACGTTCTGGCTGCCTCCTGCAACCTCTCTGACTCCTGGAGACCTGCTGTCTCTCTGGGTGTGGAGCAGTCTCCAACTGGGAGCCATGAAGTCTTCCCATACACTCATTATAAGTGCTGTGCTCACCTGAGCACACACCCTGCTGGCAATTTACAAAATCTGGACACAGGGTTGGAGATTCCGTCCCACCCAAGACACTCTGGAATCTCCAAACTACAGAGCCCCATGACCAAATACCAAAACCTGGAGAAAGCTGCAAAAGCAGTTCTCTCCAGTCCACATTTATGCTCTGTAGCCTTGCACCGAGCAAATGTGCATACCCTGTGTCCCCCAAACCGTCAATTCCACCTAGACAGCATCTCCTACTGTCACCTATCCCCCCCCCTTGTTTCGAACCCGAAGGGGCCGGAACACACCAGCCCGAATCCTTGATTGGGGCACTTCTGCGCCAGCTGTTCGCTGCGTAGGCCCAATTTTTTTTTCGGGTGCGTTTCCAGGCACGCCCTACTCTGGATCGCAACGGGGTCCTACAGTTCTGTATCCTCAGCCTACTCCCTCTATCCTTGGGGTTCCTGAGCTCACATTTCTTTTCTGGTGGAATCCTGCCTTTCCTGCTACTTCCTTCCAACTCAGTTTCCGGATTCTGTAGGGAACTTGCTCCAGACACTACGCCTGATGAGGAACCACCTTTTCCCTCACTAATACCTGTTTTACCCATCACAATAGGTCTCTTGGGTTTACCAACTCTTTTGCCTTTACCTTTGACTACCAACTCCCCAGAGCTCAACATCTGTGCATCATGCTCATTTTCCAAGAAATTATTCATGGCCATATCAAGGTCATTATTTACATTAACATTCAGTAATACACCACCATTTCCCCAATTACCGATACCGTCAATTCTTTCTTGTTCAGGGTTTGGTAGGGCCAGGCCCAAGGAGGGACAACACACAGGTGAGCAGCTCCCCCCTATGGGACCTTCACAAGGCTTCCCTTCACCTGTTGTCCAAATCTCTGTGGGCAGTTGTCCTAGCAATTGACATTGAGCAACACATGACCCATTTATAACAAAACCAAATCTTTGCCAGCTCACATTTTTCCATGTCACAATTTTTGTTCCTCGCCATACTATATTTAAAAGCATCTCCGGGTACCCCAACTTGTACCTCTCTGCAGGTGACAGACAGAATGTCTGCTTTTGCCGCGTCCATATCTGGCCCTTCCTTCTTAGGAGGTTTAGCGGTTGAGGCAGTATCCGCGCCATTTACTAAACCCTGCTCAGCCGCACCTCGGACCGCACTAGCAGACATGTCCATCAACGCATCAGGCGGAGAGACCTCTGATGTCTCCAGCAGCCCCCCAGAGCGCCTTCCGTACTGAACCTTATCCGGAAGCACCCTCACAGGGAACTGTGTGATCACTTGCCAGACTATTAATAAGCACCGTACCAACCAGTTCCACTGGTGATTAATGTTACCCAGCACAGCTTGCATGACCTGGCTCCACCCTTTGGTACCATGCAGCACTACCACATCTGACTGTAATGGAGGCACCCAGGTATACAAGGAATGAGCTTTCACTAGTTCAAGCAGTTCCACTAGCATATCTGTAATTTCTACACACTTCACATCAATATGCAAAACATTTTTGGGGACATGGAGGGGCTCATTCACTGCAGCTTGAGGGCCCGAGAAATTTAAAGGGGCCTCCACCTCACTGGAGGTATCCATCACAGCCTGACGCTCCTCTGAACCACTGTCAGACGCATGTCTCCTACTCATGCCCTCTAACTCACCAATAAGCCTCTGCAGGTCACCTTGACACTTGACATTCAGCTGCTGGGCTGTGAACACCACATCTGCCATGCATGCGCCCTGATCTGGTATAGCAGTTGTTGTATTCACACCCCTGTCACTCAACATAGCCTTGTCTAACATGGCTAGTAATTGTTTGGCCCAACCGTCCCAATTTATTGTGCTTCTATTATGAGGGATCAGCAGTACCTCATCATCTGCTCTAGGAGGCACCTGGTATTCAGCAGCACAAACAGTACCTTTGTCAGTTCTATATAAATCACATTTTGACAACATGCTTTTACCCTTTTCTAATGCTTCAAACAAGGCAGGCTGCAATACACCCTCACCACCTTGCTCCTGAGGCGCTAACACACTCAGCTGTGTACCTTCAGCTGTGGCCAGCTGACTTAACCCCTTATCAACTGGGTTACACATATGGTAAACGCACTGTTCACATAAACTTTCACTGCATGGTGTAGACCCAGTCTGTTCCACCAGAGCAAATTCAGTGTTGTCCTGGAAAATCTCTGGCTCAAACGCATGGAGAGTCCCTGAGACTTCCATGGACAACCCTGAGGCTCTGCGTCTGGTTGCCAAGGGAGACATCCCTCTTTCCTCATTACTTTTGAACACATCACCATAAGTACATGTATCATCAGCAGTACCTTTACCCTCAGCATTCATAGACATAGCAGTGTTATAAGCTTTAACAGGCTGTTTTTGGTCAGAACACACAGCACCCTGTGTGCCGCTCAGCACACCATCCTTCCTCTCCAAAGGCATTCTTTTGCCCACTAGGGTGGCTCCACAGTTGTCCTGGGAAACCACGTGCCTCACCACTGTGGGCTCCTGGGAGGTTTCCCTGGGCATCTCTGTAGCACCTGTCACTAGGGAACCTGGCACACAAACTGTATTGGTCACCCCTAGGTTACCACTTTCAACACTCTGGTGGATTACACCGGGCACATACAGAGTCCAGTCTTTTTGAGTTCTTAACCTTGCTTTAACCTGTGTCTCCCCACTACTCGGGGTAGCACACTGCAGCAAGTCCATTTTTACACCTTCTGCTGATCTCCCAGCTGGATATACTCCCACTTCACTGGGATCAGTCCCACAAACTGCAACAGTCTTACCATAATCTGTAGCAGTTAACTCTGGCTTCATTTGAGTACGTTGTCTATCCTTTATCGCACTTTTACTGGCCAACTCTCCCTGGTGGCCATAGGATGAAACTGCAGCAGGCACAACAGGAATTTCTTCTTTGTTGCCAGGGGTGACTGCAAGCATTTTAACACAGGACTCCGGGCTTGCAGGTGAAGAGTTAAGCCCAGCAACAATATCAGCAGCTGTATTCCACAAGCTAGGACAAGAAAAGATCCCATGCCCCAGTTGACCACATTCCTGGCATGTTACTTGGCGACTTTCTCCTGTTGCTAAGGGAGATGGCACTCTCCCAACATGCATAATCTCACTGGCATCTCTATGAGGATGGTGGGGCACCTCTTCCCTGTAGCTCCTCATTCTCATTGGCACATTTTCTCTGGTTGCTAATGGAAACGGTGGTCTCCCAGCTGCACTTTGCTGACTCTCCCAAATGCAGCGACTTTTCACTCCTTGAAGCATTGTTGCTTTCAACTTGCCACGATCCTCTGTTGGCAATACGTTTCTTGCATAGTTTGCAGACTTGACATCACCACGGTTGCTACGGGCAACCACATACTTCTTGAACTTCTGATCAGCCTTTTGGACACTCCTGGGACTCAAATCAGGCTTCCTAAACATTGTTGCAGACCTTTGTCTGGCCTTGTCACCTTGTATTGGAGACTGAGACAAAGGACACTTGGAGACAACATGCCCCCACTCTCTCCTTGCACTGAGGGTTGGCTTGCTTTCCTCTTTATCTGGGTTCAGTGCTGCTAGGTGCCGCTTGCACCAATCCACTGCAGATTCAAACACTGGTGGACTCTCCATATTCACAGTCACTCCACTGCACTTTAAAGCAAGTTGCTTTTCACTTGATGCAAGCTTTCCTCACCTGCACAGTGCACACACAGATTGTGCTGTCTCATGCACACAAAGAGTTCATAGCAGAAAAAAAAAACTTTGACTTTTCATTCACAGGTACACCACCTGCAACACGCAATGCCTTTTGCCTGGCTGCACTTCAACACACAGCCAATAGTTCCTGACTTGAACTCACTGTGGAGCAAGGACCCGGATTCCACCGTCTTGTGCCCGCATCCAACAACCACTTGTAACATGGGGGGCCATTAGCTCTCGTGGTAGATGCGTTTGTTAGTGATTCAAGCCAGTCAGGAACTATATTTAAGGGCATGGTAGCCCATTTTTATTAAAAAGGCAAATGAAAGTCTTTGACATAAAGGTTTCCCACACAGGGGTTCTTCTCCAGCAAATAAACACTCACAGAAAATGCTAGCCCACCTGGCTCTTTAGCAGTACCTCTGCGCTTTGTCCTGGTCACACAGACCACAGGATTTCCTCACTATGGATGGCTTCTCTTTAGCGCCCACAGCTTCGCTCTGGCCTTAGTCCTCAGGCTGTTGCACTGCTTCTTGCAGTCGCACGTTCTGGCTGCCTCCTGCAACCTCTCTGACTCCTGGAGACCTGCTGTCTCTCTGGGTGTGGAGCAGTCTCCAACTGGGAGCCATGAAGTCTTCCCATACACTCATTATAAGTGCTGTGCTCACCTGAGCACACACCCTGCTGGCAATTTACAAAATCTGGACACAGGGTTGGAGATTCCGTCCCACCCAAGACACTCTGGAATCTCCAAACTACAGAGCCCCATGACCAAATACCAAAACCTGGAGAAAGCTGCAAAAGCAGTTCTCTCCAGTCCACATTTATGCTCTGTAGCCTTGCACCGAGCAAATGTGCATACCCTGTGTCCCCCAAACCGTCAATTCCACCTAGACAGCATCTCCTACTGTCACAGTATATATATATATATATTATATATATATATATATATATACACACGGGGCATATACATATTTCTTCTTTAGCCTGGCAGTGACAGTGTGACTTCCTTTTTGCTTCCATTTCCTTTCCTCCCTATGCCTACAGTTCTTGGTTTACAACATTTCTTTCTCATAGAGTACTCTGGATGCATAGAAGATATTTATTTATTACAGGTATTTATATAGCACCGACAATTTACACAACACTTTACATATGTTGTACATTTACATCAGTTCCCTGCGATCAATCTAAAGTCCCTATCTCATACAGTGGGGAAAATTACTTATTTGATACCCTGCAGATTTTGTAAGTTTGCCCACCTAAAAAGAAATGAAGGATCTATAATTTGTTTATCATAGGTGTATTTTAAATGATAGAGACAGAATATCAACCAAAAATCCAGACAAAAAAACATGATGCAAATTGAGTTACAGTTCAGTGAGTAAAATAAGTATTTGATGCCCAAGCAAAACATGACTTGGTACTTAATGGAGAAACCCTTGTTGGCAAGCACAGAGGTCAGACGTTTCTTGTAGTTGGTGACCAGGTTTGCACACATCTCAGGAGGGATTTTGGTCCACTTTTCTTTACAGATCTTCTCTACATCCTTAAGGTTTCTTGGCTGTCGTTTGCCAATTTGAAGTTTCAGCTCCCTCCATAAATTTTCTATAGAATTAAAGGGGTTATAAAGGCAGAAGGTTTTTTTCTTATCTTAATGCATTAAGATAAAAAGCTTTCTGTGTGCAGCAAAGCCCCCCCCCCCCCCCCCCCCCAATACTTACGTGAGGTCCGTTTCTGTCCAGCGATGTCCACGAGTGCCTCAGCCATCCAGATTCTCCTTCATGATTGGCTGAGACACAGCAGCGGCGCCATTGGCTCCCGCTGCGGTCAATCAGTCAGCTAAAATCAGGGGGGAGAGGGGGCAGGGCCGGGTTGGGGCTCCGTGTCTGAATGGACACAGGAAACTGTGACTCTGCTCCAGTGCCCAGAGAGCAAGCTGCTTGCTCTAGGGCCACTGAACAGGAGGAAGGGGCCAGGAGCACAGAAGAAGGACCTGAGAAGAGAAGGATCTGGGCTGCTCTTTGCAAATCCACTGCAACAGAGCAGGTAAGTATAACAGTCTCTTTTTTTTCCTATAAAAATAACAATCACCTTAAGGTCTGCAGACTGGCTAGGCCACTCCATGATCTTAAAGTGCTTCTTCTTGAGCCACTCTTCTCTTTTGTTGCCTTGGCGATATGTTTTGGGTCATTGTCATGCTGAAAGACCCATCCACAACCCATCTTCAGCATTCTGGAGGAGGGAAGAAGTCTCTCATCCAAGATTTTACAATACATGGCTCCATCCATTGACCCCTCAATGCAACAAAGTCGCCTGTACCTTTAGCAGAGAAACCGCCCCAAAGCATAATGGTTTCCACCTCCGTGCCCAACTGTAGGGATGGTGTTCTTATGCCGCGTACACACGTGCGGACTTTTCCCGGCGGACCTAGTCCAGCAGACAATCCGCCGGACTTTCCAGCTGGCTTCGCCGGACTTTCCGAGCGTGTGGACTTGCCCACACACGCGCGGACTTGCGTGGACTTCTCCGGCAGACAATCCGCCAGCCAAAGTCCGAGGGACTTTTGAAAATGAACGGACTTGCCCACACACGGAGCAGTCCGTTCATTTAGAACATAACTTCAGGTTACGTAGCTAGCGTAGGCAGTAAATGCCGCCGCGCTAGCTCCGTAACCTGGCATGGATTTAAAGGGACTCCCTACGCCGAAAAACGGCATGGGGGTTCCCCCCAAATCCATGTCAGACCCTTATCCGAGCACGCAGCCTGGCCGGGCCAGGAAAGGGGTGGGGACGAACGAGCGCCCCCCCCCCTCCTGAGCCGTACCAGGCCGCGTGCCCTCAACATGGGGGGTGCCCTGGGGAAAGGGGGGCCGTGCGGCCCCCCCACCCCAAAGCACCTTGTCCCCATGTTGATGAGGACAAGGGCCTCTTCCCGACAACCCTGGCCGTTGGTTGTCGGGGTCTGCGGCGGGGGCTTATCGGAATCTGGGAGCCCCCTTTTATAAGGGGGCCCTCAGATCCCGGCCCCCCACCCTATGTGAATGAGTATGGGGTACGATGTACCCCTACCCATTCACCTAAGGTGTAAAATGTAAAGTAAAAAAAAACACCCACACTTTTGAAAAAATAGTTTATTGCACTGCTCCGGGGGTTTTCTTCCGTCTTGGGGGTCTTCTCGCCAGACTCCTCCGCCATTTACCAAGCTGTTTTACCGAGCGGAGAAGTCCGGCTACCTTCTTCGTCGTCGCCGCCGTCGTCTGGGGGGGTCTCGATCCGCCTTCGGGGGTCTTCCGGGGTCTCTTCTGTTCTTGCGGCGGTCGTCGTTTTCCGCGCCGCCGCCTTCTTCTTCTTGTTCTTGTTCTTCTTCCGATGTTGACCCGATGCTCTCTCTGGCCGGAATGGCAGAGCCGCGCTGTGCTGGGACTTATATAGGGACATGGGGACAGGGTCACATGCTCATGTCACATGGTGACCCCGCCCCCTTTGCGATGTCACAGTCCCGGAGGATGCTGGGACTGTGACATCGCAAGGGGGCGGGGTCACCATGTGACATGAGCATGTCACCCTGTCCCCTTGTCCCTATATAAGTCCCAGCACAGCGCGGCTCTGCCATTCCGGCCAGAGAGAGCATCGGGTCAACATCGGAAGAAGAACAAGAACAAGAAGAAGAAGGCGGCGCGGAAAACGACGACCGCTGCAAGAACAGAAGAGACCCCCGGAAGACCCCCGAAGGCGGATCGAGACCCCCAGACGACGGCGACGACGAAGAAGGTAGCCGGACTTCTCCGCTCGGTAAAAGAGCTTGGTAAATGGCGGAGGAGTCCGGTGAGAAGACCCCCAAGATGGAAGAAGACCCCCGGAGCAGTGCAATAAACGATTTTTTCAAAAGTGTGGGTGTTTTTTTACTTTACATTTTACACCTTAGGTGAATGGGTAGGGGTACATCGTACCCCATACTCATTCACATAGGGTGGGGGGCCGGGATCTGAGGGCCCCCTTATAAAAGGGGGCTCCCAGATTCCGATAAGCCCCCGCCCGCAGACCCCGACAACCAACGGCCAGGGTTGTCGGGAAGAGGCCCTTGTCCTCATCAACATGGGGACAAGGTGCTTTGGGGTGGGGGGGCCGCACGGCCCCCTTTCCCCAGGGCACCCCCCATGTTGAGGGCACGCGGCCTGGTACGGCTCAGGAGGGGGGGGTCGCTCGTTCGTCCCCACCCCTTTCCTGGCTGGCCAGGCTGCGTGCTCGGATAAGGGTCTGACATGGATTTGGGGGGGACCCCCACGCCGTTTTTCGGCGTAGGGAGTCCCTTTAAATCCATGCCAGGTCACGGAGCTAGCGCGGCGGCATTTACTGCCTATGCTAGCTACGTAACCTGAAGTCACGTGCTAAATGAACGGACTTGCCGATGAGCGGCAAGTCCGTTCATTTTCAAAAGTCCGGCGGACTAGCCTACTAACGGCGGGATTGTCCGCCGGACTGCCAAGACCAGCGGATAATTTTAAAACCAAACTTAAAACTTTGGTCCGCCGGACTTTGGCGCCAAAAAGTCCGCCGGCGCCCACACACGAGGGGATTGTCCGCTGGACTTGAGTCCAGAGGATAATCCCGCGGGATAGTCCCTTCGTGTGTACGCCGCATTAGAGTTATAGTCAGCATTTTCTTTCTCCAAATCAAGTACGGCGAGTCGAGTTAATGCCAAAGAGCTTAATTTTGGTCTCATCTGACCACAGCACTTTCTCCCAATCCTTCTCTGAATCATTTAGATGTTTATTGGCAAACTTCAGACGGGCCTGTACATGTGCCTTCCTGAGGTGGGGGACAGGCGGGATTTTAATCCATGGTGGCGTATTGTGTTACCAATGGTTTGTTTGGTGACTGTGGTTCCAACTGCCTTGAGATCATTCACAAGCTCCTCCCGTGTAGTTCTGGGCTGATCCCTCACTTTTCTCGTGATCATCCTTACCCCATGAGGCAAAATATTGCATGAAGCTCCAGACCAACGGCGATTGATGGTTATTTTGTATTTCTTCCATTTGCGACTCCAACAGTTGTCTCCTTCTCACCAAGCTTCTTGCTGATGGTCTTCTTGTAGCCCATTTAAGCCTTGTGCAGGTCTACAATCTTGTCCCTGACATCCTTTGACAGCTCTTTGGTCTTGTCCATGATGGTGAAGTGTGAATGGAAGGAAGATATTTTGTGGACAGGTGTCTTTTATACACATAACCAGTTGTCGTTAGGAGCACCTTCTTAAATTGACAGGACTAATCTGTGTACCACATGAGCACATACTGTAGCCAGTCTGTGGGAGCCAAAATTATTGTTGGTTGGTAGGGGATCAAATACTTATTTTACTCACTGAACTGCAACTCAATTTATATCGTGTTTTTTTTTCTGAAGTTTTGGTTGATATCTTGTCTCTATAATTTAAAATACACCCATGATAATAAACATAGACCCTTCATTTCTTTGTAAATGGGCAAACTTACAAAATCTGCAGGGGATCAAATAATTATTTTCGCCACTGTATGCATACATGCATACACATACATACTGGTTTGGATAGGAGAAAATTAACCTACCAGCATGTATTTGGGGAAACTGGAATACCTGGAGGTTGGGATTCCAATCCATTAGTCTAGTGCAGATGGATAGAGCGGGTGAAGAATTACACATAAGTGCTCAGTAACCACTTTCTGCTGCAGTGTGGGAACTAACACTGGTAATTGGCTTACAAAAAAAAATCCAGTCTGCACCCTTTTCCAATTACACCTCTATTCATTCAGCCACAACTTTTTAGCAACCACTTTTAATATTAATCTTTTCTTAAATTGCTACCGCCATTGAGCTGTTTTTGTTACATAGTTGTCATAAAATTTTACATTCTCCAACGAGGGATTACATGCTACAGTATAAAATGGTATATGAGTAGGGTTGAGCGAACCCGAACTGTAAAGTTCGGGTCCGTACCGGACTTTTGGGTGTCCGGTACCCGAACCCGAACTATTGGCTGTAAGTTCGGGTCCGGTGTTCGGCGCTGTATTGGCGCCTTTTTAACAGCTTTAGGGCAGCCAATGGACGATCGTTTCACTAGTGTGCCCTTAGAAGCCATCACAGCCATGCCTACTAATGGCATGGCTGTGATTGGCCAGTGCAGCATGTGACCCAGTCTCTATATATAGTACACACACAGCACACAGCGTCATTCTGCTATAGACAGACACTGTTAGACAGGTTCCTGTGCTGCAGATAGAGGATTTTAGGAGTTGGTGTGCTAAAGTCTGTCCACATTCCTTGAATTTTCTTCTAATTAGTTAGATCAGTGAGCGATCTAGATAGCTACAGTAGGGAGTTTCTTTATTAAGCAAAAGAGGCAGAGATAATTATTGAAGAGATTCCTAAATCAATTGTACCCTGGCTGGGGTGCAGTGCACAGTCACAGTAACAGTGCCATGAGGCCAGTGCCAGACAAAATATAAAAGTTTTACCTGCAAGCTCAGTGCAACATTAGGACCAACACTGCATATACTAAGAGATACACCAAAGTCTGTGTGTATTCTGCTATTGGAAAAACATTGCATAAAAATTTAATTTTGCTTTTTTTTTTTTTTTTTCCCAATAGCATTTTCTGCGTGTTCATACATACACGCTGTAGACACTAACCGTGTATTCTGATATTGCAAAAACATTGCAAAAAAAAAAAATTTTGCAGTGTTTTTTTTTTTTCCCCAATAGCATTTTCTGCGTTTTCATAAACACTTTACATACTGTCCGTGTATTCTGATATTGCAAAAACATTGCAAAAAAAAAAAAATATTTTGCAGTGTTTTTTTTTTCACAATAGCATTTTCTGCGTTTTCATAAACGCTTTACATACTGTCCGTGTATTCTGATATTGCAAGAACATTGCAAAAAAATTTAATTTTGCGCTGTTTTTTTCTTCCCAATAGCATTTTCTGCGTTTTCATAAACGCTTTAGACACTGTACGTGTATTCTGCTATATTCAAAAACACCCATTTAGGGCGAGATCATAAATTTTGAAAATATGAGGAGATCATCAAAAAGGGACGTGGCCCGGGTCGTGGTGCTGCTGGTGGCGCTCCTGTTGCAGGGAGAGGACGTGGTCGATCTGTGCCAGCTACACGCACTAGTGAAACACCTTCCTCAGGTGCAAGTAGGCGACAGAGCCTGCAGCAGTATTTTGGCGCGCCTAATGAGGCTGTACGAATGTTGAGGCCAGGACAAGTACAGGCGATAGTAGATTGGGTTGCTGACAGTGCCTCCGGTTCCTCACATTGTCTCCCACCCAGTCTCCTGATGAAAGTTCAGAGTTGGCACCTGCAGCCGATGTCCATCAGTCTTTCACCTCACCCCCTTGCCAATCAGTCTGAGCCCCAAATCATGCAGCAGTCTCTTCTGCTTTTTTTATGATTCTGTTAGCAGGGTTTCCCAGGGCCATCCACCTAGCCCTGCCCCAGAAGTGGAAGAGATTGTGTGCACCGATGCCCAACCACTTATGTTTCATGATGAGTACATGGGAGGACCATCGCAGCACGTCTCGGATGATGACGAAACACAGGTGCCAACTGCTGCTGCTTTCGCCATTGTGCAGACCGACAAGGAGGGCAGGGGTGAATTTTGGGTGGAAGATGATGTGGAGGACGATGAGGTCCTTGACCCCACATGGAATCAACGTCATGCAGGTAACCAGTGTAGTTCAGAGGAAGAGGTGGTGGTCGCACAGAGCCACCAGCACAGCAGAAGAGGGAGCAGGGTGCAAAAGCGGAGTGTCCGTCCCCTAGACAGTACGTCTGCTACTGCCCAATGCAGCAAGGGACCGAGCACACCAAAGCCAGGTGCAAGGAGTTCCCTAGCGTGGCAGTTCTTCAGACAATGTCCTGATGACAAGACACGAGTGGTTTGCACGCTGTACAATCAGAGCTTGAAGCGAGGCATAAACGTTCTCAACCTGAGCACAACCTGCATGACCAGGCATCTAAGTGCAAAGCACGAGATGCAGTGGAGTAGACACCGCAAAAACCAAGAAAGGTCTCTGGCTCCTCCTGCTTCCTCTTCTGCTGCAGTCTCGGCCTCTTCATCCACCTCTGTAGTGACAGTGACACCTGCCAACCCGCAAACAGAGGATCTGCCAGCAACACTACCACCTGGGTCACCAACCATCTCCACAATGTCCCATGGAAGCTTTCAGCTCTCTATTTCCCAAACACTGGAGCGGAAGAGGAAGTACCCCCCTAGCCACCCGCGATCCCTGGCCCTGAATGCCAGCATTTCAAAATTCCTCGCCTTTGAAATGCTGTCATTCCGTCTGGTGGAGACGCAGAGTTTTCAAAGGCTGATGTCATTGGCTGTCCCACAGTACGTCGTGCCCAGCCGCCACTACTTTTCCAGACGAGCTATCCCTTCCCTGCACAACCAAGTGGGGGACAAAATCAGGTGTGCACTGCGCAACGCCATCTGTGGCAAGGTCCACCTAACTACGGATGCGTGGACCAGTAAGCACGGTCAGGGACGTTATATCTCCCTAACAGCACACTGGGTAAATGTAGTGGCGGCTGGGCCTGAGGCGGATAGCACTTTGGCGCATGTCCTTCCACCACCGAGGATTGCAGGGCACTTCAGTTTGCCTCCTGTTGCTAACTCCTCCTACTCCGCCTCCTCATCCTCTACCGCCTCCTCATCCGGTCAGCGTAACACCTTCACCACCAACTTCAGCACAGCCAGGGCTAAACGACAGCAGGCAGTTTTAAAACTTTCCTGTTTGGGGGAAAAACCCCACACCGCGCAGGAGTTGTGGAGGGACATGGAACAACAGACCGATGAGTGGTTGGTGGCAGTGAGCCTCAAGCCTGGCCTGGTGGTGTGCGATAATGGGCGAAATCTCGTAGCAGCTCTGGGCCTTGCCGGTTTGACGCACATCCCTTGCCTGGCGCATGGGCTGAACTTGGTGGTCCAGAAGTTCCTGAAGAATTAACCCGATATGCCAGAGCTGCTGCAGAAAGTGCGGGCCGTCTGTGCGCACTTTCTTCGTTCTCACCCTGCTGCTGCTCGCCTGTCAGCGCTGCAGCGTAACTTCGGCCTTCCCGCTCACCGTCTCATATGTGACGTGCCCACAAGGTGGAACTCCACCTTGTACATGCTTGCCAGACTGTGCGAGCAGCAGCAGGCGATAGTGGAGTTTCAGCTGCAGCACGCACGCGTGAGTCGCTCTGCGGAACAGCACCACTTCACCGCCAATAACTGGGCCTCCACGCGAGACCTGTGTGCCTTGTTGCACTGTTTCGAGTACTCCACCAACATGGCCAGTGCCGATGACGCCGTTCTCAGCGTTACTATCCCAGTTCTATGCCTCCTTGAAAAAACTCTTAAGGCGATGATGGAAGAGGATGTGGCACAGGATGAGGAGGAGGAGGAGGAGGAGGAAGAGGGTTAATTTCCAAGGCTTTCAGGGCAGTCATTTACAAGTGGCTACGAGGGTGGGTTCCTGCACCAACAAGCGCCAGGTACACAATTGTCTGGCAGCAAGGGCACCGTTCTGGAGGATGACGAGGTGGAGGATGAGGAGGAGATGGAGGAGGAGAAGGAACCATGTTCACAGCAGGGAGGCACCCAGACCAGCTCATGTCCATCACTGGTGCGTGGCTGGGGGGATACAGAGGACACAGATGATACACCTCCCGCAGAGGACAGCTTTTCCTTGCCTCTGGGCAGCCTGGCACACATGAGCGATTACATGCTGCAGTGTCTCCGCAACGACCGCCGAGTTGCCCACATTTTAACTGGTGCTGATTATTGGGTGGCCACCCTGCTGGATCCCCGTTACAAGGACAACGTGCCGTCCTTAATTACCTCACTGGGACGTGATCGTAAGATGCGCGAGTACAAGCGCACGCTAGTAGACGCGCTGCTGGTGGCATTCCCACTTGGAAGCGGGGGTACGGTGGAAGCACAAGGCGAAGGCAGAGGAGGAGGAAGAGGTCGCCAACGCAGCCGGGGCACCGCCAGCACCTCGCAAGGCAGGGTTAGCATAGCCGGAATGTGGAAAAGCTTTGTCGGCACGCCACAACAACCAGCACCACCAGCTGAGATGGAACGTCTTAGCAGGAGGCAGCATTTCACCAACATGGTGGAGCAGTATGTGTGCACACGCGTACACGTACTGCATGACGGGTCTGCCCCCTTCAACTTCTGGGTCTCCAAATTGGGCACATGGCCTGAGCTTGCCCTTTACGCCTTGGAGGTGCTGGCCTGCCCTGCCGCCCGTGTATTATCTGAACGTGTATTTAGCACGGCAGGGGGCGTTATCACAGACAAGCGCAGCCGCCTGTCCAGAGCCAATGTGGACTAGCTCACGTACATTAAAATGAACCAGGCATGGATCCCACAGGACTTGGCCGTACCTTGTGCAGAATAGACACATATACCGGTGTTCTGACGAAAACTGTCTTGCTATCGGATAGTGTCCGGCCACTTACTGCGCAGGTGCAGTGCTTGCGCAGTACAGAGGACAAGGAGATTCACAAAATCTCCAAAGATGAGCGTCGCCTGCGCAGTGAGTGCAGGTTCAAGCCCGACCATCCAAGTAGACATACGGTAGCACATAGTAACAGGGCCCCTCACGGGCTCGCTTGGCTAGGCTTCAACCTCGGATGATGTGGCTTGAACCTGGAGTCACCGCGCATCGTCTTCGGAGAGTTTCGAAATCCCCTTGTCCTACGTACTGAGCAAGCGCAGTACAGGGCGGACACTATGCGACGGGGGACAGAATTCGACACATCATTCACCACTAGCCTTACCCAGTCATTGTTGTATTTTTGAACCAGTGTTGGCTACCTCGTCCTCCTCCACCGCCGCTTCCACCTACACCGCCACATCCACCGCCACCTCAACCTCCTACTCCATTTGAATTTCGTCCTCCTAGGTCAAGATTATAATTTTTTCATTTTTTTTAATTTCCAAGTATTTTATTTTCCCACTATCTTATCCATTAAATTGAATATTTTTTTCCAGAAAGTGCGTTTTCTGGGGTATTCCGACCATATGTGCGGCATCGTGCCATTGAGTTTCTGAGGTTCTTAATGACTTCCTGTACCTCTTCTGCTGAGAAGGGGGCCTCCAGCATTTTTTTTTTTTTTTTTTTTTATGTTATTTTAAGTTATTTCCCTATCCACATTTGTTTGCAGATCATGCTCCTAACAACATTTTGTTGCCATTTGCAGCCCTCTAGCCCTTTCCATGACCTTTTTACAGCCATTTTAGTGTTCAAAAGTCTGGGTCCCCATTGACTTCAATGGGGCTCGGAGTTCGGGGTCAAGTTCGGTCCCGAACCCGGACTTTTTTCCGAAGTTCGGCCGAACCCAAACATCCAGGTGTCCGCTCAACTCTATATATGAGGAAATAGTAAGTAAAAAGTAATTTTGTTCATAATAAATCACACAGTATGTTACGCAAATCAGAAACTATGGTATGTAGCACATAGCACATACTACCTGCCGTCATACCCTCTGCACTCTTCTCCCGCACATACTACCTGCTGTTATACCCTCTACACTTTTCTTCAGCACATACTACCTGCCGTCATACCCTCTGCACTCTTCTTCAACACATACTACCTGCCGTCATACCCTCTGCACTCTTCAACACATACTACCTGCCGTCATACCCTCTGCACTCTTCTTCAGCACATACTACCTGCCGTCATACCCTCTGCACTCTTCTTCAGCACATACTACCTGCCGTCATACCCTCTGCACTCTTCTCCAGCACATACTACCTGCCGTCATACCCTCTGCACTCTTCTTCAGCACATACTACCTGCCGTCATACCCTCTGCACTCTTCTCCAGCACATACTACCTGCTGTCATACCCTCTGCACTCTTCTTCAGCACATACTACCTGCCGTTATACCCTCTACACTCTTCTCCAGCACATACTACCTGCTGTCATACCCTCTACACTCTTCTTCAGCACATACTACCTGCCGTCATGTATGTATGTGACTACAGATGGTGCATTTTCACATAAAAACAAGGTTTATTGGTAAACACAGCGTGATTTATATTGCATTTCTTTTGATGACCAGCAGTGGGAAACGGAAAAATTGCCATTTGTAAGACAATGTTTTTTTTTTTTTTTCTTTCTACTCGTAATTCTCCATAAATTCCCATTAGTATATCCTTGTTTCATAGAAATCCGGATAAAGACAAATTGTAATGCTATTTATTTTAAGCCGGTCCTGTGGATTGTCAGCGTCAAAGCATTTTTACTGTAACTTGTCCTAGAACAAGGTGACCACACAGCAGGAGGGGATTCTTGCCATTTCCATTTACCCTAAATATCTTTCTGATGTCGGCTTTTCACAGCGTGATGCTTTCCGTTTGCATCCATTGTCCAGAGGCTTTACGTTTAATACGTTAGTTATATATTGTCACTTATTTCATGTTTTTGTCCGTGTTATCAATTCTTCCTAAACCTTTTAGGAGTATTCCAGATCTAATATTATTCTAAAAATATGACTTAGTCCTACAAGGAGACATCCGCATTTGGACCTATTTAAAAATGACTGGGCAGAGACATAACTTACTATCCATAGGTGTCAATATTTGATATATGTAGATTACTACTACACCCTGGTTCTTGTACTTTTGCTAGTTTATACACTGCCCTATGATTTCTGTTTAGTTAACCCGTAGAAGGACAGCAGAATCTGAAAGCTTGTATTATGTATCAGTTTAAAGGTAATCCTAAATCTGGTCGGCAGCCACATAGTTTTACAATGTTTGTATAAATTGGTTCATCAGGAATGAAGATTAACCAAGTTAGTTTTTTTTTTTTTTTTCAGTAAATGGTGAAAGACCCCTTTACATATTCACTAGAAAATGGGGCTGTATGTGGCAGATTAGTGGCACTTGAAATCGCACCCAAATCCCATATTTCCTCCTGTTACAATTGAGATGCAAAAGGGCTCAGTTCCCTTTGGCATCAGACATATTTTTGGGGAGGAAGATCCTATGTGTATAGGTTAGGTTCTAAAGTGGATGCCTTTTTAAAAGCTCACCAAGACAGCAAGCAAAGGTAAGAGGCCCCAAAGGTGGAAAGAAGACTGATGCCCGTGGAAGACAAATGTAGAATATCAGGTGCAGGGAGTTATTAATATAGCAAGGGGTTCACACATTTTCTGCTGTCCCTAGATAGAAAGAGACATATATTTTTACGTGCTTATTAAGAAATAAAATATTTAGAATGTAAAAAAAGTGGACTGAATCCAGCAAATCGACCAATATTGGCTACTAGAGATGAGATTAGATGTGTTTGGGAACCTAGTCCCAACCCACCTGCCCGATCCCGCCAGGAAGCCGAGACTGCACACCGCTAAGCACAGGCAGTGAGTCCGCAGCTAAACAGACTGGCAAATGTCTCACTGCCTGTGATTAGCGCTGTGCAGTGTCGGCTTCCTGGCGGGATCGGGCAAGTGGGTCGGGACTAGGATTCAGAACACGCCTGAGCCCGTCTCTATTGGATACCTATGATTTGGTCCAATATAGGCCGGATGTTGACTCGCATAGTTGGGTTTTCCCATCTTCAGTATATTTGTGTGTCTATCTGGTTAGACACAACCGATTATAGCTAAACCTAAAAACTTAAAAAAACGTAAAATCTGTATACACTCCAAGCAGATACAAAAATAAGCACCAGTGAATGCATGTACCTATGTATGTATGTGTGTATGTATGTGTGTATGTGTGTATGTGTGTATGTGTGTATGTGTGTATGTGTGTGTGTGTGTGTGTGTGTGTGTGTGTATATATATATATATATATATATATATATATATATATATATTAATGTGTGTGTATATGTATGTGTGTGTGTGTGTGTGTGTGTGTGTGTGTGTATATATATATATATATATATTGTACAGGACGCCAAGGTTGGGTCCTGGACGGGTGCTATATAGCACCAGTATTTGGGCTGTGGTCCCTTTAAAGGAGTCGCAGCGTTGCTCAGGGGGTCACCCAAAATGGGTGAGGGGTTCCGGGAGTAGCCGAGCAGGAGAGGACTGACTCGCAGTCCTCTCTAGGTTAATAATAAGTTATTTGGGACCCGGAATTTGGGAGGCTCTGAAGAGATATTCGGGTGGGAAAAGAGCCTCCCTCCCTGACCACAATGATTCAGCGCACAGGGGGTTAAGGGCCTCCAGGAAGACAGCTCATAAGACAGGAAGTAGGGAAGAGTTGGTGGTGTGAGGAGGAGTAGGTGATTACACCTGTTGGTTGAGCTGTGTGGATGTCTGGAGGCTGCTAAAAGAACCTGCTGCAAAACTGTATGTGTTTTCCTTAACTTTGTTTTTGTGCTGAAGATAAGCTGATTTTCTGTTATGCTGAAGATAAGCGGACTTTGTTTTTGTACTTTACCTGTGCGCTGAAGAAAGCCTTATTTTGATTTTTCTTACAAATAAATGTCTTTTTTTATAAAACTGACGGTTTATGCACTTAATCCCGTGGAGCTATTGTCCCCAAAGTTCACAATATATATAATTACAGTGGGGATAATAATTTTCTGATAATTATTTGATCCCCTGTAGATTTTGCAGGTTTTCCCACTTACAAAGAAATGAAGGGTCTATATTTTTTTTATCATAGGTGTATTTTTAAATGATAGAGACAGAATATCAACCAAAAATCCAGAAAAAAACACATGATAGAAATGTTATGAATGTAGTTACAGTTCAGTGAGTAAAATAAATATTTGATCCCCAAGCAAAACATGACTTAGTACTTGGTGGAGAAACCCTTGTTGACAAACAGAGGTCAGAGGTCAGACGTTTCTTGTAGTTGGTGACCAGGTTTGCACACATCTCAGGAGGGATTTTGGTCCACTCTTCTTTTCAGATATTCTATAAATCTTAAGGTTTCTTGGCTGTTGCTTGGCAATTCAAAGTTTCAGCTCCCTCCATAAATGTTCTATTGGATTAAGGTCTGAAGACTGGCTAGGCCACTCCATGACCTTAATGTGCTTATTCTTGAGCCACTACTTTGCTGCCTTGGCGGTATGTTTTGGTATGTTCTCATTCAAGATTTTACTATACATGGCCCGTCCATTGGGCCCTCAATGTGGCAAAGTCAGCATGTGCCTTTAGCAGAGAAACAGCCCCAAAGCATAATGTTTCCACCTCCGTGCTTGACTGTAGGGATGGTGTTCTTAGAGTCATACATTTAACTTTTTTCTTCCTCCAAACACAGCGAGTCGAGTTAATCGAAAATAGCTAAATTTTGGTCTCATCTGACCACAGCACTTTCTCCCAACTCTTCTCTGAATCATTTAGATGTTCATTGGCAAACTTCAGAAGGACCTGTACATGTGCCTTCTTGAGGAAGGGAACCTGCGGGCGCTGCAGAATTTCAATCCATGGTGGCGTATTGTGTTACCAATGGTTTGTTTGGTGACTGTGGTCCCAAATGCCTTAAGATCATTCACAGGCTCCTCCTGTAGTTCTGGGCTGATCCCTCCACTTTTCTCTTGATAAGGTGAAATCTTGCATGGAGCTCCAGACCGAGGGCAATTGATGGTTATTTTGTATTTCCTCCATTTGGGAATAATCGCTTCAGCAGTTGATTCCTTCTCACCAAGCTTCTTGCTGATGGTCTTGTAGCCCATTGCAGCCTTGTGCATGTCTACAATCTTGTCCCTGATGTCTGTTGACATCTCTTTGGTCTTGCCCATGATAGTGAGGTTTGAATGGAAGAAAGATATTCTGTGGACAGGTGTCTTATACACATGAGTTGTCGCTTGGAGCACCTTCCTAAATTGACAGGACTAATCTGTGTAGCACATGAGCACATACTGTAGCCAGTCTGTGGGAGCCAGAATTATTGTTGGTTGGTAGAGGATCAAATACTTATTTTACTCAGTGAACGGCAACTCAATTTTTAACATTTGTAGCATGTTTTTTTTTTATATAGATTTTTGGTTGATATTCTGTCTCTATCATTTAAAGTACACCTATGATAAAAATTATAGGCCCTTCATTTCTTTGTAAGTGGGCAAACTTACAAAATCTGCAGGGATCAAATAATAATTTTCCCCACTGTGCGTGTATGTGTATGTGTATATGTGTGTGTCTGTGTGTGTGTGTATAGAGATATATATATATATATATATATATATATATATCTCACAAAAGTGAGCAAACCCCTCACATTTTTGTAAATATTTTATTCTATCTTTTCCTCACAAAAGTGAGTACTTATATATATATATATATATATAATACATATGTGTGTGTGTATGTATGTATGTATGTATGTATGTGTGTGTATATATGTATATATATATATATATATATATATATATATATATATATATATTATATATATATATATATATATATATATATATATATAAATTTGTATTCCCTGTTTAGCAGCTCTCAGACTTGGAGGTAAAGGAGCAGCATTAGGAGGCAATCAGGTGTGGTCACAACATGCCAACAAAAGGAGAGAGCAGAGAGGTGACCCCTTCTGCCGCTCTGTGCTGCTTCTGGTTCCTGAGCCCTTTCATTCCAGGATCTTTGCTATGCGTGTCGGGACCCTTTGGGGTAAGACCGCGCTATTTTAAGATTCCTCTCAACTCAATTCAACTCCTCAGTCAGTTGCAATTTATTCATTTTACAATAGCATGCTGGAGACAGGAAGGTGATCAATCTGTGTTGTTGCACTGCAGTAGAGCAAAGGTAGGTCACCAGGCTGGCTGTGTTTGTCAGAATCTCAGAACTGGATGGACAATACACACAAAACATCTCATATATTCTATTTTATCTGTGTCTCTAGAGTAGCTGTATAATTGGAAGAGTGCTTGAATACATTATCTTCCGAGGCTGGACATTCCTAGGGGGATATATAACACCTAGAGATTTTTGTAAAGATACCAGGTTTTTACACAGCATTTGTTTTACTTCTTCTAAATTGTTGCAATTGCAGTATGTGAACTTCGATCGCCATCTATGGGTGAATTCCTGTGGGGTCTGGAATCGTCTGGGTGGTTAAAGCACATCAAGAACATACTGGATGCCGGCATCTTCATTGCTAAGGTAATGTTCCTGCATCTCATTTTCATAAATAAGGTGGCTTAAAATGCATTGTCCCCGGATTCAATTTGATATCTTAATTCTACGCCCAGACTACACTTCTTTTACAGATTTCACAATTTTTCAAGCTCTAATCAAGGGTGCCCTTTTGGAACCACTAAAGCGTTTGCTCTTTTTGAGTGTAATGGGGACACAAACAATTGGTATGGTTTTCCTCTTTAAAACAGAGGGGAGCTGAGCCATAGTCCCTGTTTTCCATTGAGCTTGCTGGATGCACCAGACAAGACACCCAACCAGGGTCCAACTCAAATCAAGAGATTCAGTGCTCCACACCATCCTCATACCAAGTCAGTTAGGAAACATGGCAAGGCACATTCCAAGTTAAAAGACAAGAAACTATTTCCCTTAGAAGAGAGAAGAATTATTAGTAGTAAACGGTTTGGAAAAGGGACATTGTGGCAGCACTTTGTTAAAGGTTTGGGATTCAATTACATTGTTTGTTGTTTTTTAATGTCTCATGGCCCCATTCTTAGAACAATGACCTTTAAAGTAATTGTATAGCTTGTTTGCTATTTTAATAAAACAATAACAACCATGTTATACTTCCCTGCTCTGTGCAAATGGTATTGCACAGAGTGGCCTGAACCTCCTCTTCTCAGGTCCCCCACTGGCAATCTATGCTCCTCCTCTTCTGTGTCGGGGGGCAGACGTGTGGGCTCAATCCCAAGCCAGACTGTGTGGCTCTATAGACATACAGTTCAATCCTGTTCCCTCCTCACTGGATTTGACTGACGGCCATTGGCTCCTGCTGCTGCTGAGTCTCCTGTGAGAAGAGAGAGACAAGAGAAGAGCTACTGCAGATGGGCACATTGCTAGACCGAGATCGGGTAAGGTAAGTGTTTTAGGGGGGCTGAGGGGCAACTATTGAAAGTTGAGACTAAAATTGAATGATTTGGCCTCAAGACCAAATGATATATATGTCTGGTGGAAATCCAATACAACTCACCATCCAAATAACACTATTCCTACCGTAAAGCATGGAGGTGGTAATATCCTGTTATGGGGGTGTTTCTCTGTAGCATGGACTGGAGCACTTGTCAGGATAGAAGGAAAAATGGATGGGGCAAAATCCCATCAAATTCTTGAGGAAATTCTGCTGCCCTCTGCCAGAAAGTTGTCAATGGGAAGAAGGTTTATCTTCCAACATGACAATGACCCAAAGCACACAGCAAAAATGACCACACAGTGGTTGAAGATGAAAAAGGTGACTTAGAGCCCAGACTTAAAGGGGTTGTAAATCCTTGTTTTTTTTCCTTAAATAACAAACATGTCATACTTACCTCTAGACTTTTGCACAACAGAGGATTTCGTTTAGTTTCGGTTCGTTGTCATTCGTAAAATACATCATTTCATTCTGTTATATTCGTTATGTTACGTTAATTCGTTATTATTTGCAGAGTGTCGATATTCGTTATACTGAATGTGGAATCATGTCAAATTAATTTGTTTATATTGGCTATAATTTCTTTCGTATTAGTTGAAATTCAATATTTATGTATGTGTATTCGTGATAATGATTCATAGTTTGGAAAGTCATTTGTTTATTGAATCTATTAACACACACAATGACAATATCTCTTCTCCTCTGCTCAAATACAATACAACACCCTTCTCACTCAGTTCTCAGGAATGCACTTTGCCAGTAATCCAACCTCCACCACAAAATTAATCAGCTGGTTGGACTGTAAGATTTACTTTGAGTTGACCTTTTGTTTCATTAGATCTTTAACGAATTACCGAATCATGTCAAATTAATTCGTTATATTCACTATAATTTCTTTTGTGTTAGTTGAAATTAGTTATTTTTTTATTCGGATGCATCCGAATGTCCGAAAGATGCAAAATTCGGCCGAATTTCGAAACTGATTGCAGATGTCTATTCATTATGTGTTGTGGCAGAGCGAGGCTCTGTCCCTATAGTATTATATTGAAAGTGGACACAGAGTTTGCATATCTGCTGACTACAGAGCTACAGAGCATAGGTTTTGAGAGGAGAAAACTGCTCTGGCAGTTTTCTCCAGATTTTGCTATTGCCGGGTGGGACTCTCTCGTTTGGAGATTCCTAAGAGTCTTGGGGGATCTCCAACCCTGTATCTGGATCCTGTGGACAGCCAGAAGGGTGTGTGCCCAGGTGCACACAGCTCATTTAATGAGGGGCTGGTGAGAGCAGTAGAAGGTGGAGTCTAAAGACAGACCCGTCAGGAAAACTGTCTGCCCTGTGTGAGACTACATCCCTGGTGTACCTCCCTCATTATACTGGGTAGGTACACTTTTTTGCCACCAAAACAGCCCATACCCATAAAGGCATGCACTCCACTAGATCTCTGAAAGTATGCTGTGGTATCTGGCACCTAGTTGTTAGCAGCAGACCCTTTAAGTCCTGTAAGTTGTGAGGTGGGGCCTCCATGGATCGGACTTGTTTTTCTAGCACATCATACAGATGCTCGAATAGAGATCTGGACAATTTGGAGGCCAATTCAACACCTTGAAGACACCTTCTTCCATTGCTGTTGGTCCAACATCTCTAATGCTGCCAGGCAGAGGCACTAACCAGTAAGCTACTGTGGTTTTCTTCACACCACAGTAAGCCCACCAAGGCAAAACTGTCCAAGTGAATGGGAATGTTCAGCAAATGCCCAGCAACTATGCGCAATGCAGCGCATTTGTGCAGCATTTCCAGGGTTAAAATAGGCAGTGATGAAGTAACATATCACAGTTATACCTGTCAAATGCCTCTGAAAAGTTATCCGAACACTAGGGGTGCAACGGATCATCACCGATCCGTGATCCGAACGGGTCACCCTGTTCGGATCGGCACACATCAAATGACGGAGCTATCACTTGTAAACAAACCGGCATCATGATGACGCTGGTTCCTCTCTCCCCTCTGTGTACTGATGTACAATGGAGGGGAGAGATCAGATGGCAGCGGCGCTGTGGGCTGGATCTGTAGTGCCCACAGCGCTGCTCTGTGACAATTGCAGTTACAGCCATCCCTCCATACCCTGCCAAGACCCTGCCAATACTCTGCCATACCCTGCCAATACTCTGCCATACCCTGCCAATACTCTGCCATACCCTGCCAATACTCTGCCATACCCTGCCAATACTCTGCCATACCCTGCCAATACTCTGCCATACCCTGCCAATACACTGCCATACCAGGCCAATATCCAGCCAATACCCAGCAATACTCGGCCAATATTACAGTGGGGGAGATGACATGGATATTACTGTAGGGGAGATGTATATTACAGTGGGGGAGATTGTGGATATTACAGTGGGGACTATATGGTGGTGGAATTTTCACAGGTTTTTGCAAATTCAATTATTATTTGCTGATCCGAAAAATGATCCGATCCGTGGCTCTGATCCGAGAAACGATCCGATCCGTGAGTTTTTTGATCCGTTGCACCCCTACCGAACACAGACTGCTTTCCAGAGGCACAGCAGTTTTGTCACTAGTCTAAACTTAAGTGAGGTTATAACCCCTGCCAGGATATTTTGTCCACCAAAAGAAAGCTCCCCCATAGTTACATACACTGTGGGGGTCATTTACGAAAGGCAAATCCACTTTGCACTGAAAGTGCACTTGGAAGTGCAGTCTCTCTAAATCTAATGCCACGTACACATGGTCGGAAAATGCTCTGATGGTTTTCCCGTCGGAATTCCGATGGAATTTTGCTCAAACTGTCTTGCCTACACACGGTCACACCAAATTCCGACGGTCAATAACACCACGACATACAACACGTTCGACGGCACTATAAAAGGGAAGTTTAATGCTTCCGAGCATGCGTCTGAATTTTACGTGTCGGAATTGCATACACACGGTCGAAAAATCCGACAGAAAAATTAAGAACAGGCTCTCAATCCAAAGTCTGTCAGAAATGCCGATAGAAAAAGACAGATGGGCATACACACGGTCGGAAAATTTGATGAAAAGCTCCCATCGGACTTTTCATCAATTCCGACCGTGTGTACGCGGCATTAGAGGGTAGATCTGAAATGAGGAGAAGCTCTGCTGATTTTATCATCCAATCATGTACAAGCTAAAATGCTGTTTTTTATTTTCCTTGCATGTCCCCCTCAGATCTACAGTGACTACTTCCAAGTGCACTTGCAGTGCAAAGTGGATTTTCTTTTAGTAAATAACCCCCTGTATTACCAAAAGTATTGGGGCACCTGCCTTTACACGCACATGAACTTTAATGGCATCCCAGTCTTAGTCTGTAGGGTTCAATATTGAGGCTGTATACAAGTTTTATTAGTGTGTCTATGGGAATGTTTGACCATTCTTCCAGAAACGCATGTGAGGTCAGGCACTGATGTAGGACGAGAAGACCTGTCTCGCAGTCTCAGCTCTAATTCATCCCAAATGTGTTGTATCGGGTTGCCGGCAGGACTCTGTTCAGGCCAGTCAAGTTCCTCCACCCCAAACTCGCTCATCCATGTCTTTATGGACCTTACCTTGTGCACAGCTGCGTTCATTATTTTGTGCCCATATGTAATGAGCCCTTATTGTCTTACTGGGGTATATTTGCATGCGTATGGGATTTTCATACCTTCTAATGAAAATTTAGAAAACCTGCATGGCAATTAGTTGTTTTTACGTACATTGGGGAAAATAATTATTTGATCCCCTGCAGATTTTGTACGTTGCCCACTGACAAAGAAATTATCAGTTTATAATTTTAATTGTAGGTTTATTTTGAGAGACAGGATAACAACAAAAATATCCTGAAGAACGTATTTTAAAAATGTTATAAATTGATTTGCATTTTAATGAGTGAAATAATTATTTGACCCCTTCGCAAAATATGACTTGGTACTTGTTGGCAAAACCCTTGTTGGCAATCACATCGGTCAGACGTTTCTTGTAGTTGGCCACCAGGTTTGTACATCTCAGGAGGGATTTTGTCCCACTCCTCTTTGCAGATGCTCTCCAAATCATTAAGGTTTCGAGGCCGACATTTGGTAACTCGAACCTTCAGCTTCCTCCACATATTTTCTATGGGATTAAGGTCTGAAGACTGGCTAGGCCACTCCAGGACCTTCATTTTGCTTGTTCTTGAGCCACTCTTTTGTTGCCTTGGCCGTGTGTTTTGGATCATTGTAATGCTAGAATACCCATCCACAACCCATTTTAATGGGGCTGCAGCACCACAGAAGGTTTTTCACCTTAATGCAAAGAATGCATTAAGGTGAAAAACCATGAGGGTTTACAACCCCTTTTAAACCCCAATGAAAATCTCTGGAATGACTTGAAGACTGCAGTCCACAAACGGTTACCATCAAATTTTACTGAACTTGAGCAGTTCTGCAAAGAAGAGTGGTCAAATATTGCAAAGTCTGGATGTGCAAAGATAGAGACACATCCCAACAGAATAAAGGCTGTAATTAAAGCAAAAGGTGGTTCAACAAAATATTGACAAAATGGGGTGATCCTTTTTCCAACTCAAATTTTTTAATTATTTTTTTATTTTTTTTACATGTGTGTTATATCTTTTATTTGGACGTTATAAGTTGCACTAGTAATACAGCTGGATAAAACAAAAAATGTGTCTGTCCTTCATTTCAGGCTGCAAAGCAACAAAATTTCATTTTATATTGGAGTGATTCTTTTGTATACCCACCGTATATGTTAGATCATGTTGTTTATCAGCCGTTTTCTTTCTTGTAGGCAGTAGCTGAAGAAGGGACTAGTGTCCTCGTCCACTGTTCTGATGGGTGGGACCGCACGTCTCAGGTTTGCTCAGTGGGAAGTCTACTCCTTGACCCATACTACAGAACCATGAAAGGCTTTATGGTAAGAGATCCAGTGAAGTTGTGCTATAGTTGCATAGTTATGTTGTGAATAATCAATTGCTTATTCCCAGATATATTCTAATGCAATTATTTGTCTTACTTGTCTTCAGGTATTGATTGAGAAAGATTGGATTTCGTTTGGTCATAAATTTAATCACAGGTAATATTGGAGAAAGTATTATGTAGACATGGTTATGTTTTTTTTTTATTCATCTACAGTCCTAGCCTGCGCTCTTCTTTGTTTCTTTCATCTCTGAAAGCAAACATAGGGGTCTATTTATGAAACAGTTGTTGGACACATTTTAGCAATTTTAGCTGTGAATGCTCAAATTATTACTATTGTTGTTGTTGTTGTTATTGTTATTATTATTATTATTATTATTATAATAATAATTATACAGGATTTATATAGCACCCACAGTTGGCGCAGTCTTTTACAATATACAGGGAGACAGTACAATTCAATACAAGAGGGTTAAGAGGGCTCTGCTTCTGAGAGTTTACAATCTAATAATCCCTATGATTGTTGGCTCTATCTATCAGCCAAAAAGCAGTATATTTTCTCATTGAGGTATTTAAAAACATGCACAGCATGCTCAAATGTGTGTGACATTCGGCAAAAAAATGTTTTATAAGTAGACCCCATAGAATGGAGGAGACACTATAGATCAGGGATATGCAGTTAGCGGATCTCCAGCTGTTGCAGAACTACAATTCCCATGAGGCATAGCAAGACTGACAGCCACAAGCATGACACCCAGAGGCAGAGGCATGATGGGACTTGTAGTTTTGCAACAGCTGGAGGTCCGCTAATTGCATATCCCTGCTATAGATAGAAGGCACTGCTGAAAGCAAAGACAGCTAGAGAACTTGGACTCCAGACAAGTAAAGTCATCCAGGATGTGCCACAGTGCCAGGCCATACATTTTAACTTTTGGCTCTTATTAGGGACCAGTAGAGGTAAAGGAACTGAAAGAATCAGTTTGCTGTGGAGATCTCTGGGCAGACATGTTTGGAGGGGGTGTGGGGATGGGGGCAACACAGAGAATTGCACAAAAGAACATGGGCTTAAGGGAGGTGGACCTAAGGCAGGGCCGTCTTTAATATTGATTGGACCCTGGGCAAAACTTTTCTTGGGCCCCCCCCCCATGCAGTTTCACTCTCCACCTGCTCTGAGACATACAATAAATAGCAGCTAGACTCAAAATCAGTTTACTGAATCAGATCAGGCAGCCATTGCCATTGGTTGCCAGAGGTTACAGTGTATCATTACCGCTCACTGACTGGTTGCTGGAGGTTACAGCACACATTACGGCTCACTGATTAGTTGCTAGAGGTTACAGCACATGATTTCGGCTTGTTGATTGGTTGCTAGGGATTACTGTGGATGTCGACTGTTCAGCTCCGCTCGCAGTCCCCCCTGCTGTTTCAGGCGTGAGCACAGGGAGGCGGTACTGCGAGCGCAGCCGAACAGTCGGCGCTCTGTCTTTTTCACGTCGGCGCTCTGTCTTTTTCACGTCGGCGCTCGTTTTTTTTTTTGGCGGCGCTCGCTATTTTTTGGAGTTTTTTTGGCGGCGCTCAATTTTTATTTTTTTTGTCACTTTTTTGGGGGGGATCGGCGCACCCACGACTTTCCCCCGATTTTAAGGGGGGGAAAGTGCGTGTTATACGCCAATAAATACGGTACATGTGAATGCCGGTAATTTACATGTAAACACAGGGTCTGCAGGTGAGTTATCTGTACACAGCAATAGGGCAGAGCTGGGCAGCATTAGTAGCAGCACTTCACACTGAGATATTGGGACACAGCACAGGACTAAAACCTCAAGGGTCGAGGGAATTTAAGTCCAGGATAGTTGGCAAGCAGCTGCCCCTTTTGCCCTGCCTTAAAAACGGCCCTGACCTAAGGGAGCTAAGAGGTGATGGCTTAATGGAAGCCACCTTCAATCCCTTGGAGTTACATTTCTTTGTGGAAGGTATTATGATTACCAGGGCTACACTTTTCATTAGGCTTGATATGATTTTTCCACAGTCCTAGATTACTAGAAATATTACTAGAGCTTCTGCATGAAAAATAGAGGTTCTGGGCAGGTAAACTGTCTCCCCTGTATTGGTATCAGTGGGGGGTGTTAGGTGGGCATCAGGAGATCATGACACACTCAGCAGCCCCCTAACTGTACCTAGAAGACCTAGGGACAGCGTCTGGAGTTCAAAACACAGTGGCCAGGGAGGAGGCACATTAATGGCAGTCTTTTATAGCAGCTTTTTAGTTGTGGCATGTAGAGGGTTACTAAATTGGGTTGTCATGAAGGAGGTGCAAGGAGACAATAATAATACTTGATACAGGAAATGCATTCACACAATTGTTTTGACCCAGATTCTGATCGCTAATCTAAAAGTACATACAACGTGTGTGTTGCTTGGTAAAAAACGTGTAGTTAATGTTCTGTTTTCTTTTTTTTATGTATCAGATATGGACATTTAGATGGAGACCCAAAGGAAGTATCCCCAGTGATTGACCAGTTTCTAGAGTGTGTCTGGCAGCTTATGGAACAATTTCCATGTGCATTTGAGTTTAATGAGAGGTTCCTCGTCCATATTCAGCATCATATATACTCCTGCCAGTATGGAAACTTCCTGTGCAATTGCCAGAGAGAGAGGAAAGAACAGAGGTGAGGAAAACAAACTGCTTCATACTGTGCATTTATTTGGGCAGAGTAATGTGAGCGCTATACATTGCAAACCCTATCCCCCCACTAATACCAATGATGGGGCACTATTCCCCCCACTGATACCAATGATGGGGCACTATTCCCCCCCCCCCCCACTGATACCAATGATGAGGCACTATTCCCCCCACTGACTCCAATGGTGAGGCACTATTCCCCCCCTCACTGACACCAATGATGAGGCACTATTCCTTCCATTGACGCCAATGATGGGGCACTATTCATCCCACTAATACCAACGATGGGGCACTATTCATACCACTGATCACAATAATTAGTTACTACTATTCCTCTCACAGACAAAAAAGATGAGGCACAGTTCCTCTCATGGACACAAGTGTTGGGCCACTATTCTCTCTGCTGACACTAATACTGGGGCACTCCCCCCCCCCCACACTGAAACCTATGATGGGACACCATTCCTCTCACTGACACCAATAATGGGTCCCTATTCCCCCCACTGATACCAGGGATGGGACACTATTCCTCCCAATGTCACCAATGATGGAGCACTATTCCCCTCACTGATACCAATGATGTGGCACTATTCCCCCCCACTGATACCAATGATGGGGCACTATTCCCCCTCACTGATACCAATGATGGGGCACTATTCCCCCCCCCCCACTGATACCAATGATGGGGCACTAATCCTTCCACTGACACCAACGATGGGTCCTTATTCCCCTAACTGATACCAATGATGTGTCCTTATTCCCCCCACTGATACCAATGATGAGGCACTATTCCCTCCCTCCCACTGACTCCAATGATGAGGCACTATTCCCTCCCTCCCACTGACTCCAATGATGAGACACTATTCACCACACTGACACCAATGATGACACTATTCCCCGCACTGACACCAATGATGGAGCGCTATTCCCCCCCACTGATACCAATGATGGGGTACTATTCCCCCCACTGATACCAATGATGGAGCGCTATTCCCCCCCACTGATACCAATGATGGGGTACTATTCCCCCCACTGATACCAATGATGGGGCACTATTCCCCCCCACTGATAACAATGATGGGGCACTATTCCCCCCCACTGATACCAATGATGACACTATTCCCCTCCACTGATACCAATGATTACACTATTCCCCTCCACTGATACCAATGATGACACTATTACCCGCACGGACACCAATGATGGAGCACTATTCCCCCCCACTGATACCAATGATGGGTTACTATTCCCCCCCACTGATACCAATGATGGGGTACTATTCCCCCCACTGATACCAATGATGACACTATTACCCACACAGACACCAATGATGGAGCACTACCCCCCCCCCCCCCTGATACCAATGATGGGGTACTATTCCCCCCCACTGATACCAATGATGACACTATTCCCCCCCCCCCCCCTCATTTATACCAATGATGACACTATTCCCCCCACTGATACCAATGATGACACTATTACCCACACAGACACCAATGATGGAGCACTACCCCCCCCCCACTGATACCAATGATGGGTTACTATTCCCCCCCACTGATACCAATGATGGGTTACTATTCTCCCCCACTGATACCAATGATGGGGTACTATTCCCCCCACTGATACCAATGATGACACTATTACCCACACAGACCAGACACCAATGATGGAGCACTTCCCCCCCACTGATACCAATGATGACACTACCCCCCCCCCCCTCATTTATACCAATGATGACACTATTACCCACACAGACACCAATGATGGAGCACTACCCCCCCCCCCCCGATACCAATGATGGGGTACTATTCCCCCCACTGATACCAATGATGACACTATTCCCCCCCCCCCCCCCCCTCATTTATACCAATGATGACACTATTCCCAGCACGGACACCAATGATGGAGCACTATTCCCCCCACTGATACCAATGATGGGTTACTATTCCCCCCACTGATACCAATAATGGGGTACTATTCCCCCCACTGATATCAATGATGGGGCACTATCCCCTCCCCCCCCCCACTGATACCAATGATGACACTATTCCCCGCACGGACACCAATGATGGGGTACTATTCCCCCCACTGATATCAATGATGGGGCACTATTCCCCCCACTGATACCAATGATGACACTATTCCCCGCACGGACACCAATGATGGGGGGAATAGTACCCCCACTGATATCAATGATGGGGTACTATTCCCCCTATTGATATCAATTATGGGGTACTATTCCCCCCACTGATATCAATGATGGGGCACTATTCCCCCCCACTGATACCAATGATGACACTATTCCCCGCATGGACACCAATGATGGGGTACTATTTCCCCACTGGTATCAATGATGGGGTACTATTCCCCCTATTGATATCAATTATGGGGTACTATTCCCCTCCACTGATATCAGTGATGGTGTTCCCATCCCACTAATACCAACGACGGGGAACTATACATCCCACTGATCACAATAAGGAGTTACTATTCCTCTCACAGACAAAAAAGATGAGGCACAGTTCCTCTCATGGACACCGATTAGATTAAGATTAGATCAAGCAGATAAGACAGATCCTTAGTTTGTAATGCTGCAATATTTATCTCTTGTTTATTGATTAGGGTTCAAGAGAGAACGTACTCCCTTTGGTCATACCTGTGGAAGCAGCATTTGGATTACATGAACCCCCTTTACAGACCAAACCACAGTCAGACATTGGGCATGCTGCGACCTAATACAGCACCATCCTCTTTCAAGTAAGTTTCCTTTCTGTTTTTCCTTTCATGTTATTTGTCAGAACCAATTAATTGTTCTCGAATATATCCAGCACATGTGAGCTTTTTTTAAAGGGAGGTTTAATCCAACAGTTTTTGCTGCTGAAATTCTTGAACACAGGACTGCAGGATACCTTCAGGTTAAAAATGAGGTTTAGGGGCTAGGACTAGGAATTAACTTTAGAGGGTTGTTGAGGGTTAAGTTAAATCAGGGGGTTAGGTTGAGATTTATTGATTAGCCTTGGGTTAAAGTGACACTAAACAATATCCTTAGTCTCCAAAAATAATCAATACATATCCACTACTTAATGACCCTGTAATTTTTTTTTTATAAAATAATTTTTTGCTGTGTTTTTCTACTTCTGTTTAACATCTTCCATGAGCTACAAAACCTCCCCTTTTTTTCATCTTACTTCTGTTTGTTTGGAATGAACAGTGCATGTTAGTTACGCTCATGTGCCCTGCTCTATGCAGGTTACAAGTACCATGGTCCACAGTCCTTAGCCCATCCCAGGAGTGAACAGGAGAGGGTGACTACATACAGTGGGACCATGGAGAGTGAATGTAGCCAACAGGTCGAGTCCAAGCTGCAAAAAGGAAAAAAGCATTTGGAGGAGGCTGAGAGCAAAAAAAATACATACTTGAATAGAATAGAATATTTCTTTATCGTACATCACGGGACACAGACCCATAGTAATTACTATATGGGTTATAGGCCACCTTCAGGAGATGGACACTGGCACACCCTAAACAGAAAGTTGCCTCCCTATATAACCCCTCCCATACCGGGAGCACCTCAGTTTTTTCACCAGTGTCTAAGGTGTTGGTCACGAGTGAAGATGTGCTCTGAGGAGCTCCAGGAGGGATCCTTACTGGATTTAAACAGCCTCCATAGACCGGATCCATCCAAAGTGCCACTGAGGCCAAGTTGGATGGTACCCGGGCCTCGTATACGAAGCACAGGGTTTTGCCTGTAATGCCTCTCCTTGCAGGGCTGGACCTCGGGACCCAGGGCTTTTTGGTCATGCCACATTATCTAAAGTTTTTTTCCTGGCGGGGTGCTAATACAGGTCCAAAGGAGTGGAACCCTGATAAAAAGGGACCGGGTCCTTAAAGGTTTGCTAATGCAGCCCGCCGTGATGGGTGAAGTTTGGATCTGTCTGTTACAGCAGTATCCTCTGCAGCAAGGATAAGGTAAGGGAAGAAGCCTAGGAACTGTAAAAAGTCCACCTATGTTTTTTTTCTTCCATGAGTAAAATGTTGTATGCCTTAAAGTCTCCACTAGAGGGAGTAAATGCACATACCTTGGTACGTTGCTTCTCAGTCAGCTCAGTGTCTAGCTAAAACAGCATGTGTGTGGTCTCAGCAGTCAAGGGAGATTCTTAATTGAACAATGTTTGGCATGTTCTTCTCCCCCTGGGGAAACTAAGGGGCTGGGGATACAGCAGCGGTGGCGGCTTCCCTGTGTTGATTTACCTCACAGCCTTTGCAACTACTGGAGTCAGTGAAAGATTCCCCACATAGACATGTCAGTGTTACTATTGTCCTGCCATCGCCCCAGCCCTTGTCCATACTTCATTTTTTATGAGGACAGAGCCTCCCCTTCTACGGGTCTGCACTGGCAGGCCCGAATGCCATCCATGCGTGTGGACTGCTGTTCATTTGAAACAAGAGGGGGGCTGGTCAGTGGCGAAGGGGCGTTGCTTAGGCGCGACGCCGTTTGCAGGACGTAGCGTCCACATGTAGCTCGCACATGAGGCATTTAAAACAGACGCTTCTCATTAACATTAAGATCTCTATCAGATGCAACTGAAGAGATGGAAGTCTGACACACAGGACACAGGAACGCTGGGGCACGTAAGGGTTGCATGCAGGCATTTCCAGTACAGGAAATACATTTTTACTCAGCACCAAGCTGAACTGTATAGCGGCATTGTATTGCTAGACTATTGCTCAGCAAATAGTGCATTTACTTAGTGCCTCTGCTTTTGTGATTAGCACTATGGCTTCCAAAAAATAAAAAAATTCCAAAAAACTTACTAGCCGGGGTGAGTCATTGGAACCAATTGGTGGTGCAGCTGCCTCTCACATTTCAGCCCCTGTATATGTGACTGAAGATGCATTTTCCTCCGCCCTGCAGGGCTTAGAAGGTAGATTAGCAGCTTTAATCGCATCCTCCATCCAAAAGGATAAGAAGCATGTTAGATCCCCCTCCCCACCTCAGACCCTTTACCAAGGGAACAGTGGGTACAGGATGAGGTGTTACCCTCAGGCGATCAGGAGGAAAAACAAACCGATTAACCACCTGCGGAGGAAACAACCGTAGATGGAAAAAAAAAAAAAACCTTCACAGCCTTTTTCATGTGTTTCCTGTCCATGAAATTCTAGAAAAGCTTATTTTTGCTGAATGGAATCACCCGGATAAGCATTTTCTCCCTCCAAAGAGATTCACAGCACTCTATCCCATGGAGGAGAAATTTACCAAAAAATGGAATGTACCAGCAGTTGACGCTGCGATTTCCAGTGTGAATAAAAGTCTAACTTGTCCAGTAGACAATGCGCAAATGCTTACGGATCCAACAGATAAAAGGTTGGAATTACTGTTAAAATCCTCTTTTTCCGTGGCAGGTGCTGTTACTCAGCCTGCAGTCGCTGCAATAGGCATCTGTCTGTACCTAAAGGACCAGTTTAGACAGGCCCTTAAAGAGGTTCCTGCACAACAAGCCCGGGATTTGGCCGAACTACCAAAAGCATTATGTTTTGCCATAGACACTATGAAAGACTTTATTCACCAGGAATCCCGCCTTGTGCTAGTACACATGCGTAGGATCCTGTGGTTAAAAAATTGGTCAGTCGAAGCACCTTGCAAAAAAGCTCCTCACTGGTTTTCCTTTTCAAGGGGATCAGCTATTTGGGGATGATTTAGACAAACACATCCAAATGATTTCTAGTAGGAAAAGTACTCTTTTGCCAGTCAAAAGAAAGTATAAACGCCCTTCATTTAAGCGGACTCTTTCCCCTGCGCCAGGGGCATCCGCCCCTAGTCAGTGAGGACGGCCTCCGCCGTCAGACTCTAGAGGAAAGCCTCAGGGTCAGGCCCAGGCACAAAAGTCCTGGGGCCGGAAACCTGCAAAGCTGAATTCTAAAGCCTCATTATGAAGGGACGCCCCCCCTCGCTAGAGAGGGGGGAAGACTTCTGCAATTCTCAGAAGTCTGGCAAGAGGAAATTCAGGACAGATGGGTCATCTCCACGGTGTCTCTAGGATACAAACTGGAATTTCGGGAGTTTCCACCGTCTCGTTTTCCGAGATCAAACGTTCCCAAAGATCCAGGGAAATGGGAATCTCTGTTCAAACCTCTTTACAGTACCAAAACTGAATGGAGATGTCAGACCCATTCTAGATTTAGAATCTAAATCGATTCCTGAAGATCCGCTCCTTTCGCATGGAGTCAATCAGGTCAGTAGTTTCTATCCTACAAGGAGGATAACTTCTGGCTTCTATCGACATCAGGAAAGCATATCTGCATGTCCCTATATTTCCCACTCACCAAAGGTTTCTGCGGTTCGAGGTAGAACAGCAGCATTTTCAGTTTGTAGCCTTACCCTTCAGGCTAGCTACAGTACCCTGGGTGTTCATAAAGGTGCTGGTCCCACCTCTAGCTGGGTTACGGGCACAGGGCATAGCGGCCTTGGTGTACCTAGACGATCTATTGCTAATAGACCAGTCAGTGGCTTGTTTGGAGCAAAGTGTATGCATTACAACCAGTTACCTGGAAAGTCTAGGTTGGATTCCCAACCTAGAGAAGTCTTCCTTAAAACTGCTAAAAAGGCTGGAGTACTTGGGCCTGATCATAGTCACAGCCCAGAAAAAGGTGTTCTTGCCTCAGGCAAAAATCAACTCCATAAGAGCAGGTGTGGATGGTCAGGTCGAAAGGAGATCCCTCCATTCACCTTTGCATGAGGTTGTGGCTTAATTCGAAGCGGTTCCCTATGCCCAGTTCCATTGGAGACTGTTGCAAAACAGTATCCTGTCTGCTTGGAATTAAACAGTTCAAGCTCTAGAATTGCCAATGCAGCTGTCCCCAAAGCTGTTCCAGAGCCTCAGTTGGTGCTCAGTATACCCGGGAATCTGCAGAAGGAAAAAACCCTCATACCAGTTACCTGGAAAGTGGTAACGACAGATCCCAACATTTCAGGTTGGGGAGCAGTACTGGAAAAGACAACTGGCCAAGGACAATGGTCAAGAACCGAAAAAGCTTTGCCCATCAACATCCTAGAGATTTGGGCAGCGCGTCTGGCTCTGAAGCCCTGAACATTCAGGTTACGGGATTGTCCTGTCAGGATCCAATCCGACAATGCCACAGCTGTGGCCTATACCAATCACCAAGGGGGCACTAAGGGTCATACAGCTCAGAGTGGTGGACCATATTCTAGCCTGGGCAGAAAAGGATGTTCCTTGCCTTCCTCGGCAGTCTTCATTCCGGGAATGGAGAATTGTCAGGCGGACTACGTGAGTCGCCAGCAGTTGTTCCTGGGGAAGTGGTCCCTTTCTGGCTATATGACAAAGATGGGGAATCCCGCACGTAGATCTTTTGGCGTCCAGGTTCAACATGTAGTTGGTCAACTTTATGTCAAGGACAAAGGATCTACTTGAATGTGAGACAGATGCGTGGTGACCTCCATGAGGTCAGTTTTCACTGAGTTAGGTTTTTTCCCTATTCAGTTGCTGCCACAGCTTCTTTGCAGGATCAAGCTGGAAAGAAATCCGGTAATTCTTGTAGTCCCAGCATGGCCCAGAAGGTCCTGGTATGCAGAAATGGTAAAGATGGCTGTGGAGGATCCGTGGTCCCTTCCACTACGGCCAGACGTACTCTCACAGGGGCCAATATTCCATCCTACCTTACAAACTCTAAGTTTGACGGTTTGGCTATTGAAGCCCACATTCTGAAAAGACGTAGTCTCTCCAAATCAGTGATTTCTACCTTCATTAATGAAGCCGGCTTCCAGATTTATATATTATAGACTCTGGGGGGCTTATGTTTCCTGGTGTGAATTCCAGGGTTGCCACCCTCGGAAATATAACATAGGTAGAATTCTTGTTTTTTCTACAAGTACAAATGAAGCTGGCCTTGAGTACTATTAAGGGCCAAGTCTCGGCTTTATCTGTCTTATTTCAAAGACCGCTTGCTTCGCATTCTTTGGTTATTCCGCCAGTTAGACCACCCTTGAACACTTGGGACTTGAACTTCGTTTTTTGTTGGTATTGCAAAAACACAGTTTTGAACTTTTACAGCATACTCCCTTGGTCCTTCTGACAAGGGAAATAGTGTTTTGGGTTGTTATACCCTCTGCAAAAGGGTATCAGAGTTGGCCGCTCTTTCCTGTAAAGAAGCCATATTAAATTATTAGGGTGGTTTTAGGTTTTCAACTAAACCAAGATGTTGTCCTACCGTCGTTTTTTTTCCAAAACCAGGTTCTAGGGTAGAGAACTCACTACATTGTCTTGATGTAGTGAGAGCGGTCAAGGTCTATTTAAAGATGACTGCTCAGGTCTGAAATACTGATGTTTTATTATGCTGCCAGAGGGTCCTAGGAAGGGACAGGCAGTGTCGAAATCCACTATTGCTAAGTGGATTCGGCAAGTTATAATTCAGGCCTTATGGTTAAAAGGTAAGATTTCACCTTTTCATGTCAAAGTGCACTCTACTAGAGCAGTTATTGCTTCTTGGGCAGTGCATCACTAAGCCTCCGTGGCTCAGATCTGCAAGGCCACAACTTGGTCTGCAGTCCATACATTCACCAGTTTTTATCAAGTGGATGTAAAAAAAAACATGAGGATATCGCCTTTGGGCGCAATGTGCTGCAGGCAGCAGTATAGGTCCTCAAGTATTTTGGCGCCCTACAGGTTGTGTCTCCCTCCCCTCAAATAGCATTGCTATGGGACATCCCACATAGCAATTACTATGGTGCTCTGTGTCCCGTGATGTACGATAAAGAAAATAGGATTTTTATAATGGCTTACCTGTAAAAACATTTTCTTGGAGTACATCACGGGGCACAGAGGTCCCTCCCCTCTTCTTCTGGGGTATGTATATATGTATATTGCTTTGCTACAAAAACTGAGGTGCTCCCGGTATGGGAGGGGTTATATAGGGAGGCAAATTCCTGTTTAGGGTGCGCCAGTGTCCATCACCTGAAGGTGGCCTATAACCCACAGGGTAATTACTATGGTGCGCTGTGTCCCGTGATGTACTCCAAGAAAAGGATTTTACAGGTAGGCTGTTATAAAAATCCTATTTTTTAAACCAGAGTTTAGTGTCACTTTAAGATTTAGGTATACAAATGAAAAATGGGTGTTACTCCCACGCTATCAATTAATGACTTAATGCCAAATTGTGATAAGTAGATTAACCTCTGCAAGCACCTATAGTGTTCCCACAACTATGGTGTAAATAAGTGTGCAAATGGAGTGTTGCTGCGCTGTTAAATGCTACTGTGCTACAACTAAATAATCTATAACCTAAATAAAATACTTTGAGGTCTGTGTACATAAAAGCATAAATCAAAAACAGTGATTAACGGCAAATGCAGCAACCCCCCCCCCCCCCATAACTATGTACACACACTCTACATACGCAATGTTTTCATCTATATCAAGCAATGTTCGTACAAGTTAACTAGCCTGCTTCAAGGATACGTTATTCTTTATGTTTATGTACGTGATATGCAAAAAACAATAAAAAAAAAAAAAAAAAAAAAAACAGTGATTAACCGCAAGTGCAGCTAAATGGAATAATATTGTCCCATGATGCTTCAAATAAAAATTAATATATAAATTCAGTCTCTCTTTATCTTTTTTCTTTGCCCTCACCTCTTGTGCTTAAAATAATCTTCTGTGTGTGATATGGGTGTCACTCAATCACCACTGTGCTCTCAGAACTCTCACCTCCTTGTTACTGCTCAGCATAAAAACATGAATCCTTCACATGCATGGATCCCTCTATGGTTTCTCTCCACTAGGAGCCCTCTTAGTGGGAGGTCCCACTGATGTAAATGTATTGTTGGTTGCCTTTTCCTTTTAAGGTGCTCCTCTATGCTCCAAGGTAGGTCTCATACAGATTATGGAAATATATGAAAAAAGCCTCCCATAGTGTGTTTTTGTTAAAACTACTTAATTTATTACGCTAAAATATTTGCACTTATAATAAAAACTTGTTTACAAGCATAAAACACAAGAACTGGACAAACACGTCTGCTTACTTCACTTTCGGTCCCTTATGTGCCTCCGCTCACGACCTATGCCTTAGGTCACCATCACGTGACTCACGTGATCTCCTGAGGAAGTCACGTGACAGTGACGTAACGTGTAGGGTGTGAGCAGAGGCACGCGAGGGACATCATATTTTATATTCTACCAAACAATTGGGTATTATACTGTGTTTTGTGCATTAAAATCAATTTAAGTGTATTTTTTCCCAATTGCGCAAATATCGTGTGACAATTTTTTTTAGGGACAATATGATCTTAAAAGTAAATTGAGGCACCATTATTAGGAAAGTGATGGATGTGTAACTATGTGCTTGCTTTGGCAGTACTGATTTTTTATTTCTTGTGACTCCCATCTCAGCTAGAGGAGCCAGGAAAAGTTACTATTTCCATGCAGCTTCTGCTGTACTTTGAGTCTCACCAATACCATCACCGTGGTTTAGAAATGAGTCTGTACTGTTGTTGATTCTGCACCCCCTTTTGTGCATGTTCGGTCCGTGTATCACTTTTTTTTTGCATGTCCTATGCATATTGAATATTGCTATCTACTTGCCCTTGACTGGTCCCCTGCAATGTCAGAGCATAGCTGTAATTTCCCTGAAAACATAGATGTGAAATAAAATGTGATGGCTGTTGTGTGGCTCTTATTTTAAGAAACATCTATAAGGTTTTTTGGGCATTTGTTTTTATAAAAGAGTGGAGAGGTTTGCAGGGAGGTTTGGGGAAGCAGCCTGTGGATTATTTATTGAATCATGTACCGTACTTTTCGCTCCATAAGACGCACCTGACCATAATGCCGCATACACACGGTCGGATTTTCCGAAGGCAATTGTGCGATCGGACCTTGTTGTCGGAAATTCCCACCGTGTGTAGGCTCCATTAGACAGTTTCCATCGGAATTTCCGTCGCACAAAATTTGAGATCTGGTTCTCAAATTTTACGGCAACAAAATCCGCTGTCGGAATTTCTGATCATGTCTAGACGATTCCGACGCACAAAGTGCCACACATGTTCCGAATCAAGCAGAAGAGCAGCACTGGCTATTGAACTTAATTTTTCTCGGCTCGTCGTACGTGTACGTACATACCTAACTTTATGCGACCGTGTGTATGCAAGACAAGTTTGAGCCAACATCCGTCGTAAAAAAAACATGGGATTTTGTTGTCGGAATGTCCTATCGTGTGTACGCGGCATAAGACGCACCTAGGTTTTAGAGGAGGAAAAAAAGAAAAAAAATATTCTGAACTAGATGGTGTACTAAAATATAAAAAATGGGGGCACCCTACACTGATCTCCAATGTAACTAGGACATTTACATTTACACTGACCTCAACACAACAGGAGTGTTTACATCAACCACCAATGTAATTGAGACATTTACACTGACCAGCGATGTAACAGGTGTATTTACAGTAACCCCCCCCCATCTCTCTGCTAATCTCTGCTTTCTTATCTCCCTCTTAGTACAACTCTGCCCCTCTAACTCATCATATGCTAACCTCTGTCCCCCAAAACCCTACTCTGCTAACCTCTGCACTCCAACCCCTCATTCCTATTCAGCTCTGCACCTCAAACACCTCCTCTGCACCTCAAACCCACCTCTTTGATTACCTCTACCTGCCCCCTATGCTCACCTTTGATCACAAACCCCTCGCTTTGCTTATCTTTGTACCCATGGTGATCCCATCACTGTGTATCTCTTTACCATACCTGTTCTCCTTTGCTTTCCAAGCAATAACCCCTTCACTCTACTCACATCTGATGCATGGCTGAAGCACTCTGCAAGTGCAGTGTGTGGTGGGAGCTCAATGGGAGTAGAAGTGGCTGTTTACATCCTCCTAGGTGGGCGGCATGCAGAGGAGGGGGCGTGATCTGCATATGATTTGCCGACCTCATTTACATATAAATGCCTGCGCGGGTTTACATATAAATAGCGGATAATTTACATGTGAATGCCGAACCTGTGGGGGTTAATTACAGAACAATGACTTTCGTTTCTCTCCCTCTAGCAGCTGAAGGCAGGGGAGAAACAGGCTTTCAGCTGGTGCAGGGAGCTGTACATGGCATCGTTCTGCCATGACAACGATCCCCCCTATCAGCGGCCCTGCTGGTCAATATTCCCTCCATAAGATGCACAAACATTTCCCCCCATTTTTTGGGGGGGGAAGAAGTGCGTCTTATGGAGCGAAAAAAATATGGTAGTCGGGCTGTGAGATCAGTCCTACAAGCAACCTTTGCGTCACATAAAAGTATCTACAATAATTAAAAACAATATAGGATTACCTTGTTTTCTGAATTTTTCAGGTTTTGGAGAGGACTTTACAATCGCTTTGAAAAAGGTATGCACCCCAGACAGTGCGTGACTGATTATCTTCAGGCGGTGAAGGAAGAAACTCAGCAACTTGAGGAAGAGCTGGACTGCATGGAAAAGGTACATGTTCCCATTTTACTTCATGTATTTATTACAGAGAATTACTGTCACTCAGCATACAGCACAGTGACTTATAGGGTTTGATGTAAAGTGGCAAGAAAAAGTATGCAAACCTCTTGGAATTAACCACTTCAGCCCCGGACCAATTGGCAGCCAGGACCAGGCCCCTTTTTGCGATTCGGCACTGCGTCGCTTATGGGGTCCCCAAACAAAATTTTTTTTGATTTCTTTTGGTGGTAATTGCCCCTGCGGTTTTTATTTTTTGCGCTATAGAGCGACAATTTTGAAAAAAATTCAATATTTTTTACTTTTTGCTAAATAAATATTCCCCAAAAATATCTAAAAAAAATGTTTTTTCCTCAGTTTAGGCCGATACGTATTCTTCTAGATATTTTTGGTAAAAGAAATTAGCGATTATTGATCGGTTTGCGCATATATTTAAGGCATTTTTATTAATATTTTTTTTTTTTACTAGTAATGGCGGCGATCAGCGATTTTTAGTGACTGCGACATTATGGCGACATTTTTTGACATTTTTGGGGCCATTGTCATTTATACAGCAGTGCTATTTAAATAGCACTGATTCCTATGTAAATGACAGTGGCAGTGAAGGAGATAACCACTAGGGGGTGGGGAGGAGTTAGTGTGACGTGGTGTGTTTTTTTACAGTAGGGGGGGTGGCTGACGTCACTGATCGGCTGTTCCCGATGACAGGGAAAAGCAGATCACTGACAGTCAGTGTAGGAAGTGCGAGGAGAGGTTTGTTTACCTCTCCCCGTTCTTCAGCTCTGTGACCCAATCGCGGGACACCAGCGGCGATCAGGTCCGCTGGTCCCACGGCTGTGGTCACGGAGCTTCCGACCGGGTCGCGAGCGTGTGCGACCCCACGGCTAGGCAATTAAAGGGGCCGTACCCGTACGTCCTTTTTGCCTAGCCGTGCCCTTCTGAGGACATAAATATACAGTGGGCGGTCGGGAAGCGGTTAAGGCTGGCCATAGACTGTTCGAATTTCAGCCATGTCAGCAGGAACCGACCGAGATTCAAACCATGTATGGGCAGGCTGAATGTACATCAATCAATCAACTTGAGTACAACCAGCCTGCCAGAATTACTTGCAATTATCGCTAGCGGCTGTTATAGCTGCTAGCAATAATAACTGTCTTCAATACAATGTCTCAGCAGGAGGGATTCCCCTGTCAGCACTGTCTGTGTTGTTGGGGAGATCGTGCAATTTGAAATTTGCACCTTCTGTGGCTGGCCTAACTAGTTTTCTGAAGTAATATGCCATAAAAATGTGATCTGATCCTCCTCAAAGTCACAACAATAGACAGACATAATGTGTTTATGTTGATAACGCACAAACCGTTCTAATTTCTCCTGTCTTTATTGAACATACCCATTAAATATTCACACTAATTAAGTGAACCTTTGCAGTTAAAGTGATACTAAAGTCTTTGTTGTTTTTAACTTAAGAAAAAAACATGTTACACTTACCTGCTCTGTGTACTGGTTTTGCACAGAGCACCCCAGATCCTCCTCTTCTCGGGTCCCTCCTTGGTGCTCCTGGCCCCTCCCTCCTGTTCAATGCCCCCCGCAGCAAGCAGCTTGCAATGGGGACACCTGAGCCGAGCCACAGCTCCCTGTGTCCATTCAGACACAGAGTCGTGGCCCTGCCCCGCCCCCTTTCTCTCCTCATTGGCTGACTGACTTTAACAGCAGCGGGAGCCAATAGCGCCGCGCTGCTGTCTCAGCCAATGAGGAGGGGAGTCCCAAGACACTCCTGCAACATCGCTGGATCTAGATGGGCTCAGGTAAGTATTTGTAATTAGTAATGAATAAGCGCACCTGTTAGTGTGTGAAACGCGTCTACCATTTGAACTGTCTGTAACACTTGGGATGTTTGTTATTAAATAAGAATTTTGATAGATCTTGGAGTGCAGCCATTTCTTCAGTGTTGGAAGTATTAGGGGGGCTGAGGGGGGCTGTTGCATACAGAAGATTTTTTTATCTTAATACATAGAATGCATTAAGATAAAAAAAACTTCTGTCTTTACAACCACTTTATTAGCTGGTCGAACCTCCTTTGGCAGCAATGAATTTAAGCAAGCACTTGGGTACCTCTTGATGAGACCAGCATAACGTCCAGGATGAATTTATGACTGTTCCTCTTTACAAAACCTCTTCAGTTCAGACACATTTATAGGATGCCTGGTGTAAACAGCTTTCTTGAGGTCATTCCACAACATCTCTATGGGGTTGAGGTCTGGGCTCTGACCGCGCCACTCCAAAAGGCACATTTTCTCTTTCTGAAGCCGTGGTGGATTTACTTTGATGTTTAGGGTCGTCATCCTGCTCCATCACCCAACTTCTACTAAGCTTCAGCTGGCGGACAGCCACCCTGACATTATCCTGTAGAATATTTTGGTAAACTTTGGAATAAATTTTCCCCTTGATAAGTGGTCCAGGCCATGAGGCAGTGAAGCAAGCCCAAATCATGATGTTCCCTCCACCATACTTCACTGTTGGGATGATGTTTTGATGGTGGTAAGCTGTGCCCTTTTTGCACCATACATAGTGCTGAGTATTCTTCCCAAACAATTCAACTTGTTTCATCAGTCCACAAAGCATTATCCCAGTAGTGTTGTAGTTTGCCAAAGTGCTCTTTAGCAAATTTCAGGTACGCAGCAATGTTTTTTTTGAAGAGCAGCGGCTTCCTCCTAGGTGTTCTGACATGGACCCCCTGCCTGTTCAAAGACTTGCATATGGTAGACTCATGAACAGGGATGTTTGCCAGTTCCAGTGATGTCTTCAAGCCTTTAGCTGTTACTCTTGGCTGGACGCTCACTTCTAGGACAGGTAGCCACAGTACTAAACTATCCCTATTTCTAGACAACGGGGTTGATTTACTAAAGGCAAATATACTGTGCACTGCAAGGGAATCTAAATGTAGGCATGGACCCTGCTATCCTTCCCTTAGGCATCTGTGATAATGTTTCGTCTAATACCCATAAACAGTTGTTTATATTTTATGCCAGGAAGGCTATCCTAACTAAATGGAAGCAGCCTGAACCTCCCACGGCTTTGTAATGGAGATCTATGATTGACTTAACCCTACCACTTTATAAACTTGCATACAGTGCCTTGCAAAAGTATTCACCCTCTTGGCATTTTTCGTATTTTGTTGCCTCACAACCTGGAATTAACATGGATTGTTTGATGATTTGCATCATTTAATTTACAGAACATGCCCACAAATTTGAAGATTTTTTTTCTTGTTTATTGTGAAGCAAACATCAAATAGGACAAAATAATAGAAAAAGTAAATTCGCATAACTATTCACCCCCCTAAAGTCAATACTTTGTAGAGCCGCCTTTTGCGGCTATTACAGCTCCATGTCGCTTTGGATAAGTCTCTATGAGCTTGCCACATCTTACCACTGGGATTTTTGCCCATTCCTCCTTGCAAAACTGCTCCAGCTCCTTCAAGTTGGATGGTTTGTGCTTGTGAACAGCAATATTTAAGTCTGACCACAGATTTTCTATTGGATTGAGGTCTGGGCTTTGACTAGGCCATTCCAACACATTTACATGTTTCCCAAGTGTTGCTTTAGCAGTGTGTTTGGGGTCATTGTCCTGCTGGAAGGTGAACCTCCATCCTAGCCTCTAATCACACACAGAGTTGTACAGGTTTTGCTAAAGAATATCCCTGTATTTAGCACCATCCATCTTTCCCTCAACTCTGACCAGTTTCCCAGTCCCGTCTGCTGAAAAACATCCCCACAGCATGATGCTGCCACCACCATGTTTCACTGTGGGGATGGTGTGATGTGTTGGATTTGCGCCAGACAAAAAGTTCAGTTTTAGTCTCATCAGACCAGAGCACCTTCCTCCATACATTTTGGGAGTCTCCCACATTCCTTTTCGCAAACTTAAAACGTGCCATTTTGTTTTTTATTGAAAGTAATGGCTTTCTTCTGGCCGCTGCCATAAATACCAACTCTATGGAGCGTATGGCTTATTGTCGTCCTATGTACTGTTAAAGCTGAATTTCTAGCTTAGTTAAAGATTATAGATACAACAATGATAAAGTGAATAACGCCATTAAACCTTTGTCTGTATAAGTATATAAACGTACGATAACCGTGCGAATAGTTAAAACAGTTACAATTTATTTATATTGGGAAAGAAACATAATAAAGAAACATTTTAGATTACCCAACATAGTATAGAGATGTTATAAATGCCATGTTGCCAGTGTTTACAAAGATAGTTCTTAGGAGATATTTAAGGCCACATAATGGTTTACAACAGATATACACTGATCAACAAGGTTACCAAAACATATTAAAGTCCTAGGGGAAAGAGGGGGAGAGAGAGGGAGAGAGAGAGGGAGAGAGAGAGAGAGAGGATACATTACATAATAACTCACATGTCCATAGCATCAGGCTAAGAGAAAGCTCCCAACATCAACTCTTGGTATTTATGTTGTTCCAATAACCCACTCCTACCAATCAAACACCTCATTGGTTCAGAAGTGCATTGTATCCTGATTGGTTACTTTGTTTGGACTAACTCCGTGTCTAAAGTCAACATTCCTGTTAATGACCCCTGGGGATAAGGAGCCATCTATTGTAAGAGGACAAGAGGTATTCAATTAACACCTGGGCACAGTCAGTCAATCTATAGAAAGAGGAAAATCCTAGCTTGCCTGTCCTAAAAGTATATATATTATATATATATATATATATATATATATATATATATATATATATATATATATATATATATATATATATATATATATATATATATATATATATACACACACACACACACACACACACACACACACACACACACACACACACACACACACACACACACATACACACATCCGATGGGGCATGGCAATCCAATTCCATTTTAAATATTCAAAATCTCCAACACAGTTCCCCCTCCTGAAGTTCATTCTTGAACTTAAGTAGTCCTTCAATGATTTTGTACCCACCCACAACAGCCCAGAAGTCCCAACCCTTCCCCACCACCACGGCCTCCTCTTCCTTTCTTGAACACGCCGGAACTCCTCAAGGTAGGCTTAAGACAGGAAACAAATCCAGGTGCCCTTGAGGCTTCACATCTAAACCATGAGTGTCTGTACTGCAATTTTTCATCGCCCCTCTGCCTTGGAAGAGCGGAACTCCGACATTGATGGCGGGATCCTGGCATATCTAGTCCTGTAACTTGGTGAGACCGTGTAATGGTTTCTCTGCTTGGATCGGACCGCGAGACAGCACTTTTCAGCATTGTGAAGAACAGTTCAGGGTAGTCTTACTTGTCACATTTGTCTCAAGAGATGACTTGATTGTCTTCAGGTGGTGGTTGGGCGGGCCTCCAGACCGTCGTGCATGAATACATAAAGCAAACAAAAAAAGGAGAATGTCAGTGTACAGATATTGGAGGAATGCCAGACAGGAGCTTAATACTTATAAGGGATGCAATGGGGATGAGTAAAGTGGGCTCCCCACAGGGAACGGAGTCCAAGCCACAGACAGTATCATCCATGGCCCTTGATGGTAGGGATAGTCAACACTGCCTGTCATTGCCAGGTCCCGGGGTCCACCACACTTGCTCACGGGGCTCAGGTTAAAGCAGTAGGTAGACTAAGGGGGGTAGCATTACATTAAGACATAAAAACACGGGATGTCCAGGGATACTTTTGGTTCAAAGTATGGTACACTACTGGCGGGCAGGGAAAATCCTTTTAAACAGATACATTATCTTGAGAAGATGGATGATGAAAACCCAGAGAAAAAATTAGAATGAAGCAAAAGAAACGGAAGAGAGGTGAGTAATGAAAATGAACGGAAATGGTGGAATTAATAATGGAAGGGGAAGAAAAAAAAAACCTACAGATTCAATGCTACTCCAACCAAGACGGTTAAAGAGCATTGAATCTGGGTTAGACAAAAAACAAATATAATGGTTGGAAAAAAAAAAAAAAATAAATGAAAAATAAAAAATAATAAAAAAAAAAAATAGAAAAAAAAAAATAAAAAATAGCACACAAAAAAAATAAAAAAAAAAATATAGTTTCTAAAAAAATCTTATCCCTAGAACAAAAAAAACAAAAAGCAAAAATATAGTTCTAGGGTCCTCTTTTAAATGCACACAATCCCCTATGTTGGTCTCTAATAGTTACCCAAATTAGGACGGCAACAGGGTGGAGTTTACTAAAGCTGTGGCCCTAAGACTGTACCTGAATTAACTTTTCCCACTAAGAAACTCAACATTAGAGATATCTGGATTGACCTCTTTTGATCTTGAGATCACCCAAATCGTCCACTTCACTCCTCCCATGCTCAACATTAGGACCGCTCTGGAACTCCTCCACCCCAATATGTCCAGCCAGCCCCTACCCTGACCACCACTAGGTGATCCCTAAAAACTCTTAATGTTACCTCAGCTAGCTCCATATCAGATAATTCCCAACAGCTATTATTTTGCACCACCCTCCTCTCCTTAGATCATAAAACCCTTGAGTAGGGCCCTTCTATTCACGCCCTGCACAGACTGTTGTCATTATCAGATCCTGTTGCACAAACCACCCAACTACCAACTTTTTTAACTCCTCCCCGAACCCCAACAGAAGTTTCAGTAGGTGTAAGGGGAGGTCAGGTTTTTCCATAAAAACCTTCCTTCAGGGGTGCTTGGGGTACAACCCGGGGTTCCTGCTATATCCATGCCAAGGGCAAGAGGAGATGTACAATAGACTCCCCCGAAGTAGTGTACCCTGCTGATTACCATTTAACCTGATGCTGAAAACAGTGCATCATTAGACATGTGATACCAGCACCAGTACCCTGGTAACTTTGTTTAGGACCAGTTGGGACACTACCCCTCCTGTGCCAGCATTGTTGCCTTTTCCCATAGCACAACACCTTCCTTTCTCCAGCACTCATTCGTACCAGTCATCTGAGGCTGTCCGGACTCAAACCATCAGAACAAGATGGACTGCAGGGTGTAACCCAGTAGAGTCTGTTAAAGGCTAGTACCCAGATTGACCGAGATATCTGCACAATGCTCCATCCCTGTCATTAGGGATGAGACCAGTGCAAGTTAGATTTTGATGATCCTGGAACTGAGTCATATACCAATCTATTATGATTCATAGGCAACCTGGATACTACCCTCACCTACCCGGTGCCCCCCCCTCCAGCTCCAACGGCCGTCTCCATTAAGCCTCTCTTTATCCTAAGTATGGGAAATAGTCTGAAAACCCGTATTGAAAACCACCTGCCAACAGGTACACTCGATTCTTTATTGAGGCTGCACACCTTCTCCCTCCTTTATCAATTCGGTAATCAGACCATGTTATCCTTCACCCATACAAAATTAACTGCCTATACATCCTGCACAACTTTTTCTCCAGACTCAACCAAAACTTTACAATACGAGGCCAGACCTATACACTTTCAACTTGTATGCAATCCGGCAGGCCCTCGTACTTCACCTATGCAGATAAATTTAGGTAGTCCAAAACACAGCTGAATGGACTGACCACTAGAAGCATAAACCACATAATGGTGCGGAACCCAGGGAAAGTAAAAAAAATTGTCTACGATTTCCTTCTGGTTCTGAAAGCCGTGAAACCCAATTATCATCTGAAAAACACCAATAAAATTTAGTAATAAACATTCAATTTTTCGCCTGAAAATAACAATGGTTAAATACCTGTAACAAGACATTAACACATGAAACAAATATACATTTACATTACATAAACAGTGCACCTTATTTTAAAATAGCAAAAATTGTTGAGCTCAACTTATTATTAATATGTATTACTTAATACATATTAATACCACGTGGTTTTTTGTTTTATGGTATACCAATAATTCCCCAAAAAAAAAAAAAAATATTCACCATGGTGAGAAAAAAATTAGCAACTTGCAATAAAACGTTTTTTTTTTTCATTTTTCAACAAATCATACTTCACCAGAAAACCTCTTGCCGAACTGTCTTCTGGAAAACAAACATTTTAGTAGATGCATCTTTCAATTCATTAGTACAGATCTCAGGTCATTTGCATGTCAATACCGTTCTTTTTGCATACTCACAGATCTGGTCGGAAACAAGGGGGGGGTCATTTGGGTTGGCTGTCAGCAGCTGCGACAGACACAGGACACAAAATATATATATATGGCATATTCCACACCCTCGCACGATTAGCTGGGTCAAAGATGACCTCTAGACATCACACATATTTCATATTTTCTATAATAAAAACACCCACCTTCCAGGGATTTATTCTTGCAAAAACACCCGGAATGAAACATGGTTGGTGACAATTGGATTAGTAGCATTGTTGGTACATACCTTAGGTGTGGAGGCTGTTCCCCTGATCATCACCGCCACTACTCTGGGGATGTGGTTCTATTGGCCCTGTTTGTCCCTACTTCTCAGCATTTGGTGCGCTTTCTCCTTACCTCCCACCATAAAAATATTCACATCATCAGTTCTATGCATTGATTCTACCATCCATACGTTCCATGCATCTCTTTATTGTACCACCGGGCTTCCTAAGCTTTTGGTTTAAAAGTACCTTTTTTAGAATAAATTCTGTCAGTCCAGCAATCCCACTCTTGCATATTTCACAGTCCAAGGCCCATATTTATCTATCATTTCTTCCTTCGGGGTCAAGTGGTATGGTTCCCCACGGTTAGACACCCTCTTTAAAGCGATTCGATTACCCATCCTTTACGGACAATGGACCTTGAACTGATCCCCCAACCTCTTTAGAGGTTGCCTACTTCAGAGGTAGCGACCCTCTGGACAAGAAGTGGGTAGATAGGCCCCGCCCCTATCAACGTTGCTGCCTTTTTTTCACTACTTGCCAGAGCAATATTCTCTGCCCGGCTATAGTCCTTCAAAAAATTAGCCTAGAGATTTCCTGAACCAAATAATAGTCCAATCCCTTCCGTGGACTTTTCAGAAATATTCCAAAAGAAATGCTTAACAAAAGTTTATTACTTCTGTTATCTCAAGAATGTTTAGCACAAACTTGGATAATCCGGACCCTATGCGTATTATTAAAGGAGGTAGTTATCTGATGCACACCTAATTGCAATATGATTTATAGTAGTTACAACATCGCCAGTGTTTACAGATCTAATTACAAAACTTACGATTCACCGTTAGCAGTTTATAAAGAGAAAGATTCATACTAGGGCTGAAACAACTACTCCACCATAAAATCAATCGACTACTACCTTCACAATTGATCGGCCAGTAACACAATGGGATTAAAAAAACAAAATGAGCCCTCTATTGTACAAAAAAAAAAACAACAATCACAAATGTAAACTATAACTTCCACAGCTCTACAGTAAAACTGAACCCCATACAGTAGTGACTATCTGCTCCCCAAATTACCCTCTTGAAATGTATCGATAAATTCCATTTAGAAATGTCTGTTTAGAGTCTTTACTAGTTTGTCACAACTCCTCATCCAATATGCCTAAATATCATACACCGCTGTCATCACTAGAGCTCCGTGGAGACTCAGAGTAGACCCAACCATGTGTCCTGTTCACTTTCTTAGCTAGTTGGAAAATACACTTTAAAAATATAAATAAAGATACTTCTCTTCCTTGTTGTCTTGTTCATCAATCTTCTCTGTAACGTCCGAGTCACTTGTCACCTGTCACAAACTTGGCTAGAATTAGAGTGGTTAGTATCATTGGTTTGGAAAATTGTCACTCAGCCCATCCTCTTCCCCCCCTTTTCCTCATCTTTACAAAGTGGAGGAAAACATACAGGATTTAGAATGGTGCAGAGCCTCAGAAACTCCTTGGACCTGAAAAGATACTTATACACACAAGCTATTAATGTGTCATTCATAAACAATACAACATTCGTAAATTTTCAATGACATTCCTCATAACCGATAATACTTTTTTTTTTTTTTTTTTACTAAAATACAACACCCACAACACGACTGTCGCGGTAGGTTCAGACTTATTCTTGTTACCACATAGAACATGACACAACTAAAACTTTAGACAAACATTTTGATACAAATGTGGGGGAGATATTTCATAGTTCCTAAATCAAAAATTTTAATTAAAACCAACCAGATGGAATTCTGCCTTCACTCTTAGCAAAAAAACTACATACAATGGGACAGACATGAGAACATCTCAGAATATTGTATGGACCAGCCACACCAAGTTCTGGAATGGGCATCTGGATTTTAAGCACAGTTCCTCCTCTGAGAATCACAAAAGCATGTACTACACATCCATCATCCCACTCATTACAGATTTCTGAAGCCACAACTGAACTACTTCCAAGATATTTTTTATTCTGGGGTCTACCACCAGACATCAAAAATACCCTCCACAGCTTTAAGGGGTCTCATGTCCGGAGCCCCAAACCCAGATCTCATGTGTAAGGCAGCTGTCTGACTGGTTTGGGGCCTCACCCAGGGCACCCATGCACTAATCCGATCAGTACTGCTAGTGACTTATTTTTACAGTACTGGCACCCAGCGTTTTCCGATTATTTTACACGGCCTACTAGTATGCTAGCGTACTAATCCTCACATTTACTCTACTACCGGTTAAATGTGTTGTCAGACAAACTACAAAACACCATGAAATCCTCCACTATTCAAAACAAATATTATGGCTTCTCTCTGTACCTTGATATTACAATAATTTTAATGCCTCCCCAAAACAGTATTACAATATAAACCTTAATTTACTTTAAAAATCAAAAAGATTTTGTCCTACTTCAAAAGACCCCAGGCCCCTCCCATCAACTTCCTGTTGCACACCTGAACAGGAAGAGGGAGGGGGAGTCCTGAATAGCGTCATATTTTGTCTATCAAGACATTAGAAAAATCTATGGCTAGCATCAGCCAATAAAAATCCCCCTTGACTCACATATCCCCCTGGGAAGTCAAACCACCAGTTTTAAAACCAGAATACCACACAACAGTGCAACAAGACTCCTGCAAAAAAGACGGCTGAAAAAGGTCAATCAAAGCCCTTCCCTTCCACTGTAGGCCACAAACAATCAAAAACAACACACGCCATTTTAAAAGTGCGCCTCTATAAACACAAATAGCAATTCCATCCAAACACAGCGGACACAAAATGGCAGCCGGGCCAAACGAAAATCAAGACCTGGTCCATGGTGAAAAATGGCGCCATTAATTCAGTACAAGATTCAGCTCGGGGCTAAAATTATCAGAAACAAAAAAAAAAAAAAAAAAAAACAGTTGCAGTAATCGCAAATCGGTCAACGGCAAAATGGTGGATGAGATCCGGACTACAGAAAAATGGCCGACATTAACAAATGAAAACCAACACACAAACTTTTTTCCTCCCTACAAACACTGACCATACAATTGAGACACCACTATTACCACTTATCCCTAGACAAACACAATTAGGGTCTATCCTAAAATATAGGCATATTCAACGAAACATAATTGTTGGAGTAACAGCGCTGTCTAAACTAGTGAAAAATTAACACATATACTATTTAAGTAGTTAATGTGAAAACATTATTTTATGTCTTTTGTGAAAAAAAAAAAAAAAAAATATATATATAATGGATTCCTGCTGCAACCTTATGTGAGATACACACAAAAACACAAGAAAAAGAAAAACTGGCTGCGCTGGAATAATAGAAATCAATAAACACTCCTATTGTGTAGGCTAATACATTTAAACTGCCTTAGTGTATGATTTAAAGAAACTTTTGAAGCTATCTAAATTATGTACACTTTGTGACAAGTGTAATATATGTATGATCCAAAGTACAAATACTAATAACAGAAATACTATTAATAATATCAGAAATACATAATAGTGAATCCGAGTTCAAATATGATCGCATAGAGAACAACAGAGGTCCAACATGTGGACTAATAAAAATTAAGGGAGAAGCCTGAGGCCCCCACCCTCCTAGGGTGTGACAACTTCTATTGTGTCCCAACAATACATGGTCTACTGGCTAAGAAACAGGTTTTTCGACTTAAAAACCAAACCTTTTTTTTTTTTTTTTTCCCAATCTCATTCAAATGGTCAACTGAAATTGCTCTTCTTTTTTTTTTTTTTTTTTTTGCCAAAGGCGCATATCCTTTTCCACTGTCTCCAAGATTTCAAATGGAGCCCTTCTATTCACACGTACAATTTATTTCACTTATATACCCATTATTCAAAATCAGTCTCATCACAGTATTATTGCAGACAAAAGGTAAACAGTAAAGTTCTGATAAGTTTTTTTAGTCTGGGTATTCACATAGGAGACAAACCCAGCTTTGTCTTCCATACAAGAAATCGCATTCACCCCAAACATTAAACTTTCTCACACAGGGGCACCATCTGTAAAAGCTGAATTTCTAGCTTAGTTAAAGATTATAGATACAACAATGATAAAGTGAATAACGCCATTAAACCTTTGTCTGTATAAGTATATAAACGTACGATAACCGTGCGAATAGTTAAAACAGTTACAATTTATTTATATTGGGAAAGAAACATAATAAAGAAACATTTTAGATTACCCAACATAGTATAGAGATGTTATAAATGCCATGTTGCCAGTGTTTACAAAGATAGTTCTTAGGAGATATTTAAGGCCACATAATGGTTTACAACAGATATACACTGATCAACAAGGTTACCAAAACATATTAAAGTCCTAGGGGAAAGAGGGGGAGAAAGAGGAGGGAGAGAGAGAGAGAGGGAGAGAGAGGATACATTACATAATAACTCACATGTCCATAGCATCAGGCTAAGAGAAAGCTCCCAACATCAACTCTTGGTATTTATGTTGTTCCAATAACCCACTCCTACCAATCAAACACCTCATTGGTTCAGAAGTGCATTGTATCCTGATTGGTTACTTTGTTTGGACTAACTCTGTGTCTAAAGTCAACATTCCTGTTAATGACCCCTGGGGATAAGGAGCCATCTATTGTAAGAGGACAAGAGGTATTCAATTAACACCTGGGCACAGTCAGTCAATCTATAGAAAGAGGAAAATCCTAGCTTGCCTGTCCTAAAAGTATATATATTATATATATATATATATATATATATATATATACACACACACACACACACACACACACACACACACACACACACACACACACACACACACATACACACATCCGATGGGGCATGGCAATCCAATTCCATTTTAAATATTCGATTTGATGGTGCTCTTAGGGATTTTTTATAACCTAACCCTAACTTGTACTTCTCAACAACATTGTCCCTTACATGGCAGTGTTTGGTTAGTGGTGCCTCTTGCTTAGGTGTTGCAGCCTCTGGAGCCTTTCAAAAAGGTGTGTATATGTAATGACAGATCATGTGACATTTAGATTGCACACAGATGGACATCATTTCACTAATTATGTGACTTCTGAGGGTAATTGGTTGCACCAGAGCTTTTTACGGGCTTCATAACAAAGGGGGTGAATACATACGCACATGCCAATTAACGTTTTTTTGTTTCTGAAAAATAGTTTTAGGTACCGTATATACTCGTGTATGAGCCAAGTTTTTTTAGCACATTTTTTTGTGCTGAAAGTGCCCCCCTCGGCTTATACTCGAGTCAAGCACTTTTCTGCAGCAGAGAATGACATTTTCCGAACCAACTTTGGGGCCCCGTATCTCGGGGCCACTTGGTGCTAGGAACCCCAAATTTGGTGTGCAAACCCAGTGTAACTAGCACTACATATCCAAAGATGGGATTCGTAGCACCAAGTGGCCCCGATATATGGGGCCCCAAAGTCGGTTCGGAAAATGTAATTCTCTGCTGCAGAAAAGTGCTTGACATTTTCCGAACCAACTTTGGGGCCCTGTATCTGGGGGCCACTTGGTGCTAGGAACCCCATCTTGGTGCTAGGAACCCTTCACTACCGAGTTTGAAGTTCGGGGGACTTATGGCTGCAAATGGGCACAGTGAGGCATGCAAATGGGCATAGTGAGCCTGCAAATGGGCATTGTTGACCCTCTTTTCCACTTACAGTAGCTGCGCATTTCTCACCCTAGGCTTGTACTCGAGTCAATACGTTTTCCCATTTTTTTTTTATTTTTTTGTGGTAAAATTAGGTGCCTCGGCTTATATTCGGCTATTCGAGTATATAAGGTATATATTTTTCTAATTTTACTTCACCAACTTAGACTATTGTGTTCTAATCCATCACATATAATTCAGATTAAAAAAACATTGAACTAAATGCTGTAATGTAACAAAATAGGTAAAAAGCCAAGCGGGGTGAATACTTTTGCAAGGCACTGTATAGGAGCCATAAGTGTCCGATTTTTTATTTTTTAAAAGATATGGGGTAACTGGGTCAAGAGTTAAAGGTCTAACAAATATAGAGGATATCTGGACACGAACTGAGAATATTGGATGATATCATTGTGACTCTCCTCCCTCTCTATAGCCTACCCCTGGCTCCCCTCATCTCTTCTCCTTTCCCTTTTTTCTTTTCCCCCTTTCCCCCATCGCCCCAGGGGTACTGTAAACTCATTCCAGACAAGAATCTGATCAAATTAACAAACGGAAGATTCTTCCAGATCTATCGTGCCAACTACTGTTGTGAAAACGATTTGAGATATATTCTATATTTTGTTTTAAATTGCATTATGTGCCTTAATGTATAATATTGTGTTTTTTTTTTGTTTGTTTGTTTGTTTTGTGTTTTTTGTATGTACGCTACTTCTCCCTTTTGGAGATAAATAAATAAAAACGTTTCTGTTAAAAAATAAATAACCTTCTTGTGTCTGTGGACTGATGGATGACGAAACACTTTGAGATTGCTTTGTTCCCCTTTCCAGCCTTATGCAGTTCGTGATTGTATGCTTTCAGAGAGCTCCTTTTTGCAAAGAATTATTTAGCTGATGCTTCTTATGAACAGCAGTCTTAAAATGTTAGTGTCCTTTATCAATCACAGTAGCGCTAAACCACACCTCCATACTAATTTTAAAAATTAGACTCCAGGGGTACAAACTACTGACTCCAGTTAGCGTTTGTTGAAATAATTAGCCAATGGGTTCATTAGCTTTTTGCTCCAGTACTCTGAGTGTTTTAATCGGTGTGTTCAATAAAGATACAATAATTTAGAAGTGTGTGTGTGTGTGTTATCAGCTTTAAGCACATCATGTTTGTCTATTGTTGTGACTGAGGATCAGATTACATTTGTGGCAAATTCCTGCAGAAAGGTTCACATTCTTTTCCTTGCCATTGTAGGTAAACAGCCTGGAAAAATAACACTAACCTTGAGTTTGTTATTTGCCATTCAAGACCGTGCATGTCTGTTACGCTCTCAGTCAAACTCCTTGTTAATAAACTAAATCCTTAGAGGTGAAATATACTATAGCCTATGTATTTGAAGGTATTTTCAATGAGCTTTAGCGGCATGAAGAGTAGTTTCATTTTTTGCCGTTAGCAGCCTGAAGAATACAGTATTTTTCGTACTATCCATAAATGAAGGGCAATGCTCATTGTGGCATTCTTTGTGAAATTAAGTAGTCGATCACCTAATCTCCTGGAGAGTGTTAGCGCAAATGTATTTGGGGCTTGTGTACATGGGTATTTGCTTGGAGCAATTTGAAGGAAGCCAGCATCTGACGTAGTTAGCTGAACATTCCTGAAAGACTGAGAAAAAATGTAAAGTGTTTGTAACATAAAACTAAATAAATAATAAGGCATTGCTAAGTTTTATTTATTTTTTTTGTCATTAAAGTTTTTATTAGAGAAAAAGAGTAACAGTACAATAGTCAATCAACACCATATGAACGAATACATGTTTCCATAAAAGGAAAAAGAAAAATAACAAGTGCAAACATGTTAACTGGTCAGCACCTAACTGATGGTCATCTGAAGCCCTTGAAAATGTTTTGCAACATAATAATAGATACTCAAACAGTTTTGTCTCCACGGGTGCGGGAGAAATAACTTCTTACGAAATGGGATGTGGCTGAGACGAAGAAGGAGACATTGATTGTGGTGCATCTAAAGCTAAAAACTGCACTAATGATCCCCATGGTGTTGAGAAGAGTATAGGGCCTAGAGGGCAATTGAGTAAGAAAGAGAAGAAGAAAAGGAGCTGGGAGGGAGGGGAGAGATGTGGGTGGGGGGGGGGGGATGCAAGGATCAAGTAAAGAAGCTAGAAGAGGGGGGGTCGTAGGGTCAGCCACCCTCGCGGCAGACTCCTGGGAATTTCCCCGGAATCCGTAAAAGAGTCTTTTCCGTTCTAATCTACTGCGCCTAAACTCTCTGTCGTGAGATCTAAATAGGTCTTTGAGTACTTAAATATGGTCCATGGCTGCCAAGTTTCAAGAAAGCCTTCAATTCGCTCAGTGGACTGTGCAAGGGTGTTTTCAATTTCATAAATTTCAGAGACTTTGAGGAGCCAATCTTTGATGCTCGGTACCCGCGTGGACTTCCACAGAACCGGAATAAGAGCTTTGGCTGCGCCCAGAAGGTGTATAGTGAGCGAATGCTTGTATTTTTGCAAGGGCCATTTCGTTATTTGTAGCAAGAAACAGGCTGCGTCAAGATTCAGGGTGGTTTCTGTAATGTTTTTGATGAGGTTTCGTATAGCATCCCAAAAGGGGACTAGTGTTGGGCAATGCCACCAGATATGTAGAAGGGAGCCCGGCTCCCTAGAGCATCTCCAACAGGTGTCTGGTACTTGGGGATTCCATTTGTGAAGTTTAAGTGGGGTATGGTACCATTGCGTTAGCAATTTGTAGGCTGTCTCTTGGATCTTGGTGCTAATAGAGCATTTATGTGACAGAATACAAGCATTCCTCCACTGCTGTGAGCTGATTGTTACCTGTAAGTCCTCCGACCACCGTCTCCTGAGTCCATCATCTGGTGCGAGCTTCACTTCCTGAAGCCATACGTATGCCAGTGACGTTGCCCTTAACACCTGTTCCCCTGCAAGGCACACCGACTCGAACTCCGTCAAGGGTCTGGAGAAGTCGTTTTGGGACCCGTGTTTCTGGAGGTAGCTACGTAGCTGTAGGTAAGTCCAGAATGGTAGGTCCTGGATCTTGTTGTCTGTTTTTAGATCTAAGAAGTTTTTAACTCTAGATTGTGTGCAGCAGTCTTTGGCCAGAAGGGGCAACTCAGTGTCTCTCCTATGTAGTTTTGCATTCCCTATTCCTGGGATGAAATCTGGATTATCCCTCAGGGGGGTCAGGGGGCCTCTAGCTGGGAGCTGTCTCTCATCTCTGCCGAAGTCTTGTGCTATTTTCAGAGTCGTCCCTGTTATTGGGTGGTGTGTTACGTCTGCTGGGCATGCTGACCAGGGGATCCAAGGTGAGAAGGCCAGTGGGATGGGACTGTCAGCCGTCTCCAATGTCACCCAGTCCTTGTCTTCACTGTGGCAGTGCCAATCAATGACCCTCGCCAGGTGGGCCGCCTTGTAGTAGTTTTGAAAATTTGGGATTCCCAGCCCCCCATGCTCCTTTGCTTTGAATAGTGTCTCATATTTTATCCTGGGTTTTTTATGTGCCCATATAAATTGCATGATCATTGTCCTGAGCGATACAAATATTCGCTTGGGAATCGAGATCGGGAGGGTGCGAAGTAAGTAAAGGAGCCTGGGAAGGACCGTCATTTTTATGATCGTTGCCCGGCCGAACCACGAAAAGGTGCCTGTGTGCCATTTTTTCAGATCTAATTCTATGGACTTCATCAGAGGAGTGAAATTTGTGTCTAGGATGTTTGAGATTTGAGGGGTTAACTTGATACCCAGATACTTAAGAGACCGATTGTCCCATCTGAAGGGGGAGTTTGCCTGAGTTAGTTTCAGCGTTTGAATTGGGAGTGAGACATTCATGGCCTCGGATTTCGAATAGTTGATTTTCATGTTGGAAACATAACCGTAGTGTTTAAACGCTTTAGTCAAATTGGGTAGGGAGATGTGTGGTTTGGTAATGAAAAAAAGTAGGTCCTCTGCGTAGGCGGCGACCTTGAACTCCCTGTCCGCTATCCGAAAGCCCTCTATGGAGGGGTTCGACTTAATCGATTTGATGAATGGTTCCAGGGACAGGATAAATAGAAGGGGCGACAGGGGGCATCCCTGCCTTGTGCCGTTGGTGATAAGGACCTTCTCGGAGAGTGTGCCGTTTATCCTGAGTCTAGCCGTGGGCTTTTAGTAGAGGGATGTGATCCAAGTCATCATTTTTGGACCTAGTCCAGTGTGCTTGCATGTGGCCAGCATATAATCCCATGCCACCCTATCGAAGGCCTTCTCCGCATCCGTGGACAGGAGAAGGCCCTCGATTTCCTTGACTCTGGCAGAATGGATCAATAAAAGGGATTTGGTCACATTGTCCTTTGCTTCACGCCCGGGCATAAATCCCACTTGCTCGAGGCCTATTACCTTGTGCAACAGTGGTTTCAATCTCTCCGCCAGAATTTTGGCAAAAAATTTTAAATCGAGATTTAGCAAGGAGATTGGGCGATAACTGGCACACTCCGAGGGGTCCTTACCAGATTTAGGCAAGACTGTAATGTGTGCCGTGAGCCAGTCTGGGGTCACTTCCCTGGGATTGGATAGGGAGTTCAAGGCCGCCGCCAGGGGGACAGTCAGAGAGTCACTGAATGTTTTGTAATAAATGGCCGTGAAGCCATCTGGTCCCGGGCTCTTCCCTTGTTTTAACGCTCTAATCGTGTCTCTGATTTCCTGTGGCTCTATCGGGCTTTCTAGGGAACTAATGTCCTGTTCCCCCAATGTCGGGAGACCGCTGTCGGTCAAGAAGTTTCCTATTATCTGTTTTCTATCCCCTTCCATGTCTGGCTGTTTGTGTTGCTGCTGCAGGTTGTAGAGGTTTGAATAGTATTTGTGGAAGTGTCCTGCGATGGAGTCGGTAGTAATGTCCAATACGCCATCTGACCTTTTGATGCCTAGGATGGTATTGGACTGGGAGTGCTCCTTAAGGGCTCTGGCTAGTGTCCTGCCTGCTTTGTTACCAGACTCGTAATACATCTTTTTCCTGAAGAACAGGAACCGTTTGGCCTTTGTGTCGAAAATCTGCTGGAGTGTTTTCCTATCGTCTAGCAATTCCCTGGACGAATCTAGAGTAAGGGATTGTTTATGTAAGGTTTCAAGTCTCTTAATGCGTTCCGATAGTGTGTGGATCTCTTTTTTTTCCTGTCTTTTGCATTGTGACCCCAGTCTCATTAGTTCACCTCTCAGGGTGCACTTGTGAGCCTCCCAGACGAACAAGGGGTCCATTCCCGGTGTGATATTGTGTAGGAAAAAGTCCCCAATTTTCTCCCTGATAGCGGGTAGGAGCGTGTGGTCTGACAGCAGAGATGCGTTCAGCCTCCAAGACTGAGGTTTGGTGGGTGACAGGGATACATCCAGTGACAGTGCAATGGGTGCGTGGTCTGACAGGGTTTGTATCCCAATGCGAGTGTCCACAATTTTGGCCAAGTCGCCCTGGGATACAAAGAGATAATCCAGTCTTATGTATTTTTCATGAGGTATAGAATAATACGTGAAGTCACGGCCGTTTGGGTTGCGGAATCTCCAGGAGTCTACTAAATGTAGGGACTGTAGAAGTGATTTAATTTGTTTAAGAGTTCTATATCTGACACTTGTCTTGCCGTTGGATGTGTCTTCCAGAGGGTTCAGAGGTACATTAAAGTCCCCCCCAACTATCAGGCACCCAACCGCGAACCCCGTCAGTACATGGATTAGCTGTCTACAGAACGTCAAGTGGTTCTTGTTTGGGAAGTAAGCGTTTACTATGGTGACTGGTGTCCCCCCATAATTCCCTTTCAGTAAGACGTACCTGCCTTCTTTGTCAGTCAACTGTTCTAACAGATCAAAGGGAGCTGCTTTGTGTATCAGTATCGAAACCCCCTTGGATTTTGCTGCATCATTTGTGGAATGAAAGGCCCTGGTGAAGGTCGAGTCGGTGAGCCTGGGCACACTGTTTGTTTTAAAATGTGTCTCTTGCAGAAGAACAAAGTGGGGCTTACCTTTCTTGAGCTCTCTGAGCAGTGTAGAGCGTTTTTCAGGGGTGTTCAGGCCCCGTACGTTGTGGGAAATGCACTACGGGAGGAGTAGGCCATGATGTGGTCTCAGGAGCGGTGGTGAGTCTGTAGGACCTGTTGGTGAGAAAAAACAAGAGCGATACCAGAGAGATCACGTTAGGGAACAGGCTTATAATAAAATAAACTTGGGCTTAGGTGGCTGACCCTAGAACCCCGGAAAGGGAAAAGGAAAGTAAAGGGAGAAACAGGAGCTTGAAGAGTTCAAGAACTTGGAGATAGAGTTTTGTAACCTCCAGATAGGGCCCTATCTGGGGGAATTGTGAGGGTCTTGGAAATCCAAAACCCCTAGTGGGGTAAGAGGGAGACGGCCGCTCGGTAGGTGTGTGGGGGTTAATATCCTACCCGACACCCTTCCGATAAGGATAAGCAGTTATCACAAATGTCTCCATGTGACACACGGCCCAACTAAAAATGCAAATAAACAAACAATGAAAAAATATGTAACCCAATAGACTGGTCGTCCGCTACCCCAAATCCGAGGCCGCGGACCCCCAGTCTCCACCATAAACAATTTGGGTTGTAACAGAGAGCTGTTTCCCCGGTCCCCCCTGCGACCACCGCCTTCCAAGCGTCATGGTAGCCATTGTATTCCCCATCTTTAGATCTACCCGCCATAGTTCACCCGACTCCTGGCTCGTCTAAGTCTAGTTGCAATACGGTTTGGAACCCTTCTACAACGGAGCAAAAGTCCCGTGAAGGTGAGTTTGTCAACTCTGGGAGATGAGATGTCTTGCTGCTGGATCTGGTCTTCTGAGTCTAGCTGCCGTGTTGATCCGTGCTTGCATATCTCTTCCTAGTGTCCGGGTAAGGTAAGCCATCACACAGTCTCAGTCCTGGCAGGCCAAGCTCAGGTAGGTATGTGGCCCATGATGCCGTAGATTCCTGAGTTGCTTGGAGCCATTGTGTGTCCGTTAGCAGCGATTAAACGGTGTGTCCTTGAACTATAGTGACGGGTTGGTGCTGTCTCCGGGTGTTCATGGGAACCTGCATCGAAAGTCCTGTGGAGAGGGGGGGGTGGGGAGTGCCCATCAACTCGCTACTCAGCCGCCATGTCCCTATCCAGGGCTCCCCTTGGATTTGGGGTGCCACTTTTTGACCCTCCTGGTCTGCCGTGTTTCGGTTTTTTGTTTGAGGACTTTTCCGGTGAGGAAAATGGTGAGCGTGGGGCGGCTTTGGTGCGTGGCGGCAAGGTAAATTCCGCGTACCAGTCTGGCAGGTCAATGTAGTCCATGTCCAGGGCGGCATAAAAATCCAGGAGGTCTGCGGGGGACCGTAGTACATGTTGGCGTCCGTTGGCTGTGACCGTGAGCGTGAAAGGGAAGCGCCAGGTATACTTCAGATCTCTGTCCCTCAGTTTCTCAAGTAAAGGCCGCATAGCCCTGCGGTTTCTTAGGGTGATCTGCGAAAGGTCCTGGAATAGCATAATGTTCTCCCCATTAAAGACAATTCCGTTGTTTCTTCTGGCCCTGCGCATAATGTCCTCTTTCAGCTGAAAGTTTTGCAAACAGCAGATCACGTCTCTGGGTGGTGCATTGTCTGGGCCTCTCGGTCTCAGGGCCCTGTGCGCCCTCACAAACTCTATTGCCATGTCTTCCTGCCTTTCTAAGAGGCTGTTAAAAACCCGCTGCAGGGCCGGGGCTATTTGGTCACCGTCAACAGATTCGGGTATTCCCCTCACCCTAATGTTGTTCCTTCTGCCCCTGTTGTCGAGGTCCTCCAAATGCCTGTTTATCTCAATAAAGTGCTGCGTGTGGGTCACCGCGACTTCGTCTAGCCTGTGTAGGGCCTTGTCCCGCTGCCTGCCCGCATGTTCTGTGGCCGCTAACTTCTCCGTGAGTACCACCAGGTTCGTTTTTAAATCCGTGATGGCCGCCGAGAAGGTGGATTTAATGTCCGCTGAGAAGCAGGACATGTCGGCGTAAGTCAGGGGTTTGCTCGATCTTGATTTCCCCCTACCTTGGGCCTCCGCGGCCGAGTCTGAGTCCCCGCTGCCGTCCTCGTGGTGCTGCATCGGCGCCATTTTGGGTCCGGACGCTGGATGACTGCTGGTAGGTTTCTTTTTGAATAGTTCCGAGATGTTTCTCGCTGCGGATGGGGTCTGTCCACGCCGTGGGCGAGATGAGGCTGTGCTGTACAGCTTTCTGCTCGGCATTGAAGGCTTGGTGGAGGGTTATGGTGCCGTTAGGCCGTGTGTCAGTCGGAGCCTCTCTAGTCTGCTGCCATCCGTGCCGCGCGTCAAGCCACGCCCCTTGCTAAGTTTTATTAATAACATTATTGTAATTGTGGTGGCAGTGCTTCTTGATTACCTGGTTGATCCTGCCAGTTCCTGTCTTCCTGTTAATAAACTGACCACACTAGCATAGAAGCCAATCCGCTTATGCTTCTGTCACTCCACATTTAGATACGAGCATACCTGTATCATCTGTGGTCAGGTAATTGGCAACAAAATTAGTTGTACATGTATTTAAATTAGACTGCCTCTCCTGTAGCAAGGTATATGCCGTTTCTGCTGTTTTTGCAACACCCATGTCTGCAGTCTTGGGCAGGTAACTGAGACAGATTTTCAAAGGTGACATATTACCTGCTGTATATTGGACAGAGGTTTACTCAAATACATGTACGATATTATTGTAGTGCTACTTTAGGCCTGGATCACACCTATGTGTTTTTCAGTGCATTTTCAGTTTTGCAGAAACGCACTACAGTCCATTTAACATGGTTTCCTATGGGTCAAATTTCTGTGTTTTTCCACCTGTGAGTTTTTTGCAAAGGGTCAGGGACTTTTTTTTTCCCCTGCAGCAGGTTGAGTTTTTGGTTCTATAGACTGCAATGGAATGCACCAGGAAAACGTATCAATCGCAACCTTCGTAGGTGAGAACCAAGCCTTAAAGCAGTTGTAAAGGCAGAAGGTTTTTTATGCATTCTATGCATGAAGATAAAAAGCTTTCTGTGTGCAACTGCTCCCCTCAACCCCCTAATAATTACCTGAGCCCCATCTTTGTCCAGCGATGTCCATGGCTGCCTCAGCCATCCGGGACTCCCCTCCTCATTGGCTAAGACACAGCAGCAGCGCCATTGGCTCCCACTGCTGTCAACCAAAGTCAGTTAGCCAATGAGGAGAGAGAGGGGGCAGGACCGAGCCGCAGCTCCGTGTCTGAATGGATACAGGGAGCTTCAGCTCTGCTCGGGTGCCCCCATAGTAAGCTGCTTGCTGTGGGGGCACTCAAAGGGAGGAAGGGGCCGTGAAAGCCGAAGAGGGGCCAGAGAACAGGAGGATCCAGGCTGCCCTGCAAAACCAACTTCACAGGGCAAGTAAGAATAACATGTTTATTATTTTTATTAAAAAAAAAGACTTTACAATCACTTTAAGGACAGTACAGTTTGAATATCGGCCAGTTCAATAAAACCCGTCTGACATTCGGCCCGTGTATACGGCAGCCAGGCCAGGAGAAGCCAGCCAAACCTCCTGGCTTCTTTCGAAGGTTCATGACTGAAAACGGTCTGCCGATCGTCATCTGATTAGCACTCTCAGCCAATGGCTGCAAGTGCTGGCCGGAGTGTTCTGGCGGGGAGGGGGGGGGGGCAGTTCTCCTGTCAGAACACAATAACTCAGTAAGGGAGATCACAGTACTGACATTGGATTGTTGGTACAGGATCTCCTCCCAGGGGCTTCAGTTTTTTTTTCGTTCAGGCCACTTGGTTGAACGAAAAAATACTGATCGTGTGTACTAGGCTATAGTAGTAGTAGTAGTAGTAGTAGTAGTAAAAGAAGAGATTTATAAATCAACTTATGATCTTATAATAAATCTGCCTAATCATCTGTCTAATTGCTCCTGTTTAGCTTTGCCTTGCTAAGTGACAAAATGTATAAACCACCTCCACTATCGGCAACTGATCTAATCTTGTGTAAAGCATGTTAACTGAAACTGATAATAAGATGTTTTTATGTCACAATTCTTCATATAGAGACTAGCAAAGCTGGAGACTCGTCAAACCAATGAAGTAAACAAAAAGTTTGATGACCAACCGAAGAACAATACGTTCCAGATGTGTATCACCAAGAACTCTCCTGTTAACACACCCCAGGATTACAGCAACAACCTGAAGTTGTTCCCTTCCCGCAGCCCCTCCCAGGGTGAGGATGATTCAGCCCTTATTCTTACTCAAGACCACTTGAAAAGTTCTGATCCAGACCTGTCTGCCAACAGTGACCAGGAGTCTGGGGTGGAGGACTTGAGCTGTAGGTCTCCAAGTGGTGGAGATTCTCTACCCAGTGAGGATAGTGGAAAGGACCCCGATTCGGACGAAGCCATGTTTCTGAATGCTTAGGTCTTTTCCATATTTATTTATAGGGAGTTGTGCAATGTTATCTGGGAACAATATATTGAAAAGGAAAATACACCCCTCCTTGGTTCATAGTTTGGGAGAGTGCACCATGCATTGAAGATTCTACATCACAACCTTGCTGGTGTGGTAATCACAAGCATTATGAACTGAGGACTATTTATTATCCACGTACTTGGACACCCCTGTGATATTCTTTTAGTATACAAGTCACCCAGTGGTGGCTGCTATTTCAAATGCAGTAGAACAGTTACAGAGTCTGTTTGTCTGTATACGTCTGACCATAAATGATGACTTCTCAGACAATATGTATTTTGGGTTAAGACAGTCATGCCTTTAGGGAAAAGTTGGAAAATGTACTGGAGAGGGACAACTTTAGCCAGAGATCAATTTCTTTATAATCGACAAAGGTTTTGTGCACAGGATACCATTTAGCACCTATTTACACCTTACTGCTTTCGGTGTAATTTATTAATGTTTAGCAACCTGTCCCTCCACCCTGGACAGACAGTACACTTTTAAGGGCAGAATATTGTTTTAAAATATGTTTTTTTTTTTTTTTTTTGCTCTTGTAGGGCGTGCATGAGCACTCTACTGTGAGCTCAATTAACACTGGACTGTGCAGTTCACAAACAGAAGGTACAGAGCCAGTGAAATTGGCTCAGAACCACTTGATCGCTGTGACCAATCACAGAATCACACAATGTAAATAATGGCTGCAGTTAGCAGCCAGTTTTCACTTTCCTTTCACACACCAATCCTTGTATGAGAGGAAAGAAAGCTTTCTGATTGCAGCCAATAACCATGTAAATTAGTACCAGTCATCGAGTACCATAAATATTATCCAATAATTCATCCAACCCTCTATTGTCATTCATCCATCCACAGTATATGGCCTCTTGCACATGGGTGCCTGAGTTCATGCTACCTAAATTTCAGCATATTTTCCCTGCCTGGAAAGCTTAGGTGCTGCATACAGCCATCCATTGACGTGAATGGCTGTGTGTGGCTGTACTGGGGTATACACCAGTGCTCATGTAAACACAACTATAGTGTATGGGTATATGCAAAATATAGAAAATGTTCTATTTACTTTGCATAGGCTCAGGCATGTATGCAAGAGGCCTAGCTCTACTCCATCCGGTCTCTGGTCTGACCTGTATATTAACCCCTCCTATCCTTACATATTTGCACATTGACCCCATCATCCTCCTACTTATGTAACCTGTACATTAACCCCTTCACCTCCTGATCCCTCTGTGTATGACCCTATACACTCAATGTATCCAGTGCTCTGTGTTTTAACCCCTTCAATATCTGCATGATTTTTTTCATTTTCAAATATTGTGGTAAGAAAAATAAGATCACACCATGGCATGTCTACTATACTAAAAAAGGTAATTGTATGTTTTTTTTATTTATTTTTTACTATCCTGGCATTTTTATTTGCTATGTTTTATAACAAAACTTTTATTTTTTTTCTTTTAATATTCATTTGGGTACAGTAATGCATTAATTACTGAATGCAGTAATTGTAAAACTATCACAGTGCCGAAAACTGTCAGGAAGGTGGTGTAACATGCTGGTCCTCAAGTGCTTAGACTGTACCTAAAGCAGAAGCATTTCAGGTCGCTAAGCCACATAAGTAGTTTTTTTTTTCCTGAGTTTCATATTTTGTCAAGGTAATGGTATCATTTAAAATCAATTCACATACAGAACTACTGCTGAGTTGTGGAAGTGTTAACTCTTGTACAGTTGTGCTCAAAAAAGTTTGCATCCCCTTGGAGAATTGGTGAACTATACAGTATGTACTATATTGTTAAAGAAAACATGACTGAGCAGGCATAGCACATTTATTTTATTTCTATAGGGATTCATATTCAACCATATATAACATATTTTATAACAGAATGACAGAATCCTAAAAGAAAACATGGCGACAAGTAAAGAAATGAAATGACCGCTGTTCAAAAGTCTGCATCCCCTTAGATCTTAATACTGTGTATTTCCCCCTTTAGCAGCAATGACAGCATGCAGTCTTTTGTAATAGTTGCGTATGAGGCCCCCGAATTCTTGCAGGTGGTATAGCTGTTCATTCATCTTGGTAAAATGCCTCCAGGTCATGCAAAGTCTTTGGTCATCTTGCATGAACGACATGTTTTGAGATCTCCCCAGAGTGGCTCGATGATATTAAGGTAAGGAGACTGATGGCCACTCCAGAACCTTCACGTTTTCCTGCTGTAACCACTGGAGGGTCAACTTGGCTTTGTCCTTAGGGTCATTGTCATGCTGGAAAGTCCAAGAGCATCCCATGCACAGCTTTGCCAGTATTTTCTGATAATTATCATATCTTATTATAAAGCAGAAATCTGATATATTTCTGCTTTAATCTTGCCATCAATTTTCACAAGATTCCTCTCTTGGAGCTCTCACACCCCCAAAACATCACCCCTCTCCAAACATGGCGCTTATGGTTATGATGATTTATTTTAGTCTCATCACTCCAGATTACAGTGTGCCAGAAGCTGTGAGGCTTGTTAGGGTGTTGTTGGGCATATTGTAACCGGGCGCTTTTGTGGCCCTGGCGCAGTAAAGGCTTCTTTCTGGTAACTCGACCATGCAGCTAATTTTTGTTCAAGTATAGTCGTATTGTGCTCCTTGAAACAACAGTTGTGGCTGCAATCTTTCCTTGTTTGCCTGACCTTGGCTTGGTATCAAGAGATCCCCAAATTTCCCACTTCTTAATAAGTGATTGGACAGTATTGACTGGCATATTCAAAGCTTTGGATATCTTTTTCCATCTTTATAAAGTTCTATTACCTTGTAATGCAGGTCTTTTGACTGTTCTTTTCTGCTCCCCATGGCTCGGTATCTAGCCTGCTCAGTGCATCCACGTGAGAGCTAACAAACTCATTGACTATTTATACACTGACACTAATTGCAATTAAAAATCCACATATTTGGGAAATTAACCTTTAGTTGCCATTTTACCCGGGTGAGTCACCTTCTGTATCTGTACCAGGGCCAAACATTCCAGGGTATGTAAACTTTTAAAAGGGACATTTGTTATTCTGATTTAAAAATAAGCCAAACAACTATGTGATAATAAATGGCTTCTTATGCTCACTGTCCGTACATAAAAGTTTTTCGGCATGATCAGTCATATTTTTAATATCAATGGCAAAATTTCACGATTTCTGCCAGGGTATGCAAACTTTTGAGCACAACTGTATATGAAATAAGTATTTAATTACTGAAACAGTTTTTTTCCTCATGAACTTGTATTTTTTTCCCCACTAGAAATGACCCTATTTTCTGTTTTTAATTGACAACTGAAACTCACATTTAACACCATCCAGGAGTGACCATAATCACCAACTGAAAAGCCTTCAAATCCCTACAGTTCTGGGAATGTTGATTTCCTGGTCCTCACTGCTCATAGTGGTTCAATCTACTGACTCCTACATTACCGTAGTGTCCTGTAGTGAGGTAGGAGCTGGTGGGAGATTGTGCTGGATCTTCAGCTGGCGGTTATTCTTCACTATTGCAGCGAGTGGTGGCCCAGGCAGCTGGAGAGGTGAGTATTCAGTGTCTTCTTTGCAGAGGCAGCTTTATTGGAAAGTTGCTTTAAGGAGTGATAATCTTCACAATAATCTGTGAATTAACTTAGTGGAGTTCCACCCAAAAGTGGAACTTCCGCTCATTAGCCTGCCCCCCCGGTGCCACATTTGGCACCTCACAGGTACAGGGGGAGCGGATACCTGTCTTTCACAGGTATCCTGATACCACTTCCGGGAGTCCTGGCCGCCGTCCTTGACGTCATCGCTGGGGCTCCCTCCTCCTCCCCCGGCCGTCGGGCCAGTAGGAGAGAGGAGCGGAGCCTCGCGCATGCGCAGTAGGGTTCACGGTGTGAAATCGTAAGGCTACACTGCTGGGTTCCCTTAGCCACAATGGCGGCGGCAGCACCCGACAGCTGATAGAAACATCAGCTGCGGTGCCGAAAACGCTGGACTCCAGGACAGGTAAGTGTCCTATTATTATTAAAAGCCAGCAGCTGCAGTATGTGTAGCTGCTGGCTTTTCATTTTTGCAGCAGAGGGCGGACCTCCTATTTAATATGCGAAACACTACAAAAATCTGTAAAATTACATTTCGCTTATCCATGAGATCATATCTTTATTAGGTGGAGATTAAATAAATTGGCTTTAGTGAGTTCTCTTAATTATTTTCAATGGGACAGATGTTGCTTTTAGTAAATCCTGCTTTTTCAAAGTTTTAATTATTTTGTGTTATTACCTACACATGATATTATTTTTTTAATGTTATTTATTTAATGATTTTATAATATTATTTATAAAACTGTATCATTCCTTTTTAGTTTACAAGTGCATTTTCCATAGGTACTGCTTGTAAGATGTACTCGTGTGCATGAAGCTGCACAAATAATACTCTTATTTGCTCTCTGGAAAATCACAAATTCCATTCTATAAATTCTCTTACAGGATAACATTCTAAAGAGATATATGTGGTTTACTATGTTATAGGGGGGCACACACTTCTCTAAATAAGCTGTGTTTTGAGTTTCTGGACAATGGTATTTCTGGTTTTTAAAAAGACCTGTTTTGCAGCGTTGCACTTCTTATTCATGAACTTATTCAATTTTGGTATACATTAGAGCTGCACGATTAATCGTTAAAGAGTCAAGATCGCAATTCTACCCCCTCGTGATCTTAACACAGCATTTTCACGATTCAGTGCAGAGAGTTCTCTGCTCACAGCTGATAGCTGTCAAAAAAAAAAAAGACAGGCAGCCTGCCAAGTTTAGTGGAGATAAAGAGAAACATTGTAACAATTTAGTTCTTTTAGATCAAAGGGATGAACTTTGGTCTGTAAATGAAGTCAGTTTAACTACTTAAAGACTAAACCTTTTTCTGACACTTGTTGCTTACATGTTAAAATCTGTATTTTTTGTTAGAAAATTACTTAGAACCCCTAAACGTTATATATATTTTAGCAGCGACCCTAGAGAGTGAAATGGAGGTTGTTGCAATATTTTATGTCACACTGTCTTTGTGCAGCAGTCTTTCAAATGCAATTTTTTGGGAAAAAACTTTAATGAATTTAGAAAAACGAAACAGTTAGCCCAATATTTTTGTATAATGTGAAAGGTGATGTTACGCCGCAAGAATCATGATCTTTATTCTAAGCAAAAAAATTGTGATTCTCCTTTTGGCCAGAGTCGTGCAGCTCTAGTATACATTATGGAATGATTTGGGTAGGAATTATGCAAGTGAAGAGATTTTTTGTTTTCTTTTCTCAGTTACAACTTCAAGAATCAAATTACTAATTTTGGCTTACTCATAGGCAAGATACGAACAAATTCACTGGTCTTGTCTGCTGTTTGTAATATGTTTTTTTTTTTTTTCATCCATTGGGGGAAACAGGAAGTCTAACACCTTCAGGTTATACTGCTGCCTACAGGCAAACAAATACATTGTAGGCCAACCCCTCCCCCTACCAGCATGATTCAGTTTTTTGCCAACTGCTACTCTTTATGATTGCATTAATCCAGAGAGAGCTTTTCCCCTGAATTTTTTGAATACGGTTTCTGGACCCCGTTAGACTGGACAGGGGGAGGCTAGCCTGGAAAAGACCTTTGTGTACTGGGTTTCATGTGTTTTCTAGACCCCATTCTGGTAACAAGTTAGTATTAAGAGTGCTTTCCAGACCCAGAGTCATCAACCTTGCCCCAGCACTTGCCCTGTCTCTGATGACTTGCTTTGTAAGTAGGCCCATCAGACTGAGCATCAGGAGCTACCTTATTTGTTTGGTGTGCTGGGTGCCTTTTAAAATTCTTGTCTTATACTGAAGATATGTTTATCCTGAAGGACTGAACGTTGTTGAGAAGGCTAGTACAGTAAATTTGGTCTCTTCTGGCCATCTGACCCTTGCCTGCTCTGAGCTGTCTGGGTTTTATGAGCGTCTAAGGCCTTGCCTTTTACTCTGAGCTTAAATTACTTTACCAGTACGTGGCCATAACATGTCTGTATCTAAACAAAGAGGGAATAGTTATTCTGCAACAGATGATCCCAGCTCAATTTCCACTAACGGTTCTAGTGAAGTCTGTTCAATGACTCTTGAAGGTGCCCATCAGCAATCTGGAATACTGTTACATTATGAAGGGTCTTACTTGTCCTTGGCATCCTCCCTAGCTTTACCAGGTAAAGCCAAGTCTCACGCCTTGTCAACTGGTGTCTTTACTACAGTTACACAAGATTTTCTGGCCCAATTCACCCAATTTCTGTCTGGCTTTAACCAAAGAGTTTATAGGTGTGCTTCTGAGTCTATAACTAATCTGCCCACAGTCCTAATGTCTTCAGTGAGTATTCACCTGACAAGATTATCATTATCACTGAGGAGTCAGTCTTCTGCTTTTACTCCAAAATTAAGAGAACATTTTGGCTCTGATTGATGCAGTTTGCCCAACTCTGAATCTGAAGGATCAACCAGCTGTCTCCAGTCATGTCTCATTAAGAGTCTCTGCAACTTCAAAGATATTCCCATTACATCCTGTCTTTTGAGGTGTTCCTCTGTAGGGATTAGAAACACCCTTACATGCCCATGACACTCCCTGGCTGCTTACTTGACTTGTTTCTGTTTGGGAGAGATTTTGGTAAACAGTGATGTCAATCCACTGTGGATCCACCAGTGGTTCATCTTACCTAACCCCTAGGGCTGTAGAGGGTGTTTCCACATTCATGAATGCTACTAATCAGCAGTTGGAATCCCTCTTTAAAAAACCCAGTGCTCACTGGCGGGCCCTGCCCTTTGTCTTAGGCCCCTTTCACACTGACGGACCGTTCAGGTCCGCCTGTCAGTTTTGACGGCGGACCTGAACGGGCACTCCATGCTGGTCTATGGAGCGACGGATGTCAGTGGTTACATGTCCGCTGACATCCGACCCGATCCGATCCGCCAAAAGCAGATGGATGGCTCTACGTCCGGATCCGTCGTTGGCGGATCGGGTGAGATCTGATGAAAACAGACACGCTGTCCGTTTTCATCCGCTCTCTCTATAGAGACCAGCGGCGCTCGACAAGCCCCTCCCCGCTCAGTGAGCAAAGAGGGACTTGTCATCCGCCGGCTCAGCGGAGATCAACAGATCTCCCGCTGAGCCGGCGGACAGAGGCGGACTCCATGCAAGCGGATCCGCCTCGTGTGAAAGGGGCCTTATGCTAGCGGCAATTTGTTTGGCCAAAAATTGTCAAAATCCATAAAGGAGATCTCTCTGCTTTGGCAGTGAACACTTTACTGGAAGAGTGTTGTGCAGATAGCTTCAGCAGATATAGCCTACTGGAGGCATCTGGCTTGTTTCCCGTGCTGGACGTTTGTCCGTACACGCGACATGCGAAAAACACTCTGGTTAAAGTGCTGCTTTGCAGACTCTGCATCCAAGGAGCATCTGATCCACATGGTCTTCAAGGAATGTTTCTTCAGGCAGAGACTTGATACTATTATGGCAAGAGCAAAAACCTGCCTCAGTGTAAGAAGCCTAGGGAAAAGTCTACTAAGTCGCCTCCCTTTTGGAGACCAGACTGCAAATACTTAATGTGGAACTAAACCCACCTATCCTTTTCAGCCAAGGAAGCTGCCATTTTAGCCTCTGTATGATCTGCAACTGTCATGGCGCTGCACATGTGATCAGTCATGACACCAGCCATTTGACATTTTTCTTGAGAGCACACTCAAATGTAACAGCATTCCTGGCATGTAACTGTTTTTTGGAACTGTTAAATTGATGGGTTTAGTTCCACTTTAAGGCCCAGTTTACACCACAATTTCTGTGTTCCAGATGCATTTTTGCATGTCATTTTTTTTTATGCTTTTGTGATGCATTATTTATGTGTTCCTGTGCATTTTCCCCTCCTTTTTATTCATCTCAATTGAGGACATGTGTTTTCCGATGCGTTTTGCTGTGTTCTATAAAGGAAAATTGCAACATGTTTTACTTTTGTTGACTAGACTGGAATGAACTAGGGCCATTGGAATCCTTGTTAAACGTGCATTTTTGATGCAGAATAAAAACGCACTGGACTGCATCATGTTTGAACCAGCCCTAATATAATAATAAAATAATAATAATAAAATTGTGTAGTTTAGTGTTTTCAGCACAGGATTTAGTCCTCTTAAAAGTAGTTGCATAAAAAATAAGTGTAGACATTTCTGATAAGCTGTCACTTTTGCAAGCTACCTAGGTGCTGTATACTTGAAGCAATGCATGCCAGCAGGGTCTGAGAGCCATAGTCATTTTTCTCCTTAAGTGCTTCCGACACAAGATTTCAGAACGTACACACTATATACCTTTTTATAATATTGTAACCTTTTCTGTGTGGTGATCTAGTGTGTTGACTTGATTATATCACATTAGGCATTCGATCAGCTACTCCTCTTAGCTAGTTGTAGTAAAATACATTTTAGTGTTGTACATATTCTTTAAAAATCATTGTTGCATATTGACCTACCCTGTAACGTGTTTGCCTACTGTACATACAACAGGGGTGTTGCCATTTTTGAATGTTTTGTAAAGCTGCTATTTTTTTTTAAGCTGTTAATAACTGCATGGAATATATAAAGTAACCACAGTGGAGTTACTCATGTGTCCCCCTTTGCTGCTGTGACCAAGACCCCACTCTTTCTGTATGATGTAGAATCGTTATAGAGATAAGCATCATAAATGTTCACGCTTTAAATTAAGTTTTCAGAACAACCTGGCAATCATTTTGTTTAACCTTTTCGTTCCTTTAATACTGATCTGCCGCACATAGGCATCCGCGGGAAACTGCTTTTCTGTACTGAGCGTGCGCTTCCAGCAGAGACAGTAAGCTGTCACAGGCAGCTCCTGATGTACACTTGCGATCGGGAGCTTCTGATAATGTGACTGCTGTGACAGCCAATCAGCAGTCGCATGATCGGAAAGCCCACCTCCCGGCATTTAGAAACTCGTAAAGTGCTGGAGGACAGCGGCAGCAAGGGGTTAGTTCTCAAAGTGCGCTGAAGATGGCCACCCTGGGAGGCATTGTTTACACACACATTTCCTCTTGTTCTTTCTGATTTATTGTTCCTCTTAATTTATTTGTAAACAAAAGTGTTGAGCTATTTTTTTATTTTAGCTGTTTGCATATTTTACATTGTTATTTATATAAAGCATATTGATTTATGTTTTCACATATTGTAGAGAATATGTTGGCAAGCAATACAAACCAATTAAATTGTGACTACATAAACAAAGTGAGTTAAACTGTAGATTAATCTGTAAGGTGTAATTAAAATATTTTTTTATAACGCGTTACTTTGTTGTTCTTTATTGTAATATATAATAAAGCAGCGGTTGCCAACCTTTCGGACCTCACGGAACACTAAACTCACAATCTTTAATCCCGCGGACCACTAACAATAATTTTACAAGCCTATGCCAAGGTTCACATTGATGTGACATGCCAAATCGCCGGCAATGGCACCATTCGAATTGGTGCGACGCTGACTTTACGGCACTGCACCGATTCCCAAAAGAAGTTTCTGTACTACTTTTGGCCACTTCAGGTGCGATTTCAATAGACATCTGTGCAGGAGCCCATACAGATGACTCTGAAATCGCCCCTGAAGTCAAACTGACATGCAGGTATGAAATCGTTTGAGTTCAGCTAAACTCGCACGTTTATAATCCCGCTGTCAGTGGGAACCTAGGCTTATACACACAATACTCTGGCTCTCTGCCCCCCACTTCCACGCTCTGCATCACACTTCTGCCTTACACAGACTCATCCATTGGATCTCACCTCCTTATCCATCCATATGCTCGAGATCTGTGCTCCCTCACACAATCTGTGATCAGCGCTGCCATTGGAAGTCCCCTCCTCCTCCTCCTCCACCTCCCGCTCACTGCACCACTGAGATATTTTTTTCATAACCTAACCCTGCTTTAAACTTCTTCACAACTTTATCCCTGACTTGTCTGGTGTGTTCCTTGGCCTTCATGATGCGGTTTGTTCACTAAGGTTCTCTAACAAACCTCCAAAGGCTTCACAGAACAGCTGTATTTATACTGAGATAAAATTACACACAGGTGACCTCTATTTACTAATTCGGTGACTTCTGAAGGCAATTGGTTCCACTAGATTTTAGTTAGTGGTATCAGAGTTAGGCTGGGTTCACACCATTGCGAATTGGATGCAGTATCCCCACATCCAATTCGCAATAGCAGGAGATTTTGACCAGCTCTCTATGGAGCCGGTTCACATATCTCTGCAGCAAGTCCAGTGCGTTTTTTGGTCCATTTCAGGTTAGAATTCAGCCCTAAAATCGGACCTGAAACGGTGAACCAGGACGCACCGGGCCACTGTTGTGAGATGGATGCGGTGATGGTGTGAACCCAGCCTAAAGGGGGTTGAATACAAATGCACGCCACACTTTTCAGATATTTATTTGTAAAAAAAAAAAATGAAAACCACTGTGTTGGTCTATCACATAAAATCCCAATAAAATACATTGACATTTTTGGTTGTAACATGACAAAATGTGGAAAATTTCAAGGGGTATGAATATTTTTTCAAGGCACTGTATAATGCAAGTAGGTGTAAAATTCCATTACACGTTTATGAAATATTCATTGTACCTATGGGTAAGCTTTACTATAAGTTTACCTGTAGGTACAAGTGTCCAATAGACATGTGCACACTGAAATATTTAATTTCGGAATTTCGTTTCCTTCCGAAAAATACATTTATTTAGTTACTCCCGAAATTTGTTTTTATTTATTTTTGTTTTTCGTTAAGAATTGCATTCGTCCGAAAATCCAAATGAATTAAGGTGGAATCTGTCATTGAAGGCTTATGGTGTGTGTTGAATGTTCAAAGAAGATTCGACGGAGCAGCTAAGCTGTATGACTCTGTATAGTTTAGCTGTAATTCCACCCAATTCCAGCAGCAAACTTTCCTCTCTACGTCGAATCTTTTCTCTCTATGTAGAATAATCTTGGACTAATAGAGTTAAGGTTAGGCACATTCGACCACAGGTTCAATGGACACAGATTGTTATTGTCAGCGTCGAATCTCCTATCTATATTGAACTGTTGTCACAACGAAAACGAAAATAAAGCATTTATGTGGGATCTTTCGTTTTTCGGATTCTGCACTTTCGTTATCGTTTGTTAAAACGATAACAAAAATACCTGAAATTCAGACGAAAACTAATGCACATGTCTAGTGTCCAAGCGATGTTTACTACTGCTTGAAACAACTGCTCAACAAACTGCAGGTAAGATTTCGCTAGAGTGAAAACCATTTTTTTTTTTTTTTCAATCCCACATGTTGCAATGAGACAATTAATGTCAATGCTTTTATTAAGAATTTTCCTTTAAGTGGTTTCCATATGTTAGCTGATAGTTCCTATATGTGTGCACTCTTGGCATACACACATGGCAAACTTTTTTGGGTGGTTGGTCGAGTGTATTAAGATGGATTTGATTTTCCCAGCTGATAACTATCGCTTCTTCAGCCATGGACATGCTACATTGCTTCTGTAGCCTACTCCAGCCTTTCTCAACCTAGGGTTCCACTGCATCCTGGATGAGAAAGGCATTCACATCAGTCGAGCTGCCGCTCCTCTGCCAAATTGTACTTTGGCAGAGCAGGAGCTTGATAAGGACAGAGAAGTAAAGAGCAGAGTGTATGGGGGAAGTGGCTTCTCCGCCACCCCCTACAAGGCTGTACCAGGGAGGTACAGAACTGCAGATTGTAAGTAGGCTGTGTGTATATACACATATGTACAGTATCTGTGTTTATATGCATATGCACAATGTTTTTAATTCCGACCCCTAATCTTGTACGATCAGAATTAGCTTTTTTAGGGCTTATTCACAGTAGTGGCAAACCCTGCCGCTCCTCTGAAAAGTGACCATGCCCGGATTGGCATATGGTAGGTGGTGAAAAGGCAATATGTTGCCTCCTCACTGCATGTGTGTTTTTTGAAAGTAAAAAAAAAAAAAGATTTTTATTGGGTAATCAAACAAGGTTGACAAATTAAGTCAAATACGAAGTTGTAACAACATACCGTACATTTTAAGAATGAGTCGCATGTATATAAAATCACATTAAGGTATAAAGAGGAAGGACACTTAACAGGCCTACTATATCAAACAATATGAATGCATCTGGATAGTAACAAAACAGTGAGCAAACCTATTCACTCCAAGGGGATCTAGCTGTAAATAGGGTTACTTGAAGAGGATGACAGGTAATTAACCATTGAGAGACAGGGGAAGCAAATAATGTAATATGAATGAGTTAGTATTCAGCTCTAAAAGAGATATTCAATACCGGAGAGAAAAATGACATTAGTTAAGAGTGGGAGTACAGTTCTTTCAAAACTTTAGAGGCTTTAGGATGTGTGATCCATACAGTATCTCACAAAAGTGAGTACACCCCTCAAATTTGTATTATCTTTTCATGTGACAACACTGAAGAAATTACACTTTGCTACAATGTAAAGTAGTGAGTGTACAGCTTGTATAACAGTGTAAATGTGCTGTCCCCTCAAAATAACTCAACACACAGCCATTATTGTCTAAACCACTGCAACAAAAGTGAGTACACCCCTAAGTGAAAATGTCCAAATTGGGCCCAAAGTGTCAATATTTTGTGTGCCCACCATTATTTTCCAGCACTGCCTTAACCCTCTTGGGCATGGAGTTCACCAGAGCTTCACAGGTTGCCACTGGAGTTCTCTTCCATGATGACATCACAGAGCTGGTGGATGTTAGAGACCTTGCGCTCCTCCACCTTTATGTTTGAGGATGCCCCACAGATGCTCAATAGGGTTTAGGTCTGGAGACATGCTTGGCCAGTCCATTATCTTTACCCTCTGCTTCTTTAGCAAGCCAGTGGTCGTCTTGGAGGTGTGTTTGGGGTCGTTATCATGTTGGAATACTGCCCTGCGGCCCGCTCTCAGAAGGGAGGGGATCACGCTCTGCTTCAGTATGTCACAGTACATGTTGGCATTCATGGTTCACTCAATGAACTGTAGCTTCCCCAGTGCCGGCAGTACTCATGCAGCCCCAGACCATGAAACTCCCACCACCATGCTTGACTGTAGGCAAGACACACTTGTCTTTGTACTCCTCACCTGGTTGCCGCGACACACACTTGACACCATCTGAACCAAATAAGTTTATCTTGCTCTCATCAGACCACAGGAATCCATGTCCTTAGTCTGCTTGTCTTCAGCAAACTGCGGTCTTCCTTGTGCATCATCTTTAGAAGAGGCTTCCTTCTGGGATGGAAGACCATGCAGACCAATTTGATGCAGTGTGCGGAGTATGGTCTGGGCACTGGCAGGCTGACCCCTCCCCCCCAACCCCTTCAACCTCTGCAGCAATGCTGGCAGCACTCATACATCTATTTTCCAAAGACAATCTCTGGATATGACACTGAGCACATGCAGTCAACTTCTTTGGTCGACCATGACGAGGCCTGTTCTGAGTGGAACCTGTCCTGTTAAACCGCTGTATGGTCTTGGCCATAACACATCAAGTCAGTCCGGGTCTTGGCAATCTTCTTACAGCCTAGGCTATCTTTATGTAGAGCAACAATTATTTTTTTCACATCCTCAGAGAGAGTTCTTTGCCATGAGGTTCCATGTTGAACTTCCAATAACCAGTTCGAGAGAGTGAGAGCGATAACACCAAATTTAACACACCTGCTCCCCATTCACACCTGAGACATTGTAACACTAACAAGTCACATGACACCGGGGAGGGAAAATGGCTAATTGGGCCCAATTTGGACATTTTCACTTAGGGGTGTACTCACTTTTGTTGCCAGCGGTTTAGACAATAATAGCTGTGTGTTGCGTTATTTTGAGGTGACAGCAAATTTACACGGTTATACAAGCTGTACACTCGCTACTTTAGCAAAGTGTAATTTCTTCAGGGTTGTCACATAAAAGATATAATAAAATATTTACAAAAATGTGAGGGGTGTACTCACTTTTGTGAGATACTGTATGTGCCAGTGTTTCTTATAGAGGGTTATGTTATAGTTTTTTTAAGGCTAGCATTAGTTAGTAATGTGCTTGGGTGTTGAGTCTTAAAATGACACCTGTAAGGTTTGGAGCTTCGGTCGATTTCCACATTTTGGTAATAGTAATGCCGCGTACACACGAAGGGATTATCCCGCGGGATTGTCCGCTGGACCAAGTCCACCGGATAATCCCCTCGTGTGTGGGCCTCCGACGGACTTTTTTTCCAAAAATCCGGCGGACTAAAGTTTTAAGTTTTGTTTTAAAACTATCCGCTGGACTTGGCAGTCCGGCGGACAATACGGCCGTCTGTAGTATGGTCCGGCGGACCAAAAAGGACGCATGCTCAGTAGCAAGTATTTTTCTAGTATTTTTCTTTTTCTAGTCCCGTCGTACGCGCTGTACGTCATCGCGTGAACCGCCAGACTTTTAGCGTGATCGTGTGTGGTCAAGTCCGTTTTTTAGTCCGCCGAAGCCAGCTGGAAAGTCTGGCGGATTGTCCGCCGGACTAGGTCCGGCGGGAAAAGTCCCTTCGTGTGTACACGGCATAAGTCTTGCAGCTATACGTATGTTTGCCACTATTATTCTATATTGGAGCAGAAAGACGTCATGGTAATATTTAAAAGGGCCATAGCTGGTGAGAGTTTTAATAGGTTAGGGAGGCAATGAATGTTGATACTGAATTCCAAAAGCTAGTTAAATTTTTACAGCTCCATAATGTGTGATTATAAGGAGCCAATTTGGTCATTGCACCGCCAGCATAATGGTGATGTAGTAGGAAAGATTTTAGCCAATTTGTAGAGTTAGATACCATCTGCTAAGATCTTTTGCGAGTTATCCCAGTGCTCAATACATACATACATACATACATACATACATACATACAAGAAGGCTATACTTTCAGACTTCTCAACTTTGTTGAGTGTGAGATGTTTTAATATAGAAACAAAAAGTGCTTCAAATGCCAAAGTGGGTGTATTTTGTAGACTATTTCATTTTTTTTTCCCGAGGGGAGATGTTCATAAAAATAAGCCCTGGTTAATTCAGTTATTCATCGAAAGTCAGGCTCTGCAATAATCTAGGGCTCTTAGGGCATAGGTATATTCTGTAAATCACCTAGAGAAGTGAATTTTGACACAATACATTTCCATGCTAACAGAGAAGTTTTAATGGCTAGTAGTCTAAGTATAATTACCTTAGGATACAGAGGATAAGCTATCGTTGGGGCATATAAGTCATTGCCTTTAATATAGTCTTTTTCTATATAATAATAAAATAATGTTTTATTTGGTCTAAGAGTGTGACATAATAGTATGTTTGCATATCAGGTAGATTCATGCCTCCTTTGTTTTTAGAGGATGTTGGGGTAGAGAATGCTACTCCTTGTTTTTTTTTGCCATTCCAAATTGGGTTCCATAGTTTAGTGTTAAGTTGCTTAAATTTTTTTTAGGGCATTGGAATAGGTAGGGATCTGAAAAGGTAAAGTATTTTGGGTAGGGTTTGCATCTTGAATGCCGCAATTTTCCCTAGCCATGATAATTGCATTTTTTTAATATTTTGAAAACCTTTAGAGATCAGATCTAATAGGTTAGGGAAATTGGCTGATTATAATGTATTTATAGTGAATGTAAGGTTGATTCCTAGATATGTAATGGTCGGTGCTTTCCAGTTGTATTTAAAATTTCTCTTTAAGGGTGGTAAACATGTCGCTGTTTATATTCATTGGTAAAACAAAACTATTTTTACTATTAACTTTTTAATAAGATACTTTGCTGAAGGAATCAAGTACATTTTGTACCATTTGTAGGGACACGTTGGGATTGGTTAATGGGAGGATTACGGTATATCTTCGGCGACTAGCCCTATTTTGTGTTCCTTTATACCAATTTTTATTCCTGAAATGTTTTCATTGAATCTAATTGTTGCCACTAAAAGATTCAACTACTAGAGAAAAAAATATGGGTGAAAGAGGGCAGCCTTGTCTAGTACTGTTTGTTAGGTTGAAACTCTTAAGCTTCATACACACGATTGGATTTTCCGAGGGGAAATGTGTGATGACAGGCTGTTGGTGTAAAATCCGACCGTTTGTACGCTCCATCGGACAATTGTTGGCCAACTTTCCGTGGACAAATGTTGGATGGCAGGTTTATAAATTTTCTGCGGACAAATGTCTTTTGTCAGATTTTCCGAGCGTCTGTACACAAGTCCGTCGGACAAAATTCCAAAGTACAAGCACACATGCTCGGAAGCAAGGACGAGCCAGAAGCAGTCGGTTTTGTAAACTAGCGTTCGTAATGGAGAATTAACATTTGCGACGTGGCAAATTATGAAATCTCGAAATGCAGCGCATATTCTCTTCTTTAATGGGATAATAATGAAGCTGCTTTTCTGGGGATACTGATGGAGTTATTGCAAACTAATTTTCAAGGCTTTTTTTTTTCTAGTGATATCAAGAATAATATTTTATGCTTTCATTATGCTTGTCTTTTTTTATTTTTTATTTGGGCAAGTTACCACAACACCATTATCCAGTAGTTTTTAAGATCAAAAAGATACAACTATGTTGGTGTCCCTTGTTAATTTTACATTGTATTTTTTAAAATGTAAGTGCTACTCCCAAAATGTAATTGGAAGTAAAACACATAGCCAAGTATTATTCGCCTCAATTTTTTTTATTGTGTATTAAAAAAAGAAAACAAAATAAAATTAGACATGCTATCTGCCAATACACGTTATCTCCTCAGATTCCGCAACATGGCTGGTTCACGAACAGCCGTTCAGAAACTAACTCAGAAGTGCGAACTGAAAAGTGCGAATCAACACTCACCAATCTTCTACTAACATGAAATTAGCAGAAGGAGCCCAAAGTGTGGCTCTAAAGAGCTGAAAACAACATAGTACGTCACGACGTTCGTAATTGTTGGCCAACAATTGTGTGGCCATGTGTATGCAAGACAAGTTTGGGCCAACGCCCTTCGGACAAAATTCCACGGTTTTGTTGGCCAACAATCTGATCGTGTGTGTATGAGGCTTAAGACAACATTCCAGAAGTAGATACTTTTGCTAAAGGTTGTGAGTAGAGAGACATAATTGCCTTGTGTATGAAGCCAGTGAAACCAAATTTCTCCAAAGTTTTGGAGATATAACCCCAATGCACCCTGTTGAACGCCTTCTCTGCATCCAGGCCTAGAAGCAGGGAAGGTGTTTGGGTGTACTCTGCATGGTTAATCAAATTAACCATTCTTCTCGTGCTGTCATGGGCTTGTCTGCCTTTAACAAATCCAACTTGATCAGGATCGATTAATAGGATGAGATTTCTAATAAACAGTTGGCTAAGATTTTGGCGTACATTTTTAGATAGGAATTGAGTAATGATATTGGTCTATAATTTAGCGGAGAAGAGGGATCTTTACCTGGTTTTGTGATTGTGATTATTACTGCTTCTAGTAGTTCTTTAGGGAATTTGATGCTGCTATGTTATTAAACATATTGGTTAAGTGTGGAGCTAAAATGGTATCAAACGTCTTATAATATTTGCTAGTTAGTCCGTCATTACCTGTGGCTTGGTGTAATGGAAAAGCTTTGATTACACTCTGGGTTTCCGCTACCGAGATGGGTTGATTTAGTCTGTTAAGGGTAATAGAATCAATTTTAGGTAGGTTTACTTAATTTAGGATTTTTTTTTCGATATCTTTTGGAGTGGGCTGCATAGTGTACTTGTCCTCTTTTAAGTTGTACAAATCCTCGTAATAATCCAAGACAGCATCCGCTATTTCTTGTGGATTAATACTTTCACTGATTTGTGGTGGGGTAGTTTATGGATTTTTTGTTTGTTTTGGCGTAACAGGGAGGCCATAATTTTGCCTGTTCTATTGCTCTGGGAGTAGTAGTTAATTTACAATTTTTAAGGAATTTATTATGGTTCGTTATTAAGGCGGATCTTAGCTCATTTCTTTTGTTGTTGAGTAGTAAGTTAGTATTATTGGGGGATGTTTTATGTTCTTTTTCTAGATTAGATATGTAATTTAGAAGCCAATTGAGAAGATTTATTTTTTTTCTTTTTATCCCTTGATGCCATTTGAATAAGTATACCTCTGGCATAGGCTTTGTGGGTAAACCACAGGTTTGTAATTGATGTAGAATCATTATCATTCTGTTCAAAAAATTCTGTTAATCTATTCTTCATTGCAGACATGTATCCCTTCTGAGAGGGTTGAACTAGTACATTGCTGGCCTGTCACTATATTCATAGTAATGGAGCATTTGAGCTTCTGTAATTTTTTGTAAGAGAAATTTGTGTGCAATGAAGAAGTCAATTCTTGAGTACGTTTTAGAAACATTAGAGAAAAAAAGTGTAGTCTTTTTCAGAAGCATGCAAACATCTCCATGGGTCATACAAATCCTCTTGAGCGAAGATGTTGCTTAAGCCTGCTCTAATCGTGTTGTCTTTTTTGGTGGTGTTTAAAATTGGATCCATTAGAACATTGAAGTTTCCACAGATGAGAATATGTCCTTTGTGGATTTTCCTTAATTTCTTCAATATTTTTTTGATGAACTTTTGTGGTTGTCTATTAGGAGCATAAATGTTGGCAATTGTATATGTAACATTGGGGTTTATTTACTAAAGGAAAATCCACTGTGCACTACAAGTGCACTTGAAAGTAAAATCACTATAGATCTGGGGGGGACATGCAAGGAAAATAAAAAACATTTTTGCTTGTACATGATTGGATGATAGAAATCAGCAGAGCTTCCCCTCTTTTCAGATCTACCCCTCAGATTTAAAGCGACTGCACTTCAAAGTGCACTTGTAGTGCAAAGTGGATTTGCCTTTAGTAAATCAACCCCATTGTCTATTATAGCAACTAAGACAATGTACTGTCCTTCGTCTTCCACAAGTGAGTCCAGAAGTTGCTGTAATTACTCCTTTCTTTTTTTAGGGTTAGCTGAAGATATGTGGGAATTTGTGGCGAATGAATTTTGGGGCGTTGTCTTTAGCAAAGTGGGATTCCTGTACGCATATTATGTCACTCTTAAGTTTAATTGCGTCGGTCCAAAGGGCCTTTCTTTCGTAAGGGCTATTCAGCCCTTTTGTGTTCAATGATAGAAGTTTAAGTTGCAACATATTTTGAGGTATTGATGATGGGTAAGAGCTTCAAATTAAAAACTAGATGCCAATATCTTCCGTTAATGTTTCCCAGATTGGAGAGGCTTCCATTTGGAGAGGAGAAAGAACTTTGTTTGAGGTAAGAGGTTACCTTTGTATTCCTGTTAAGTGATAAGGTATTAGAAAAAGGGAAGAATTAAAAATAAAAAAGGAACATGGAGTTGCAGAGTGCACCAGATTGCACTTTTAACATCGGAAAGTTAACCATTTCCATACCGGGTAAAACGATCCCTGTAAACTGGAAAACCTGAGGGTTAAGGCATAAGTGGTCACAGTTAGTTGTAAGATGTTTATCCTTCAGAAGAGCTGGCGTGATTTAGTCAGGACTGAATTGCCATTGTTGTGGGATTTTTACTGGAGTTGATTTCCTCTGTGACGGATCCTCATCCATTGGGAGTAGGCCCCACTTTCCCAGTAATTTAAGGCCATCCTCCAAGGTAAATATGGGATGGGATACATCATTCCGATCAATGATCAGCTTGGTGGGGAAACCCCATTTGTACTTCATGCTATGGTTGCGTGAGATTTTGGTGATGGGGTTTAGGTTTTTACGTGCAAGTAATGTTGCTTGCGAAAGGTCGGAGTAGAGAAAAATGCCTGCATGGGGGTCTGGAAGCGGGGAGTGCTGGCATGCAAATTGCATCAGGAGGTGATAAGATTGCATATCTTGCTGGATAGCTCCTCTTAGGGACAGGAGCATTTCTTTAATGTTAGTATCTAGTATTGGTTGTCCTAATGTGGGGAAGGAATTTAGTTCATCTGCATATGGATTTTTAATAGTTAACATGTCAGATGTAGATGATGATCCTTACATTATCTTCTGAGTGAGAAATCCTTGTTCTCTGCTTTAGATGGCTGTTGATTTCCTCCACAGTGGAGTCATTTAAATGTGTGCTCAGCTCAGTCTGATCTCTCCTTCTCTGAGGCACGCGGTCTGCTGTCCAGTGTTAGTATGCGGAGATGATCCAGCGCCATCTTGCTTCACTGGAGTGCTGCCTGGGCTCCTGAATTCCACCAGTTTGCGGGGTCCCTCGCGATCCTTTTTCATATTGTGACCCGTCGGTTTCACAGGTCCTCCAGTGCATGACTCTGTCCTCAAGGATGCTTGTAGTCACTGTTAGCCACTACATGGAGTCTAAGAGCCGCATAGATCTGTTAGAATGCGGCAATTGACATCTGCCGCTGGCCATGCCCCCGCCACACTGCATATTTTAACCCCTTAAATGCAGCCTTATTGTGCTGAACCGCGGCCCCCCATTTACCTGGGGATATACTTCCTGGCACAATATCTGTACAACCGCAGCTGCTGTCTCTGCAGCTAAAGAGGAAGGAGTTAGGGGTTGCCAAAACAGGGCTCAAACACATGGTTTTACCATTCCACAACCTTGCGTGAAGGAGCCCTCATTTCAAATCTGTGCAGCTGCGTGCAGGAAAAGAAGTCCTTGACTTTTTTTTTTTTTTTTAAATCGCACAGCATCATTAACGTACTGCATTTGCCAATGTGTCGGGGTACTCTTAAGAATAAATGGCACCCTTGTGTGCCTGCTAAAGCTAAATTGTGTGCCTGCTAAATTTTGTGAGCGTTTCTGATGTGCAGTAATGTGAAACGAGCCTTGGACTGGGGTGCCTCAAGACTTTAAGGATGCCCTGACTGGTAAAAGTTTTAAAACCCTGCTCTAGCCTATCTAATAAAGCAAAGCCACCTACATTATGGGGTGTATATCCTCCCACAGCAGCTGGACACAGATATCCCCCCTGGATAATTTAATTTGCATACAAAAGCACAGTGTTCTAAATCTTCTAACATGTGAACAAAACTTTTGTAAAAAAAATTGTGCAATGCTGTGATCAACATACACCTCTTTAGAGGCTGTTAATGCGTTTCTCCTATACCCAGTTTCACAGTTCAAAAGGTGAAGAAAATCCAGAGATCAAAATCCGATATGTAATACCACTCAAACAATCTTTTAAAGAGTCACACCGCATCTTCTCCCAAACAGGTGATGACATTAAAATGCACCTCCTCCTCCAATAAGGGATTTCTTCTGTCTCCTCCAAAAAAGTGTAATACACTTCTCTTACCATGCATTGGTGCCTCCTTTTAAAAAAAAAAAAAAATTATGTCCTGTGACTGTACTACAGTGCACCTCCCCCCCTATGTGTTTACTCCTTAGGGTGGTTGTAATCCTCTGACATGAAATATCGCTTTATAGTGTGTGCTTGGCTAAACCCAGAGCACTAAGTGTAATTTCTATTTGTTGCCCCTCTTCTCTGCCATCAGCACAAGTCACATCATACAAGTTTTCCTGACACCAAGAGGTGACAGGGGAAGGTGCTCCAGTACACAGCCTCAGCTTTGTTCCTGTGTGATTTTGGAGGGGGGACGGGGGGTCTCCCCCAGTTATCTCTTACTGAGCTCTGTAAAGTGTAACTTCAGCTCCCTGATTTATGAAAGCTGAGATAAACTTCATTCATTCTGTTCTTTGAATGAAGTAGATAAACAGGTACAACTTATGTATGAAGATTTGTTTCATCTCTATACCTGAGGCCAGACACTTCATTGGGTATATGTAAAGGTGTACAACCACTTTAGTGCACCACCAATAATGCCCTCACCAAAAGCACAGACCCCATAATTTAATAGGGTGGTCTAGAATTGCTTTCAATAAGCCAGCAGCATTCAGATAAGTGGAAGCCCAGTAGTGCCTACATGCTAGAGGACTAGCAAACTGCACCACAAACTCGATGAGCTTCTATTGTTCTGGATATGAGTGATATCACTGAGGAAGAACCCAGCTGCCGGTTTGTAATATTGAAAGCTATTATAGACCTTAATTTACATGTTAATAATGTTTCTTTGAAGAATATCAATATTTTTTTGTAGTGTTTTTGCTAGATTGTCTATCAGTAGTGCTTGACGGGTAGAAAGGATCTCCCTAAAGAAAAGTGACACTCATTTTTGGGTTTATTAAAAGTCAGCAGCTACAAAAAGTGTAACTGCTGACTTTTATTAAACGCACACTCACCTGTCCCACGGTCCAGAGATGCGGCTGCCCGAACCCTCGCTTCTCCATGGCGTTGGCATTGCAAGTGTGGCACAGCTTGCAGCTTCACAGCCGGGTGCTTACGTCGTGCAGCGCCTCCCTATTGGTTGGGCAATCTTCTGGGACCTGTGACATGTCCCAGAAGATTGCAAAGAGGGAGGAGGAGAGGCGAGAACGTTACACTTGTGTTACATTTTCATATTGTGACCATCAGTAGTACCCAGTTTGTGACTAAATTCCTGTAACACTGATTAAACTATGTGCTATAGGTATGGTATTTTCAATTTAATAAAATATAGTTATAATGTGCAGCACCAAAAAAAGGATTAAAATCAATACATGTGTCAGTATGCATAAAAAAAGAGCCTGAAAATAATATATCATAAACATATAAATAATAAAACACTAAGTAATTAAATATGGTGTCTATGATGAATCCAAAGTTCACACAGCATAAAAGTACAATGCGTCTTTCACAAAAAAAAAAAAAAAAAAAAAAAAAAAGACAGTGAATGTCAACTGATATCCAAGTAGTGAATCCTCAAACTACAGAGATGAAGCACCCAGCCCCAGGAGGTAAGATAATATGCTACCAGATCCACAACCTCTCATACAGAGCCTGACCACACGTGTATTACTGAGCCCAGGATGGATAGATCTCTCTGTGCCTCGGGCCCCTCTGCAGCCAAAATCACAGTACTACACGTGCGATTAGCCTCTGTATGAGTGGTTGTGGATCTGGTAAACATAATACTTACCTCCCTGGTGCCTGGTGTTTCATATGACTTGGACCGTATATTCACTGCTTGGATATCACAGTTGGCATTCAAGCTTACTTTCTGAAAGACATGTTGCACTTTATGCTGTATGAACTTTGGGTTCATCATAGACACCATATTTAATACTCTGTCCTTTATTATTTACAATTTTTATGTATATTTGACAGTTTGTGATTTATTTATAAATATTGACACATGTATTGATTTTTCTTTTTGGCGCTGCACTTTATTTTAGAATTTGTTGCCATTAGCATATACTGGTTGCTTTGCCAGCTGTCCGTTTGCCTATTAGTGCAGACTGTTTTTTTGTTTAACCTCTTTCCGCCTAAGGATAGAACAAATGTTAATGTCTAAGCACAATTTTGCAACTACGGTTTTACTAGCACATGTCAGAGGTTCTGGGTCCCAATTGTTAGCACAGGATCTGGGGTCCCTGTGCTGGGAGCATGTCCAGTACAAAGACAGAGGCGCATATATGCGGCTCCATGGGGGGGAAAAAAAAAAAAAAAAGCCCAGTCCAGTGAAGGTGTGTGTGTGTGTGTTATATATATATATATATATATATATATAAAAAAAATGTACTGTCGGCATCAAGGGGTTGAGTAAAACATAATATAGGTTAAAAAAAAAAAAAAAAATATATCAATCTCGTCCTGTTCATGCACATTGGCGGTTTTGTGTGGCCAAGAGGCACAGGTGCAGCATACAACCACTGACAGGCTGAAATACATGGCGCTTGTAATCGGTTCTGAGCCGTACTTGTGTACAGAGCCACATGTATACAGGGATGCAAGTCCCAAACACAGGTATTGCATACCCCCCTGAAGGGATATGGCCATAATCGTACTGCTTGGAACAGTATACACCTGTATATAGAAGCCGAGTTTTCAGCCTTTCAATTTTGACAGGCTTATGGCAGTGAGCTATAAGCTGCACGTGTGCCTCTTACGTGCCCAAAAAATGCCAGGTTTTCATGATGTATAAAAGCAAACCATCCAGGACGAAAAAAGTTAAAAATAAACATGTATAGTACCCAAAGAACAGCAAAACAGCCACCAAATAACACTGCAAATGTTGCAATAGCTCAGTTCACAAAAAAATTTAATATAAATCATTCCAATATGGGCAACAAAAAGTAAAAATATATTAGAAGTATAATTACAGCAGATTTAAGAGCATGTGAAATTAAATGATGGGTTAAATTGTACAAAAACAAACCCTACCAAATAGTCTATCAACATAATATAATACAAAACAGATCAAGGTCATTTCCAGCTTCCACTCAAATACAAAACTGTGCTTTCTGGGGGGTCCAATGTCTTCTCCATAGATACCTGTAGGAGAGAGAGAGAACAACTTATAAATAACAGGCAACTTTATCAGCATATGGAGAACATTGGCATGGATTCACCCCAGTCCTGCCCATACACACCGCAATCATCTAGCAGTTTTAACCACTTTCACTGAGACTTCAATTACCAAAAGTGCCAAGGCAGCCTAAATACATCCTTCAAAGCCTCTATAATTAGCATTTAAATCAATTGAGGAAATTATGAAAACCAAGTGTGCAGTCTCCAAAGTAGGGATATTTAGAACTCGGTCAGACATACCAGATCACAAATTAGTATATTGGACCTAAAACACATAAAGCCACTGCTCGGAATAAAGTAGGTGGTGCACGCAACGTCTGTGCTCATAGAACAGATTCTTAGACCAGCCATACACAGTTTGAATCTCAGCCAGTTCAGCAGGAACTGGATGAAATTCGAACAGTTAATGGATCGTTCAACTTTGGTACAACCAGCCTGCTGGATTCACTTGCAATTATTGCTAGCGGCTGGGGATGGCTTCCCCTGCTGGAAGAAGACAATTGCAGATTCCCCTGTCAGCACTGTCTGTGTTGATAGGTGAACCGTACAAATTTCTTTCCTGCAACTGCAGGTTGCAGGAAAGAAATCAGCATCGTGTGGGGCCTGCCTTAATCTCTGCTTTCCATAGTTGTAAGGTAGGCACCCAGGTGGGATCCACATCTTAGTTATCAGCTTCCTGGCAGTAAATACCTCAAGCTAAAAGTTATGCAGATTAACACACCAATCCCCCCCCCCCCCCAATTCCCTGTCAAAAAAGTGGTCAGGCCCCCCCCCCCCCCCCCTGCAGCTGCTGTCATGTTTTAAAATCGGTGCACAGATGCATCATTTATTCACAAGGATCTGTGATTGAATAAACAAGTCTCATTTGCCACTGTGGCAGCTGGCTTGTAATTTTAATGGACTGTGAGCGTGCTGATCAGTGCGCTCGTAGTGCATTCAAACTCCATGCAGGTTTCAAGCTGAAAGACCATACAGAGGTACAGGTAGAAAGCTGGAAGGAGTCTGAAACTGCACCCACGATCCACTGATAATTGCTGGCTTCTGTAAAAAAAAAGAAAATAAATGCAGATTATTATTTTTTACCTGAAAAAAAATGTGCATTTATTATATTGTGTTTTTTAAGGTGAACTTATCCTTTAACACAGGAGTCTTCAAACTATGGGCCTCCAGTTGTTCCAGAACTACAATTCCCATCATGCTTAGTCATGTCTGTGAATGTCAGAGTTTTACACTGCCTCATGGGATGTGTAGTGCTGGAGGGCCGTAGTTTGAGGATCCCTGGTTTTACATGTTAAGGCTTTTAGGGGGCTATATTGATTGGGTTTACTTACACTTTTATGTTTCTGTTGAAAAGGCAGCAACTGGGTACAATCATAATTACCTCTACAAACATAATGTAAATGTGTTGATAGTTGCAGCTCTTGCACACATTAATACTGCAGCGTATTTGAGCTTAAACTAAGAAATAGAGGCACCAAATGGTGGTGGGCATTTTGATTTTTTACAGCGGAAGTACAACTGAATCACTCATACAAATAAGATATTCCTCAGCATTTCCTGAGCTCCAGCTGGTACCAGAACTCCATGGAATTATTTTGGATTGAGGCTCTTCATTGGTGAGCTCCAGTGAGAAACTCTGAGTATAAAGGTGACAATCCACACTAGTCAATCAACCACACATTTTCACAGGAGACAGCAAGAAAGATAATCAGAAATTACTCAATCTGCACAATAAATTTAGCAATACTTCATGATAATTTATATGCATGGTAAACATCTTGTTAAAACCAGTTTGATAACCAAAGCATTCACTTTCTGTACTGCACTATTAACAAACCACTGTGTGCAAAGCAGACAGTATGAATGGCAGGACAATACAGTCACCTGGTGGTTAAAAGGAGTACTGCATTTTTATTTTACATAGAATTTACAGATAAGGCTGATTATTAAAGTAAAAAACACACAACGCAGTAATACTTTGCATTTTCAGTCAAAGATTCTTTGCCTCAGCTATCAAAGTATCTGTGGGATGAACTGCCAGCTATAGATGGAGTGATTTCTTTCCTGCAACCTGCTAAATCGCTTGATTTTCCCCATCAACACAGTGAGTGTTGATAGGGGAATCCCTTCTGCAGAGCCATTATGTTCTTCAGGCGGGGAAAGCCGCCTCCGCCAGGAGAACACAGTGATTAATTCTAGCAGCTATAACAGCCGCTAGCAATAATCGCATGTAAAATCCGACAGGCTGGTTGTACTCAAGTTGATCATAATCGTACATTCCATTCATGGTTCCTACTGAACTGCCTATGGCCAGCGTTGGTGCAGACCCTTTGATACAGGTCCACTGTAATGATCAAGAAAGGCTACCATTTCATCCTTCTGTATGTTAATGCTTCTAAATGCAATTAAACTGCCACTACAGAGTTCACTGCACATGTCAGACTGTATGGCAGATAAAATAAAGTGGAATATAGTAACCCATAGCAAGGTTTTACAATAGTAGCACAGCAACATTGGCTCACTTAATCAGCACAGGAAATGAACAAAAAACATTTGTTTCTGCCAACCTTTAAATCATAAGTTTAGAGATATAGTGTGTGTGTGTGTGTGTGTGTGTGTGTGTGTGTGTGTGTGTGTGTGTGTATGTGTATGTGTATATATATATATATATATATATATATATATATATATATATATATATATATATATATATATATATATATATATATATATATATATATCTATCTATCTCATCAGCATAAGGAACAGTACATACACTGAATGAGAATTGCCCTTGTGGCTACTCTTACCCCTGCAGGGGTAATCTTCTGGTGCTGTGGGGGTTAACCTTGTCATGCCCACCCCATTTTCCATTCATAGGAACCATACTTTAGCTCCCAGCAATGAAGAGTGCTCTATGAATGGAAGATGGGTGGATGTATAAAAGGACAACCTCCTCCATTCATGGAACACTTTTTATTGCTGGAAGCTACAGTACAGCTTCTATGAATGGAGGAGACGGGAAGAAAGGATGGGCACAGTTGGCGCTCTTGACAAATGTCTGTGACAGGTCCATCAACTAATATTAAACCCCAACAGCACTAGAATGGACATGGCAAATGTTCTTGTTATTGCAGGCTGTGAGGAGGAAGAAGCAATTCAATTTACTTCATTAGAAGGACATGCAGAAGTCAAGGATGCGTCCACCTATGTTCCTGCAAATAAGATCAGCCACAGCTTAAAAGAACCCAAAAAGTAATAAAGGGAATGGTAACATCACGAAAGAACAAAACAAAGCAGCCATCCACAACTTTTTATGGGGTGTGGTTTATGGGATTCCTGAAGTTACCCAGGATCTTGAATGACTGGCCAGGTCACTTGCCAGACACCTTTGACCTAGGCACATCAATTCTTTGGAAGTAATCCCAAGGTTTAGTATTAACCTCATCAAAGGGATAGCACGTTTAACACACCCAATGGATAAAGAGGATTATATGATATCTCCTCAGTTCCCGTTAGATGAGGTTATACAGCTTACGATAACAAGAATGCCATGTCCTAGGCTATAGCTAAGCTGGTGAAGATTCATCCTAGTCTCTTTTCCAACTGGAGAATTTTTAATATGTTTCAGTACAGTCATTGCTGTTTTAAAAAGGACTAAAGCAAGCAGGAATCTTATGCCCCCACAGCTTTGTTTTCTCTTTGCCAAAGACCTGTCTTTCCAAACATTACCTTCATTCAGAACCAGTTTCTAGAACTTGTGAGGAGGACTGAGAGCTTAGAACCAATGGATGCAACTAGAGTGGTGCCAGCAAAGGACAAAGAACAGGATTATATGGAATTCCAAAGTCAGAAGAAGCAGATTGAAGGCATTTATAAAATCTTCCATAACTGGACTTGACATTCTAGTCTCAAGTTTGTCTGTTGGGAGAACTGTGAAATCATGTCAAATGTATTTGACATGACAAAGAAAATGTCAAAACCACCATTTCCGATTTTAAAAAGGGCAATTATGGGTAACATGTGAAGCCAATCAATGGGACTAAGGCAATACTGTCCAATAGACATGTGTATACTGTACATGGGTCCCTCCCACAGCTCAGTTCTCTGTGCATGACGTCATCCTTCATTTTCAAGGAAATATTTGAATTTGCAAAAGTATTTGATGAACACAAAGTAGACTTCTATCCTTTTTAGTTGTTGGAAGAATATATGTAAATTACATTTTTTGTTCCTGGAGTTCAGAGTTGAGTTTTCAGCAGTCGGAAAGTCCATTGAGTTTATATTTATCGCAGTTCGCTGCAATGCACTGCAGTAAAATTTTCACATACTCACTAGTGCAGTATGCTCCAAGAAACTACTGTGAAATCGTCTCCCAGCTAGCCAAATCACTAAGCATTTCAACACATCAGGCTTTGTGTAAGGGCTTGTTAACATCAGAACATGGTGTGGGAAACTAAAGGCCCGTACGCACAATCCGAAAATCAGAAGGGAACATTGGTAAGACGAGTCTGTGGATTTTCGGATCGTTGGTACGGTGCTTTTGACAGCCGATCTCACTTTTTTGTCAGACAAAAGTTGGATGTGCAGGCTATAAAAATTTTTGGCGGATGTGAACTCAACGTCTGATTTTCGGATTGTCAGTACAGAAATCGTCACACAAGTACAAACACGCATGATCGGAATCAAGGAACGGCTGGGAGGAGTTCGGTCTTGTAAACTATCGCTCGTAATCTAGAATTAACATTCATGACGCAGCAGCTGATGAAATGTCGAAATGCAGCGCACATTCTCATCTTCTTTAATGGGATAATAATGAAGCTGCTTTGCTGGCGATACTGATGTAGTTATGTCAAACCTATTTTAAAAGGCATTTGTTTTGTAGCGATATAAATAATATTAATAAAAGAAAAGAAAAGAGACCAGCTGATTGGCGGAAGCAGTGGAGAGGCCTAATATGCTACATAAGAGTGGAATATATGATTTAGATGAGTAATATAAACCAGATATATCTGAACTGCTGAGATTATGATTTCTGTACACTATATATGGTCTGGAAAAGATGTGTTATTGTTTTTTGTTTAATATTCTTCTTCTTTGGCCTTATGAAATAAATAAAAGATTTACAAAAAAAAAAAAAAAATATTAAATATTATGGTTGTTGTTTGCTTTTTTGGGGAAGTTGCCACAACACCATTATCCCATAGTTTTTAAGATCAAAGATACAACTATGTTGGTGTCCCTTTGTTAATTTTACATTGTGTTGTTTTTAATGCAACTGCCTACTCCCAAACTGTCATTTGAAGAAAAAAAAAAAAACACAAGTATTATGCCACGTACACACGACCGGACTTTCCGGCAGACTAGGTTTGACGGTCTTCCCGACGGACTTTGTTCGTTTTGAACGCGATGACGTAAAGGGGACTAAAAAAGGAAGTTCAATAGCCAGTAGCCAATAGCTTCCCTTGCATTGCATTTGGTCCGTCGGACCAGCATACAGATGAACGGTTTTCCCAATAGCAATTGAGTCCGTCGGATAAATTTGAAACATGTTCCATTTCTAGGCCCGTTTGATTTTTTTTAAAGAAAAACGATCGGATTGTCCGACGGACCTAGTCTGCCGGAAAGTCCGATCATGTGTAAGCGGCATTACTCTACACAATTTTTTTTATTGTGCAGAAAAAATAAATTAAAATTAGAGATGCTATCTGCCATCCAAATAAAAATAACTTAACAAAAAAGACTCAACGCTCACCAAAATTCTACTAACATGAAATTAGCAGAAGGGGCCCAAAGGGTGGGGCTTGAGAAATGAACTTCCTCTTTATACTCTCATAGTACGTCACTACGCTCGGGTTTGTCAAAACGACAATTTGCGGGTAGTTAGTATGCTAGACAAAATCATGCACATGCACTTTTGACAAAAAACAGAAGCTCGGTCATACAACAATCAAACCGTGTGTACAAGGCTTTAGGCCCAACTGCAAGAGTGGATTTTTAAAAATTTTCTTGGGAGTTGGTCTTTAAAGCAAAAAAAGATCACAATGGCAGTCGACAGCTAACATTCTTTTTTTTTTAACAAGGTCAGTAATGACAGCCTCTGTATTTTTCTTCTATTTCTTTTAACTTTTTTATTTTCCTATACCAGCAGACAAAAACTTACTGTTCCCACGCACCAGAGAAACGGGAAAGACAGATTTCTCATCTCTGGATTAGGTGGTAGAAGGTGGTGTTCCCATAGTGTGATTTTATGACAGATATGGAAAGATTATACTGGTTGCCATATATTACAACAATTTACACAATGGGGTTGATTTACTAGAACTGGGAGAGTGCAACATCCGATCCAGCTGTGCATATTAGCTTCTAACTTCAGCTTGTTCAATTAAGCTTTGACAAAAAAAAAAAAACTGGAAGCTAATTGGTTTCTATGCAGAGCTGCACAGATTTTGCACGCTCCAGTTTTAGTAAATCAACCCCATTGTTTCCGGTTATGTTCCTTTCTTGATTGTGTGTGTGTGTGTGTGTGTGTGTGCGCGTGTGCGTGTGTGTGTGTGCGCGTGTGTGTGTGTGTATGTACAGGTACACATTGAAAACACCTAAATAACAGGATGTACATAAAAACCCTGTACAAATCCATTTCTGTGTAAGGACATACCGTATATACTTGAGTATAGGCCGACCCGAATATAAGCCGAGGCACCTAATTTTACCACAAACAACTGGGAAAACTTATTGACTCGAGTATAAGCCTAGGGTGAGAAATGCGCAGCTACTGTAAGTGGAAAAGAGGGTCAACGATGCCCATTTGCAGCCTCACTGTGCCCATGCAGATGGACACAGTTGACCGATTTGGGGCCCTGTATCTCAGGGTCACTTAGTGCTAGGAACCCCATCTTTAGATATGTTGTAGTGCTAATTCCACTGGGTTGGAATACAACATTTGGGGTTCCTAGCACCAAGTGTCCCCGAGATATGGGGCCCCAAATTCGGGTCAGAAAATCTCAAGCACTTTTCTGCAGCAGAGAATGACATTTTCTGAACCGACTTTGGGGCCCCATGTCACGCTCCAAAGTTGTGCACGCTTGTAGAATGGCGCCAAACTTCGGTACTTAAAAATCTCCATAGGCGATGCTTGAAATTTTTTTTTACAGGTTACATGTTTTGAGTTACCAGCCAAGGCAGCGGCATTTTTTCTAATGCAGGGGCCGGGCGTGACGTCATAACATCGCTCCCGGCCTCCGAACGATCATAGAGACTCTGGGGACCATCTGGTCCGCCGGAAATCTCTATGGTCAGCATCCTTGGGTGGTGGATCCCTTCTTCGGTTCGCCGATGGCAGAGGCGAGCCCAGAGACGCTGATCAGCCGCTATGATCGTCTTAATGGTGAAGGGAATCACCGGTTCCAAAAGACGATATCTGAATGATGCCTGTAGTTGCAGGCACCATTCAGATATCACCACTCAACGTCCGCGACATAATATGACATTACGCGGGCGGCAAGCAGTTAAAGAAATCCAGGTACAGGGGGTCCCTGATTTACGAACGCCCGACCTACGAACATCCCCTACTTACGAACGGGGCGCTGTGGGGACCCTCTGACATTTTTCGCCGAATTCCCGCCGTTCTGCGCATGCGCGGCCATACGGAGCCTCGGAAAATGGCGGCAAACTTCGGAAATGTCCGTAATTTGCCGCGCATGCGCAGAACGGCATTAGACGGAACATCGGAAATGTCCGTATTTGTCGGTCTGTGCATGCGCGGCCGACTTACGAACATTTCCGACTTCAGAACAGGCGGGCAGTCCCTAACGAGTTCGTAAATCGGGGACCCCCTGTATAGAGATTTTAGACACCACTACTCCAATGATCTGCACTGAACAGCTGCTTTTCTGCATCATGAACACAGGTGGTCGGCTGCTTGGCATGGGCTCCACTCACAGAATGCTTCTGACATAGTTGTCAGAAAATCCGACTGTTCCCAATGAGTGAAGTGGAAAACGACGGGACTACGTAGAGGCCAATAGCCAATAGCTTTCATCTCAAAATTTCTTCTGAGCATGCGTGGCACTTTGTGTGTCGGAATTCTCTACACACGATCGGAAAAAGTCAGATGTTGTCTGAAAATTTTAGATCCTGCTCTCAAATTTTTTCCGGCGGAAATTCTGACAGAAAAAGCCCGCTAGAGCCCACACACGATCAGATTTTCCGACAACATAATCCGATCGGACTTTTTCCATCGGAATATCCGACCGTGTGTACGGGGCCTAAGAAAAGATATGGATGTACAAATCTAAAAACAAAAGATTTGATAGTCTAAGGCTGGTTTTACACGGGCTGTTCGATCTGGTCCGCCTGTCAGTTTTTCAGGCGGACCTGATTGGACCATCCATAGCTCATGTATGCCGAGACCCACCAGCAACCGATCAAATCCTGTCCGCCAAAAACAGCGGATTGGATGACAGTCGGATGGAAACAGACATAAAGAACAGCGGGGCGGACACAGACCAGTCAGGCGGATGCGGACTACGCCCGTGTGAAACCAGCCTTGAGGGGAGGGCGATTAAAAGTCAGCAGCTACAAAAAGCATAGATGCTGACTTTTAATAAACCGACAGTTACCTGCCCCACGGTCCAGCTCCTCTCCCCCCTCTTCTCCTCTGCACCGTCATGGTAACTGTGGGCATCCGGCCGTGACAGCTTACGGTTTTATGGCCGAGCGTGCGCTGCGCATGCGCGAGTCGTGCTGCACTTTCCTATTGGCCAGCCAATTTTCTGGAACCTGAATTGAGAGGAGGATTTAAAGATAGGAGGATTTAAAGATAGGAGGAAGAAGAAGAAGAAGAAGAAGAAGAAAGAAGAAGAAGAAGAAAGAAGAAGGGTACACGCTCCCCCACGGCCCCCCCCCCCCCCCAAAAAAAATTACATGCCAAACGTTGGATGTCATGGGGGTGAGGAGTGCTTAAAGCGGAAGTTCCACTTTTGGGTGGAACTCCGCTTTAGTTCTGGTTGTGAAAATATGTTGAGTCCTGAGTTACACAACTTAACCAAAAATTAAGCGGATTCATACATTCTTCTAGGAAAGCTGGCTTCTAGACCAGACTGATCGGATTCTAAGTTTCAAAATCACCCCCTACTTCTTTATTTTAACCCCCATTCACACTTGAGAATTTCTATGCTTGTTTTTCTATGCTTGTTTTTCTTTGCACAGAATCCCATTCTTTCTTGTTTTCCTGTTCATGAGCTTTTTTAAAAGGATATTCAGGTGTTCTTGATTCCTTAGACTTTAATGGAAAGACTGTAAATGCTTGATGTACGCTTTTAAAAGGCTTCTTAAAGAATTCCTCTCCTCCTATAGAACTGCCCCCCGCCTTTCCAAGGAAACAAGTGTCCCCATGGAATGCGGCTCTCCAGGGGGGCACTTGAGGAGGAGGAGCCAGGAGCACCGCCGGGGACCCCAGAAAAGGAGGATTGGTGGCCTGCTCTGTGCAAAACCCTTGCACAGGGGTGGCAAAAATAACATAACATGTTTTTTTATTTAAAATAAAAATTAACCTTTACAATCACTTTAAAGAAAAAATAAACAAAAAATAAATAAATAAATAAATAAATAAATAGTGCTCTTACTAATAATAATATATTAGGCCCCTAACCTGAACAGGAGTCAAGAACCCTTAGGGCATTCGAACCATAGAACAATCATTCCACAAAGCCCTTTTGCCCCTTCTCAGTTACACTTTCAACACATACATGTGCAGCAAGCCCTGTACCGAGAATGCAGACCCTCTGGTACATGAGCAATTGTGTGCACGTCTCCCCGCCATGTATGCAGACACATGGCTATTCTCAATACAGAGAGATGGCAAAACATGAAGATTTTGTACAAATGTCAGTTTAAATAAAGTCACTGTATGTCAACAATCATCTGCAGAAGCAGAAAGACCAAATAACCAGGAATAATGCATGAACAAATCTGCCAACAATTACTCCTTTTATATAAAAAAAAAATAATAAATAAATAAAAAAAGAAGGGGGGAAGGGATCAGCAGATTGGCAAACACTAATTATTAGACATGTGCAATTCGTTTCATTTTTTTTCGTTAGTTCGTTTTCGTACGAATGAACGAATCATTCGAATCCGAATAACGAATCGTAACGAATCCGATTAACGAATCATTCGAATCGAACGAATCCGAAAAAAAACTAATTAGAAACAACGAATGTACTAATGAAGAAAACCCGAAAAACGAAAACGAATGAAAAAAATTCGTACATTCGTAACTTTTTTTTTTTGTTGAATTGGTAATTTTCAGTGTCCCTTACAATGGTGCTGCTAAACGTGCTTCGAATGGATTGAACAAAAAAATTCGTACATTCGTAACTTTTTTTTCGATTCGTAAATTATTAAAATGTAATAAACAGCATACACATTACATAAAATTATGAATTATGCTCCGATTACGAATCTACGAATGTTACGAATGTATGAATAAATACGAATGCGTCCGAAAATTAAACTAACGAAAAAACGAATCAACGAAAAAATAACTCTTACGAATCGTTACGAATACGAACACCGACGACTTACGAATGTACGAATCGTTACGAATCAACGGAAACGAAAAAACGAAACGAAAAAAACAGCGAAAATAAACGAATTTTTTTGTTGTGCACATGTCTACTAATTATAAAGGATCATATGGTCCTGCATGGCACTTAGTACACTTACAGTAAATGTTCCATTCCGAGTCATAGCATTTCCCTCTCACCAAACTTTCCAACTTCACTCCACCCAATTTAGCTGCTGCAGTAACTTGTCTTACATTGGCAGCGATTTTTTGACTCCATTCAACTATTATTATTATACAGGATTTATATAGCGCCAACAGTTTGCGCAGCTCTTTACAACATGAGGGCAGACAGTACAGTTACAATACAATACAGGAGGGATCAGAGGGCTCATTAGATCTTACTATCCACATATGATGTCATATTATCTGAAATGTTTTCACTTTCAGGGTAAACACTAAAAATCGTCACCCACAAAATTCTACTACATGTTCCGTTTGTCTTTCTTATTGTGTCTCTACACTGCTTCCATAAACTGTTCCAAATAGTTAAAGGAAACCTAAATAAACACCTAAAAAAACGAAAGTAAACCAACTTAGAACCGTTGTTCTTTCCATTAGTGTTACTAAACCCACAACAGTAAAATCAGTCTGTATATGCAGTAAAGCATGCACCATATACTCACTGTGGAACCTAAGGCGTTAATCCTCCACATTGAGTAAAAAGGCTGTTTGTTCCTGCCTCCTCTGATCCTCCCATTCTTTTAAGTCCCCAATCCATCTTCTGATAGAACAGAGCCTTGGGCGCAAGCTGCACATGCTCAGTTTGGTGTGTATTGCTAAAGATTTATTTTTTATTTTTGTGGAGGGTGCATATGATCAGCACAGGGCCAATCCAGACAGAGGGTCATGGATCATGCAGCCTCATAGGACAGTCAGAGGAGAATGAAAACTCCTCCTACAAGCTTTTACCAGATGTGGGAGACCAGATATAGTGAATGCAGGGTCCTGGGTTTAGTAACACTCTTCAACCATTTAGTAAAATGGTTGAAGGGGGGGGGGGGGGGAGAAAAACAAATACACGTCATACTTACCTGCTCTGTGCAGTGGTTTTGCACAGAGCAGCCCAGATCCTGCTCTTCTTGGGTCCCCTGCCAGCGCTCTGGTCCTGTCTCCCTTGCCGAGTGCCCCCACAGCAAGCAACTTGCTGTGGGGGCACTTGTGTGAGCTCGCTCCCGAGGCGGCTCTCTGGACCCAGAAGACACAGTGAGCGCAGCTCAGCCTTGCCCCCCCACTTCCGCCTCACTGGTTGTGATTGACAGCAGCGGAAGCCAATGGCTCCTGCATCTCAGCCAATCAAGAGGGAGAGACCTGGGAGAGCCTCGGGTCTTGTGCACATCTCTGGATCGGAATTGGGCTTAGGCAAGTATTACGGGAGGCTTAGGGGGGAGCTGCAGGCTGAAGGTTTTTTTACCTTTGTGCATAGAATGCACAAAAGTAAAAAAAAAACTTCAGCCTTTACAACCACTTTAAGTGCCGATAACTTCAGGCTTTGTATAGAACGTTGTAGATATGAAACATATTTACATGATTTTCTATGTACTGGTCAACAAAGCCCAAGGCTGCAAATCCTTTGTTGTAAACCTATGTCGGGCCCAACAATCAATTTCTCATATTCAAGTGTCTTGTTCAATCGTCTTTTTTTTTTTTTTTTTTTTTTTTTACTACAAAAACCAGGAGTGCTTTATTTCACATTTCCATTATTATTATTATTATTATTATTATACAGGATTTATATAGCTCCAACAGTTTACACAGCGCTTTACAATATAAAAGGGAGACAATACAGTTGTAATACAAGAGGATTAAGAGGGCCCTGCTCAGAAGAGCTTACAATCTAATTAGTAAAAACAAGTTATATACAATGCATTGTATTATCAAAAGAAACAAACGCGGAAGTACTGTCATCAGGGGAAGTTCTCAAAGGACTCACATAGAGAAAGTGCACATAACAGCGCAATTATATCAGATTATGGACACAACTCCACACCCAGACCATCTGCCCCATGTTCAATCGTCTTTATTGAAGATTTTACAATAGAGAGTGAAAAAAGTGGATATACAGATTGTCAATTATAAATGACAAGATCTTTATCAGAAATAGGCAGCTTGGACTTGAAGTCATGGAAGGATGAAAATATTGAATGTACTGTGATGTACCAACGGGAAGAAATCCTTCTGGGCCTAGAGAGCCTTCCATTAAAGACTAGATTTATAAAAAAAGAAACGTGTGCAGGTTTATGTGTTTATAAAGATGAAGGCGCAGCGAGTGTTGTAAAATGAAGATGGTGCATGTGCGCTCCCATATATTACTTTTGTACGTCTAAACAGTAGCAAACAGTCACTGCCCCCCAAAAGTGGCAAACCCACTCACTCACTCTCCCACTCCAGTTTACCTCTGAACCAGCCCTATGACCTTTGTATTTGACACGAGCTTATCCAACAAGAAAATAAATCCAAACAGAAACCATTGCTTAATAGACCTTGTTCATACAAGGTGAAACGCATGCAATATAGTGCGTTTTCCCTCATATAACGCTGACACCTTTTTTTGAAAATTTCCCACACATAGGACCGCTCACTGAAATGAATGGGCGTGTGCTGTGAAGCACCTCCTGATGTGAATGAGCACTGACTGCAGAAAAACAACGGCACAAACATCTTCTCTAGGCAACCTTTTATTCTGTACTGTGCCAACTTTCTACATTTTTTGTATTGTCTATTTGTCGACCAGTGACATACCCGTATGTCACTGGACTTCAAGTGGTTATACCGGGATGATGCCTGCAGCTGCTGTTTAGAGATGGCGGTCATAGCTTTTGTAAAAGCAATTCTAGCAGCTATAATGTATAATAAAAATTCTATAAATGTATCCCCTATTTTGTAAATGCTATAACTTTTGCGCTAACCAATCAATATACGCCTATTGCAATTTTTTTTCCCAAAAAAATATGTAGAAGAATATATATCGGCCTAAACTGAGGGGGAAAACATTTTTATTTATTTTTATTTTTTTTTTATATATTTTTGGGGATATTTATTATAGCAAAAAGTAAAAAAATAATGTGTTTCTTTCAAAATTGTCGCTCTTTTTTTTGTTTATAGCGCAAAAAATATAAACTGCAGGAGGTGATCAAATACCACCAAAAGAAAGCTCTATTTGTGGGGGGAAAAAAAAAGGACGTCAATTTTGTTTAGGTGCAACGTTGCACTACCGTGCAATTGTCAGTTAAAGCGACGCAGTGCCGAATCGCAAAAAAGTGCTCTGGTCAGGAAGGGGGAGGTAGAATCTTCCGGGGCTGAATCGGTTAAAAAAAAAAAACCCATAAAAGTGATCAAAGAAATTTTTTTTTTAAAGCGACAGTTTAAAAATAAACGAATTAAAAAAAAAAAAAAAAAAAAAAAAAGCTAAAAATGTAAAGTTCCCCCGAGCAAAGATGAATGTGTGCATCAGTCCCGCACCCACACATAAACCACAATTGTCCCACACGTGAGGTGTCACTGTGAACTATGTACTATGTATAGTAACATTTTTGTTGTTTGTCGTCGTTACACGGGTGTGCGCAATTTTAAAACATGACCTGCTATCTATTTACTCGGCATAATATCTTTTATATTTTACAAAACAAATGGAGTATTATCCATAGTAATCGTTCTCACGATGCTCTGGTTTTCTCACATGCACTGGAAGGAAAACAGAAGGGGACATGTTTGCTTGAGAAGGCAGAAAGTCATTTTTTGCAGCAGCATAATCTTTCAGGAAACAAAGTTGACACAGCTGGGAGGGCTGAGCAGAAAGTGAAATAGAAGAGAGGAATGTTGTGGAGTCAGTGTGCAGTCAGCTGACAGAGAAGTAACAAGTAGAGCCATGCTGAGGCTCATATAACAATGACTAATGTGTCACATGGAGGAGTCACAGTCTGCTGAAAGCAATGACTGCAATCTCCAAGAAGGAAAAAAAATAAAAAAAAACACGCCACCTTTGATCCCGGCATGTCACTCAGGCTGTTAAGAAACTTAAAGTTACAGGAAACCAAAGTTCAATATATTACCAGCTCTGAAATGTGGTGGCTGTATTAGTTTTCCTTGTTCACCTGGTGATTCGGCCAGTAAATCGGTTATTTTCCACCTTCCTTACAGACCGAGCTGTACAGCAAAAGTTCAATTTGCAGGGCTGGCACAAACCATTTACCACTGACAGGGGTGCTCACAATGGTCAGCTATTATTTATTCATAGAAAAAGGGAAACAAATCTGTTGCTGTGACAACTTATAAAAGACTGACAAGCCTACAAAACGGTCAGTATGAATATTTCTCTTTATGGTAAAATGTTTATTTGTTTAACAAGAAAATATCAAATGATTTCGGGGGGGGGGGAGAGGAATTTATAGTAGAAAAGAATGAAAAACACAAAATGACAAATTCCAGACGGACAATGTATATTTAGAAAAGTTACATGTGACATCAGACAAGAAAGATGTACAATCACAGTGTGCAGCCCCTCTAAGTGACAGCTTCGACCACCCCCAGAAAAGGAATAAGTGGCACTGCCCATCCCGCTACAGGGCTCTACAGCTACACAAGTTTATATATATATATATATATATAATCTGAGGGTGTGGCCAGTTGGTCCCAGAGTAGATTGTCTTTGATCACCTCTATGGCATTTGAGGACCGGAGATACGGCGTGATGTAAATAATATTTTTTTTTTGATCTTTTGCTTTTAAAGATAAAAAGGAGAGATGTGGGGTCTTTTTGACCACAAATCTCTCCATAAAGAGGACCTGTCATCCTTATTTCTATTACAAGGGATGTTTACATTCCTTGTGAAAGGAATAAAAGTGATAAAAAAAAAAAAAAAAAGAACAGTGTAAAAATAAAAAAGTAAAGTAAGAATTCTTTTTTTTTTTTTTTTTAAAGAGTCCCCATCCTTTCATGCTTGCGCACAGAAGTGAACGCTTACATAAGATACGTAAACAGTATTCACACCACACATGTGGTGAATCGCCGTTAACTTTAGAATGAGAACAATAATTCTAGCACTAGACCTCCTCTGTAACTCTAAACTGCTAACCTGTAAAAATGTTTAAAGCGTCGCCAATGAAGATTTTTAAGTACCGTAGTTTGTCGCCAATTCAATAAGCAATTTTAAAGCGCAACATGTTCGGTATCAATTTATTCGACGCAACCTCATCTTTCACATTATACAAATAAAAAAAAAAATGGAGTATATATTGTGTTTTCTTTTAAATGAAAAAAATACCAGTTACACTTACCGGTAACGGATTTTCTAGGAAATCTTCCAGGACGGCACACCTGAGAGGATGACTGGTCACACCTGGCAGGAAACACAATTAACAAACTTTAAAAAGCCCCACCCCTCCCTCTGACCCTCAGTTATGACAAAGTAAACACCCACACCAGTGTCAGAGGGTACATTCTGTGAAGAATAAAACATCACCAACATTTAAGGGTAGGGAAGTAGGCCTGCCGTCCTGGAAGATTTCCTAGAAAATCCGTTACCGGTAAGTGTAACTGGTATTTTTCTCTAGTCATCTTCCAGGACGGCACACCTGAGACGATGAGCAAGAAGTTAAGGCCTACCTTAGGGTGGGACCACCGCCTGTAGGACCTTCCTGCCAAAAGCCAAGTCCTGAGGGGACAACAGCTCCACTCTGTAATGCCTCAGGAAGGTATTATGGCTCGTCCATGTTGCTGCCTTGCAGATCTGATCTATGGAAGCACCTGCCCTTTCTGCCCAGGAGGTCGCCAGAGATCTGGTTGAATGAGCCTTAAGGTGGGATGGAACCGGTTTATCCGAGTGTTTATAGGCTAAAACTATTGCCTGCTTAATCCACCTGGCTATCGTAGGTTTTGAGGCCTGAAGACCCTTTCTTTGGCCCCCAAAAGTAACTAGAAGATGATTTGATCTCCTAAACTCCCTTGCCCTTTCTAGATAGACTAAAAGACAGCGTCTAACATCTAAAAGGTGCAATCTTTCTTCCTTCTCATTCTTCGGATTCTGGCAGAATGATGGAAGAATAATCTCTTGTGACCTGTGGAACCCCGAGGTCACTTTTGGTAAATAAAGAGGATCCTGTCTAAGGATTACCCTGTCCTCTAGGATCAACAAAAAAGGCTCTTTTATTGTCAGGGCCTGTAGGTCGCCTACTCTTCTAGCTGAGGTGATGGCTAGAAGAAAGGACATTTTAAGGGAAAGAAATTTAAATGAAATTTGATCCAACGGCTCAAATGGCCCTTTCGTCAGGGCGTCCAGAACCAGGGACAAATCCCACGGCGGGAAACTAACTGTCCTTACCGGGGTTAACCTTTCCCTGGCTAGCAAGAATCTCTTAACAAGAGGGTCTTGAGCTAACCTTGTGTCAAAGAACACTGACAGGGCTGCTACCTGGACCCTAAGGGTACTGACCGCTAACCCTTGGTCTACCCCTTCCTGGAGAAAATCCAGCACGGTTGGAATCGTCTGGATAGTTCTCTGATTTGCTTGAGCCCATCTAGAGAAGATCTTCCAGACCTTTGCATAAATCTGTCTGGTAACCTTCTTCCTGCTAAGGAGAAGAGTGTCAATTACCTTCTCCGAGCATCCCCTGTTCCTGAGGATCTCCCTCTCAAGAGCCAGGCCGTCAGGGACAGAAACCCCGGGTTGGGATGCAGCACTGGGCCCTGGCAGAGAAGATCCCGCCTGACCGGGAGATGCAGCGGAGGCACGACTGACCACCTCCACATGGTGGGGAACCAGACCCGCTTCGGCCACCAGGGTGCAATCAGGATAAGGTCTCCATCCGACTGTGACAGCTTTTGAAGCACTCGTGGGATGAGTACCAGGGGAGGAAAGGCATATGCCAGGCTGAAGTCCCAATTCTGAGCGAGAGCGTCTACTCCTGAGGATCTCTGTTCTCTCGTGAGAGAAAAGAATCTCCGCACCTTTGCGTTCCTTTGACAAGCGAATAAATCTATCTCTGGTACTCCGAAATGACGTTTTACCAGAGCGAAAAATTCTTCGTTCAACTCCCATTCTCCCTGAAGAATGGGCTGTCTGCTGAGGAAGTCTGCTTGTATATTGAGGGATCCCTTTATGTGGACCGCAGAGATTGAGAGAATGTTTTTCTCTGCTTCTCCCAGGAAATCTTGGGTCAGTGCCCTTAGACTGACTGACCTTGTTCCCCCTTGACGGTTCAAATAGGATACTGCCACCCGGTTGTCCGAGAAAATTTGGACTTCCCTTCCTTGGATCAAGTCCCGGAAGACACTTAATGCCTTCCCGACTGCCAGAAGCTCCCTGAAGTTTGAGGAAGCTCTGCTCTGACTCTGATCCCAGGGACCCTGGGCGTAGCGGTCTCCTAAATGAGCCCCCCAACCCCAGGCACTTGCGTCTGTTGTAATGCCTATTGGGTCTAGCTGTGTCCACGTCCGACCTCCCGATAGGTTGACGGGATCGAGCCACCAAACTAGGGAGCTTCTTACCTCCTCTGACAGAGGAACTTTCTCCTCCAGGGTTTCTCTTCTCCCGCCCCAAGAGGAGAGAAGGAAGCCCTGGAGGACTCGTGAGTGGAGCTGAGCCCAGGGAACTGCCGGGATGCAAGAGGCCATCAGGCCCAACACCCTCATGATGTTTCTCAAAGATACCTCCGGGGCTTCGAGACACACTGTCACTGCGCCCCGAATTTTTTCGACCTTTTCGGGAGGAAGAAACACTTTCTGGGCTACTGAGTCCAACTGATACCCCAAGTATACCTTCGACTGTGAGGGATCCAGGGAGGATTTCTCCTGACTCACCATCCAACCTAGGGAATCCAGGGTCGACAAGACCAACTCTCGATCTCTCAGGAGCTGGTCTCTGGATGGACTGTAGATCAACAGATCGTCGAGGTATGGTATCAGAGCTACCCCCTGAAGGTGTAGAAAGGATACTACCTCTGCCAGGACTTTGGTAAAAATCCTTGGACTGGCCGCAAGGCCGAAGGGAAGTGCCCTGAACTGCCAATGCTGCACCCCCTGCTCTGTCCGTACTGCGAAACGCAAGTACTTCTGATGATCCGGGGCAATGGGTACATGCAGGTAAGCATCTTTGAGATCTAATGTGATCATGAAAACTCCCTTCTGGAGGTGTTTTCTGACCGTGTAGATGCTCTCCATTCTGAATCGCTTGTACAACAGGTAGTGGTTCAGTTTCCGTAGATTGATAATCAACCGAAACTTGCCCGATGGCTTCGGGACCACAAAAATGTGGGAATAAAAACCGAAAGCCCTCTGAGTCACTGGGACCGGGATAATCACTTCCTGTTCTGCAAGCATGCGAACGCTGTCTAGCAAGCCCCTTGCCTTCAGAGAATCTTTGGGAAGGTAAGTAACCAAAAAATTTTGAGGTGGGAGTGACCGAAATTCCAGCTTGTAACCTAGTTTTATTAGGTCTAAAATATAAGGGCTCTCTGAGATCTTCTCCCATTGGGGAAGGAAATACGAGAGCCTTGCGCCCACTTTTATGGCGTCATTTAGAATCCTTGCTGGACGGTCCGGACCCAGAAAAAAGGATTCCACCTTTTTCTTTGCCCTTTCCGATCCCCCATTTCTTCCTTTGTCCCCCTTTGCCCTTGAACTGGCCTTTTGCAGGGGGGCCACGAAAAAATTTCCTCCCTTTTTCCTTCTTGGGTTTGGAGGGAAATTTCTTACCTTTTTCTGTGGATCGGGAAAGGACCTGTTCCAGACCCGAACCAAAGAGTAGGGAGCCCTCAAAGGGAATACCACAGAGTCGGGACTTAGAAGTGAAGTCTCCGTCCCAAGTCTTAACCCAAAGGGCCCTCCTGGCTGAGTTCAGTAATGCCGCTGACTTAGCAGTCGTCCTTACTGTCTCTACTGCCGCGTCCGCCAAAAAGGCGATAGCTCTCCCCACCACTTCCAGGGATTCTACTATCTCCCTGGATTCCTTCTTACGTGTGAGATGGTCCATCAGCTTGTTGAGCCATGCGTCCGCGTTCCTGGCTACACAAGCTGAAGCTAATGCAGGGCTCATGGCCGATGCATTCGCTTCCCAAGCTCTACGCAACAGGATCTCAGATTTTTTATCCATCTGATCCTGAATGTTACCCGCGTCCTCAAAAGATAAGTCCGACCGTTTAGAAACCTGCGCCAAGGACGCATCTAAGCGTGGGACTTTGAAAAAATTTTCTTCCTCCTCCTCCTTAAAAGGACATCTCCGTTTCCAAGTTTTAAGTCTGAGGAGTTTACGCTCAGGTTCCTTCCATTCCCTCAAGATAATATCTTTCAGGGACTGGTGAACTGGGAAGGATCTGGCCTGTGGCTTACCCAAACCTCTATAGACCTTATCCTGAGCTGACACTTGGGCGGAAGGTAACTGAATGTCCTCTGACGCATATACTGCCCTGAGGAGACCCTCCATATCCTCTGCTGAAAAAAGAGGTGTCCCCCAGATCTGGTCTCTACATGGCTATCCTGATCTGAGTCCTCCCCCTCCTGGGAACTCAGGTCAGAGCTGCAAACCTCCTCCTCTGAATAGTATGGGGCAGGTTCCTGAGACCCTCCTGTAAAGGTAGATCTATCTTCCTGTGAGGGAGAGCTTTCCCTTACTGATCTGGCATCCCCCTGACGCTGATCAAGTACGGCTTTAAAAGACTGAAGGGTAGCTAGCATCTCAACCTGAAGTGCCCTGCATTCCTTCGCAACTTCTGCTGTCTCTTTGCCTGCCAATTTGTAAATACATTTGTAACAAAAAGGCTTGCTGTGGTCCTGTGGGAGTTTAGAGCTACAAGACCCACAGCGTTTAGTTTTGGATGTGGCTTTCCCAGACCTACTGGCTCTCTCCTGAGCAGGGCATTCGGTCTCTGTAAGAAAGGGACACCCCATTAGCCACATCACATACACATACAGTGTGGGGGACAAGGACAATAGGGCCACCCCAAATGTCTGCCCCCCCTCGCTCCAGCCGAGTCACTCACCCCCTGTGGCGACCTCTGATGCCGCGAGCTCTGGTCCGCCTTCCATCCTCTGCCTCTACACCGGTAGATGGATCGACTGTGAAGGCTGTGGACCTTGGGCCCCCTCTTTCCAAACAGCCGCCTCGTGCTCTGACCGCCGCGCTCGCCGCCATTTTGTTGCAGACCCGGCGCGCCGGATATGACGTCACACCGGCGCCCGGCGGCTTCCGGACATGCGCACTAGCGGCTACAGACGCCGCTCTGCGCCGCGGTCTATCCCTAAGGATGGCACGGCCCCCTAAGGGGAAGAAAACGTTCGGCCATTGGAGCCCAGCTTCCGGCCGACGTGGGGTGTATCAGCGCCCCCCCCCAACCGTCCACCACTGTCAGGTATGAGGGGAGGAAAAGAGGGAAGGTTAGGTGGCCCCTGGGGTTATGGACAACTCACCTGTCCTAGTGCCCCAGCCTCTCCCATTCAGCTTTCTAGGGAGAGCAGAGGGAAAACCCCTTAATTTAATGGCATTTGAAAAATGCTTGAACAGAGAACCCCACAGGCACCACTGACTGCTCTGGGTTTGTTCATTAAGGGGGCGACCATGGTCCCAGACCTGAGGTCTTAGAAAAAAATAACAAACGGTTTCGCAGCCATCAGCGTGTGGGAAACACAATCAATAACTGAGGGTCAGAGGGAGGGGTGGGGCTTTTTAAAGTTTGTTAATTGTGTTTCCTGCCAGGTGTGACCAGTCATCCTCTCAGGTGTGCCGTCCTGGAAGATGACTAGAGAAATATATATATAGATTTTTTCCCCTAAAAAAATTGCGTTTGCAAAGCCGCTGCGCAAATATCGTGTGACATAAGAGTTGCAACAATCTCCATTTTATTTCATACGGTCTCTGCTAAAAAAAATAAAAATAAATGTATAATGTTTGGGGGTTCCAAGTCATTTTCTAGAAAAAAATACTTATTTTTAACTTATAAAAATACATATGTTTACCTTGTTAACATCAAGTGCCAGAAAAAGCCTGGTCTTTAAAGTGAAATATTTTTTATTCCGGTTACATTTTTCTTACACACACAAAGCAGAACGCAAATACCCATCCAGAACAAAACAAATAGCCCCTCTTTTTTTTTCTCCATCAGTCTAGAGCGGCCTCCCTCATCAAGGGCCCCATCCCCCTCCCCCCACTACCCCCCCCCCCCCTTCTCCTTACTTCTCTCCCATTGGCTGTCCCCTATATACAGAAACGGTTCACCATACCATAGAAAAGCCAAAGCTTCTGTTATTCCAGTGCCCAGCATTGGGGGGTTCACAGTGTGGGGTCCCATGTCTATGTGCTGCACAGACACACGAGCCGTGATGAAAAACTGCATGTTATAGACTTCAATACTGCACCACAGCTGGAGAAGGCAACGAAAAGGAGCGAAGAGGCTCCTAGGTGGAGAAGGCAACGAAAAGGAGCGAAGAGGTTCCTAGGTGGAGAAGGCAACGAAAAGGAGCGAAGAGGCTCCTAGGTGGAGAAGGCAACGAAAAGGAGCGAAGAGGCTCCTAGGTGGAGAAGGCAACAAAAGGAGCGAAGAGGCTCCTAGGTGGAGAAGGCAGCGAAAAGGAGCCAAGGCTCCTAGGTGGAGAAGGCAGCGAAAAGGAGCCAAGGCTCCTAGGTGGAGAAGGCAGCGAAAAGGAGCCAAGGCTCCTAGGTGGAGAAGGCAGCGAAAAGGAGCCAAGGCTCCTAGGTGGAGAAGGCAGCGAAAAGGAGCCAAGGCTCCTAGGTGGAGAAGGCAGCGAAAAGGAGCCAAGGCTCCTAGGTGGAGAAGGCAGCGAAAAGGAGCCAAGGCTCCTAGGTGGAGAAGGCAGCGAAAAGGAGCCAAGGCTCCTAGGTGGAGAAGGCAGCGAAAAGGAGCCAAGGCTCCTAGGTGGAGAAGGCAGCGAAAAGGAGCCAAGGCTCCTAGGTGGAGAAGGCAGCGAAAAGGAGCCAAGGCTCCTAGGTGGAGAAGGCAGCGAAAAGGAGCCAAGGCTCCTAGGTGGAGAAGGCAGCGAAAAGGAGCCAAGGCTCCTAGGTGGAGAAGGCAGCGAAAAGGAGCCAAGGCTCCTAGGTGGAGAAGGCAGCGAAAAGGAGCCAAGGCTCCTAGGTGGAGAAGGCAGCGAAAAGGAGCCAAGGCTCCTAGGTGGAGAAGGCAGCGAAAAGGAGCCAAGGCTCCTAGGTGGAGAAGGCAACGAAAGGAGCCAAGGCTCCTAGGCGGAGAAGGCTGCGAAAAGGAGCCAAGGCTCCTAGGCGGAGAAGGCTGCGAAAAGGAGCCAAGGCTCCTAGGCGGAGAAGGCTGCGAAAAGGAGCCAAGGCTCCTAGGCGGAGAAGGCTGCGAAAAGGAGCCAAGGCTCCTAGGCGGAGAAGGCAGCGAAAAGGAGCCAAGGCAGCGAAAAGGAGCCAAGGCTCCTAGGCGGAGAAGGCAGCGAAAAGGAGCCAAGGCTCCTAGGGGGAGAAGGCAGCGAAAAAGGAGCCAAGGCTCCTAGGTGGAGAAGGCAGCGAAAAGGAGCCAAGGCTCCTAGGTGGAGAAGGCAGCGAAAAGGAGCCAAGGCTCCTAGGTGGAGAAGGCAACGAAAAGGAGCCAAGGCTCCTAGGTGGAGAAGGCAACGAAAGGAGCCAAGGCTCCTAGGCGGAGAAGGCTGCGAAAAGGAGCCAAGGCTCCTAGGCGGAGAAGGCTGCGAAAAGGAGCCAAGGCTCCTAGGCGGAGAAGGCAGCGAAAAGGAGCCAAGGCAGCGAAAAGGAGCCAAGGCTCCTAGGCGGAGAAGGCAGCGAAAAGGAGCCAAGGCTCCTAGGCGGAGAAGGCAGCGAAAAAGGAGCCAAGGATCCTAGGTGGAGAAGGCAGCGAAAAAGGAGCCAAGGATCCTAGGTGGAGAAGGCAGCGAAAAAGGAGCCAAGGCTCCTAGGTGGAGAAGGCAGCGAAAAAGGAGCCAAGGCTCCTAGGTGGAGAAGGCAGCGAAAAAGGAGCCAAGGCTCCTAGGTGGAGAAGGCAGCGAAAAAGGAGCCAAGGCTCCTAGGTGGAGAAGGCAGCGAAAAGGAGCCAAGGCTCCTAGGTGGAGAAGGCAGCGAAAAGGAGCCAAGGCTCCTAGGTGGAGAAGGCAGCGAAAAGGAGCCAAGGCTCCTAGGTGGAGAAGGCAGCGAAAAAGGAGCCAAGGCTCCTAGGTGGAGAAGGCAGCGAAAAGGAGCCAAGGCTCCTAGGTGGAGAAGGCAGCGAAAAGGAGCCAAGGCTCCTAGGTGGAGAAGGCAGCGAAAAGGAGCCAAGGCTCCTAGGTGGAGAAGGCAGCGAAAAGGAGCCAAGGCTCCTAGGTGGAGAAGGCAGCGAAAAAGGAGCCAAGGCTCCTAGGTGGAGAAGGCAGCGAAAAGGAGCCAAGGCTCCTAGGTGGAGAAGGCAATGAAGCTCTGGTTAAGGAATTCTCAAACTATAAGTCTCACTCCTGGTGTTGAATTCTTCCACTAGGGTCTAATTGTTTTTGTTGCATTCTCCAACTATGAATCTGACTTTTTCTTCTGTATTCTCCAACTTTGAGTCTCACTTTTTACGTTGAATACAGCAGGAGTGAGGGAGTGAGACTCCTAGTTGGAGAATACAGAAGAAGTGAGACTTATAATTGTCGAACGCAACAAAAAGAGTGAGACTCCTCGTTGACAAACGCACAAAACTTAGTGAGACCCTAGTGGGAGAACGCAGCAAAAGAAGTAAGACTCAAAAGTTGGAGAAAGCAACAAAAGGACTGGGAGTCCTACTGAATTCTCCAACTAGGAGTCTCACTTCTTCCGCTGTATTCTCCAACTCTGAGTCTCACTCTTTATTTTGAATACAGAAGGGATGAGACTCCTAGTTGATGACTGCTGCAGTATCCTCCAGCAAGAAGTCGCACTCTTGTGCTGCATTGTAGTCTCCCCTCCCCCTCTGTGGTCTCACCTGCTGTGACAGGCCTTGAGGCAGTCTAGCTGGCGCTGTCTCTGCTGTTGCAGGCTGCTGAGGGCCGGCAGAGGTCTGGATCCCTTGGAGGAGAAGAACCAGCTCATGGTCGGATAATCTGGAGGGAGGGGGAGGGGCGGCTGGTCGTGTTGTTGTGGTGATGAGAGGATGATCGGAGGCTCACACTGTCCATGTGTCCGGCCCCCCCATGTTATCCTCACACTCCTCCTGGTCCCCCTCTGTACTTCTCTTCAGGTCGCACTGTGTGACAATTCTCCCCTCGTCATGGTGACGTACCCCGGCCACAAGGCGAGGCCCCGCCCGCCGGTCTCTTGCGTCATTTCGGTGCGCCCCGGTGTAGAATGCGGCGGCTGGACGTCGCGTTGGTGACGTAGTAGACCTTTGCAGAGAGCCTGAGTGACCTCATAGAGACGGGCAGTGACGCGGTGCTGAAGCGGGGGAGTCTATTTCTGGATGAGAAGACAGAGCAGGAGGTGAGGGAGAGTTTGTATAGCCGGGAGGACAGTACATACAGGACTGAGGGGAGGGTCCCATTGTTTGACAGCTCTGCCTATGGACGGCCAGCAGGTGGATGTCCTCGGGGGGGAGGGGACCTGTATGGACAGGACACCCTGGGGGATGACACTGCTGACTTCTAGCAACTCTGACAGCACGTTACCTTCATCATACTTACTGAGGGGGCAACATTTATTTGTGTTGCTGTGCTGTAAGGTCTCATTCCTTTACTGTATACATTATGCTCATCACTATAGGCTATCTGTAAAGTACATACTACACTCAGCGCCCTTGCTGAAAGACTGGCCTCAGCACCCGTGCTGAAAGACTGGCCTCGGCGCCCGTGCTGAAAGACTGGCCTCGGCGCCCGTGCTGAAAGACTGGCCTCGGCGCCCGTGCTGAAAGACTGGCCTCGGCGCCCGTGCTGAAAGACTGGCCTCGGCGCCCGTGCTGAAAGACTGGCCTCGGCGCCCGTGCTGAAAGACTGGCCTCGGCGCCCGTGCTGAAAGACTGGCCTCGGCGCCCGTGCTGAAAGACTGGCCTCGGCGCCCGTGCTGAAAGACTGGCCTCGGCGCCCGTGCTGAAAGACTGGCCTCGGCGCCCGTGCTGAAAGACTGGCCTCGGCGCCCTTGCTGAAAGACTGGCCTCGGCGCCCTTGCTGAAAGACTGGCCTCGGCGCCCTTGCTGAAAGACTGGCCTCGGCGCCCTTGCTGAAAGACTGGCCTCGGCGCCCTTGCTGAAAGACTGGCCTCGGCGCCCTTGCTGAAAGACTGGCCTCGGCGCCCTTGCTGAAAGACTGGCCTCGGCGCCCTTGCTGAAAGACTGGCCTCGGCGCCCGTGCTGAAAGACTGGCCTCGGCGCCCGTGCTGAAAGAATGCGCTTGGCGCCCCATGCATTATCTTTGCTGAAAGACTGCTGCCTGGCCTTGTACCCCTTGTGCAGGCATACCCCACTTTTAAGTACACAATTGGGTTTATTTACTAAAGCTGGAAAGTGCAAAATCAGGCTCACTTCTGCATAGAAACCAATGAGCTTCTAACCCCAGCTTGTTCAATTAAGCTTTGGTAATAAAACCTGGAAGCTCATTGGTTTCTATGGAGAAGTGAGCCTGATTTTGCACTTTCCAGCTTTAGTAAATAAACCCCATTGTGTACTTAAAAGTGGGGTATGCCTGTATAGAGCAGTGTTTCTCAGCTCCCGTTCATAAGGCACCCCAACAGTTCAGGTTTTCAGGCTTTCCATTATTTTGCACAGGTGATTTGATCAGTTTCACTGCCTTAGTAATTGCCACAGCCATTTCATCTGAGGGAAATCCTAAAAACATGACCTGTTGAGAAACACTTGTATAAAAGGGAGCATCCCATTATGATCAGAGCATAGCAGTCTGCGCTCTTTCCACCAGCTTTTATAACCACCTCAATACCGGACTCCTTCGCCCCCTTCCTGCCCAGGCCATTTTTTAGCACTGTCACACTTTGAATGACAATTACTCATATGACATCCAGGATGGGAGAGCTCCCATTTGACATTTGGCTCAGGTGTAGAGTTGCCATCTCATCCCTTTAAACCCGAAAACATATTACCCAGGTTCTGTGACTGATTAAACACACTTGGGTTTTTTTTTTTTATGAAAGGCAAATCCACTTTGCACTGAAAGTGCACTTCCAAGTGCAGTCGCTCTAAGGCTGGATTCACACCTATGCATTTTTAGTGCTTTTTGCAGATTTGCACTACGGAACGTGTTCCATAGGAAACCATGTTAAATGGACTGTAGTGCAAATCTGCAAAATGCACTAAAAATGCATAAGTGTGAATCCAGCCTAAATCTAAGGGGTAGATCTGAAACGAGTGGAAGCTCTGCTGATTTTATTATCCAATCATGTGCAAGCTAAAATGCTATTTTCCTTGCATGTCCCCCTCAGAGCTACAGCGACTTTACTTCTAAGTGTACTTGCAGTGCAAAGTGGTTTTTCTTTTAGTAAATAACCTCCTTAGTGCCTTATCTGCATTAAATCAGCCTCGGAACCTGTGTCATTCATATGTGTTCGGGTTTAAAGGGATGAGGTGGCAACTCTACTCGGGTGGGAAGCAGTTAATGCCCATCTCCAATTAAAATATATTTTCTCCCACCCCCCTCTAATCAATACTGTCAGTTGTTCAGTTTTCCTTCCCTGGTGAAGTCAGTTATAATCACCTGAGTCCCCCATCCAGGTCTCAGTGCCACACAAGTAACCCTCAGTCCTTCTGGATCCTGAGAGAATGCCTCTGGCTAGGCAACCAATGGGAATTATCAAAATCAGACAGGCAGTGACATGGACACCCCAGAAGAAGGACCCATCCAGGAAGTAAACCAAGAGGAGGACACAGGGCTGGATGGATGGTCATAAAGCTGAACCTTCAACCTCTTTCTTAAAATGTAATTAAAATCTGCTAACCTTCACAGCCAATGAAGCTGCCGTCTTATCCTCTGTTTGATCTGCAGTTGCCATAGTGCTGCACATGTGATTGGTTATGATACCAGCTGTTTGATGGCTTGACAGTTCGGTTGAGAGCATAGGCAGCTGTGACGGGTATCTTTCACAGCATGCTAATCAATGGATTTCCACTTTGAGATCCTCTATCCTCCCTTCTCACTCCCCCCGCTTACACAATTGCAAAAGTGGAACTTTAGTCAGAAAATTGAGTCCTGCTAGATCACTTCAGACTGGTCTCTTTTGCAGGTATAGCTATGTAAAATATTAAAAATAAGTGTACTGTTTAAAATCCAGTAATACACGGTCTCACCCTGCTCTGCACATGCTCAATTGCTTTCTATTTTTAGGCACTGTCTACTTTTTTAGAGGCCGATCTGCTGACAGCCTTAAAGCAGAATTAAACCCTCTTATTTTATCTTATCTTACTGCCAAGGAAGCTGCTTCTGTTTGATTTGCAACTGCCATAGTGCTGCACATATGATTGGTTATGACACCATCCATTTGATGGTTTGACAGTTTGGTTGAAGAAAACAAGCAAATGTGACAGTTGGCAATCCCGTCATTCCAGGAATGTGACTGTTTTTTAAAACGGTAAAATGTATGGGGTTTAGTTCCACTTTAGGGCTCTTTCACACGAGGCGGATCTGTAATGATCCGCCCCGTAAAGATCCGCTGCTCAGCTGATCCCCGCTGAGCCGGCGGATGACCGGGCGGTCCCTGCACACTGTGCAGGGACTGTCCTGTCAGATCTCCGCTCTCCTCTATGGGGGATCAGATGAACACGGACCGTCTGTCCGTGTTCATCCGATCCGCTCTGCAGACGGATGGAAAAATAGGATTTTCCTCCATCTGCAGAATCGGACCACAGCGGAGACGGACGATATCGGGTGTCAGCGGATGTTCATCCACTGACACCTGCTATCCCATAGAGATGCATGTATGTCCGTATTTCATCCGAAAACGGATGGAGCTCCGTGGCTGCGAGACCCGTGGACCCAATTGCGGCTGGTGTCCCGTGATCGGGTCACAGAGATGAAGAACGGGGAGAGGTATGTGTAAACAAACCTCTCCCCGTGCTTCCTAGTGAGACTGTCACTGATCGTCTGTTCCCTGTCATCGGGAAAGACGATCAGGGATGTTGAACGCCAAGCCACGCCCCCCTACAGTAAAAAAAAAACACACACACACACGTCACACTTAACCCCTCCCCGCCCACATTGGTTAACCCCTTCACTGCCAGTGTCATTTACAGAGGAATCAATGTATTTAAATAGCACTGATTGCTGTATAAATGACAATGGTCCCAAAAATGTCCGATGTGTCCTCCATAATGTCACAGTCACAATAAAAATCGCTGATCGCCGCCATTACTAGTAAAAAAAAAAATTATTAATAAAAATGCTATAAAACTATCCCCTATTTTGTAAACGCTATAACTTCTGCGCAAACCAATCAATAATCGCTTATTGATTTTTTTGATTTTTTTTTTTTACCAAAAATATGTAGAGGGATACGTATCGGCCTAAACTGAGGGAAAAAAAAAATTTTTTTATATATTTTTGGGGATATTTATTATAGCAAAAAGTAAAAAAGAATGCGTTTTTTTTTCAAAATTGTCGCTCTTTTTTGTTTATAGCGCAAAAAATAAAAACCGCAGGGGCGATCAAATACCACCAAAAGAAAGCTCTATTTGTGGGGAAAAAAGGACATCAATTTTGTTTGGGAGCCATGTCGCACGACCGTGCAATTGTCAGTTAAAGCGACGCAGTGCCGAATCGCAAAAAGGGGCCTGGTCCTTTGGCTGCAAATTGGTCCGGTCTGAAAGTGGTTAATCCAGATTTTTGTCTTCAGATTTACCAAAACCATATAATATGAGGTCAAACCTTAAGAGTTTCCATTTGTATGCAGTCAGGTCGGCCCTTGCACTATATGGTTTTGGTAAATCTGAATACAAAAATCTGCAGAAAGTCTAAAGACACATGGTACAATTGTTGGCCAACCGAGCGTCTGCTTTTTGTCTTAAGGGCGTGTGCCAGGATCTTGCCTTGCATACTAATGGTACACAATTGTCGCGCAACAAACACGAACGTAGTGACGTACTACGAGGAATTTCAGCTCTTGAGCGCCACCCTTTGGGCCCCTTCTGCTAATTTTGTTGAGTATTGATTCCGAGCATGCGTGTTTGTACTTTCGACTTTTGTGTGACAGATTTGTGTACTGTTCATAATAAAATCTGACAGCAGACAGTTGTCTGCCGAAAATTTACTCGCCTGCCATCCAATACATGTTGGCCAAAAGTTTGACAACAATTGTTAAAAGGAGCGTACTAACGGTCAGATTTTAGGATAACCGTCTGTCAACAGACAATCCCCTGCCAACAATCACATCGTGTGTTCGAGGCTTTATAGTGTGTATGGGGTCCAAGACAGTGTGTAAGGCTCTGTTCACAACTGTGTGTTTTTTTTAATGTTTTTTGTACAAATGCACTACAGTCCATTTAACATGGTTTCCTATGGGACACGTTCACATCTATGCTTTATTTTTATTTTTTCAGCCACTGCGTTTTTGGAAAAAGTCAGGGACTTTTTTAAATGCACAACGGTGCTTTTTTTGGTTCAATAGACTTCAATGGAGAAGCTGCAGAAACGCATGTAGTGCATGTTTTTGCTACGATTTTGCACAATTTGCATTTTTTAATTTGCCCAACAACAAATTGGCCAAAAAAAAAAAGCATAAAAATGCAAATTGCGGTAAAATCACATGTAGCAAAACGAACAAAAGCAAACTGCATAGGTGTGATCTGAGCCCTGCTGGCCAGGTCACCAGGTAAAACAAGCTAAAGGAAATAAAAGTGTAACTAAAACTTTTATTTTTATTTTGGATATAGTAAGGGAGCGTTATAACCCCTGTGAAGTTTCTTTTTTTTGTGTGCTACCTGTGCCCCATGGGGGAAATACTCCTTCCCTTCCTTTCCCATAGCCAAAACAGGAAGTTCCTCCAAAGTGAGAGAATCATGGAGTGACACTAGGTCACCAACACTAAGATAGCAGGTGAAAAAGTATTTCAACTAGTGGTCATCAGCCAAATCCCAGCCTGTTAAGATATTGCAGCAGCGCTTAGATATCAGAACAATAAAAAGTACTGATACAAAGGTGGAGAAAAATTGATGCGTTAAACGTCACCATAGAAATAATGAATAATGATGATCAGAAATAGATAAATAAATAAATGGGGGATTAAAGGAGATGTAGTTGATTAATAAATAAATTAATTAATTAATCAGTCCTAGGTATCAGCAGAGTGTCCATTCATCACACAGTGACTAATAAATCAGAGTCCCGCTCTCTCCATAAAGAGGTGATAAACACAGGGTGATACTTCAAGCTCAATATTCGATGTATCGCAAAATTGATTTGTCCATCCACCAGTGTACTCCACCACGTGATACAAGGTTCCCCTTTGGGGATGCACTCACCAGAGCTACATAGAAATTGGGCATATCAGCAATCTCATCATGGTACTCTGCCTCTCTCTACCGAAGTCATCCAATTCTCCTCCACAGCCTCCTATTCAAAGCTCACCCTTGCCAGGTAGGTCATATGCAGAAACAAATTGCACCACATAGTGTGACTCTGCTTAAAAACGTTTATTTACCCCCCATTCAATTAATCAAAAAAACGACACCCCCTAATAAAATATGCGTACCAAAACATTAAAATCAAATCAGCATGTAAATTGGATAAATGTATGTCACTCTGCCTGTATGCGCCTTCCGGATCCTTTTGGGCTGATTTCCGCTATGAGGAGCGGTGTTTCCAGCGTCCTACAGGGTTTCCTGGTCGGTGAACCGCAGGCTGGAGCGCACACGTCACTTCCTTTGTTCTCTGGTCTACGTCCCTGGTAGAGAGAGGCAGAGTACCATGATGAGATTGCTGATATGCCCAATTTCTATGTAGCTCTGGTGAGTGCATCCCCAAAGGGGAACCTTGTATCACGTGGTGGAGTACACTGGTGGATGGACAAATCAATTTTGCGATACATCGAATATTGAGCTTGAAGTATCACCCTGTGTTTATCACCTCTTTATGGAGAGAGCGGGACTCTGATTTATTAGTCACTGTGTGATGAATGGACACTCTGCTGATACCTAGGACTGATTAATTAATTAATTTATTTATTTATTAATCAACTACATCTCCTTTAATCCCCCATTTATTTATTTATTTTCAAGGATTATCACTTTCAATGATAAAGGTAAACAGGACAAATAGAGAGGATGAATTTACCTAACAGGGGCACAGGCAGCAATAAAAACTGACAGATGTTCTAATCCCTCTACACCAGTGATGGCGAACCTTTTTGAGCCCGAGTGCCCAAACTGAAATAAATACATTGGTTTTGTGTTGCAAAGTGCCAACACGGCAATTTGCGAGAAAGGGGGGCTGAGCTAAAGAGAGGGGTTGTGTGAGAGAGAGGGGGGTGTGAGAGAGAGAGAGGGGACAGCAAGAGTGAGGGGTGTGAGAGAGATGCTGAGAGGGAGGGGGGCTGAGAGATAGAGGGGTGTAAGAGATATGCTGAGAGAGAGAGGGAACAGAGAGTGGGAGAGGGGCTAAGAGAGAGGGAGGGGGGCTGAGAAAGGGGGAGAGGGGACAGAGAGAGAGGGGTGTGAGAGAGATGCTAAGAAAGAGAGGCAACAGAGAGAGGGAGAGGGGCTGAGAAAAAGGGGTGTGAGAGAAATGCTAAGAGAGGTGAGCTGAGAGAGAGAGGAGGAACAGAGAGAGGGAGGGGGACAGAGAGAGAGGGGTGTGAGAGATATGCTGAGAGAGAGGGGGGCTGAGAGGGACGGGGCTGAGAGAGAGGGAGAGGGCAGAGAAAGAGGGAGAGGGGGTAAGAGAGAGGGGACAGAGAGAGGGGTGTGAGAGAGATGCTGAGAGAGAGGGGCAACAGAGAGAGGGAGAGGGGCTGAGAGAGAGGGGAGTGAGAGAAATACTGAGAGAGGTGAGCTGAGAGAAAGGAGGAACAGAGAGAGGGACGGGGGACAGAGAAAGAGAAGGGGGACAGAGAGAGAGAAGAGGGACAGAGAGAGAGGGGTGCGAGAGAGATGCTGAGAGAGGGGTGTGCTGATAGAAGGGGGGGACCGAAAAACAGGGGGGGCTAAAAGGAGAGAGAGGCCTCTAGCTCTGTCCTGGACCCTCTCGTGTGCCCACAGAGATGGCTCTGCGTGCCAGCTGTGGCACGCGTGCCATAGGTTTGCCATCACTGCTCTACACTCTATCTAAAAATGTCACTTCTTCACTGTATCTGGAGAGAGCCATGGTTTTCCTGCTAGGGTGTTCTTTTGGTTTGAACTGCAAGAATGTCTCTATCAGTTTATCTCCATTACATGGGGGGGAGGGGGGGGGGCAATTGGTAGTTTACCGAAGAAAGCTAGGAAGGAAGATATTGTTTTTTTGTTCTTGGGTTTAGTTATCTTTTTAAAGTAGAGCTATAGGCAAAACATTTTTCTTTTCATTTTGGAGAGTAAGGGAGAGTCCTAATTCCTGTCAGATTTTTTTTCCTCCATCAGTGTCCAATTGCAGAGATTTTTCCTTCACTTCCTGTCCCATAGCCAAACAGGAAGTAAGAGGAAATCCCTGCAAATTAAGGGGATTCCTTGGGGACCCCCAGGTCACCAGAACTAGTGTCCCCATTGGAAGATTTCCCCTCTATTACTTTTCTGAGGACAACCCAAAATCTGAAATTTTCTTTTACTTTCACTTTCAATGATAATGGTAAACAGGACAAATAGAGAGGGTTAATCTCCTTAATGGGGGCACAGACAGCAAAAAAAAAAAAACTGAAAAAAGGGGTTCTAATACCTCTCCACTCTATCCAAAAACTAGAAAAAAAATTGCCTTTTAGTTATTCTTTTAGGCCTGGTTCACACTTACAGTGACGGAACAAAGTATTTGATCCCTGCTGATTTTTTACGTTTGCCCACTGACAAAGAAAAGATCAGTCTATAATTTTAATGGTAGGTTTATTTTACCAGTAAGAGACAGAATAACAATAAAAATATCCAGAAAAACACATTTCAAAAAAGTTTTATAAATGGTTTTGCATTTTAATGAGTGAAATAAGTATTTGATCCCCTATCAAATCAGCAAGATTTCTGGCTCTGAGGTGTCTTCTATAAAGGTAACGAGCTGAGATTAGGCACACTCTCTTAAGAGCCAGTTCACACTGGGACGACTTAGCCGCCCGACAAGTCGTGTCCCGTTCTGTACTATGGAACCGTTCTAATAGGAGCGACTCAAGTCATTCCAACATAGAAAAAGGTTTCTGTACTACTTTTGGGGCGACTTGATGCGACTTGCATTGACTTCTATACAGAAGCCATTTTGCAAATCGCTGCTGTCGCGTGCAGGTCGCCTGAGGCAGTCGCGCTGCAAGTCGTGCTGCCTCAGTGTGAACCGGCTCTAAAGGGAGACCTACACAAGGCTGGAATGGGCTACTAGACCATCACCATGCAGCTTGGTTGACAACAGATGGTAGAATTACTCGCAAATGGAAGAAACCCAAAATAACTGTCACTCTCCCTCGGTCTGGGTCTCTATGCAAGATCTCACCTCGTGAAGTTTTAATGATCATGAGAATGGTGAGGAATCAGCCCAGAACTACACAGCAGAATCTTGTCAATGATCTCAAGGCAGCTGGGACCATAGTCACCAAGAAAACAATTGGTAACACACTACGCCGCGAAGGACTAAAACCCTGCAGTGCCCGCAAGGTCCCCCTGCTCAAGAAAGCACATGTACGGGCCTGTCTGAAGTTTGATAATGAACATCTGAATGATTCAGAGGAGAACTGGGTGAAAGTGTTGTGGTCAGATGAGACCAAAAATCAAGCTCTTTGGCATCAACTCAACCCGCCATGTTCGGAGGAAAAGGAATTCTGTTTATGATGCCAAGTACACCATCCCCACCGTCTAACATGGAGGTGGAAACATTATGCTTTGGTGGTGTTTATCTGCCAAGGGGACAGGAGAACTTAACTTCATCAAAGGGGACAATGGACAGGGCCATGTACCATCAAATTTTGGGTGAGAACCTCCTTCCCTCAGCCAGGGCATTGAAAATGGGTCGTGGATGGGTATTCCAGCATGACAATGTCCCAAAACACACAACCAAGGCAACAAAGGAGTGGCTCAAGAAAAGGCACATTAAGGTCCTGGAGTGGCCTAGCAGTATCCAGACCTTAGTCCCATAGAAAATATGTGGAGGGACCTGAAGGTTACCAAGCGTCGGCCTCGAAACCTTAATGACTTGGAGAGGATATGCAAAGAGCAGTGGGACAAAATCCCTCCCGAGATGTGCAAACCTGGTGGCCAACTACAAGAAACGTCTTACCTCTGTGATTGCCAAAAAGGGTTTCTCCACCAAGTACTAAGTCATGTTTTGCAAAGGAGTCAAATACTTATTTCACTCATTCAATTGCAAATCAATTTATAACTTTTTTGGAAATGCCTTTTTTTTCTGGATTTTTTGTTGTTGTTATTCTGTCTCAAATACTGTTTTCCCTCAATGTATGCAGGCTACAGTTTGCATATTCCAGGTGCCTTTTTCTGCAAAACTGAAAACGCACAAATGCATGCCTTAGAGTGGGGTTCCACCAAACTATACAACTAGGTCTTAAGCTAAAGACCACCCCACCCCCCCTCGCCTCGTTTTTGAATTATATATATATATATATATATATATATATATATATATATATATATATATATATATATATTTTTATTTATTTTTTTCACCTTTTTTTGAAGTACAAAGGTGTACTTTCGTTCCAACCTTGCCGCGGCGAAGCACGTAATTTCCTCTAATGCCTGGAGTCCTCCTTCCACTGCCTTCTGGGACGACGGGGCCATTCAGAAAGCGTCTTGCGCCTGCGCAGTAGGAAACCGGCTGTAAAGCCTGAAGGCTGCACTGCTGGTTTCCCTTAGGCCCCTTTCACACTTATACAACTTGTCCCACGATTTGGGACTGCAAAGTAGCATGACAAGTCGTTCCCCGTGATTTCCAATGACAGCCATTCATATTAGTACAACTTCAAGTCGTTCCGACTTCAAAGTAGTCCCTGCACTACTTTGGTCTGATTTTGATGCCACTTACACAGGCATTCCTTGAAATTGCAGCCTCGAAACACGGTAAAATCGCACAAGTGTGAAAGGGGCCTTATCTGCACCTGAGCCGATGGGTCATGAGTCGAATTGGCTTTGGGGGGCCAACATCGCGGGCTCCCTGGACAGGTAAGTGTCTTTATTTAAAACTCAGCAGCTACAGTGTTTGTAGCTGCTGACTTTGAAAAAAAAAGCCTTTTTGCGGCTGGGACACGGATTTAAGCTTAGTATAAAAATCATCGTGTGCACACAAGCCGTGTTCAGGGAGTTCTGCTCATGTGCGTGCTTATACAAGTGCGGTGTATACTGCATACAGTTGTCATACAGCCATTTATTACTATGTACGCTCCAGCTGTATCTGCCGGATGCAGAAAACCACCCAAAATTTACTTAGACTGCCTTATGCTCCTGGGTGCTCCTGGGTGTTTGAGGCCTAACCCAAAAACATTCCTGGTTTACTTTGTTCCTAGAGGCCTTACTACGCAGCTACACCCTGCTACTTTGTCCAGTGAGAATGCCTCAGGCCAAGAGGAACACTCACATTGGTCTGGAGAATAGCGCCTGGCTGGGCTTAGTGCTGAAGTCAGGCCACTTGGAGCCACATGAAACTAGTCTCAGAGAGGTACACGTAGACGGCATTTCTGACATACAAAGGTAGTAAAAGTGCTCCAGTGTTATTGTAGTACATATAATTGTACCGCAATACTCAATAGGTGGAGAGGGCTGAATGATGCCAGATCATCAATATTACACTATTGGAGTGCTTCTGTTTTCATGTATAACTCAGATCTGCTCTTAAATAAGTGTGTGGACCCTACCTGGAGTTGCTTGATTCCGCTTTTTTGGGGAATCATCTGACCTGCTGGGATTGCTGGATTGTTTTTACACAAAAGTGCATGTTGACCACTCTAACTAGGGGGTCACATTGTATCTGGTAAGCAGAGCATGAACCAGGCTCTTACTTCCATCACGGCTAGGGGACTATCAAAACTTCTATTTCTTTCTATGGACTTCGTTTGAATCACATATGTGTAATATTTTTATTCACCTTTTGGAGTATTGCGGTATATTTATATGCGCTGTACAGTAGTACCTTGGATTACGAGCATAATCTGTTCCAGAAGAAAGCACTCGTATATCAAAGCGAGTTTCCCCATAGGAATCAATGGAAGCTCTGATAATTCGTTCCAGTGTCACTGCTAGTGTATGCAGTACCACATGTGGCCAGAGGTGGGGGGCGCCGGAGATGCCAGAGGTGCGCCCCCACACATCTGGCCACATGCAGTACTGCATATCCCAGTGGCTTGAATCCTGCTCGTTTTGCGAAGCAACGCTTGCAAATCCAGTCAGGATTTAAAAAAAAAAAAAACGCTTGTATTGCAAAATGCTCGTAAATTGCATTACTCACAATCTGTGGTTTTACTGTAATAACACGAAGGTGCTGCACTATTTGTGACCTATTTATGTGTGTGTATAGATAGATGGATAGATATAGATATGTGTATATGTTTACCATAGCGCAGATTTATCCAGAAATTTGTCTCTTGGGCTCCTTGCACACGGGCTTTCCGATCGGACGCTCCATTCAGCCCTATGGAGTGGCGGTTGTCAGCGGTGACATGTCCGCTGACATCCGCCGATATCTTATCCTGTCTGTGGATTTCAGACAAATGGAAACCCTATTTTCCATCCGTCTGGAGAATCGGATCGGATGAAGAGGAGATCTTTGACAGGTCCATGACGAGTTGAAAATGCTCCCAAAAAAAACACCCTATGGGCAGTTTTGTAGCATGTGATGAGCGTTAAGGTGCGTTAAAAATGCTCTACAAATGCCTATTCCATTACAGGAAATGAAATTCCCTGCAACCGTACCGCAACTGCCTGCCTGAACGTTTGCGAAGCGTTACCATAGACTTGAATGGGAGGCGTTGAAATGCTTCCAACGTCTCCTGACTTGACATGAGGCTTCAATTTTTAAGTGATTTTGATTTTTACAATCACCTAAAGTACATGTCCTCAGGCATTGCAAGGAGCCTGCTATGGTGTCCCCAATTCTGAGAAATACAGGCAGATACTTACTGTATCAATTATGTCATACCGTCAGGGAGGTGTGTGATTGGCCCCAAATTCTGCAGCAGGACAAAGACCCCAAACATACAGCTAATGTGATTAAGAAGGATCTTCACTGTAAAGAAAAACAAGGAGTCTTGGAAGTGATGGTTTTGGCCCCCACAAGGCCCTAATCTCATCATCATGGAGTCTGTCTGGGATTACATGAAGAGACAGAAGGATTTGAGGCAGCCTACATCCACAGAAGATCTGTGATTAGTTCTCCAAGATGTTTGGAACAACCTACCTGCCGAGTTCCTTCAAAAATTGTGTGCAAGTGTACCTAGAAGAATTGATGCTGTTTTGAAGACAAAGGGAGATCACACCAAATATTGTTTTACTTTCCTTTTTGTTAATTGATAAACTATTAATACTCCTATTTCTGAAAGCATTCTTAACCAATTCCCGACCGGCTCCTGTACATATATGCAGGCAAGGAAAACCGCGCTAACCCAATGGGGTGGGGAACAGGGAGCTGGCAAAAATAATTAATAAACAATAAACAAACCCGGCTGCAGAATGGTGGGATAAACACAATATACAATATAAGGCAAAAAACTGCGCCAGGTGGAGGAGGCTAAAGATTACGTGTGAGAGTGCTATAGCCACCTAACAACATATAAAGCTAAAATTGCATAATAAATAACTTCAAGGATCAGAGATATGACACTAAACCCAAGACTCTTGGGTTTAGTGTCATATCTCTGATCCTTGAAGTTATTTATTATGCAATTTTAGCTTTATATGTTAGGTGGCTATAGCACTCTCACACGTAATCTTTAGCCTCCTCCACCTGGCGCAGTTTTTTGCCTTATCCTGTACATATATGGCAGCAGGATGTCTCTCCTGCGTGAATCGCCATTACATGTACAGCGGCTTCTTTAAGAGCCATAGCAGGTGCACGCCTCCGGAGGTGCCCGCTGCATGGCGGGGGACCCGATGTGCGTGGCCGTCAATCGCGATTGTGCCAGCCACCCACGATCGCAGGCATGAGAGCGACGGGGGAGGAGAAACAGATTGGCTCCTCCTCTAGTCAGTCACATCCCCTCAGTTAGAAACACACCTAGGGAACACATTTTACCCCTTGATCGCCCCCTAGTGTTAAAGTGGTAGTAAACCCTCCTAAAGAAACACGATTTTAACTATTAATTTCGAATGGACACTATGAGTAAGCATAAAAATAGTTCTTACTGTAAATAATATTTATATCCGAAACGCTGCTTCTTCATAATAGCCGGCACCATCTCAATTGTGGTCTTACATGTCTGAATTATTTATTTCCGCCCGCAGTACATTTTTGTCTCTGTAATCTCACGCATGCGAAGTAATCGCATTATCCAAGCCTCTTCTTTGCTTCCAGTTACTACGGAAATAAAGCATAGCGAATCAGTGCTTGCTTATTCCAGAAACGAGGTAATGCAGGAGGTAATCAGGAGGAAGCATTGCGGGATGTCGGGGCTGACGTCGACAACAGGAAATGACGCAGCCCAGACATAGACACAGCATTTTTCCGCCAGGGCCTCGGTTTGTAGCGGAAAGATGGATACGGCGCATGCTCTGGGGCGACGTCATCGCAATCGAATATAGCGAAAACTCGCAAGGCAAGCAGGTAAAGACAAAATTAGTTAGGGCAAATTATTTTAAACACTGCAATTGATAATTCAATAGAAAGTCATAAGAATGGGAATACAACCGCTTTAACCCTTCCCTGCCACTGACATTTAGGCTGGGATCACACAGCGAATTGTAGCTCTGTTTTCACAGCTAATTGACAAAGTAGTTGTTCAGCGTTTCACGTCAGTTTTTTTTATCAGGATTGCATAAGTATCAGGTCAGTTTTACATCAGGTCAGGATTTTATCCTGTTCACAACAGAATGTATCTGCAAATCAGATGTGTTCCCATAGAAGATAATGGGCTTGCAATTCGCACCGCAATGCCCAGAAAATACACACGTTTTTTGGGCAGTGTGGAGTGCGAATGCAACACACATATGTGAACCAGCCTCATTCAAATGAACGGGTTTTAAAATATAATGTGATTTGGATGCGGTGTAAGTCGCATCCAATTCACCTTAGGCCTGGTTCCCACCTTTGCAAATTACATGTGGCTTACACGCTACATCAAATTTGCATGACATTTTAAAATCCGTTCATTTGAATGTGGGGGGGGGGGGGGTGCTTTTCCTCCAATCAGCTGTCACACAGTGTATGTGAAGAATCGACTCCTACTGCTGAATGACAAAGTAGTAATTTTGACACAATGTTAGAATTCTAAAGAATATAGCAAGCTGAAGACAGCAGATATACATATAAAACTTATGTAGGGAGATTTGTTTCATCTCTGTGTATTATCTGAGGCTGTTCACTTCACTGGGTATATGTGAGGGTTTACATCCACTTTTACAGCATTTTTTTCACACCTGCATAATAAACATTTTGCACAGTACTGTACATTACAAGAATTTTAACAAACTTTGTTCCTAGCTACGACTAATTAATTTTATTCAGTGTCTGCATCCCTGTAGAAGTGATGAACCTTTAGGGAATATCTCCCCAAAATGACATTTCTATGAAAGCTGAGGCAAGTTTGCTGAACTTGTTACCATGGTTACCCCTGCTACGATAGATGTAATGAAAATGTTGATGATGATAACTTTTTTTTTTTTTTTGTTTTGTTCTGATTTAAAAAAAAAAATGTTTGTTTTTCAGCTTTCCAGAGTGCAGTTTTCCACCTATGAAACCTCCCAGTAGACACGCGCAACATTTTGATGCCTGCCTCTGAGCCCCTCCCCCTATACCACTATGCCTGCCGCAACAGTGGACCACAGCCAGCGGATTTGCGAAGTCTGGGCTTGCAACCTGGATGAACAGATGAAGAGAATCCGTCAAGTTATACGCAAGTATAATTATGTTGCAATGGTATGTTTAGGGGTTGTGTCAGTTTGGATAACTTGAAATGTTTCATGCTATTCGCAATCGCATAGCCACGGATTACCTACCATACAGTATAAGTAATATGCAATAGAATTTATCTACTATTATAGTCATTATTTTTTACCTGCTAATCCTGGGAATAACACCAGGGTGGCTACACTCCTTCACTCCACTGTATCTATGGAGGGAGACATGGTAGTCATCCAGACTGGCGTTAAAACATGTCTTCCTCTCTTCATAGCTGTTACATCGGGGGGTCGAGGGATTAGTAGCTTATAGAAAGAAGATAATATCATTTGTACTTTCAATCTACCGGTAGCTCCCAGGAAGTGACACGGATACTGCATTTACGGCAAGATCAACAGCTATTTCTGTACTGCTGCAAATGTTCTTAGCTTGAAAAAAAAAAGTAATGAAGTCGCCACATCTAAGGACGCTGCAGTGCGCTAAACTTTTTTTGTTCTTGGGTTTAGATATTCTCTAAAAATGTTTAAATCTATAAAATTATTCTGGGTGATGTTTTTCTATATTTAACTCGGGTAATGTATACAAAAATGCTGGGAAGCACAAATCTGAGAGGAGGGTGTGTAAGGCTCGATTCACATCTATGCATTTTGCTTTCGAGCGTTTTTGCAGTGCTTTTTGCGGTGCTTGCCGCATTTTTAGACACGCGTTTTTACCGCGATTTGCGTTTTTGTATTTTTTTATTTTTTTTTTACATTTTTTTTTTTACACTGTGGTTGCTTAGCAACCAGCTATCTACAGTCTAAAAAATGTTTTTTTTTAAAAAACGCAAATCGCGGTAAAAACGCGGTACTTGCATTTTGGATGCGGGTCCATTGACTTCTATTACATGCAAAACGCTGCATTTTGCATGAAAAAAAGTCCCCGACCCTTTCCAAAAACGCAGAGGCACAAAAATGCATTGATGTGAACATGTTCCATAGGAACCCATGTTAAAAAATTTCCCTGCATTTATGCAAAATGCAAAATGCATCAAAAAATGCGCTAGTGTGAATGGAGCCTAAGTGTTCATTTGAGTGAATACTACAGACATGTGTTCTAATAAATCTGCCTTTTATCTGATTAAAGCCAAACTTCACTAATATAAATAAAATCCACCCTCTATGGCTAGTTTACACCACAGAACCACAGTCTGGATGCGTATTGTGGATGCATTTTGGCATGCACGCTTTTGATGCATTTTCAATGCATTCCAGTGCGTATTTCCCCCTCCTTGATTTTTTTTTTCTGTAATATGTTCTGTTACGTTGTTGATGTGTTTTATATGTTCTGGTGCATTTTTGATTTATTTTTTTATTTTATTTTTTGCCACGTTCCAGTTCCGTCACTTGCAGAAAAAATACAGCATGTTATACTTTTGTTGACTGTATTGGAAGACACTGCACAGTGTGAACTTTGCCATTGAAATCCATTCATTTTTGATGCAGAAAAAAACGCACTGGACTTCATGTGGTGTGAACTGGCCCTTGCTTGCTATGTCTGCGGGTAGAGGAATAAGGAGAAATGCTTACCCTATTTCTTGCTCCAGGAGGATACCTCCAGCGCTGTAACCGGTCCCCTGCAGCTGTCTCTGTAAGATGAGACTGGCAACGGCTACACTCTAGTCTCCTCAGCATACAGTACATGGTTAATATTCCTGTATTGTATGTGATGATGCCAGGCAGAGGAGGAGAGTGGAAAGATGGGGGAGGTAATCCAGCTAGGCAAGTGCCCACTGCAAGGGTGAATTTTTGGGTATTTCTGAAGGTTGGCCCTTAGTGTCGGTTCACATTTACTCGGCTTTGGCAGCCGACATCCTGTTCGACTTCATTGGGGCTTGCTTGTGACCTCACTAACCGGAGTCAATGCAAGTTCTTGATGAAGTCGCCCCAAAATAGTGTAGAAACCCTTTTCTAAGTCGCTGTGACTTGAGTCGCACCGATTTAGATCAGTTCCACGGCAGTTAATGGGGTGCGACTTGTCATGCGACTTTGAACTCTCAAGTCGCATGGCAAGTCGCGGCAGTGTGAACCGAGCCTGAAAGTTAGCCTATTCTCGATAGAGATACAATGTAAACATTATATTTTTTACAGTTGACTATTGCTCCTGGATTTATTAGAAGTTCTAATGTGTTTTCAAAGTACAGCGCTCCTTTTAATGCCCTGTACACACGACCGGTTTTCTCGTTGGAATAAACTCTGAAGGTTTTTCCGACGGCATTCCGCTTGAAACTGTCTTGCGTACAGTCCGACCGTCAGGAACGCGGTGACGTACAACGAGACTAGAAAAAGGAAGTTCAATAGCCAGTAGCCAATAGCTTCCGTCTCGTACTTGCTTCAGAGCATGCGTTGTTTTTGGTCGGTCGGGACAGCATACAGACGAGCGCTTTTCCCGATAGGAATTGGTTCCGTCGGAAATATTTAAAACATGTTCCATTTCTAGGTCCGTCAGAATTTTCTAAAAAAAAAAGTCAGATGAGGCCCACACACGATCGGAATATACGATAAAAAGCTTCTGTCTGACTTTTTTTGTTGGACATTCCGCTGGTGTGTACGCGGCATTAGACATGCATGGCACAGAGAAGAAGAAACACAATTTTTATAAATAAATAAGTATAAAAAAAAAAGGATTACAACTGTTTTTCAAGGCATTTTATTAGGTTTTATATTTCCATTCCATCATCTTTGAAACCAGCAAAAAATATTACACAAGTTTAGTTCCTTCTATTCTTTGATGGTTCACTTATTGCACATTGTAAAGGAGAATTCAGCCAAAGTACTGTTGGTGGAATGTCAGTCAGCTATTATGTGCTTTGATGTGGAATGCTATTTAATCCTCATGTTCAGGCCTTGTTAATTCTGTCACCAGTTTCCTAATCTAGTCAGGATAACCCCCTTTCACAAGTGCATGTACCAATCCATATCACTAGGAACTATTGTATTAGGGCTGTGGGAAGGGTTACTTGTTGCTCATAGTGAGCCAATTGTCTTCTGATTTTTTCTGTATTGGCTTAAACTGGGTTAAGTCCAGAGAGGTATATGCCACCTCATGGATTCGTTTTTTTATTAACAGTTTATGATGAGCACCAAGAGTTTAGTTATTGCTATACTCCCGACACTCTGATAGAAGAGATTTGGCTGCTGTATGACTGCCCACCCCTTCTCTCCTCTGTCCATTCAAAAAAGGCTTTGTATTTTGTGCGTGCGTTCACACGATACAAAACGTTGTGTGATTGGGTAAGAGAAGATGAGGGGCAGGCATTTGACTCTACGGCTGCAGTTTAGGAGACCAGAAGGCCAGTGTGAGAGCACCAGAAATACAGTGATAGCTATACTGTCAGTAAAACTGTAAATTTGAAATAAAATGGAGAATCCATGAGATGTCATACACCTCATTGGACTTGACCTATTGTAAGCCAGCAATTTTTAAATAGTTGGCTAATTCCTCAAGTTCTCCTTTAAATATTTTCCAAACCACTAGCAGCACATCAGGGATGACTCATTGCCAGGGTTAACCTACATTAATCTAATTCCTTAAATTGGTGCTTAAATTGGTGTTGCCACCAAAAAATAAATAAAAAAATTGCTAAAAAATAATTGGAAAAAAATATATTTATTTTTTTACTCACCTCTAAATGCCTGTTGCTAGGGGGTCCCTCGTAGTCTGCCACCTTCAGTGCACAGGCACTGACATCACTTCCCCTCGGCGCCGCACAATCATCTGGGACCTGTCACGTGTCCCAGATGACTGAGCGTTGTATCACTGTAAGTGCACTTGGAAGTGCAGTCGCTGTAGATCTACAAACAATACCCCATAATGACAACGTGAAAGAAGTTTGTTTGAAATCTTTGTAAATTTATTAAAAATAAAAAATAAAAAATCACATGTACATAAGTATTCACAGCTTTTGCAATGACACTCAAAATTGAGCTCAGGTGCATCCTGTTTCCACCGATCATCCTTGAGATGTTTCTACAACTTGATTGGAGTCCACCTGTGGTAAACGCACCTGTCTATATAAGGTCCCACAGTTAACAGTGCATGTCAGAGCACAAACCAAGCCATGAAGTCCAAGGAATTGTCTGTAGACCTCTGAGACAGGATTGTATCTAGGCACAGATCTAGGGAAGGATACAGGAAGATTTCTGCAGTATTGAAGGTCCCAATGAACACAGTGGCCTCCATCTTCCGTAAATGGAAGAAGTTTGGAACCACCAGGACTCTTCCTAGAGCGGACCGCCCGGCCAAACTGAGCGATCGGGGGAGAGGGGCCTTAGTCAGGGAGGTGACCAAGAACCCAATGGTCACTCTGACAGAGCTCCAGCGTTTCTCTGTGGAGAGAGAAGAACCTTCCAGAAGAACAACCAGCACTCCACCAATCAGGCCTGTATGGTAGAGTGGCCAGACGGAAGCCTCTCCTCAGTAAAAGGCACATGATAGCCCGCCTGGAGGTCCTGCAAAGAAGAATGGGATAAACTGCCCAATAATAGGTGTGCCAGGCTTGTAGCATCATACTCAGACTTGAGGCTGTAATTGCTGGCAACGGTGATTCAACAAAGCATTGAGCAAAGGCTGTGAATACTTATGTACATGGGATTTTTTTTCATTTTTTATTTTTAATACATTTTCAAAGATTTCAAACAAACTTCTTTCACTTTGTCATTATGGGGTATTGTTTGTAGAATTCTGAGGAAAATAATGAATTTAATACATTTTGGACTAAAGCTGTAACATAATCAAATGTGGAAAAAGTGAAGTGCTGTGAATACTTTCCGGATGCACTGTAGGTTTACCTCACTCAGCAGCAAGATACTGAAATTACTTTTTGGAGTTTAGACCTTAGGCTCACCACACACTTTACAATCTCCTTTTAGATCTACCAAAAACGATGTAGTGGAAGAACTTGTCTGATTGGATACAGATTGCTTTCATAGATTAGTTAGGCCCTCATATCACTTTTTTTTTTTTTATTTGTTTAAATATGTAACAGTTACAACCTTTTGTATGATCTAATGTTGATTATACAAAGATTGTATGGTTAGATTGTAATGTGTGTGCTGAACCTTAGACAAACATTCAGTATATTAGATAATTGACAAGCTGGGTCATATTTGCTGAGACCAAACCTAAACCAGTGGCCTTCCAATTCTTTGGTTTGTTATTGGACAATATTATGCACTGACATGGATGTTGAGGGACAGCGTGGGATGTTGGGCTATCGAAAAGGCACAAACTATCTTATGCCGCATACACACGATCAGATTTTCTGACAACAAATGTTGGATGTGAGTTTGTTGGTGGAAAGTCTGATCGTGTGTATGCTCCATCGAACATTTGTTGGTGGACTTTCCGCCAACAAATGTAGGCTAGCAGGTTCTCAAATTTTCCGCCAACAAATGTTTGTCGAACTTTCCGATCGTGTTTACACAAGTCCGTCGGACAAAAGTTCACGCATGCTCATAATCCAGTACGAGCTGGAAGCGCTCGGTCTTGTACAACTAGCGTTCGTAATGGAGATATCGCGTACATCTTGTATGTCACTATGTTCGTAATTGTTGGCCAGCATTTGTGTGACCGTGTGTATGCAAGACAAGTTGGAGCCAACACCCTTCGAACAAAAATCCACGGTTTTGTCGTCGGAAAGTCCGATCGTGTGTACGGGGCATTAAGGTGACTGAAGGTGTAAGGCTCCGACAAAGTAAGTAAATGAAAATTATAATATAAGACTGAATATACACCTTATTGCATAAACCTAGTCATGGGTTCTCCCTTTTTTTTTTTTTTCCCCAGTTTTCTTCTTAAGTAAAAATTAGGTCATATATTTTAAAGTATCTAAAAAAAGTATTTAAAAAAAAATTAAAATAACAAACATGTCATACAATGACTAAGCACAGGTGTGTGAAATGCAATTGCTGAACTTTTTGAGCTGCCCCCCCCCCACTCTCCTCAATAGTTGTGAGTGACAGCAGCAGGAGCCAATAGCTCACACTGCTGCCTCTGAACCTATGAGGATGGAGAGCATAAAGAGAGACGCTGCTCTCTGCACAGTGCTAGATCGAGATCAGGCTCAGGTAAGTATGAGGGGGTAGCTGGGGGGTGCCGGACTCAGAAACCTTCCGCCTTTAGAGCCACCTTAAAGTGAACTTTTTATTTGCCCATGCAGGGTAAAATAAAAGGTTAATTTAGCCCCGCCCCTTTTGTTGCTTCTGTGCTGTTCAGCCATTGGAGAAAGGGGGGTTGGGGAAAAGCTGCAAACCACCTTGCCAGTGTGTAGATATGGCTTTCTCTACAGCTCCATGTGATAGTTTTGGGCCAGGGCACTGATACCGTCACATGAAAGATGAGGGCGAGTCGCATGCTCACTCATATCTAGAAGTGTCGGGTATTTCAATTTGCTTCCCATGATGGGTTAGCAAAGAGAAGATCATTTTTATTTTCCCCTTCGTTCATTGACATTCACAGAGAAAGTGAACGTTATTCCCCTATATAGCCATTCCTCCTGTTTTGTAACTCTGTTTCTTCTTAAAAACTTAAACTGGTTAATATGTGCTTTATATAAGAGAACTATAATGTTATCTCTTTTATAGGACACAGAGTTTCCAGGAGTAGTTGCGAGACCAATCGGAGAGTTCAGGAGCAACGCTGACTATCAGTACCAACTTTTACGCTGTAATGTGGATTTACTGAAGATAATTCAGCTGGGGTTAACATTTATGAATGAGCAAGGAGAATACCCACCAGGAACCTCAACATGGCAATTTAATTTTAAATTTAATTTAACGTAAGTGCCTTAGTTGCATAGTTCTTCCTTTCTAACTTTGCTGTAGACTGTTGCAGCATCAGGGGGTTGCTTTACTTAAGGAGTAGAGACTTTTTTTTTTTTTTATATAAGAAAAGTGAATGTTGTCTGAGCTTGGTAAAAAAAAAAAAAAGTAGAAGCTGTTTTTTCTTTTCAATAGCCAATCAATGTGGAAATGTAAAAAAATAAAACAGGATTTTGTCTTGAATGATAATAAGCTAACAACCCTTTTCAGATTTCTGAAAATGACTCCATGTTTCTAATCTGCTTCTAGGAATGTTGGGACATCTCTTTGCCATGTGTATTTTGGCACATTGTGTAATGACTGTTGGCTTTGCTTTGTATATGTTTATCAATAGTTAAAGAGGGAGTCCGGCGAAATTTTTTTTTTTTTAAAAGTCAGCAGCTACAAATACTGCAGCTGCTGACTTTTAAAATATGGACACTCACCTGTCCAGCGCGCCCCCGATGTCGGCACCCAAAGCCGTTCTGTCGATTGGCTCTCAGGTGCTGCCGCCGCCATTTTCCGTATGGGAATCAGGATGTGAACTTTCCCGGTTCCCTACTGCGCATGCGCAATAAGGACGGTCCCTGCTATCTGTGGGATCCATGTGTTTCCCAGCAGACAGCGGGGCCCCCGCAGGAAGTGGCGTAATAGCCGCAGAATCTGCAGTTATCTATGCCCGGAAGTGGGTGCAGATACCTGTATTATAACTGTTGTGGCACCGGAGGGGGGGAGGGTTCCGATAAGCGGAAGTTCCACTTTAGGGTGGAGCTCCGCTTTAAATCAGTAGATCCTCTTTGATTGTTTCTTTGGTTATTACCTGGAAAGTTAAAGTAACAATAAAAGCAAAAAAAAAAAGGGAACACTTTTCTGCTCTGTGCAACGATACTGTGCAAAAATATCACAGTCCCCGCTGGCACTATAGGCTAAGGAGGCAGCTGTGTTTACTTGCTCCTGTTGGTTCCTATGCCAATCTGTGCGTCCATAGACAGACACAGCGCTTGTAAGCTACGCCTCTATTCCCTCCTCACAGAAGGCTATGGCTTTGCTGCCTTCAATTTCTCCTGTGAAATCAGAAAGCTATGCTGGCGCCTGAGGCAGCACAGGAGAAGTGACATGGAGCTAACTATATGTTTAGAGAAGGAAGGGGGAACAGGACCGGTAGTGGGGCATTTTTTTTAATAAGATAAGTTCATCTTTGGAAAAGGTTACATGTTCTATCCATTTTTAGGGTGGAACATGTAACTTGTTCTAGCATCTGCAGCCTCTCCCCCCTGTGACAGTGGGAATCAGGCTCCGCCCACACGGCCGCATCATTCTCTGTTTATTGTGAATGGATGCATACAAGTACCATCAGCCATTGCGGCTGACGGCTTGTAGTTCTCAATGGGCTGCAAGGGAGCTTGTGAGGGCTCTTGTAGTCTTTGATCTTCCTGCTCTCAGGTAATTGCCTAATCCTGCGAGGTATGAGCATATAGTTATGCTGAGAGTCTGCAGGAGTCTGAGATTGCACGTGTAGACGCCTTAGAAAAAAAATTTAATATATGCAAATTTTTTTACATGCAAAAAAAAAATGTGCATATATTACATTTTGTTTTTTTAAAGGTGAAGTTATCCTTAAGGCTCTGTTCAAACCTAGGCGTTTTTGGGCGTTTTTCTGCTGTAAGCCTCAGCTCTAAAAACGCCCAACAAGACATATCCTATTCATTTCAATAGCCCCTGTTCACATCTGAGCGTTTTGTCATCTGAAAATGCCTGAAGCTCAAAAAAGTACAGGAGCTTTTTCTTTTTTCTTTTTTTTGGCAGATTACAGGCGTTTTCTGCTTTTTACATTGACCTTTTGACCTGTGCAAAAATCAGACGACTTTCTGCCTGAAAACAAAACACCTAGGTGTGAACAGAGCCTAAATGCAGAGAGTGCATCAAGATAAAAACATTTTCGAGTTTAGTACTACTTTTATTATATGTAAAGTTTCTGCTTTAAAGTGGTTGTAAACCCTTTTTTGGGACTTCTACCTATAGGTAAGCCTAGAATAAGGCTTACCTATAGGTAGTGGAAATATCTCCTAAACATGCGCCATTTAGGCGATATTTCACTTGTAGTCCGCCTATAAAGTGAACGGCGCATGCGCGGGGAAGAAACGAAACCCATGACATTTTTTTCCCTAGCGTGTGCCGTTACTGTGCGCATGTGCGGGAGTGACTTCACGCGGCTCCGGCGAATCACAGAGCCAGAGTCCGCGGCCCGGAAGGAAGAGGGGCTTGAAGATGGACGCTGCCTACACAGGGAACATCGCTGGATTCTTTTGCAGGTAAGTGTCACATAATGGGCTAGTATGCATTGCATACTAGCCCATTTTGCTTTTAATTTGCAGGCTATACATGGAGCAAAAGAGGAAGTAAAACCCATCAGGGTTTACTTCCTCTTTAAAGCTATGCCAATGTAATGCTTTCAGAGCAGTACACTGATATAACCTCAAACTGCATAGCGGTCATATGACTGATCTGGCCCCATTCTTTGATAGTACAGTGGCTGTTGAGGGGTAGTGGACTCCTAGGCACTGGTGCTCACTTCCTTCTCCAGGACCAGCTGTATCAGGTGTCTACAGTCTGTTGTAGCTTATGGGGAGAGGATTGACGCACTTCTGGAATTCAAAGTGGTTGTAAAGGCAGAAGGTTTTTGATCTTAATGTATTCTATGCATTAGGATCAAAATCCTTCTGTGTGCAGCAGCCCCCCCAATACTTACCTGTGCCCATCTTGACCCAGCAATATTGCACAAGACACTCGGCTGTCTGGGACTCCCTCTCCTCATGGCTGAGACAGCAGCAAGGTGCCATTGGCTCCCGCTACTGTCAAAGGGAATGATCCGATAAGGAGAGAGAGGGGGCAGGGCCAGGCTACAGCTCCGTGTCTGGATGGACACAGCAGCAGCTCGGCTCAGGTGCCCCATAGCAAGCTCAACCATGCGATCTTTATCTAGATCCTGGGGTTGCAACAGTTTGCTCTATTTTTAGATCCTAGTCTTAAAGGGTAACTCCACTTTTGTGGGGAAAAATAAAATAATATAGCGTATACAGTTGTGACTCGTGTCATATTGTAATTTTATTAAAGATTACTTTTCCTTTTCAATCTGCAGCTCTGTAATTTTCTGTGAAATGCAATATGACTATGCAGAGGTGTTCTGTTCACAGAATATGTACAGAAGGCTCCCCAGAAACATAATTTCCTTGTGTAATTGGCTCACTGATTTCCCAGAAGTCTGCAGAAGTCTTGAGATCCTGGTGAAGTTTTCAAACTATTTTCAGATCCTTGATCTATTTATAGATACTGGTTTCAACAGTACAATCTATTTTTAGATCCTGGTCTCAACTGTTCAATCTATTTTTAGATCCTCAATCTATTTATAGATTGTGGTCTCAACTGTTCGATCTATTTATAGATCGTGGTCTCAACTGTTCGATCTATTTATAGATCGTGGTCTCAACTGTTCGATCTATTTATAGATCGTGGTCTCAACTGTTCGATCTATTTTTAGATCCTCAATCTATTTATAGGTCTTGTTCTAGACTGTTTGAACAGTTGAGACCAGGATCTAAAAATAGATCAAACAGTCTAGAGCAAGTCCTATAAATAGATTGAGGATCTATAAATAGATCGGACAGTTGAGACCACGATCTATAAATAGATCAGACAGTTGAGACTAGGATCTATAAATAGATTGATGATCTAAAAATAGATTGAACAGTTGAGACTAGGATCTAAAAATAGATCAATCTATTTTTAGATCCTCTATTTATAGATCCTAGTCTCAACTGTCTGATCTATTTATAGATTGTTCTCAACTGTTCGATCTATTTTTAGATCCTCAATCTATTTATAGGTTCTGGCCTTAACTGTTTGATCTATTTTTAGATCCTCAATCTATTTATAGGTTCTGGCCTTAACTGTTTGATCTATTTTTAGATCCTCAATCTATTTATAGGTTCTGGCCTTAACTGTTTGATCTATTTTTAGATCTTGGTCAAAACCGTTCAATCTATTTTAAGTTCAATCTATTTTTAGATCCTCGTCTTAAAGGGTAACTCCACTGTGGTTGCAAAAAAAAAAAAATTTAATATAACATAAGCAATTGCGACACATGTCATACTGTAGTTGAATTTCATTAAAAATTACCTTTCCTTTTCAATCTGCAGCTCTGTCATTTTCTGTAAAATGCAATATGGCTACCCAGAGGTGTTCTATACACAGAATGTGTGTACAGAATGTCCTTCAGAAACATACATTTCTTGTGTGTTTTAGCTCACTGATTTTCCCAGAAGTCTGCACTAAGATGCAAGTCCGATATCAGGCATCCCCTGCAACAAAAATGTC